>CM071799.1:37407353-38654577 GCA_036559045.1 Platycarya longipes
TGTCATTCAGCATCATGTTTAGATTCAATGAATTATAGTTATTTATATTAGTATGTAAATTATGTACCTCATGTTGCATAAGTCACATAAGTTAGGTTAAGTTTAAGTATAAAATTAGGTCAGATCGGAGGTCAATAAATCAGTTATTCAGTTAATCACTTTAGTAAAACAGTTAATTCAAATGACATTCAGATGTATGGTACCAATACATAATAGATCATAGTGGATGTGTAAGCCATGGACCTAAGCATGGTCCACCATAGTACGCTAGAGTATTATCAGAGGCTCCCCTTGCTGCAGCGGGACGTGGGGCTAGTGCACAACTTTGCACACAGGGTTAAGTATGTTGGCCAATCAGTTCAGCAAAATTAGTTTAGTTACATCAGATTAGTTAAGTTAGTTAGATCAGTTAGTTAACTCAGATCAGTTAGTTAAATCAGTCAGTCAGTTTAAATCAGTTAGTCAGTTAATACAGATAGGTTAGTCATGCATACCATAAGCACAGCATGAAAAATCATATTTCAGATCTTAGCATGAAAATTTTATGAAAATTTCCTATGGTATTATCTTATATTGTGGTGGATTCCTTATTGAGTCATCGACTCATTTTAGTTTATTTCTTATTTTTAAAACCATCCAAGTGAGGAAGATAACCAGTACGAGCAAGCAGACCAGGAGTAGATTGAGCAGCTATTTAAATTTTAAGTTTTATAAAAATAAGTGTCTTTATGACACAAGTTTAATTTCAGTTGAGGTTTTTAGTTTTTTAAGAAATAAGTTTCTTTACGACATAAACTACTTTCAGTTTTTCCGGTTAAAATTATTGTGACAGACATTTTACTAGAATTTCATTTCTATGAACTAAATGTTATTTTATTTTCATTAAATCAAGAATATTGTGCCAGATTAATAGTTTTAAAAAATTTAAGTGGCATCCCTTAGCCTACGAGAATGGGGTGTTTCATATAGATAGTGATTGGGTAGGTTCTATGGATGATTTAAAAAACACTTGTGATTTTTGTTTCAACTTTGGCTCAAGAATCTTCTCATGGGGTTCAAGGAAACAAAAACATGTGGCTTAATCCACTGCAGAGGCTGAGTATATTGCAGCAACTAGTGCTGCAAATCAAGCTATTTGTCTAACCAAAATTATGGAAGACATGGGAGAAGAGCAACTAAAACCTGTTGAGATTTTGTGTGATAATAAGTCTGTCATTGCTACTGCCAAAAATCCTATTTTCTATAGCAAGACCAAGCATATAGCAATTAAGTATCATCACTTAAGGAAAGTCGAAGCAAATGGAGAAACTAGTTTGAAGTACTGTTGCCCTGAAGAACAATTAGCTAACATCTTCACCAAAGCTTTGTCCAGAGACAGGTTTCAAATGATGAGGACCATGTTGGGAGTTTTATATAAACACATTAAGGAGGAGTATTGAATTTAATGCATTCATCTTGATAGAATACAATCTTTATTTGAGATGCCCCTAAATTCTGCTCGGGATCGGACAGATATTTGAAAAGTCAAGACGTGTAACACAAGGTTACTTGTCTCCGTTCATTACATATAAGATTTAATGTTCCTAATATACAGCTAGCATTATGCAATATTCGCAGCAAATAATTTTTTTGTCTTTAACAATACTATGTACCAAATTATAATTATCCCAAGTGTTTAAAACATACTTCATACAAAAGGAGTACTAGAGACGCAACTCTATAGTATAAGTAATAATTTAAGCTAACTATTATATTATCACTGATGCCACATTGTCGCTTAGTCAATCGTATCTAGCTGGTTGGATCTCGATTCTCCTTCAGGTCCTTAAATAAGATCTACCAATCGAGAGGGAATGGTAGTTGGGATTATCATAGTGAGATTTGATTACAAATTTCAGTAAGTTAACAAAAAAATTCTACACAGGTTAATGATGCATGTTTGCCAGTAAAATCATGAATGCATAATCAAAATCATAAATAATCATAACACAACCTAACATACAACACAACATAATTGATGTAACTCAAACTGAAGAGTGAACTAAACTTGACTTGCTTAAACTGAACTAAACTTAAACTGAGACTTGACTTGACATAAACTTGATCTGAAACTTATTTTTTAATTGCTTAAACTTAACTTCTTGGGTGCTACATGGGTTCCCTAGAGCCATGTGTCCCTGCCAATTACCGTATCACAATACATGTATCTACACCAACTGTGAGTGCGTTGTATGTGTCCACTTACTTTGGACCCCATACCTCAAGTACCACGCTCACTATGGATCCCTCTAGAACTGAAATGTGGATTCATCGGCGTTAGTGCCTGGAGCGCTTAATGACCAGCTAGTTAGGCCTCCGCCCACTACTCATTGACTGTATTTCGTCAAATCAGGGAATTTCACACCTATTTAGAAACTGCAGCATGAACAAAGGAGTTTCACTAGGATATTACCTCATCCTAGCACTTAGGGCCGTGATTGATATGAATAACTTGACATGATTGTTCTCGAAATACACAAACTATATTCGAGATGAAACATGAATGAAATACGAAAGGACAGAAGTCTTGATATAACACAACACGACTTGAATGTGACTCGAAAGGTATGACTCACTTAAGAAAGAAACATTTCTTAACATGGCATGACATATAAGAAACAACATACTTACATGACATACTTGCGATGTATAGCAATACATGACAGAATATCTTATGTAACAGATAAATAATTCATGGCAGAATAAATTTTGTGTAACAAATAAATATGTAATGACTTGGCATGATACATTTAATAACACACATACATACACTATAATCATTTACTTATCACCCACATTCATTAAACTCATAGTAAGTTAAAAGCTAACTTACCTCGATCTCCGCTTTTCTTAATAAAAAAACAAGTGTGATCCAAAGGAACTGAAAATAGTAATTTTTAAAAGTTAGAACTTAATCACTGATAATTAGAAATATGGAAAATACTAACTTAGATTAAAGTTATCATTTTACCCTCTATATATGAAAAAATGACCATTTTATCCCTAACTTAAAGATTTGCATTCTAACTCCAAAAATTACCAAAGTTTACATACCTCATAGAAATTTTTTCTTAAGTTCAAATATCAATTCAGAAAAATTTAAAACTAAATACAACCATAAAAACTCTATAGAGGACAAAACTTATATGGGTTATTTCCCTTGATTTTGTTGCAATTCTTTCAAATTTTAAAACTCATGGTTAAACCAAAAGTTTTCTTCTAATGTACTCATAACATAATACTAAGAATAATTATGTTTAGAATCATGCACAATAGTCATCAAAATCCCTAAAACCATACTTGAACTTTTCAGTTTTTCTTCTAAGTTTAAAAATAGATTTTTGTTTCTAACTTGGTTTGATCAACCTTTTAATCCATGACTTAAAAAGATATGATCATCAAACTAAAAAGTCACAAGGTTTACAATGGTTTCCTAAAGCAGATACAAGCTCTAAACTCAAAATCACATGGTTAAAAATAACCAAAACATGACTTTAGCCAAGAACATGATCACTTTTGCCTATTCAACTATCTCTTTGTATAACATTTTGTATCTTTGAAAATAACAACAAATATGTTCAAAATAAATTTCTAACATGTATATAAGAGGCTTAGGATTTTCCAATAAAATTATTAAACCCATTGGAATAGGTTTCAATTACAAAAGATTTAAACTTACTCAAAAACAGAAAATATTTTTCTCTTCTAGTTTCTGTATTTTTAAATCTAAGAAACTCTTTAATCAAAACCTTTAATCATGCAATAAACCCACAACCAATAATCACACACACACATGTTAACAATACTCCATAAAAATTTCGGATCATGATCTATCCATTAGCTTGGTCAAAAACTCCAAAATATAACATACTCTCCAGTTTATCACCTAGCATGAGCTTTTTGGGTTTAAACAACATTTGACCAACCAAACAACCTTCAAATGGAACGAATAAGACATAAACATAAACTAGAGAAAAAAAGGAATAACTTTTATGAGTAAACTTTGTGATAAAACACTTAAAAAAACTTAGAATCAGACGTGTAAAAGAGCTCAGAAAATTTGCCCGAGAGTGTCTTTTGTGCTCTTTCAAGGAAAAGTGTAAAGATGGGATAATTTTCGTGGTAAGTGGGCTGGGGGCTTCTTAAACAAGTTATGGCAGAAGGTAAGGCTAAATTAAAGCCTGAGTTTTGATTTATCCACCTAATTGAATAAACATATATCAGCCCAAGATATTTTGTCATAGGTGGAGTGTAAGAATGAAAGAGTGAGGTGGCATTTTAGCCCTTCACTTCATGTATCACCCTAGGCACTTCTTAACTATTATGGTCAGCCAACAAAAGGTGAAAATATTATCCAAAAAAATTATGCTAAGTGACCAAATTAGTGGGCCTAAATCAAATGGGCCTAACTTTTGGTCTTGATCTCACACTTTGTTTTATCAAATCCATCAAATGTTCTCATGGTGCAAAGTGTCTAATAATATTCATTAGGCGTGGCTAAGATTTGTTTTCAAGTGTTCAAATAAAATTTTTGTGACTAATTTAGACATTCTACACTGTGATTTGGACAACACTACACCTAGTACACTGATCAAGATTACTATTCACTCCAAAAAAGGGAATAAGAAACTTAGTATTAAAAAATATTAAATAATCAACCAAGTCTAATGGCGAACTGATGAGTGCACAAAAATGCACTCAAAATACTCTATTTAAATGTTAAAAGAAATGAGAAAATAATGAATATAACTCATGTTATTAAAATTAATGGTCATTTATCTTGAAATAGATATAAGCATGATTTAATATATTGATGAGAATATAAAATGCCATATTTTTCTCTCTTAATGTTTAATACTTTATTCTTATTTGATACCTAAATATACTCATTATTCTTATATTTTGATTTAGGACACAAATAGAGGCATTAGGAGCAAATGAAGATAATTGCGGAATTTTAGACAGTTCTGACGTATTTTCGTAATATGGGCATAACTCTCTCATCCAATCTCCGATTGAGCTGATTCAAGATGATATAGAACCGCAAGAGAAATATATATAACTTTTATGTTTTATGTTTTAAGAGATATCCACTCAATCCAAGACAAAATCGACCATCAAGTGGACGCACCTGCACTTGACGTTCCTGGATATTTTTCAGCCACTTGCATCAAATCCAAATGTCATCATAATATTTTCCAGCAAGCACTCCTACACCAACTTGGAAATGCAATGATCAATTCATATGCAAGATGAAGTGCACTCAAGTTTCTTCAAGACAAATTATTTGACTACAAGATATTAAGTCATACAAGACAACTAATGGGTAGAGAAGCAAAATTGAAACACTCAACCTACAAGGAAAATCCAGCTCATGCATAGTGGGAAAACAAATGATCAAAATGACAACTCACAAGTCACTTGGATTCAAGAATGGCACATGGCAAAACAAGTTGAAATTGTGATGATTTTGTCATGACAACTTGCATGAAGGATGCTTATAAATAGAAGGGAGGGGTGTGTGTTCTAAGACCATGCTTAGTGTGGGAGGATGCTTTGGAAGAGCCATTGTTTTGAGAGCTTAAGAAAAGAAAAGAAAAACCAAAGAAGAGAGAAGAAAATAATGGTTGGCTCTTCCATATTATCCCTTGAAGAATTTTTGTTACATATTTTCAATATGTGTAACTAAATTCTCTAAGAGGGTTAGGGATGAACTTGTGTGTGTGATGGTGTTTGTAATTTATTTTTGATTCATGTATTTGGTCTTTAAATATTAAAACTCTTTTGTTCTATTATTCTCAATTTATTTGTGATGTTTTTCGTCTTCAAATAATTATAGAATCTATTTCGTTTATAGATTCAGTCATGCTTTTTCTATTGAGTGGATTAGTTCTATAATTATGTTTGGAGCAATTGATTATCTATATTGATTTAATTCTCTGCTGCAATATCGCCTCTTGGGTATATTGTCGTCGTTGGATTTTCTCAATGTCGATAACAATTTATGAGAGTTAAGCGCGAAGAATGATTTTTCAAAGAGTTACATTTGATTTAAACTTTGGTTATTAATGTTATATCTTCCGATTAAGAATTTGGATATAGAATTCTTAATTGAGTTATCAATGAATTAAGAATAAATTTGAATACCACAAATACACAAGGAATTCCCTATGCTCTACTTTTCGTCTCATTTTTATACTGTTCAAATTACTCATTTAGTTTTAATTTACGTCACACTCTAAAATTTACTTTTCGCACTCATCTAAATCTTTTTGTTAATTTCGTTACTGTTCTTCAATTTCTCAATCCATCTCTCTGTGGAATCGACACCCCAAAGCTATACTGCAAACGACCGCATTATTCTTTGGGCGTAATCACGAACCATAATGTATTTTAACACTACTAACTACCTCAAATAATTAAAATTGCATTTCTTGTACCATAGTGAGTGATAACATTGACTATATTGACAGACTAAAACCTATGAGATTAGTTTATTCGTGAAAACTTATGAGGTTTTTCTAAGGTTCCTAAAACAATAGAAATTCCACCAATGAAATTTCTAGCGGTCTGTTACATTATTATAATTATTTTATGTTGATTAAATGTGTGGAGTTTGTTAAACCCAAGGTTTCAAGTCTTGTATCTATATATAGATTTTGATGATAACAAATAATATTTAAGACTCAAACTCAAGTTGTTTACGCATGATGGGAGCTAAACACATCAAGAAATCAAGCATGAGCAAGAAAGAGATCAAGTCTACAAATGATGCTCATAGAATAATTTTGTACATCTCTCGATAAAATTCGAAATTGGATTAAGGTTCAAAATTAATATTTTCTCATAAAGTATCAAATTGCATTTTTTACATATGCATGACATCATTAAAATATTTAATTTCAAAAATTATTTTTTTCATGTGCATGACATAAGCATGATGTCATTAAAAACTTTAATTTCGAAAATTATTTATTGCAAGTGCATGACATATGCAATGACTTCATCAAAATATGAATTTTGAATTTGAAAGATGATTGAGTGAGACTCATTTGCCTATAAATAGCTCACTTGTGTTTTGCAAAAATCACAATAATAAGAGCATTTGCATCTTTCTTTCAAAACGCCCATTCTCTCTTCTTTAAGTTTTGTGTCTTAATCCTTGTTCATTTAAAAAGAGATATAAGTTGTACTGTATTATTTTTATCTAACTCATTTAGGAGTGTATTCTGATAACCTACCCATTATCGACTTTTGTATTTGTAAGATAGTGCATATAACCCTTGTGTGTGTAGAAGGTGTTCTATACAGGGAATAGCTCACTTGTGTTTTGCAAAAATCACAATAATAAGAGCATTTGCATCTTTCTTTCAAAACGCTCATTCTCTCTTCTTTAAGTTTTGTGCCTTAATCCTTGTTCATTTAAAGAGAGATATAGGTTGTACTGTATTATTTTTATCTCACTCATTTAGGAATGTATTCTGATAACCTACCCATTATCGACTTTTGTATTTGTAAGATAGTGCATATAACCCTTGTGTGTGTAGAAGGTGTTCTATACAGGGAATAGTTGAATCACCAAGTGTGAGGTGATTGGAAGTGTAGAAGGTGTTCTATAATGATTCGTTGTAGCGGTGTTGCTCAAAGGTGTAACAGGTTTCTGTCTCCACCTAAAGGAGATTGAATAGTGAATTTGGGATCTTCAAGGGGTAGTTTGAGGCGAGGACGTAGGCAGTGGGGCTGAACCTCATTAAAATAATGAGTTTGCTTCTTCTTACCCTTACTCTTTATATTTCCTTCTGCTTCATATTATGTTTATATTTTATATAGTATATTTGATTTATAAGTATTAATTTTTTAATATAACCCAATTCACCCCCATCTTGTGTTAGTCATCTGGGCAACAATTGGTATTAGAGCAAGAGGTTTATTATAAGATTATTTATCAATTGAGTTAAAATTATATGGCTAACATTGCAGCTACATTCGCTGAAGGTCAATCCAGTAGTCGGCCTCCGCTATATTGTGAAGACAATTATATTTTATGGAAAACTAAAATGAGAATATTTCTTCAATCTCAAAGTCGAGAAATCTGGAAATGTATTGTAAATGGACCTTATATTCCAACAAAAATTGTTAATAGAGTAAAGGTCAATAAGAAAGAAGAAGAGTTTGATCGTGAAGATGATAGATTTTATACAGTGAATGTAATGGCTATGAATTTACTGTATAATGCTCTCAAGGGCAATGAATTTAACAGAATAATAACTTGCAGGACAGCAAAGGAAATTTGAGATAATTTGGAAGTAACTTATGAAGAAACTTCGCAAGTCAAAGAATCAAAAATTTATATTCTTACGCATGAATATGAAATGTTTAAAATGATTGATGATGAATTCATCTCCTCTATGTATACTCATTTTACTAACATTATAAATATCTTGACAGCTGTTGGAAAAATTTATTCTAGCTTGGAGATAATAAGAAAAATTCTTAACTCTCTGTCAAAATGTTGGGAATTAAAAGTGACAGCGATTCTTGAAACTAAAGATCTCAAAAAACTCGAAATAAATGAACTGATCGGGTCACTTATTACCCACGAGTACACATTGAAAAGATGATGGACAAAACCAAAAATCATGACCAACTTACAAAAAGGCAGGCAACTTGCAAACAGAGTCCCATGAGCAACAAACTTGCGCAAAGAGAGGTAGGCACTAGGGCTGAACAAATAAGCGGACCGCCCAACCCGAACCATTTCCTTGAAACTTTCCGACCCGATTATCCGACTCGATTACCCGAAAAGTCAGAGATAGAATTATTGACAACCATTCGATGTTTGCATTTCTCTCTCACTCTCTTTTCTTCTCTCTCTCTCTCTTTACCCTTGCTATCACCTCAAATTGTCAGCATCCACCTCCAGATCCTGCCAGACTAAGCTTTTTGTCACCAGCGTCCACCTTAAACATTCGACATTGAAGTCTCTTCCTGAGGTTGAGCTTGACAGGTATTCTAAGGGTTCTTTCACTTGATCTCTTTCACTCTTCTGCAACCACCTATGTCTAATGGCAACAATGACCTCACTTTTCCCGTTTCCAACTTGCTTGCATCAGGCACAGAGACTAGAATTAATCTAGGAAAAATTTTTGGTATTTTTATTTTGATGTTGAATTTTTATTCTCTAAAGGATTAGGGTTTATTTTCTGAAGAAGAAGGGTTAAAATTTGATTGTGGTTTGATTGTTCTAATTTTTTATGCGAATGAAGCTTTGTGTTAGGATTTTCTGAAGGGTTATTGTTGCAACTTGCAAATGAAACTTTTGTGTTTATGGAGTTGTTGAGTGATTTGCGAGCTGTGGAGCGGTCAAAAAAAGAAGAATAAGATGAAGAAAAGGATAGAGAAATGCTATTCCTACATACGCATTTTCCCAATTCAAATTTCCCGCCTGATGTGGCATAGTCACGTGGCAGCCAGTTTAAAATTTAAAAAAAAAAATTGTCGTCATCTCTTCCAAATAGGGGTGAACCCGCCCATTATTTCGACTCGACCCAACCCGACAAGACAATATTGACCCATTAAGCTTGAAAGCAGAACTGCTTGATTCTGATACCCGTTATTGATCGAAACGAAAATACCCGGTTAGTCGCTAAGTTTGAAACACACGATTCTCTCTCTTTAAAGCCAAATACCCTTCGCAGCGATATCCCTTGTCTGGAGCCGTTGAAGTCGCCGAACGGTGACGTAGGGGTAGACTGGATGATTAGCGTGGTCGCGCACAATATCGCCAAGCTGGCGACGAATCCTTTGGTTAATGCCTGGTACGTCGAACAAGATCCTAGCTTTCCAGTAAAGAATGGGCTTCGCTTGTCGCAAGTGCGGGAAGATCTTGGCAATCAAAGGTGAATTATGCACTCGTAACGATTTCATCTCCGGCAAGTTTTTCTTCTCCTTTCATCTTGTGCCGATTGAGAATCTTAGTTCTTAATACTAATATTCATCTCCGGCAAGTATCGAGAATGGGTTTTTTTTTGCTTTAATTGAAAAAAAAAAACCCACAGAGAATTAGAAGCGAAAATGGAATAACGAAATACCCAATAAGAAATCGGGTCGGGAATTCAACCTGTCGGATATTCGGCTTAACGGGATTGGTTTTTATCGGTCGGGTCGGAGGACTTGTTCACGGGTAGGTCGGGTCGGGTCAAATGCACACCCCTATTTCCAAAGACAAATCTCCCTTCATATTTTGCAAAATCAAACGGCGCCGTTCATCTCTTCCAAAAACATCGTCTAGAAACATCATCTCCTTGTAGGTTCCCTCTCTATCCACCTCTCTCTGTGCAGAATATACCCACTTCTCCTCTCATCTCCCTCCATAATGGGTCAGCAAAACTGAAGGAAGGCAAAAGCATCACTACTTCTTTCTTCTTTGTTTTTTTTTCATTCAAATAATGGAAACATAAGTTATTCGATCTCCCTGGATAAAGTGCAATATGAAACGTAACAAGTACCGATCGAAATAAGAATCACCCACAGCACACAGGAAGTCTAAGGTCCAAGATGAACCCATCCAAAACAAAAAGATTTAGGAGTTTGCAATTTTACCTTCAGTTTGTAGATCTAACATATCAAAATAAAAATCACACAATTCATAAATAAAAATCCTTAGAAGAAAGTATAGAATATTAATAGAAAATATACAGATCTTGGATTTGTGGTAGTAGATGTCGGAAATAAAGCTGCGTGCAGGAAGAAGACGTTGAAAATTCTTTAGGCCGGTGCCAGACTGTCACGAAAGGTTAATGGACTCAATCACTCATGAGAGGGGAACGAAGGTAATGGCCTTCTGGAGATTTCTGACCTTTTGTCTGTTTGATTTTTTTTTTAATTATGTGTCATTATACTATTAACACACATCAAGTGGGAATGAAAATTGGGAAAAAGAGTATCTAGCTGTAGAAGGACTCAAAAGGATAATCTGTTAATCGAGTATTGGATGAGCAAAATAGACATGTTTTCAGGTCACATCAGAAACCGTTAGGTCGGGCAATTGAACAGGCCTAGTAGGCACACAGGCAACCAACTTAAAATAGTGCAAAATGGAGCTCCAAGATTGTGTCTGAGACTGACGTGTCAGTGAGCCCATCATTATGTCAATGCTATTGTGAATAAGAGATAGAGAGTTTTCCAGTGAAAGAGGCCACAGATGCCGTCATTAAGGGAGATTTTGGGGGAGAGGAGAAGTAGAAGAGGGCGAATGACTCGAGCAGGACATGACAGCGTGGGGCGGGCAGAAGAGGACAAATTCGAAAAATGATATTTGTTAATGCTACCTCTTTCAAAAACATGTCCTTTAAGTTACGAAAGAAATATTTATGTTATGAATTATTGTCAATATTTATGTTATGAATTATTGTCGCCGTCTTTAATTATTTTGTAAGGATATTATTATTATTATTTTAAGTTTTGCATAATAATTTATATAGTAATTTTAAAACTTATAAATATGAGTTTTAATCATTTTAAAATTTATAAGAAAATTTATATAGAACGAAGACATATTCAATTCTTAAGAGTTTCAAATATTTTCTTTCCCTTGTAATAATAGTTTCTTTTTAGTTTTATAATACGTTATCAGCACGAAATTCAACCGATACTGAAATTAGTAATCTTCTACTTCAAGTAAGTTTTTCAATATATTATTTGCAATCTTTGAGATAAATATAAAAGGTAATATTGCTGAATATTACTTGATAAAATTCTGTTTGTATTCTCATGATTATCTGAATATATTTCTTAAATACATATATTTATTTTTATAATTCATATATATATAATGTCAAATCTTATAATATTGACATTTTTAGAAAAAATTATTTATTCAGGATCCTTGATGAGATCCATGTGGATATGATGAACTTGAGAAATACAATCAAAGAAGAAAATCACGTGTCCCTGTAAGACCATGCTGTGTATCTCACGATAAAAATCTTCTTATTGTGTGAAATGATTTAAGGGAGAAATATGAGCACCAAAAGATGTAATCCTCCCAAAAGATCATTATGACTTACTGCACCTGAAATTATAAGATTTTAAGAGTGATAGTGAATATAATTCTATAATCTTTAAAAGCAACTTAATATTAAAATTATACAGTGAGAATGTCACTGATGATGATATTTTTAAAAGAAGACATATATTATTTTTCATGTCTCGATATGCTCCTGCAGCAGCAATATCGAGAGCGAAAGTTCAACAAATATTCTGAACTTTTATTTTATCTTATAGTGATTGAGCTGAATAATGATTTTTTTTTCAATAAATCACCAGTTACTTCCTATTAGTTTCACATCATTTCCTGAAGTAAATGATTTACATCATTCTCATAAGCGAACGGTGCATCCTTTCAAATAAACCAAGTGCGTAGACATGGTAAAAAAATTATAAAAGTGTGAGTTCTAAAAGCAACAACACTAAAAAGGATAATAATATAAATATACCGTACCAATTCAGAGAAGGGTAAATACCCTCAAAATAATTATTCATAAGAAAGATAAAGATATTTGTCACAGATGTGGTATGATTGAACATTGGTCACGTACCTGTTGTACGGCCAGACACTTGATTTACTTATACTGAGCTTTTATATATTATAGTAAACTTTTTAATATTTTATCATATTTTGAAATAATGAAAAGTCGGTGCCTGAAGCACGACAAGAAATTACTTGGGATAATAAAATTCTGTATAAATTTGAACCTCTTACAAATGAATGTGAACCAGAAGTTCAGAGGATTACTTATTTGCAAAGTGTTGCAAATCAATTACTAAATATATTTACTGACAGTAAAGGTGTTGTAAAATCATATATTACTGTTGTTAACGCTTAAGCAATGATTGAAGTCCCTGAAGAACAAATTGTCAAAACAGTAATAGGTGAGTCTAAGACACGCCTGAAGAATAGAAGACCTATTGGTGCAAAAAATAAAAATTTTCGAAGGAAAAAGATACAAAATGAATTTGACGTTCCTAAAGAACCAATACCCACAATACAAGCTACAAATATAATTGAATCTCCTGAAGAGGAAACTCCTGAAAAGTACAAACCTCCTAAAAATGAACCTCCTGAAGAGAAACCTCCTGAAGAGTACCTCCTGAACAGGTGTTTCATGAAATATTTTCTCTTGGAGAGGAACATGTATCTGAAAATAATGAAATCTCAATACATTTCATGAATACTGAAAAAATTATGGATAGAAATAAAAATGTTGTCGACAACATATTTTCATATAATATGGGTCTTGATATTATCAAAAGTAATGAAGAAAGTGAGTCAAAAATCGTCGAAGAATGACGACGTAGAAATGATTGACCAAAAATGGAAAGCAGCTATTGAAGATGAATTAAACTCACTAGTGAAGCGAGATGTATTTGGACCTATTGTCCAAACATACCTATCAGATATAAATGAGTATTTATACGAAAACGTAATGAGAAAAATAAAATTATGCAGTACAAAATACAATTTGTCGCACAAGGTTTCCTGCAGAAACCCAAGATTAGTTATGAGGAAACATATTTCCTCGTTATGAATGTAACTACATTCAGATTTTTAAATGGTTTGGTTATTACAAAAGAATTAGATATGCGGTTAATAGATGTGATCACTGCATATTTATAAGGATCATTAGATCATGACATATATAAAGATATACAATATTTGAAGCATCTAGTTTAAGTACATCTATGAGTATATACTTTATAAAATTTTAAAGATCTTTATAAGGGTTAAATCAATCCGGATGCATGTGGTATAATTGAATCAGCGAGTATCTATTGAAAGAATGATTTGAGAATAATCTTATATACCCATGTGTTTTTATTAGAACCCGGAATTGTTATTATTGCAGTTTACATTGATGATTTATCTTCTTAGAACTCCTGAAGAGATCACAATGACTACTATAAATTCAAAGAATGAATTTGAAAAAGAAAGATCTTATTATCCAAATGCTAGATGAGTTACAAAAATTTGAGGCTTCTAACCTCATCTCTTAAATGCATTTGCTCTTCATAAAGCAACATGTCATCCTTATCTAAAGGATTAGGCAGTCAAAATGAAGAAGCAAACAAGGATTTTAAATCCTTATTCTCTTGCTTTAAGTCTACTATTTTTCTATTAGACTCTTGAACGAATCGTTGAAGTATAAAAACTTTCTGGTTAAACTCCTCAATCTCACGATTTTTAGATTGTAACATGTTGGAAAATCCAACAATAGAGGAGGAGTATCGGTTTCCAAAGGTCACCAGCTCATAAACAACTTCACGATCTGACTTATTAGCCAGATCATTTGCTTGCTGCAACATGACACCCACAGAAGATGCAGGAACAACTTGTAACTGAAGTGAAGGATACCTCATATATTGATCGTGACGAATATTGAAAGGAAATTGATGAGCCATTGAAAATTTGTAGAATAAGAATACAAATGCAGATGAATTATAGATATGAGAAGATTATTTAATGCGAATTAAATGAAGTTAAAGATGATTCTTATAGAGATGGAAATAAGAACAAAACAAACTATCATCTCATCAAATCTCACAAAGTCAAGATTACAAGATATGCTGGATGCATATTTTTAAAAGCCAACGAGATTAATTGCAGTTTTCTCGTAAACACTGAACCTCTACTGTCAGCTGCAGATGTTGACTTTGTATTTGAGTTCTCTCTCGTTCCAGCTCTTCTATTCGAGGTTTCAGCCTTTCAGGTCATGAGAATACCAGTTTACAAATTTCTTCAGCTCATTATTTTCTTGTCTAAAATTTTTATTTTATCTATCTTTAGTTACAAACATTTGATGCAACTCAGATATTTGATTTTTAAGATGATTAACCTTACTCACTCTTGCTGGTAGCCTCTGAGACATGATTATAAGAGAGGCAGCATATTGAACACTAAGGGTTCTTGATACTGCAATAATTTCAGGATCAGTTTTACTAGAAAGATGGTGTTTACAGCCTCAGGATAAAATATGAGTGGTTGAGGTATAAAAGGTTCATGGTTCAAATCTGAGACATTATCAAAAGAATTTATATCAGACATAATATCGTTCTAGATAAACAACAACTGGATCTATGAAGAATGTGAGATTTTTTGCTGGAGTAAACTAATGGCAAAAATGATTATATTTAAATAGCAACCCGAAACTTTCAAATCTCTTCAAGATCTTATCTGTCAACAATGTCAAGCGAATTTATTTTTTCGCCGAACTGATAAAATTGGACCTCAAACTTTTACAACTTTTATCATACATGGATGGTTTCCAATACTCTTTCTGTCGTACATAAACAATGTTTTCCTAATAATGTTGAATGAGGGAGAGAAAATTTTATATGAGAATATTATCATATTCTCTCTAATATATTATTTAGATGAAAATTATGTTTGAATTGTTAACACTATTATATATACTGAAATCATGTTTGCTTATTACTTAAAATACTAATGCATATTATCAGGATGAGTTTAAGTATTACTGTAGGTCTCAGATTTCTACTAAGTTTTTCAACCAAACATTATCTTCAAATCACTAAGAGATCATTGCAATTCATAAAACAAGTCGAGAGTGTATTTGATTGAGATCAGTGATTCTACATATTCAAGAAAAATGCGGTCTTTCCATGATCAATGATAGTCCAACAATTTTATACGAAAATAATGCTACTTGTGTCATTCAAATCAAAGGAGGATATATCAAAGATACAATCAAGTGATAATCTATCAGATTTATTCACGAAAGCATTACCAACTGCAACATTCAAGAAAATTGTACAGAACATTGGAATGCGAAAACTCAAAGATCTATCGTCATACACTTTTCAGGAGAAGTAAATGTCTTGAAAACTTGTGTTGATTATACTCTTTTTCTTTCGCTGAGGTTTTGTCCCACTGGATTTTCCTTTGCAAGATTTTAATGAGGCAATCTTAAAGCACTTGGCGATACATAAGAATATTGTACTCTTTTTCCTTTGCTATTGATTTTTCTTCTAACTGGATTTTGCCTTGACAAGGTTTTAACAAGGCAGATTCTTTATGAGTGGTCATTCAAGGAGTGTTATAAATTATTGCCGCCGCCCCCAATAATTTTGTGAATGACCCCACCACCATTATTTTTAGTCTTGCACAGTAACTTTCATAGCTCACAACTCTCATCTTCAAGCCAAAAGACGAACTAAAGTTGAGTCTGACTTCCATATCTCACATACATCGCCCTCAATCAACACATCTATGGGCAACTCACAACTCCTACTACACTAGAATTTGTTGTTGATGCTCCCTTCTCTGATCTGGGTGAATAATCCTATCTCTTATGGCTAGTCTTCTGTCTTTAGACAATGTGCCCATTTCTTGTGCAATTTATGCTTCCTCTGTTAAAGTCCAACCGAATTTTTCTCAAATAACTCTGTCTTGCTCGATCGCCTAACTCAGGAGATTTCATCTTTGTATAGTGGTTCACAACCTTTAGTCAACATGACATAATTCAAGGTAGGTCACCACTGTGGAGGTCTAGCCAACCGTGGCAGTTCTACGAGCAACAAGTGTATGTGTAGACATCCCTAAAACATAAAATGCTTTGTCCTCATCTTTTGCACCTCTACTTCGCATTGTGGCCAAGGAAGATTTTCGCAGGTTTACATGAGGAACTACAAGACTGACTCCTTTTTGTTTCCCCATTTAATTCAAACAACCAAACTTGCTCTACTGCAACCCTATTTTCCTGCATATCGTTGGACCAAATACAAAGTATTAATTCTTCCACACTCCTTCAAACGCTACTAAATGACCATTGTCGCCAAGTTTTTCCACAGAAATCCAGTTTTTACTTAGATCTGGAACGTGTCTATCTCCAATAGCTAGGTACATCTTACCAAAATCACCAGCAACATAGTTCTGAAAGATTTATTGATGTAACATGGTATGGAACAACGCCCTTGAATCCAACACACAATCATCAACCGAACTGTGCAGTACAGGAATTAGAGCATCTTGTATTTCTTTAGCCACCGCATTCATAGCGCCATTCTAATTCCAGCAATCTCATTTGATGTGGCCCGTCTTGTCACTGTTTTAGCAAGTGATCTACTACCCAAATTTGGACTAGTTTCTCCCCCTATTCATGGACCTGTGATGTCCCCTACCCCTGATGTTAACATTCAGGGCATATTCGGAACTCGAGAAGTCACCAAAATCTCTTATGTGTACCTCCTTAGATAGGATCATGCCTCAAATGTAGTCATATTTCAACTTCATCTTTCCTGCAGAATTACTCACGACCATTCTTATGGCCTCTTTACTATTTGATAATGATGCTAACAGGATCAGTGCTCAAATCTCATCATGAAACTCAATATCGATTGACAATAATTCAAATTGTTAAAATATTCAAATATTAAGCAACAGACATATAGACATACCTTCTGCTATTCTCAGTTTGACCAATTTTTTCAGTAGATGCACTTTGTTATTTGTCTACGACTTTTCATACAAACCTAACAAAGGCATCATGATATCCGTCGTGATTCTCTCCTTAATAATATTGTCTGCCATTGTCTAAAAAAGGTGAGTTAAATAACTCTTAGAACCTATCGTTCTAATATATTCCAAACAGCATCATCAATGATGTCTAACTTCTATCCCAACAGAGGAAGACGAAGTTTCTTCTCGTAGAGATAATCATTGATATGCATTCTCTAGTATCCAAAATATGTGCCATTCAACTTCTCAATTCAAATCTTCACATCTTCTCCAGCCATCCTACAACCCCAAACCCCAATTTCTTGGAGCTCTAATACTAATTGTTGGAAAAATATGCATCACACCCATAAAACAACGATAAGGAGATACCCAATGAGATAAATGCATAAATACAAGAATCAAGCACACACAATCACATGACATAAGATTTACATGTTTCAGCAACTTACCTACATCTACGAAACTGTAGGGATTTTATTCAAAAGAGATTACACACAGATAGTAAGTTACAATAGCAACACTCTACTTACAAATCTCAATTCTCCCTCTAGGACTTTTTTCTCTCAAATGCTCTCAAAACACCTCTTGACTCTTCTCTCTCAAGTTGATATAAAACATATGAAATAACACTAATATATACAAGCCATGGCGTGAGAAATTATAAGACAGCAAAAACAAGGTTCTTTGCTCGAAGGGAATGTCGAGTGTAACACCCCCAGTATTTATTTTTTATTTATTTTTATCTTACATGGTAGTTTATTTATTTATTAAATTATTTAACACCCGATTAATTATTTATTTATTCTTATAAGTGTAGGAGAGTAAGATTAGGAATTATTTTAAGTGTGGAGCAAAAGATGGGCAATGTATGAGAAAATGAGAAGTAAAATAATATATAATATACATATGTACGTATATAGAGTAAGTGGAAAGAAATAAAAGTGTTGGGAGTTGACTAGTCTTTATAAGTGATGGGAGACGTTGGACATCAAAATAGCTTCGGAAATTTTTGAAATATTAAACCATGAAGTAAGGAGTTGGGTGGGATAATTTAGATAACTAACTAAGTATGTGAATTGTTGGGCGATGCATGGATTCCAGCAAGTCACTTTTGTTCGGTTGACTTTCTCTCATTGGTTGATTGCTCTTAGAAGAATTAAGGGAATATATGGCCCATCGGGAATGAGAATTTATAGATAGATTTAGCTGGATTTAGGAGGGCTGGAATGTGTTTTCTGAGTAGTTGTTATCTTACTTTAACTTGATCTCCATCAAATAAGTTGGATAAAGATTAAGTGTAACTTTACAACTAAGTCTATATAAGTAATGATTCAATCTAATATATAGGGGGACACTTGGATGGCTGGGAATAAATAGAATAATAATAATAATAATAAAATAATATATATATATATATATATATAAAAAGTAAAGGCAAGCATGTCGATCACTAAGGAGGAAAAAAATATATATATAACTGTTATAAAATTAAAGAAAAAACTATTACTATTGCAAGAGAAAAATATATATAAGAAACTTTCTGAAACTTTATTCTCTCTTTATATATTTTCTTATGAATTTCATAACAACTGAAACTCATATTTATAGATGTTAAAATTATTATACAAGTCACTGTGCAAGACTTAAAATAATGGTGGTGGAGTCATTCACAAAATAATTAAGGAAGATAGAGGCCGCTCCAAATAATTCATAACACTCCCCCTTAAATGACCACCCATAAAAAATCTACATCGTTAAAACCTTGCCAAGGAAAAACCCAGTGGGAAGAAAAACCAATGGTGAAGGAAAAAGAGTACAGTCTTCTTATGTATTCACAAGTGCTTTAAAATTGCCTCATTAAAACCTTGCAAAGGAAAACCCAGTGAGACAAAATCTTAGCGAAGGAAAAAGAGTACAATCAACACAAGTTTTCAAGACATTTACTCCCCCTGAAAAGTGCATGTCGATAGATCTTTGAGTTTTCGCATTCCAATGTTTTGCACAATCTTCTTGAATGTTGCAGTTGGTAATGCTTTCGTGAATAAATCTGTCAGATTATCACTTGATTGTTTCTTTGATATATCCACCTCTGATATAAGCAGTATTATCTTCATATATAAAATTGTTTGGCTATCATTGATCATGAAAGACCACATTTTTCTTGGATATGTTGAATCACTGATTTCAGCTAAATATACTCTCGACTTGCTTTATGAATTGCAATCATCTCCGAGTGATTTGAAGATGTAAAAGATAATATCTGGTTGACAGACTTATTAAAAATCTAATATCTGCAGTAATACTTAAACTACCCCTGATAATATGCATTAATATTTCAAGTAATAAGCAAACATTATTTTAGTATATATAACAAATTAAGAATTCAAACATGATTTCCATCTAAATAATGCATTAGAGAGAACATGATAATATTTTCATCTAAAATTTTCTCCCCCCCCATTTGGTGTTATTAGGGAGAACTTGTTTATATAAGACGGAAATAGCATTGGAAACCATCCATGTATGATAAAAGCTGTAAAAGCTTTGAGGTCTAATATTATCGGTTCGGCAGAAAATCAAATCCACTTGACATTGTTGACAAACGAGATCTTGAAGAGATTTGAAGGTTTCGGGTTGTTGTTTAAATATAATCAATTTTACCATTGGTTTACTCCAGTAAAAAGATCTCACATTCTTCATAGATTCAGTTGTTGTTCATCCAGAACGATATTATATATGATAGAAATTCTAATGTCCCAGATTTGAACCATGAACCTTTTATACCTCAACCACTTATATTTTCTATTGAGACTGTAAACACCATGATAGGAGCAGATATATATCTTTCTAGTAAAACTAATCTTAAAATTGTTGCAGCAACAAGAACCTTCAGTGCTCAATATGCTGCCTCTCTTACAACCATGTCTCAGAGGCTACTGGCGAGAATGAGTGAGGTTGATCATCTTAAAAATCAAATATCTGAGTTGCATCAAACGCTTGCAACTAAAAATAGAAAAAAATAAAGATTTAAGACAAGAAACAAGGAGCTGAATAAATTTGTAAACTGATATTCTCATGACCTGAAAACACGAGTAGAAGGGCTGGAACGAGAGAGGGTTCAAATACAAAGTCAACAACAGCAGCTAATGACAGAGGTTCAGCGTTTACAAGAAAATAGGGATAGCTGTAATTAATCTCGCTGGCTTTTGAAATTATGCATCCAGCATATCTTGTAAAGTGAGATTTGAAGAGATGATGGTTTGTCTTGTTCTTATTTCTATTTCTATAAGAACCGTCTTTAGCTTCATATAGTTCGCATCAAATCTTCTTCTCATATCTAAAACTCATCTATATTTGCATTCTTATTCTACAAATTCTCAATGGCTCATCAATTTCCTTTCAATATTTCTCACGATCAACATATGAGGTATCTTTTACCTCAATTACAAGTTGTTCCTACATCTTCCGCAGGTGCCATGTTGCAGCAAACGAATGATCTAACTAATAAGTCAGATCGTGAAGCCGTTTATGAGCTGGTGACTCTCGGCACTTGATACTTCTCCTCTATTGTTGGATTTTTCAACCGATTACAATCCAAAAATCGTGAGATTGAGGAGCTTAACGAGAAAGTTTCCGTACTTCAACGGCTCGTTCAAGAGTTTGACAGAAAAATTGCAGACTTAAAGCAAAAGAATAAGGATTTAAAATCCTTACTTGCATCTTCATTTCAACTACCTAATCCTTTAGATAAGGATGGCATGTTATTTTATGAAGAGCAAATGCATTTGAGAGATGAGGCTAGAAGTCTCAAATTCTTGTAACTCATCTATCAATTGAATAATAAGATCTTTCCTTTTCAAATGCATTCCTTAAATTTATAACAGCCTTTGTGATCTCTTCAGGAATTCTAACAAGGTAAATCATCAACGTAAACTGCAATAATGGCAAATCCGAATTCTGATAAAACACATAGGCATATAAGATTATTCTCAAATCATTCTTTCAATAGATACTTGTTGATTTAATTATACCACATGCGTCCGGATTGCTTTAACCCATATAAAGATCTTTGAAACTTTATAAAGTACATACTCCTAAATGTACTTGGATTAAATGGTTCAAGTATCGTATATCTTTATATATGTAATGATCTAATAATTCTTATAAATATGCAGTAACCACATTCATCAATTGCATATCTAATCCTTTTGTAATAACCAAATCAATTAAAAATATGAATGTGATTGCATTCATAACAAAGAAATATGTTTCCTCATAACTACTCTCGGGTTTCTGCAGGAAACCTTGTATGATAAATTATACCGCACAATTTCATTTCTCATTACGGTTTTGTATAAATACTCACTTATATCTTATAGGCATTACACCCTTTGCTGTTTGGACAACAGGTCCAAATACCTCTCGCTTTGCTAGAGATTTTAATTCAGTTTCAATAGCCGCTTTTCATTTTGGCCAACCATTTCTACGTCGACATTCTTCGACAATTCTTGACTCACTTTCTTTATTACTTCTGATAAAGTCAAGTGTTATCATATATATTGTCAACAACAGTTTTATTTTTATCCATAAATTTTCCAGTACTTATGAAATGTATTAAGGTCTCATTGTTCCTCTTCAGGGGAAAACATTTTATGAAACACTTCTACAGGAGGTTCCTCTTCAGGAGGTTTGTACTCTTCAGGAGTTTTCTCTTCAAGAGTTATACTCTTTAAAAGTTATACTCTTCAGGAGTTACCTCTTCAGGAGGTTTCCTCTTCAGGAGGATTATATTTTATACAGAAAATACGGTCTCTTCAGGAGCACCAATTTTTTTTTTCTCTTTTGCACCAATAGGTCTTCAACGCTTCAGGTGTATCTTAGACTCATCTATTGCTGTTTTAACAACTCATCCTTCAGAGACTTCAATTCTTGCTTAAGCAATAACAGCAGTAATATATGATTTTACAATACCTTTAGTGTCAGTAAATACATCCTGTAATTGATTTGCAACACTTTGCAAATACGTAATCCTCTGAACTTCTGGTTCACATTCATTTATAAGATGATCAAATTTAGACAGGGTTTTATTATCCCAAGTGATTTTTTGTCGTGCTTCAGGCACCGATATTTCATTATTTCAAAACATGATGAAATATTAATAAGCTTATATATAAAAGCTTAGTATAAGTAAATCAAGTGCTTGGCCGTACAACAGGTACCTGACCACTGTTCAGTCATACCACATCTATGACAAACATCTTCATCTTTCTATGAAGAATTATTGTGAGGGCATTTACCCTTCTCTAAGTTGAATCACTTCTGGTGATACGGTATATTTTTATCATCTTTAGTGTTGTCGCTTTTGGGACCAACACTTCTATAGTTTTTCTACCACGTCTACGGCCTTGATTCCTTTGAAATGATGCACCGTTCACTTCTGGGAATGGTGTAAATTCAATATCATTAATAAGATGTAACTGATAATTTATTAACAAAAACTCATTATTTAGCTCAATCACTAGAAGACAAAATGAAAATTCAAAATATTAGTTGAACTTTCGCTCTCGATATTACTACTGCAGGAGCACATTCGAGGTATGAAAAATAATATATGACTTCTTTTAAATATCATCATCAGTGACTTTCTCACTACATAATTTTAATATTAAGCTGATTTTAAAAAGTGCAGAATATTCAATACCACTCTTAAAATCTTGCAACTTCAGGTACAATAAGTCATAATAATCTTTTGAGAGGATTACATCTTCAGGTGCTCGTATCTCTCTCTTAATTCATTTCACACAGTAAGATGATTTTTCACCATGAGATACACAGCACGGTCTTTTAGGGACACATGATTTTCTTCTATGATTATATCTCCCAAGTTCATCATTATATCCAAATGGATCTCATCAAGGATCCTGGATAAATAACATTTTCCAGAAATGTCAATAGTAATAAATCTCAATATTTGACATTATATATATAAATCACAAAAATAAATATATGTATCTAAGAAATATATTCACATGGTAGAACCGTCATGTTGATAACGTGTTATAAAACTAAAGAAGAAACTACTACTATTGCAAGAGAAAAATATGTATAAGAAACTCTCTAAAACTTTCTTCTCTCTATATATATTTTCTTATAAATTTTATAACAACTGAAACCCATATTTATAGGCGTTAAAATTACTATGCAAGTTACTGTGCAAGACTTAAAATAATGGTAGTGAGATCATTCACAAAATAATTAATGGGGGCAGGGGCCACCCCCAATAATTCATAACAAGAACATATATATATATATATATATATATATATGGCTAGCTCTCGACAGAAAGGGAGTTTTCTTTTCTTCACTTTTTGTTTTCCTTCTCTCACCCCTTAAGCATATTTTCTTAGTGCTTTGGTGAAAGTTACTTCAAGTGAGTGAAGAATATCTTTCTTTGACAAGGGTTCTTTGGCTTAGTTTGTGGGAAATAGTAAGTACAACCATAATTTAAAATTCATATATTGTTTAATTAATTTGTAAGTTTGATTTCTTGAAGAATATATATTACTAGTTGATTATGAAATGAATGGCTGTTTATTTGATGAATGAGGAATAACATGAGAATTTATTTTCTTTGTTTTGGAAAATATTAGTTAGTAATAAGTAGTAGATATGATAGTATACCTCTTATGCTTGATTGGTAAAAGAATGTAAGCTCTAGTCTAAGATGTATTTTAGTAAAAGAAATATAGGAGAATAGCTAAATGTATATATATATATATATATTCAATGGTTATAGAAAATAATTATCGAATGAGTTTTAAAAAGGAGTAATAGGGTAAATTCAGAGATGATATATGTTTATATATAGGAAGATTATGGCTTTGATTATGGTATCTTTTGGCTAGAAAAGAAAATAGATAATTAGATATTTTTATGAAAAGGAATATGCTAAGAACTTGAGTTTCCAATGATAATAATATTTTTAGAATGTTTTGGTGGATGATTAAAAAGAAATAGATACATGAAGGGGTTGAGATAATGAAAAGATTGATGAAGCTAACAAGTGTAGTCTAAGGAGAAATATTTGGCTTAAGCTATTGTAAGCCTAAAGTTTAATTATTTAGATTTATTCTTTTAATAGACATACAAGATTTAGTTGAAGTATTCGCTAAGTACAGGGTTTTCGTGATTACGCTACGAGTTAATAAGTGCGTGTATCATAAGTTACACGAGTCATGCATTACGCATGAAAGAGAGTTAAGTTGTATGTATTTAAGATAACAAGGAAAATTAAAATAAGATCAAGTAAAGAATATGAAAATGAAAAGTTGCGTAGTCACGGGGAAGGCGAAACGTAACTCTCGTATGACTGACGTGCCGATAGAGACGGCGATACGTAATGCCTGTCGGATAATTAGAAGTCACATCGTCACGGGGAAAGGCAATACGTAACTCCCGTCTGACTGATTTAATTGGCGGTAAAGGCGATACGTAACTGTTGCTATAGTAAGTCGTTTCATGTCGTTACGGGGAAGGCGATACGTAACTCCCATACGACTGATGCGAACGAGAACCCAACAGTGAAGGCGATACATAACTGTTGTTAAGGTTCAAGATAAATGTGACAATGAAGGCGATACATAACTGCTGTCACATTATGATTAAGCGAAGAACACTAAGAATAAATGAAATAGTAACAAGAATAAGAAAACGTTAAGAATTGTGTGAAAGGAAGTGCTATATGCAACTTTGCAAGCAAAGTTATTGAATATGCTAATTAAGGTAATTAAGGTACATTGTATATAAGTTAACTCGTAAGTTATAGCTGCATGAATTATGTGGTTATTGATTGATTTATGTATTTGCGGTTGCTATTATCTTATTTATATATGCACTTAACTAAAATTTTTTCGAAAAACTCACTTTGTATGATTTCTTTTTACTATCATTCTCTTCTGGGAATGATAAAAGTTTTGACAGATTATGATGGCAGGTTAGGGGATGAGGGCCACTCAGAAGGCTTTGAAAAGCCCTGAAGGTCTTGTAGTTTATGATGCTTTTGTAAAGATGGCGGAGCAGTGTTTTGAGCGTATGACTAGTATAGTCTGGGAGGATCTAGCCATGGCACCGGAAGGGCGTCGTCCTATGGGATGTTTTTTAGCATTGAGCCCTGATGGTTCTTTAACTTTGAATAGTATTTTTGAGACCCCTATAGGAATTAGGCGCCACCAAGGAGAAAAGATAAATACAGGTCATTTCGGTTTGGTCCTAACTATAAAGAAGTAAAGAAGGAATCAAGGTTATGAACTTGAGGGTCTTATATTTTGTGGTTTTTGGAAGTTATTGTATAATATGTTAAGAGTTTCAATGATGTATTGATTTTGATACATTATGTAAAATGATACAGCTTTTGTGAAGTGAAGTAGTTACCATGTATTATTTTGCAAAGTTTTAATTCTTTGTACATTTTAATTTTTATGAAACACTTTTGCTGCGAGATATCATGCATTGATAGTACGATTATGAGTATTTACATTAATCTTGACATGAACATAGGGATAAGTGGCTTAGTATCATATATCCTGATGCTGCCAACTACATTAAATCTCAAACGTAGTTGAGGGTGTCACATCAAGCGCATTGCAAGTGAACAATTTGTGCAACATTTGCTCGAGCTAACCATCGAGTACACCTCGAGCAAACACTAGAGTTTATGCTTTACTCGAGCCTCTATCGTGTGCACCTTAAACGAACAATCTATCTGAACTTCACTCAAGTACCAAATTTAGTGATAGTCAAGCAAACAATCTGCCTTGTACTTTTTAGCTCACAAAACCAAGCTCCACACATAACCCAAGAAGTACTAAAGCCTTCTCTTCTTACTTTCACTATATTCTCCGGCTTCTTTGCCACCAACCCCTCAATTAAAAGGATCAATTATTGAAATTCCACCTTTAAGTTATAAGAACATATGCATCATGCATGTCCTAGATATAGACTATATCCCTTCTACCGATCGAAGGAGTGCGTATTAAAGATCCCCACCAAATAGAGGACTTTTTCCACTTCCAGATGACATACAAGTTGATCTATTAGCATGCAACAAAAACCACCACAAACCACTCAAAAACTAAGTACATTTAACCCCTAAAAAGGCAGGCATCCACATGCAAAATATAGCCACTTACTTGAGAATATATGTTGTATCTTGAATGAAGAATTGGAAAAGAGAACCCCCTAAGACACAAATGTACCCAATTACGACTGTGTAATTATAAAGATTCAATCATGGATACATGTTTGCTTTCTATTCCTTATAGAAAAAGCAAAATTGTTTTCATCATGATTCTAATTTCTGATGTTCTCGTAGACCAACGAAGTCAAAATGAAACTGCCCTTCATCACATGACTATTTGATTGACTCTTCATGAAGCTCAATCCTCAAGGTCACCCAAAGATGCCACCCCAACTGCCATCTTTCAAGAAAGCAATATCTTCGAGGAAACATAAGAAAGAAGAGGAAAAATATTAAAAAATTGTACGCAATACAAAATTGGTTTTTGCTTTGTATCCAAGCAGCCACCGTTTGTTAAAAAGCAAACATATATTAGCCATTTTCAGAGTACTATTAAACAAAATGGTGAGACAATTGAATTAGTTCCTTCTTCCAATATATACATATATATATATATATATATATATTTAGAAAAATACTTTAGCCACAAAAAGGATTATACAAAACTAAGTTCACAAACCAATGTAGTTTGATATGATTTGTTAGATCGTAAAACTACTTTTATTATAAAGCAAATCTAATAAATTATATGAATCCACGTCAATTTATGAATTTAATTTTGTAATTTTTTTTGTATCTATAGCACTTCTTATTTATTTATAGAAACAATTGAGAGTATTGATTTACTTGATAAATTAACATCAATTAAGATCAATCTACTTAATCTTAATGGTCAAAGCTAAATTGAGAGTATCAGTCGTCAAGAATGGGTGATTTTGGAAAGATTAGATTCTAGGGCGCACCACCAACTCTACCAAGCAAGGGATTTGGTAGGTCTCTTTCAATGACTCCAATTCATCAGAAGTCACCATCAACCTCCAAGAGAAGTTGATAAGCACCCCTAATTCGGCACCGCCCAGAACACGGCCAACGGGGATAGCATTGGAGAACCTAACAGGCCTAGAAGAATGTAAAGAAACTTTAGGGACCATCGATGGCAGTGGAGAAAGAGGGGCAATAGAAAAAGTGGCACAACAAGAGTTCGAGAAGGAAGAGAGACACAGGATTTTCAAAGAAGACAGACTGGACAAAGTGAATCATTGTTGAGATAGGAAAGGCTTTAAATAGGCAAATGCGGCAATTGGAGTCCCAAGGCAACTGAAGCTCACGTGCTTCACCAGAATCCCACAATTTTGCAAATCAAGCAGCGCGTATCCAATGTCATGACTTAGGTAGGTATAACCGTCTGACAAGGATAATGGCAAATAGATTGAAGGGACGTTATTTAATGCAAAGCAAGACCATAAAAATGTAGCCATAATTACTAAAGTCGAACCGTCGGCAAGAACTAAGCAAAAGCTGAAAAGACCACACTAATATTATCGGAGGCTAAAAAAGTGACATGTGAAAAAAAGGATTTTCTCCGCACCCTAAGGCCCATCTACCATCCCCCAAGAAGTAGTGGGATTCACTTATTACGCGGCCCAAGGCCCAATCTTGCCCACGAAATAACTTGTGTCTAGGAAAAATAAACAATGATGGTTGACAAGACAAAAAGACCTGACGCTACTCAACAACAGCCCACCCATGGGGACACACACAAGGCACTATAAGAGGTAAGGAGAACACTCGATCCTTTGACAAAGGAATAATAACATTCAACTAAAAAAGCTTATGGAATGAAACAAATGAGGAAATTACGATGCATCTGTGGCACCACAACCTAGACTACATATTGCATTAATGACATGAACTCCAGAGGGTCAGGCACGACCTATCCCTCAAACTCCAAGTATAATAGCAACCTCTAATGTATAAAGAAACTCTTTAGACTCTCATTTTCACAAGCTTCTAAAGAGATTTACTAACTAATTAAGCATCAGAAACTCTCAATCCATCCAGTCAATCCTCTCCCAACTTTTTTGTTTCTTTTTTTGTGGGCCCAACTTTAAAGACCCAAATTGCTACTTGGCCTAAAGATATATGAAACATGACAATATTAATGGACTATATTTTTAAATATTAAACTGGTGCTAAAGTACAAAGGGGGCATGATCGTGGCAACCTTTTTATAATTTTATTTTTAGAAGTGATACACATATAATATATTTCATAACACTTACATAACATAAGTTATAAAGTAAGACTATTTCTATACACTGTCTTATAAAATTAATATCACTTTATAAAAAATATTCTTATTTTATAATATATGTTATATAATATGTTCTACAAATTATGGATTTATCATTTCTCTTTTATTTTTAATGAAGATTTCAACGTTTGACTAACCAGCATAGCATTCATTGTCGCCACATTTTTCAGATTACCAGATAATTGTCTTTCTTCTTCGACAAGTTAATTGACCGAACTATCTTTTAGTTGATGAAACCAACTCAGCGCCAACATAAACATGTCTACTTTTTGTTTAATTTAGTCATAAAAGTTTGGTTAGAGTATTCTCGTTAGGTTGATTATATATTAAATTTAATGTACTTTTAATTATTATGGGCTTAAATTAATCTATATTAAAATATTCAAATGCTAAAAATTTAGACTTATTACTACAATAAAACGAAACAAAATTCCAAATTTAGAAAGTCCAAGCCAATTTAGACTTATTGTTCCTCTCTCACTTGCAAAACTTTTATTAATAATTTAATTTAAATAGAATATAATTATTAATTAATTTTCTAAACTCATAATTTAATTAAAATATAATTATTAATTAACATATAATAAGTAGAGTAGTAAAAAATGATAAAATAAAATAAATCAATAATTATAAATATTAAATCTTTTTAATCATTAATTATTCATTATTATATATCATTAATTATTCATTACTATATATTTTCATAAATGAATAATTTAATATAAAAATTTGATTTGAATAGTTAAGATCATATTATTATTATATTATTTTATTATTATATAATAAAAAAATAACTCTTATAATGTAGGAATTTATGTAAATAAAATGACTAAAAATCTAAATCTAAATTATATTAATTAAAATTATGTTTTAATAATAATTAATCGAGTAAAAATACTTTTATATATTATGGGAAAAGGAGTTGCGTACGTCTAAATTTTGTGCACTACTTTAAAAAAGTAGATAATCTTACAATCTATATAAAAAAATACATAATTTTTTTTTTTTATGGTAGACTTTATTTTTTAAAAAGAATGGAGACTCATACGTGTTGAGATTATAATATTTAACATTATTCATATTTTGTTTTATAAATAAACTACTTTTTTCTCGGTAACAGCAACTTTTTTACTTTTTAATTAGATAAGACAATACAGATGATTTAAAGGTCTAATGCGCATAAAGAGATCAATGCATTACATCAATAATAAAAGCTTATCACCTTGTTTGAAATTGAGATTATTAAAAACCTAACAATTGATTCTCACATAAAAAGCTTCGCTTGTCTAATATCATGGAGATAATGATTCCTAACCATTTTAATGGGATGGATATTCTCAACGCGTAGGTATTGATTGTCAAACTAAATAGTAATGACTTTCTCAAGACAGCATTTATCATTTTTAAGCTAAGTAATGGGCCATGGCTATAGCATATTAACATGCGTAGCAGCGTAATTTTCAATGAAATTCACAGCATATGGTCCCATCACATTTAATATTATTCGAAAAATCCGCTTTATTTCTTGAAATAGTAAAGCTTAAGAAACCTTAGGCATAGCTTATAATTAAAATGTTAATAAATTGGTGACGAGGCAATCAAGAAAATGGCATACGTCGTAATTCTCTGCGGCCCCCACCTACCATTAACGCACAAAACGACCTTTCGAACGACATTGTCTTCGACTCTTTACCGTCTTTACTTCCCGCATATATAAAGTTACTCACACACTCTCCAACTTCTTGTTCTAGGGAGATTCTTAGAGCACAATTCGCTTAATCATGAAGTTGGGGCGCGGTTTTCCGCTGCTTCTGCAGCAGTACGCGGCACTTCTGAAGAAGAACCTCCTGCTCTCATGGAGGAACAAGACGGCGACGTTCCTCCAGCTCTTCTCTTCCTTCTTCTTCATCTTCCTCATCTTCTGCATCCAGCGTGCCATCCAGGCTCGCTACGCCTCATCCACCTCCTTCAAGCGTGTCATCGATCCCAAGCCCCTTTTGGTCTCCACGCCGATCCCTCCCTGCGAGGACAAGTTCTACACTAAGGTCCCTTGCTTTGACTTTCTGTGGAGCGGAAACGAGAGCGCCGCGGTTCGGAGCATTGTGAATGGTATCATGGCGAATAATCCTGGGAGGCCGATTCCTTCGACGAAGGTAGGTGCCTAACTCTGTTTGGTTGCTGAGAAAAAAGATGAATGGAAGTTAGTCATCGGATAATACGTATCATTTCGAAGCCTTTAAGCATTTCTCTAATTAGAAAAACTGGACTTTAATGAGAGTTAGCAGCATTGGGATGCGAAGAAAGCGAGGGGAAAAAGGAATTTCCAGTGTCATTCCAATCATCTTCGGATAATACGTATCACTTCGACGTCTTTAATATTAATAAGATAAAGTACTGGACTTTAGTGAGAGCTAGACTACACGCATTTCGGATGCAAAGAAAGCAGCGGAAAAAGGAAATTCGAGTGCCATGGATGTTTATTTTCTATTCTTATTTTTTTAGATAAATATTTTCTATTTTTATTGAATGTGAGAGTTTTGAAGTTTTTTGTTCTGTTTCCTTGAATTCGTTCGTAAAAGAGATCTCGTGTTAACGAAGCCAGTGGCCTGGTCGGAAAAGAAATGAAGAATTATATGAGTGTCATTGTTCAAAAGAGGTACGATAATTGAAATGAAATTAAGCCAGTACAAATAGAACTTTCAGATTTATGGAGATTTGGGTCATTGTTTGGTTGCTGAGAATCTACATGAAAGGACAAACTAAAAGTCTTCAATCCCACCCTTTTGTTGCAGCTCAATCGTAAATTTGAGTTTTTTTCTGAAAATTTTGGAATCTTATGTAAGTTTGGTCCAAAATTTAATAGATTTGGAAATCTTGGTTTGAGGTTAGTTGAGGAGGTGAGTTTGAACAAAAGGCAAATAATATAGACGATTCATAGTGGGGAAGATCGTAGAAGCCATTCTAAATGGTTTCCTTTGTTAATACAGGTTCAATCATTTAGAACACCGTATGAAGTAGAAGCATGGTTGTTTAGTAATCCGATGAGGTGCCCTGGAGCTTTTCATTTTGTGCAAAGAAATGCTACTATAATTAGCTATGGCATACAGACTAATTCTACTCCAGCTGCAGTGCGAGGGAATTATGAAGATCCAACCTTTAAATTTCTAATACCACTCCAAATTGCCGCAGAGCGTGAGATTGCGAGATTTCTGATTGGAGGTATTAAATCCGAGTTTCCGTTTGGAATTTTCTTGCCACACAAGTTATTGCTGTGATCTTCACCTCCACATTTGGCTATATGTACAACTAATTCAATGACTCTTTGCTTGTTCAGATCCAAATTTTAGCTGGGCTGTTGAATTTAAAGAGTTTGCACACCCTGAAGTGGAGATTTTCTCTGCAGTTGCTACAGTGGGGCCAACCTTTTTCCTTGCAACCGCCATGTTCGCTTTTGTGTTTCAAATTAGTTCTTTAGTCACAGAGAAAGAGCTTAAACTTCGCCAGGTATCGACATTCTGCAGTCTGAAGTTATAATAGGATTAACATTGCCGTCCCTTATGCAGAATTATTCAATTCTTCATTTTTAATTGTTATCCCTACAGGCAATGACTATGATGGGTCTTTATGATTCTGCTTACTGGCTCTCATGGCTCACGTGGGAGGGAGTTCTTACATTTCTCTCCTCTCTTTTCTTGGTTCTCTTTGGGATGATGTTTCAGTTTGAGTTTTTCTTGAACAACAGTTTTGCAGTAGTGTTACTCTTGTTCTTTCTTTTCCAACTCAATATGGTAATAGTATTACCTGCAAGCCCTGTAGATCATTTTTTTAATTTAAACTTATTACTTTTAATTTTTGGTTCTTAATTGATCCAACCTGTTTCAAATATTGTAACCCTTAATCTGCCTTTAAAACTTTCGATGCTAGATTGGCTTTGCCTTCATGCTGTCAGCCTTCATAAACAAATCATCTTCATCCACAACAGTGGGTTTCTCTGTATTTATTGTTGGCTTTATGACTCAGGCAAGATTATCTTTGAATATCTCTATGGAAGGAGCTTTCGGTACCACTTGTATGATATGTTTTCCTTTTGTCCTTGCAGCTTGTAACAGTATTTGGGTTTCCTTACCGTCACAACTTCTCTAGCACCGTAAGATCTATCTGGCCGTTATTCCCACCCAACCTTCTTGCTCAAGCTCTAAATCTTCTTGCTGGGGCAACTTCAACCTCTCAAGATGTTGGGGTTAGCTGGAGTGGACGAGCCAAGTGTGCACCAAATGATACCGAGTGTTTAATTACGATTGTATGTGAAGACTTCAAGCTCAAAGCCTGATTATGACATAAAAGATCCCCATATACATTCTGTGCTTGAGACACCTTTTTCTCTATTCTGCCTTTTTATTCATTAATTATTTTTTCCTATAAACTTTAAATCTCATAATCAGAATCACTACAGTCAAATTTTTTTTGCATAACTTGTCCTCTTGACAGGCTGATATTTACAAATGGCTGGTTGGTACCTTTCTGGTGTGGTTCATATTGGCTATATACTTTGATAATATAATCCCAAATGCATCTGGTTTAAGAAAATCAGTGTTGTACTTTCTAAACCCTGGCTATTGGATAGGGAAAGGTGGAATCAAAGTGAAAGGTAATTCAGTTTGATCTCCACTCTGCTTGCGATTTATTTTCATTGCCGGGAATTATGACTGATGCTTTTTTACCCCTTCTCTCGTCATAGAGGGTGGCATTTGTAGCTGCATGGGTTCAGTCCCACAGCAAGAGCATATTACTCCAGATGATGGAGATGTCCTTGAAGAGGAAAACATGGTAAAACATCAAGCACAGGAAGGTGTGGTTGATCCAAACGTTGCTGTTCAGATACGTGGCCTTGTAAAGATATATCCTGGGACCAGGCAGTTTGGTTGCCGTAAATGCAAGAAGACTGCACCCTACCATGCTGTTAGGGTAAGGACCTATTTTTAACTTTAGTTTTGGTCAAGTTGAGGGAGTAAACAAAAGTTTTTTCTTGTCTTGTCATGAGTTGCAAGCCTTTTATTCATATCTATGCATGAATGCAAGAAGACTCCGCCATGCTCTTAGCTTATGGACTTCTTTCAAACGTTGGTTCTGGTTGAGTTGAGGCAATAGAAGGAAGCTTTTTGTTCATATCTATGTCATTATATGATTGTCCATGTGTTGGTGGAGGGTCCAAGGAGGATGCTTTTATGACCTAATCAGATTATTATTTAAATATGCTCCTGTTTTTCAACAGTTCCTTTTTCTTTCTTTGTTGTTATTATTTTTTTATGAGAGGGATTGGTGCAGCAAGAGTGGGGTACTAGACTAAATACCTAGCTTATTAGTATCAATTGGTATGCTTGGTTGTTGGCTTATGAGGTTGCCTGTCAATATCTATTGAGTGGAGGCTCCTGCTATCCATCACTTCTGGCATACAGGACATTTGCTGAGGAGCATTTATTCTCATCCATATTTATGTTCTTTTTTATATCACTATCGTCGAAGTTTTTTATTCTTCCAAGTTTCTTAATTGTCATCAAACATCAGCACAAGGCATAAGATGAAAATAATGATGCCGACCATGGGTAATATTTATGTTTTGGCGGACTCAACTCTGCGAATTTGCAATTTACCTTCAGTCCTTATGGGTAAACTTTACAAAGGATCAGTTATTTTGCCTTCTTGGACCCAATGGAGCTGGGAAAACTACAACAATTAATTGTTTGACTGGCATTACACCGGTGACTGGAGGAGATGGTGATTCTCTCTCGCACTCTCACTCTCTCTCTCAGTTTATCCCATTAAAATACCTTCAAGAAGAATTTAAATTTTGAAATGCCCCATTAACAGCATTGATATATGGAGATTCAGTCCGAAGCCCAGTTGGCATGTCAAACATACGAAGAATTATAGGAGTTTGTCCCCAGGTGACCCCCATCTGTGTTTGTGGTTTGCAGATTTATTTTGGTAATATGCTATTGCCTAAGAAAGATATAAGCTAACCTTTTCTATTTCTTTTTTCTTTTTTTGAATTTTTTTTCACAGTTTGATATCCTTTGGGATTCATTATCTGGTCAAAGAGCACCTCCACCTCTTTGCTAGCATTAAAGGCCTACCACCATCTTCTATCATTCTGGTACACATTTTGCAAGCAAAAGGGTATTTCACCTGCATTGTTCCTTATCATTGATTGAAGATTCAAAACATATTTCATCATCCAAGAAAGAGCATCCAATTGGATTTATACGTGAAGATGATAATCTGTTGTTGATGCTCATGTTCATTCTTATTAAGATAAATGAATCTTCCCAAATGCAGATGGCTCAGAAGTCATTGGCAGAGGTGAAACTCACTGAGGTGGCCAAAATGAGAGCTGGAAGTTACAGTGGAGGAATGAAGCGCCGACTCAGTGTTGCAATAGCCCTCATTGGTGATCCAAAGTTAGTGATTTTGGATGAACCGGTATGAAGATGGGGATATATTCACTCAGATATTTATCGACTTTATGTACTTACAAGAAGTTCCATTTTTCCCTATAATCGGCAGACAACTGGTATGGATCCAATAACAAGGAGACATGTGTGGGACATAATAAACGATGCAAAGAATGGGCGTGCCATTGTTCTAACAACACATTCAATGGAAGAAGCTGACATTTTAAGCGACCGCATAGGAATCATGGCCAAGGGTAGGCTTCGTTGCATTGGAACCTCAATCAGGTTGAAGTCACGGTTTGGCACTGGCTTCATTGCTAATATAAGCTTCTTGGGAAGCAAAAATGGGCAAACTCCTCCGACTCATGATTCTCCTTCCAATGAGGCTGCAACTTCTACAATTCATCATGAGGCTGTGAAGGAGTTCTTTAAAGATGTATGTTAAAAGTAAATTTATCGAAGTTTTTCTTTTACATACAAAAGGGTTGGTTTCTAACTATGGAATGTTTTGACAGCGATTGGATGTAGTGCCAAAAGAGGAGAATAAAGCCTTTCTGACTTTCGTGATTCCTCATGATAGAGAGAGGCTTTTGACGGTTAGGATCTTATGCATTATTTTGGATGTCTATTTGACGGGGAGGATCTTATACATTCTTACCATCCTCGTCTTTGTGGGGCAACTGGAAAATTCTAATGATTCTTGGTTGACTTAATCGCCTATTTATTGCATTCTTTGAGATGATGTTTATCACCAAATCCAACTGGAGAAAGATTGCATCAACTTTATTTTCATATTCATTGAAACAGTCATGCTAACCAACTTAGTTTTACTTAAATGTTCATGTTTTTTTGTTTTTTTACCTCTTAATATCATTTTTTTTTCCTTATGTATGCCATAATCCTGGGCAGAAATTTTTCGAGGAGCTCGAACATAGAGAGATAGAATTTGGTATCTCTGACATCCAACTTGGTCTTACAACTCTGGAAGAAGTTTTCTTGAATATCGCTAGGCAGGCAGAGCTAGAGAGTGCAGCAGCTGAAGGGAGGATGGCAACTCTAAGTCTTACATCTGGAGCCTCAGTTCAGGTAAGTGGAACATATACTTTTATCGTATATTTTGCTGTAGAAAGGGACATCAAGAGAACAGTTTCAGACTCATTATGTACACTCCTATCTTATGCATATGATGATTTCACAGATACCTTTAGGAGCCAGGTTCGTGGGGATTCCAGGAACGGAATCTGGAGAGAATCCTAGAGGGATAATGGTAGAAGTGTATTGGGAGCAAGATGATTCTGGAACCCTATGCATTTCGGGCCACTCTGCTGACATTCCAATTCCACCTCATGTTCAAACAATGCCTTTAGGCCAGCCAGGACCAGTTCATGGATTTGTTATTATTGATCCCAATCAAATTGGTATTACCGATTAGTATTGATATTCATTTATATTTTATTTTTTTTGTTCATTTTTTACATTTAATGAGCTCCGCCATTCAGGGAGCCCGTTGTGTCATTACTTGATTTATCAAATATCGTTACTTTGTGAATAAAGATTAGTAGTGTTAAAATTTGGTGATCAACTAATCCGATTCCAATGTAAAGCAAGCCTTAACAGTGGGATGGCTATTGGCTCCTTGACTTTCCTGTCTGCTCATGGCATTCTTGATAAAAGGATCATGAACTTCATTTGCTAATTCACATAAACATCAACGGTTCGAGAGGCCGAGCTTATCATATCTGGAAACTCTGTCCTTCCAAAGAATGGTACAGAATATAACTGACTGACTGAACTTCCCCATTCACCGAGTACACGTTATTAAGAGAACTGCAAATATGAACTAAGGCGCAGTTCAGGTCATAGCCACTTTGCAAACATAGTAAGATCCATAAAGTATGTTAAGATCAACCCGAGTTCAGAATTTAAGTATGACAGAATAAATTCCAAATCCTATGATGTACATTCACACAGACACCCCAAATGCAGGAAAATCAGTAAAGGCTCGTCCCGACACAACCCTTCAATTACAGTCTCAATTCCAGCCTCAGAACACTTGCAACACAAAAATAAAATAAATAAACAAATTACTCCAGATCGATGGTTAAATCAACTTAGCTCCTTGCTTCATCACCAAGTTTTGTGTTAAAACTTCTGAAGACCCGATTTCATTCAGAAATCACCTTTTCCATTCGGCTTGGATTACCTTCGCTGCAAAATCATACCAATACTGAGTTTTAACGTGTCAAATAGTAAATACACTTCATTTCCAGAAATGATGCCCATCTTTCTTTTGCTATCCTCTCTAACTGATACCGTACTTTCTTTTCTTTTCTTTTTTTCCACATCAGTTTGGCATGAATAACATTATAATTTGCATTATTGCAGAAGAGAAACCAATTGCACCTGAACTGATGGCCCAGGTAAGCAAACTCTCCTTTTTTTTTATAAGCAAGTATGCTATGTCTCTTTAAGTTTTTTTTTTTTTTTTTTTTTTTTGATAAGTAATGTCTCTTTAAGTTTTACCACCAAAAATAACTTCCATTAATACTTCTTATGAGTACTTTTCTAAAAAGAATAAAATAATATGAAACACATTTTAAAACCACCCAAGATCCTACGAATTAGAAACTATACTGGGAACAAACCTGTCATACCATTTCCATCTCTTGAAGACAAGTGAGATCTGTCACATTTATTTCCCCCTTTCCCACCTGCTTGTGCTAGCCTCTGCGTCCTTGGGGATTGTGAACTGATTTTACAACTAGTCGAAGATGGCAGAGAATGGCGCCTTGTGATGTTATTTTTCTCAACCCCATCTTGTCCAAACCTTGGGGAACCTTGAATTCTTAGTTTTGCTTTCGCAGACTCCGTTGCTTGCATATAGCTGGGCAATGTTGGACTGCTCTGTGACCCATTCTCAGTACGTTCTTGCTTTGTGGAGACAGAAGCTTTCCGGTTGGATTTCTGGTTCTCGTTGTTTGTCAAATCATCCTTTTGGCTATCATCTCCATTTGTCATGGAAATTTCCTCATTTTTAACTGTGCTCTCTACTAAAATATCCGGCTCTAGTGCAGCTTCCTCACCAGAATTAATTTTCTCTTCACCAGTCCTCTCTGTCAAATGCTTCGATACCATTGGTGCTTGATCACTGTGTGGTAAATCAGACAACTCTTTCAGCACCAATGGTTCAGGTGTTTCCACATCAGACATTTTGGATGTATTCAAGCTTGCCTCTCTCTTCACTTTCTCACCAGAATTATTAAGTCCCCGTCCTAAAACGTCATGGCTCGGATTGTTCAAGGCCTTTTCCACATTCTGCTTAGGTTTATCAGTTTCAACCTCTGGCTGGACAGAGTTCTCTACCACAGGGTTGTGAACCTTTCTCAAATTACGTTTGACCTTTTCAAGCTCATTTTGTGGATTCTCCTGTACCGAATCTACTGAATGGTTTGAGACTTTCTTCATGTTCCGTTTGGGTTTCTCAGATTCAGAGGTTGCCTGCACTGAGGCACCGTCCATATGTGCAGCAGGAATCCTTCGGGTACTGCGCTTTGACTTGGCTAATTGAGCTTCTACATTTTGAGCACTTCCCTGCTTTCTATTAGATTTTGTGTCTATGATTTTCTTTGGTTGAGGAACTGGTCTCCAAAAACGGGATGATGACCAGCGTTCTAACCAGTTCGAGACTGAATTTGGTTCTAAAGAATCATAATGTAGGTGCAGAGGCATGACAGTTGGTGATGAAGCAAGGAGCTAAGTTGATAAACCAAGCAGTCAGATTACCAATTCAAAAGCAGACCAAATAAAGTGGGAGGACAATTAAACAGTAATGCTGCAATTGAAACTATAACATGTTTGGGTTAGATGAATTTATAAAGTCAAACTGCCAGGTCTTCCTAGTCCTATCATAGTGACATACAATAATTCTAAGATTATTCAAAACTGAAAGTTCAATATATACTTGAAAACTTTTTTTGATAAGTCAATATATACTTGAAAACTGTATATGCTTCAGGTTGATTTAAAATAAGAGAATGGACACAAAAATTGATATGCACACACACACACACACACACATGCTGCTTTCATCCCCAATTCCAGATGTAAACAAATACATAGTTACGAACTACAAAATTCTACAAATATTCCAAGATGAAAGGCTCAAACTATAATGAAAGTGAGAAACTTTATAGACCGCAGCTTGATGTTGTAGGTTTCATCCAATCGTGTACTGGAGTCCACTACTGTTTAAGAATATATGTAGCCAATTTCTAGGGCCCGATTTATTTTTTATCTAAAAATCCTTTACCAATACAGTAGATAGATCAAAGCTTAATATCCAACATATCTTGGTTGCCTTCATACCATACTAAATTGTTCTCATGATAGCTGCATCCATTGCTAACTTAAACGACAGGCATAGGACAAATGTACCCACAGGCATGACATGATGCCAAACTCACCTTACGAACAAAAGCATTTGCAGAAAGCTTTGCAATTCGTGTAGAAATATCAACTTCAACAGGAACTGCAGGCCTGCTTTCCTGATAGATTGCATAAGGAATAATAATTATGAGCAGAAGCATAATCATGGCTGATTAAAAGCAGCTAGCTTAACCTAGATCCTTCTAGGCGGCCCTTGATACTATTATTTAATTTCCATATCCACCACTGATGTATGATAATAACTTGAAACAAAAGAAGAATGAGACTTTTATTTAAAATTATTTTTTTGACATTCACTAAAATTAGCCACGGGCCCATGGGGAAAAGTTTATCCATTGGTCATCTTTATAACCAGAAGAGATTACTGACAGCTCCAATTTTTCTACAAAGTTAGTAAGTTACGATATACTTATCTTCATAGACCAAGGTTGATTATTTACCAGATCAGTTTCATTTTTTTGGGACCAAACATGTGAGTCAGCACCATTTTGAATGCACCCAAGCTGCCTATCAATTAAAGCTTTTACTTCAATTTAAAATAAAAAATGCCCCCAAGCCAAAGTGCTTGAACATGGTGGAATTTTTGACCCTCCATAAACATGGCCTTTATAGTCAAGTTGCAGACATATTTGTGTAAAGAAAATCCTAGCAGAAAGAATGTCCCATATGAAATGAACTAAGGAATGATACTCATGGTTACTAATTTACCACACACACAGACAGCAAAAAGAAATACCAGGGGCTTCACCAGACAGCACTTTTTATTCACTTCAAGCCCCAGATCAGAATGTCTGACCCTTCTTCCACGAACAAGAGACTGAAACTTGACAATGCCCAGCATACAGCACAGTGTAGCAACTGCTTGCCTCCTAACCAAGTGTCCTCGAATAAGTGCCTGCAACCTTATTATGCCTTTGAGGGCCCTAAATGCACGGCGAGCCTTCACATAATATGCTCAATTAGTGCAAAAATAATTACAAACTATATTTTTGTTTTTGATAGGTAATCAAGAAGTTTTATATATAATACAAGGCATAGCCCAAGTACACAGAATGTATACATGAGAGGTACTTAACTAGAGTTTACAAGAAATAATTACAACTATACCAAGAAAGGATAAAATTTTATAGCACCGTATCGCCATAAATGGACGAACTGCATAAGCTAAAAATTATTTTGTCAGTCAGTTTGCTGACATATAAACAAGATGAAGCAAACAAAAGGCAAAGTTGACCAACCACTAGGATAAGCTCTTTATAGAAAATATGCCAACGTATGGAAAGAAGGAGAAGAAAATTCTTTGGCTGAAAGGAGAGCTAATCTGAATGCCAGAAAACTAATGGGGAAAGAGTTTCAGCAATAAGGAGAGGCTACCTCCAGCATGGAGTCAAATATAAGATGCATGCAGGCAGTCAAACCTCTCTGGAACCAGTGGACAATCAATCTAAAATTACCCTGGAAAAATTATCACTAAAATTCTTGTTTACTGAAGAGAAAAAAGGAACCTTGAACTCAATTCCACCAAAGCCCTTATAAAAGGATGACTCCAATAGGAATAAGTGCAACAGATTTACTTAAAATTCAATTATCCACCATGACAATATTAATTCAGCAAAGAATTTCTAATGATCCAACATTACAGTTTTACTTCAATGAGAGAGAATTACCAGATAACCCCTAAAAGCAGCCTGTGCCTTTGTTGCAGCTTCCACCTGCCTAATATTCTCAGGACCAAGTGGTGCATATTGGGGTGTGGATCCTTGTGCATCTGCCTCTGGATTCCCAGGAAAAATTTCCCCCCCATCATGTGATGAATTTGTGACTTCCTTGTTCTCCTTTTCTACCTTCCCTTCATGTCTTCCAACAGCTCTGGAGGTAGGATATGAAACCACAGGCAGATCCAAACCCAAGTTTCCTACCGATGTCTTGGCAGGAACCAAGACTTCTTTTTCACTTGTAAGTTTCTACAACAGATTTCTCAGTCAGAATATTAGGACTTCTGTATAATAATTTGATAACGGAAAGAACAGTGAGATCTACATCTTAAGCTTATACTTCAAACTGGAAAAAAAATCATTCATGAATTTATAAAGCGCATGTTAACAGCATAACCTATCAAGAATTTGACTGGCACCGAACACAGCAAAAGCAGGTGAAAGAACAGCAAAAGCAGGTGAAAGAACATCAAAATCCAAACTCTCAGCAGGAATATTAAAAGTCTTCTCATTCATAATATGATACTTCAGTCGCAGCACCAATTGAACATGAAACTTAGTTTGAAGCTAAAGTTCTATAAATACAGTCATTACTTTTTCTTTTAAATAATCAAATATTCTATTAAAAAGAAATTCAAAAGGTGTAGCCCAAATGTACACAGGAAGTATACAAAACAATCACCTAACTGGGAATAGAAAAGTAGGCAAGAAACCATGAAAACCAAGCCCATTAAATTCTAGAGGCTGCCAAAAGGAACAAGGTATTGAAAAAGAGAGTTTTAAGCTCCTCCAGCATCCACTTGCGATCCTCAAAATCCAGTCTTACAATTTGCTTTGGGTTTAGAAAAAGCACATACCAACAGAATATATGTTCTTATTATGCCACTGAATGAGGATCTGAAGTCGTATAGGTGACTTACAATGGTACAGTCCAATGCGTAAAAGTACATGTAATCTCTGTAGCAAATAGCTAAATCATTACCTCTCTCCCTTTTGAAATATTAGATTTGGATGACTTCTTCCCGAACAGTATGGTTTTGATCCACTTCCCAGGTGATTTTCCCATTGCAAGAAGACCAGTACCAGAAATCACGAGAAGCTGAATCCCACTCTCTGCGTTTTTTTTTTTTAAAGTGAGAACAGCTTATACACAGGAAACGATACATTTTAAAGCTAAAAAAACATAACACCATGCAATATCACTGAACCAAGTATGACCACCGTGTTAATTTTTGTATAAACTTTTGGCGCAATGCCAATAGGTATTGGGTTAAGGCGACAACTATTTACTACGTTTTCTCAAAACAACTAAAACAGGCGACAACTATTTACTACGTTTTCTCAAAACAACTAAAACAAAATATCACGAAGAGACTTTGGATAGATCCAAAGCAACTAAGCAAAGTACGTAGATCTCCTCAGCTCACCAACTAACAAACTAAGTCAAAATGATAAATAGAGAGATATTAACATCACATAAACAAAATATCGAGTGAAATGTATCAATATGAAGAAATTACCTTTGAAAAAAATACCAAATAATTTTTTTTTCTTTTTCCAAGCATTCTAAATCAGTAAATAGTGTGGCACAACATAAGTAAAAAAATATTATAAGCAAAACAAAAATGTAAATCATAGTGTTTCAACCAAACCTAAAACGAAGCGTAGTAATAATACACTGCCCTCATTACAAAGAAACCCTAGAACCCAGAAGGTCCGTTCCGACCAACAAACAAAAAATACTGCGCACACAAAATCTAGACCCCGAAACCGAGCACAATACCAACACAAGGGAGATCGAAACAGACCAGATCTGAAACTTACTTGACAAATGTGGCGCTTGTAGACCCCAAATCTACCATTCCTGGGAGCCAAAACGAATCAAACCATATCAAAACCAAAAAAAGGGCAAATTTTGCTCAAGCATCTGAAATAAAAATGCCAGAGACTACATATATACAAGTCGAAGAAAGGGAGTAGGAGAGGAAAAGGAAAGGAGCATGCACCATTGAGTGAAAGTGAGAGAGCTTGCAAACAAAGAAAATTCGATCTCTGAGCTCCCACCGATTTTTTTTTTTTCTCTCTTTTTTCTGCTTTTGCTTTGCTTTTCTTTTGTCACTCACTGTACTGTCTCTCTCTTCACTCTTCAGAGCAAAAAACGAAAATATACATGAAATTTCAAAAAACACGAAGATATTATAATTAGCAATAATAAGGTGTGGACGCAACATTTATAGAAACGGTGAGTTCTGATTTCTTGTCCGTTAGTTTGAATAAGTTTTGAAACCGAAGGCTTGATTTTTAAAGAATCTAAGGATCGGACGGTCAAGAAAGAGAGTCTGTGGTGTGAGTGAGTACGAGAGTGAGTTGTTAAGAGTAAAGTAGGGGTGTGTTGGGAGTCCCAAGTGCAGTTACTTCGGAAACAAGTGTCCCGGGTGTTCTTTATTCCGAAGCATTGTGAAACTACAAAAGTAGCCTCGTACCAGAAACTCTTTACCCTGACGAGCGTGTGCGGAGATTGACCGATATGAACCGTAGGATGGGTAGCGCGTGAGATGACAGAGGATATATTGTGTGGGCGTGGTAGTTGACGAGGGAGTTTGGGGGCAATTTAACAGTAGTTTAGAGAGGTAAAACCGGGGGGACGGATAGACATATAGTTCAGTTAGAGATATTGGAGTCTTTTAACCGTTGAGGGTGGGCGCCTGGAGAGATTGGTTGAATTAATTGAATCCAGTTGAAATGGGTCATCTTCGTTTCCCCGATCCACCTGTCCGGGTCCATAACAATTAACACGTCTTAACTCTAAGCTATTAGAAGGACGATCCTTTTTTTAATAGAGTGGTGTTACATTTTTGGAGTGGTCCAAATCTCTCGAATAGGAAAAATCAATTTTTTTTTTATTTTTTTAATTTATTTTCGTTTATTTTGTAGATATTTTTAAATACTTTTTAAAAAAGAAAGAAATTTACATCATTATTAAAACAACACTTCATTAATCATTCAATAAAAACTAAAATTTTTTTATAGTTTCGAAAGATATATTTCGAGACACTTTTTGGATAAAATAGTGTTTCCCTTTTTAATAATATCTTCTAACTTCAAAAACGGCCGGGATTTTATTAAATGAAAAATTGGACAATTCTTTGCAATTTAGGATTAAAATTCCTTATTTTTTCTCTTATACATTGGTAAAAAAAGGGAAAGAATCCCATTCGTAGATCTCCTATTATAATGAATAATGTTGCAAACAATTTTAGATTGTATAAAGATTGTACATTCTTTTTTAAAAGGTAGATAAATCTGGAATGTATTTAATGAAATTATTTTTAATAGTTAACCCCACTTTTTTTAAAGAGAATATACAAAACTTTTTATAATATATGATTATATCTAAGACGACGGGGGAGTTTCCTAGAGAAGAGAGCATAGAGAGTTTCGTGGGGACTTCAAAGGAGAGGGAGCAAGAATATCGAAGAGAAAGAGAGTGAGCACAATGAGGAAAACCAAAGAGAAGTCGAGGGAGATGGGGATTTCAACCAAACGACATCATTTTCTTTAATTGTCTACGTTGGAAGCGAAGCTGCGGCGAGATTATTTCCCAATTTCCTTTAGAGTTTTCCATCTCCCATTAGATGAAGGGCATCCAAAACTTCAATGGAGAGCAGCAACACAACATTCCACAATAATTGATGTGCAGTTGTATCATGGACTAAATTCTTGTCAGAGCACTCTCATTGAATTAACCAAATTTTTCCTTCAAAAAATATATTTTGTACACATATCAAAAAAAAAAAAAGTTGTGAACAAATTTGAAGGATTACTATTTACTTTTGAAGATAAAAAATATTTTTATTCATTTCTTCTACTTTTTTCTCCTCATTTTTAATTAAATATGACAAAATAAATTTAATATATGTATAAACTTATTTTTTTGAAAAAAAAAATTGATCAATCTAATAAAAATGCCCTCAAAGAAACCATTGTTATTTTGTTAAACTTCAACGGGACTATTGGGCTGGGAATTTACGATTTTGGGTTGGATTTAATATCAATTTTGGGCCCTTGTGCTCTAATAATTAAATATTATATATATAATTAATAAAAGTCGGGAATTGGAATGGAGATTTGTCGACGTTTGAGCTGAAGTGGAGTGGAGTGAGATTTTTATTTCCCTTTGCCCCCACGTCAGGGAAACCTCTTGGATCTTTGAGTAATGAGTCCGCAACAACTTTTATGTTGAAGCAAAGTCCATAAAAATTCAATGTAAAGTGATCCGTAAATTCTATTTCATATTAGCATAACAACGCGTGACACAGCAATTCATGTTCAAATACAAATAAAACTTCCCAAACAATTACGATTGGAAGACATGAAATGAAATACACGATAGAAGTTGATAAGTTCGCACAAATGTTTCTTAGGCGGCAATGTCGTTCTCAAACATTGCCATCAAACAGCCTCACGACTGCCCTACCACCATTGCCCCTTCGAGTTAGTCTGCCGTCCAGCTCTGCTCCACAATGTCCCTCACTCTACGATTGTACTCGCGCTTGTTCTCGCTAAACATCCGAGCGGCTTCTGAATTTGCCGGAGAGTTGGGGTTGGGGTCACACAGCAGTGACTGCAATAACAGAATGATCTCTTATCATTTCGATATAACTTTCTTCACATATACGACTTGAATTTTAGCGTGCATAAAAATATCGAAATATACATGCAGCAAGATCCCTAAGGCATATATATAAGCAACACTGACAGAATAAAAGTCAATTATGTCCACAGCTGTCATTGCTGTGATTGCAGCCCAAGATAGTGGCACAAGCAATGCTATATTTCTAACTATTAAACAATTTTTCACATTTTTCTAATAAGTAATGGTGCATAATGGTTCCAGGAACAAGAAGCCAAGTTAGCGAATCTGCTTACATCTCATATTGCATTTTAGCTTTGTTGTATGACTGACCAATATTATTATATTACAATGCAGTCTTTTGCAGCCTTATCCAAATAACACGGATTTTTTCTTTATTTTTTCAAGATGTGTTCATCAATGTTTTACATGAAACTAGCTGGAAAATTACATTACTAACGACTTTTCAAAAAGATATGGCAGGAAATGACATGAGGAGCAATTACTACACGGTATCATCAATGTCTTGGATCTCTAAAAAGAATACAGGGGTTTGCCAAATATGACATTCAGACAAACAATCATGCAAGCATCTAAGGATTAACAAATTATTTATTTTCCTTGCATGAGAGAAAGGCCCACGAGTATTAGATAGATTATTATCTTTTATTTCTTAGCTTCAGAATAGGCAGTACATACCAGGAATCAACAGTATGTCTAAACAAATATCAATGAGACAATCAGATTTGCGAGAACCAAAATGTGTGAGGCAAGAGACAAATATATTGCATGATATAGAAAGATCCACGGAAAGCTATACTATGACAGTGGGCAACAAAAAGCAGCCTGTAAAAACAGATGATGTTGTCACTAGATGTCTTATTTTGTAATTGGTCACTAAATGGTCGCTATAAAAAGAGCTAACAGTACGGTACTACGGTTTTTGTCAGGACCCCATAAAAGGACCAAATTCCTGTTCATTTTTTGAACAATTACTTTGAAAAATGATAAATATAGCTGGGCACTCAACATACAAAGTACAGAACACAGGAATGGGATACCTGTTTGACATAACAAAAGCTGGAAAGTTTTTCTACTGGAGGTGCCCAAAAAGGAATAAGTACAAGTCAATTTCATAAACTTGGACGGGGTGATATGCTTTCAATTTGACAGAAACTTGAACTGATCGAAGAAGGTAGCCAGTCATACTGTTGAGGGTTCCAAAGGAGGGTCCTAGAAAGGTTTTTGGCATGGTCTGAAATTCAACACAAATTTACAAAGATGCATTTACAAAGTACTAAGCAACTTTAAACTAGGCAGAGTTTGGTTTTTTGGGGGTGATAGTGGAAAAATTGACAGTTATGCACCCTTACTGCTGCTTTACTCGGCTATACACATAGTGGACACATAGAACCTACAAATCTTGCTTGCTCAACTAGCTGGCTGCCAAAAGAAATCTTTTAAATCAAAGAGAATATCATGATGTATGAAATATATGCATTTGATCCACTTATTTATAACGAAACGGTCAACAATTCTACCAACACAAAATAAAAACATTTTACCATACCTGGATAGACGTGAGTATAGCAGCCACATCATATATAGGACTCCACTGATTTTGTAAAATATCCAGACAAATACTTCCATCAGCATAAACTAACAAAATAAAGTTGCAGTCAGAAACCATAGTTGGGATAAGATTTCATACATGATAAGATAGTTCTTTATCCAACTTACTATTTGGATGAAACATCCGAGAAACAAATCGCACTGTTGGTGGTTTGTTTGGATAATCCTCTGTGAACTGCAAAGTCAACTTGAACGTGCCTGGATAACTCAAACGAAAATTCTTTTATGAAGATTTATGATGTTAAGATAATGTTAAGAAACACAAGCATAGCCATTAATCAGCTAATGGGGGGGAGTAAAAAACTCAATATGCATCCACATACACAAAATCTACACGTCCTGCCCCCTAAAAATATAAACCAGAAACCCAATTAGAGACAATCTTGTTCTATAAGAGATCATACAGAGGATTCCAAATGATTAGGATGGAATGCAACTAGCCTTCACTTATTCAAAATGATTAAGCTAATAAGAAATACCAAATCAGTTTCAGCTTATTCCAATTTTGCTTGCACACTCTATCCAAAATCCAACTTTTAGTACCAAACATACAGGGACATGGGACCAGCAGAAAGAGAACATTTCCACAGGTCAAAAAATACATTTGTTGGGTCCAAATCACCATAATGCCACAAAATTTTGCACCTGAAATCTGAATACCTCAACAAATGGAGCAACCAGCTCTTAAATGCTGCTGCTCAATAAACTAGATATATTTGCAGATTCTTTGGGGACTAGGGAATGGAACGGAATGGAATGGAGTAGAAAAAATAGAATTTTTTACCATATTCTATTCCTTCCCAAATGGGATTGGAACGAGCATTTCCCTATTTGGATGTTTAATCAAGAGGGAATGGAATGGGTGGAAGGGAACTCCCATGCCCTCCATTTCCCTCATAATCTCAATTTTTCATTCCCTCCGAATCAGGAGGAATGAGAGGGAATGGAAGAAGAGTTGATAAAATCTTGATCAAAACAAGTATAATACCTCCATTATGTTTTGTTAAAATACTAAATTACCCTTATTTTTCATTTTCACACAGATTCTCTTTTATTTTTCTTCTAATTCTCTCTTTACTTGTCCAGTTTATAAATACTAAGTTTGGATGGTTTAAAGTGAAAAAGATAATTCAAATAGATCCATAGTAAATTTTCTTATTTATTTGCAAAATAATTCCATATTTTTTTCATTGGCACCGGGTGTTCAAGAACAATGACCTGACTAATCCGGGGATGCACAAGCCCTTGACAAGCAGTTTCCCGCAAGTGCATTGAAATAGTTATTAAGTAAAAATTATATTTGAAAGTCCCTTTCTAAAATTATTAGGTGAAAATGATATCAAAATTTCATCTCAATAAAGTACAATTCATGAATTAGAAAATGAAATCCAAGAAAAGGGCATAATGGTAATATTGTTACAAATGATTCATTTACATTCATTTTTCTCATATACTTCTCAATAAGGTTATTTACTTTCCATTGCTTTCCCTTCCTTCTTATAAAGCATTCAAACAAGAATGATTTATTCATTCCATTCCTTTCCTTTCCATTCTTTTCTGGTTCATTCTATTCCATTCCTTTGTAAACTCAATGGATGTTCCTAAAAAACATTTTTTTAGAAACCATTCATGCATACAAAACATGTATATTTATGCATATTACAGATAAGCTTTTGTAAACAATGAAATCATCACCTTAAAATATATTTCCAGAAAAGAACGATCAAACTGGAGAATATCATTTTATCTCAACAGGCAGCACAGAAAGGAACACGACCATATTCCATGCACTGCAGGAATATGAAACCATTTTGAAATCCCCCAAATATGAAACCATTCCACCATGTAAAATGCTGGTTTCAAAATATGGATTGTAGTAAAAACGACCAAATTAATAATGGCAAATAGAAAAAGGATCATGCATCAAAATATGGATTGTAGTAAAAACGACCAAATTAATAATGGCAAATAGAAAAAGGATCATGCATTGATCTTAACCAAAGAGAAAGTACATAGGACTTACAGCACCATTTCTATAGCATGTTGAAGCAAGCAGGAAATATATCAAATAACTTAACCATAATCCATTGGATAGTTCCTTAATCTTTTTATGAGTAATCCATTTAACATTTAGACCATTTAATTCAATAAAAAATTCGGTGCAAGGATTGACTCACCTCCATCCCAAGGAGTATCATCAGGACTGCAATCCAAACCAGACAAGAAACCAGAAATGGCTTATCCAACTGAACTTAAAAAAAACTTGAAAAATGGAAGGAAACGGTTTAACAACAAACAAAAATCACAAGAACAAATATTTATGCACTGTATCCGCAACTTACCCAAAAATAACAGCATTCCAAAGCATTATATTGTTGTCTTGGGGTGCCCCACTGATGCCTGCAGGTGGATCTTGTTGCAACCTCTTAAAATCTCTCATCAGCCTTTTTCTTGCTGGAGTCGACATTGTCACAAACTATTATTCCTGCCTTCACCAACCGGAAAATAAAATAAAAAAGCAAATAAATATATAGACTCAATGGGTTACAAGTCTATCAAACACTAAGGGCGCATTTATTTTTTTCTAAACATACTAAGGGCGCATTATGTGGAAAAGAATGACACTTTATTTTTATTTTCTAACAGCCACATTTATGAAAATGCTTTTGTACATGAATATTAAAAATAAAAAATCAAGGCAACCCAGATTCCATGGACCAGCAACGACCAAACGCGTTTCAATTATACAAAACGAAAATTAATACCAAGCTTATATTTATCTATGAAATTTCATGAGTTCACAAAGATATAAATATTTGAAATCAAATTGCACACACGAGGAACATAGAGTACAAACACCCCGTAAAGGACCTTGATTGGACAAAGCTCAAAAAATTCAGAGTTTTTACTTCAATTCAGGAAATCGTTTAGGTCTGTATATTCAAACTCATAGCTAACAAAATCCTTTCACAACTCCGGTGATAAAGCTTCCCAAATCTGTACAAAAGAATCCCAATACGAAATCAACGAAACGGTCCACGAAGATATTAGGGTTTGATCTTCATGGAACACGAAACTCAGATCCTTCTCTCCTCATGAGCCTCATCATCCCCCACAACAACCATTTGGAAAACCAATTTAAAGTAAACGAGACAAAAATTCATAGCAAATAACAAATAAATTAATAAATAAATAAAAAGAGTAAAGTTTATCTCAACTGGAGGTCGATGCGAAGAGAAGCCTTGATTCTTCAAAAGCTCCGGTCTCAGAGAGCAAAAGCTAGGGCTTGGAAGAGGAGCACAAAGTAGAATCAGAAATTTGGGAACCGGATCAGATCGAACCCATAGAAGGTTGCACAGAGAGAGAGAGAGAGAGAGAGATTGTTATAGGGGAAACTGGGATGTGGTTGGGTTGGTCTAAGTCAGGTCGTCCCCACTGGCTCTGGCCCACTTACGGGTTCTTAGCCGTCGTGTCTCCATGTGTCTACGTGTATTCTGTCGACATTAATAGGCTGCGTACGTATGCTTTTTTTTTTTTTTTGAATTCCGTACTTACGCTTGATTCGCTAACTTTAGGAAGAAAATCTTGAAATAATTTGTTAAATTGAAATGTGCACGACACATTTCTCTTTTATAACTATTACAATTGAGGAGTGGCTCCTCCCAACCCTTATCTCTCTCTTTTCCCTTTTTTTTTTTATTTTTCTTCATCTTAATTTTTATTTTTTATTAATTTTTTAGTATTTTTCTTTCATTTGACTTCAACAATTTTGGTAGAGATGTGTTGATCTGTTGACTTTTGATGTTCGACAGCATCCACACGCACCATCGCAAACCTTCCAAAGCGTCGATTTGTCGAAAAGGAGAAAAAGTTCGTCAAACGCAATAGCAATTGGATCACAAGCACGATTTGAAGCGAGGTAAATGAAATGCAAATGCCACCGCCAAAGATATGTTTCTACCTCCACGCGTGGCTTTTCTAGGATTAGGGCATCTGTTTTTTCTAAAATTGATTATCGTCCATGCTTCGAGGGCGGCGTATGGATCTCACGCGTCGATACAGCTTTCTGCCAATGTTTTATGTTTCTCTATCTTATTTTTTAGCTTAATCTCTATTTAGTTTATGTTTTTAGTTTAATAAAACTACAAGTCTCTTAGATATTAGGTCTGAATAGTCGGTTCCCTAGAACTTTTAGTTTGTAGGGTGTTATATACTACCTCGTTCTTGAACGGGTATGAGGCTACTTGTACTTTGTCTTGGACAGAATGGTATTATCTTTCAGACAATAGTCTAGAGAGGTTGTAGCAAGAGTTAGGTCATGTCAATCCCTTGTGAGTTGTGTGTATTGGAGATCATTTAAAATGCAATATGCGTTTTTACAAAAAAAAAAAAAAACTATTATAAATGAAATTTTATAATATAACACGTTAACTAATATTAATTTATAAATTTATTTTCGTCATATCTCTTTGTAAATAGGTTAGACATCTAACTTTTGAATTTTCTTTTATAAGAAAATAAGATATAACCTAAAAATTACAAAAGGTATTGTATTTATAAAATAAAATAAAAATAGCATAATAGTATGGTATGTGGTATTACTTTTAAATAACAAGCCATTTAGTCATGGTCTTTTATGGTAGGTGTGGAAGACAAAACTTCCTCAAAATTCTCTAATATTCTTTATTATTATTCATTATTTTATTATTATTATTTACCTATTATTATTAGTATTCATTATTTTTTTACTACTATTCAATATTTTATTATTACTTTTTTACTATTATTCACAAACACTCTCAACACTTCTCAATACCCAAATGCAACCTTAGACCAGATAATAAAATACAATCTCCAGATAGAAAAATCAGGTTAGAAAGATTAGAATACCCCGCCCTATAGAAATATATATATATATATATATATATTATATATGTCATTCAGCTTTTAGAATCTAGATCAATCATCATGAGAGAATTATATACATGAAACAATTTTATAATATTTATTAAAAATTTAATGTTGTCCAAAAAAAATCATTCAAATAACAATACTACAAGAAAATTTTTTATTTACAGTTAATTAATTCCAACAAAATAATTATTTACAGTCAAAATTAATTGCAAATAATTTTTTTGTTGTAATTAATTAATCATTAAAACTCATTTTTCTTATAGTATAATAAATATTGTAAAATTTATTTCATATATCTATCTCTTTTTATCCTAGATTTTAGAGTTTACAATCGAACTCATGAATCTCCATCTTTTTTGTACATCTCATTATGAATACATTTTAGATCACCAAAATCTTTATGTAGGTCATATTAGGAAGAATATTATGCATATTATGAAGAATATGATGCAAAGATTTTTGTGAAATCAACAGACTCGATCATGAACCGGAATATTATAATGGGAAAGGCGAAAAATCAAGGAGATTGCTAGGTAGCTAGCTAGAACTGGTTGTTCGTCATGACGACAACCATGTAGATCATCAACAGGAAATATCCTATATATGGGAGGATTGTCCAACAATAAAAGATGGATGTATCAATTACTAGTGTATGCGCACGGAAAATTATTAAGTAGTACTGTAATTTTCAACACATACGCGAGAAAGCTAGATAACATCTGGATTTAGTAATATTAATGCTAACTGATCACTTCAACTGCATCCCTTCAATTGAGATTGGTATGAGCCACACTTGTAGCTCTTAGATCATTTTTCGTTTTTAGTATTTGCTGTATATTTGTTGTATTAAGATGATTGTTAGAAATTCTCATCTGACTATAACTTGTATCCTCTAATTGCTTCTTATCTATGAAATGCTTGCCTTTAAAAAAAAAACACTGATCACTAATTCATGTATAAAACAAAGTAAATGATTTTTGGAAATACTCTCGATACAATTATCGAGAGAGTTGTCTGCTATATATATATGTAAAAGTATAAGTTACATACAAGGTATGGTTACTGCACAAATTTGGACAGAATGCTAAAAACAAGGCTATTAAATATTCCTACAATCAAGCAAGATTTATAGGATCCAATCCCTATGAATGAGGAGAATAATCAAGCAATAATGCTATCCCTTTGAATCTGTTGTATTGGGCATGATTGCAAGCTGGTCTTTTGGGGATTCCTTAATACACCCTTGCAAACTCAATGGGGATGGAATGACGTTGAGTTTGTCCCTTAGAAATGGAAAGCGTGTAGATACCAGTGGCTTTGTGAGTCCGTCCGCTAGTTGGTCTTTACTAGAAATGAATCAAACTTCCAAGGACTTGTGTTACACCTTTTCTTGAACAGAGTGATAGTTTATTTCAACGTGCTTTATGTGTGCATGAAAAACTAGATTGGTCATGCGATAAGTAGCTCCAATATTGTCGCTCCATACAATGGGACATTGTTTGAGAAAGATGCCAAGTTCTTATAGAAGGGATTGAATCCAGATAGAGTCAGCAGTAGCATGAGCAACCACTCTATACTCTACCTCTATGCTTGATCTTGTAATGGTAGGTTACTTTTTACAGCTCCATGAGATCAAATTTTTACCCAAATATATATAAAAAGTCAGAAGTTGATCATTTTTCATCAGGGCATCCCGCCCAATCAGCAACTGAAAATATTGACATTTGAATTGAAGAGCTGGATTGAATGAGCATGCTGAAGCTGAGAACTTCAGATTTCTCAATATGTGTTTCACAGCATACCAGTGATCCTCAGTTGGTTTGTGCATAAATTGATATACTTTATTTACTGCAAATGAAATGTCCGAGCAAGTCAATGACAAGTATTGTAGAGCTCCAACAACGCTATGGTAAAAAAAGGATCAACACAAGGAGTTTCTACAAGAAGCGTGAGTTTGTGAGAAGAAGAGATTGGAGAGGATACAAGTTTTGCTTCAATCATATTTGTTCTTCGAAGCAGGTCCAAGATATATTGACGTTAAGTTAAGAAGAATCCTTGTGGAATATGGTGAGCTTCTATCTCCATGAAATAGCTTAAATCTCCCAAGTCTTTCACAGCAAATTCCATACAAAGATCAATAATGAGTTTGGTGATGGCGCGCAGTAGCACTAGAGCTAGTAATTAGTTTGTCATCCATGTAATTAATACAAAGTTGATGGTCAAACCAGAGCTGTAGATGAACAAAAAAGTGTAAGAAGTTGAGTTCTTGAAGCTGAGAGAGAGTAAGTATTCACTAAGGCTAGTTCTTCAGATAATATACCATGAAAAAAAGCATTATGGATGTCTATTTGGCAAATTTCTCATTGTTTTGACACAACAATACTTAAGATCAATCGAATTGTTGTATGCTTGATCATTGGGCTAAATGTTTCATAGAAGTCAACTTCTTCTTGCTGATGATATCCCTTGGCAACTAGTTGGGCTTTTCACCTATCAAGTGTGGCATCTAATTTCTTTTTGGACTTGAAAATCCACCTCGATCCAATCATGTTCATCCCCTGTTAAAAAGGAACCAAAGACCATGTCCTATTTTTCATGAGAGCTGTAAATTCTTCATCCATAACTGATCTCTATTTTGCATGTTTGCTTGCCTTGAAATAGCATGTGGGAGCATCAGAAACATTAGTGAACATAAGAAGAGCTTTGGGTAAAGGGTACCTGATGGTGTCGTCGAAATGGAGCTTTGGTTTGGTGATTTTAATTTTTTGATCAAGTCATTATTTGGTGAGAATGTTGCACAGGTTCAATAGCAGTAGCGGCAGCAATTCCAGGAGAAGCTTGATTGGTCTCGTGAGGTATATGGGTTACGATAGGAGGTGCATGTGGCATGATTGCTGGGATTTGTTCATTTGCATTTGAGGATTCAGAAGGATGATGAGGTGTAGTTGTGGGAGTATGTATGGGTGTCGAGTGCGTGAGGGATGTAGTGTCGAGTTGAGGTGGTGGCACGTTATTGAGTTGTGAATTTTCATTTGGGTGCAAAAAGAGTGGCAGGGACGTGATTTCAGTTGTTGAAGTTGTAGGTGGCACAACTTGATGGAAAGGGAAAGATTTTTCATCGAATATCATGTGTCGGGACAAGAAACTTTTTCCAGTTGAAAGATCCAAGCATTTATATTCGCAGTGCATGTTGCTAATGTCCAAAAAACACATAAGTTTCTGATCTGAAGTCAAGTTTATGTGAATTAAATGGGCGTAAGAAAGAGAAACATGCACAACCGAATATTTTGATAAGAGAGAAATTATGGGGCTGTTTGAGGAGTTTTTCAAATGGTGATATACCAAGAGGAATAGTGGGCAATCTGTTGATCAGGCATGCTGCCATAAGAAATGCATCATCTCAAAATTGGTGGGGAACATAGCTATGAAATAGAAGAGATAGACCCATTTCAACAACTTCTCGATGTTTTCTTTCTACCTACCCATTTTGTTGGGATGTATGTGGACAAGTAACACGATGTTGAATTCTAATGTTGGAAAAGAATTTATGAAGGGAGCGATATTCCCCACCCCAGTGTGTTTGAACCAATTTAATTCTGCAATTGAATTGATGTTCAACCAATTTTTGAAATGAGCAAAACACTCTATAAACATCAGATTTGGTAGGTATGTGATAGAGCCAAGTATATTTGCTAAAATGATTGATAAAGGCAACATAATATTTATTTCCATTGTGAGACAATTTTGGAGAGGGTCCCCAAACATCCAAGAAAATCAGATCAAGAGGACCATTAGATTTTGACTGAGAAGAAAAAAATGGTAAACGACAACTTTTTCCTTGTTGACATGCAGTGCATATTCTAAAAAATTTATTAGAATTACAAGGTAAAGAAAATTTTGAGACAATATGTTGGACAGTACAATTAGGGGTGTAACCGGTTCAGTTTTGAACAAAATTAAGAACCAAACAGGTATCGCCGGTTTTACATTTCTTAAAACCGATTACGTCTCGATTATCCCCCAAAACCGATAGTTTTTACCGGTCCGATTTTTCGATTTTAATAAAATATAAATTTATAAAAACCAATATGTTTTTCTTAAAAAAAACGTATTTGAAAATTCTATTTTAGTATAAAGATTGTAATCCATTACAAAAATCTATTTTAACAAAAAATATCTGCTATGTAAAAAAATCTGCATTAAAAAATTGCTATAAAAAAAATTGCTTTATAAAAAAAAATCTGTTTTAGCAAAATTTGTTATAAAAAAAAAAATCTGAATTAAAAAAACTGCTATAGAAAAAAATTGTTCTATAAAAAATGGGTGACGCTGGGGTGCGGTCGGGCTATACCCTAGCGTCTTTGTAGCCCCCATAATCCCCTACAAAAATACAATAAAAAAATTAAAAAATATAATAAAAAATACAATAAAAAAATTAGAAAATACAATAAAATAATAAAATGAAAAAAATATAATAAAAAATATAATAAAAAAATAAAATGAAGATGAATTTTTAAGGTAAATTCGGCCTCACCCAGCCCCCATCGCCGCCGGAGGCGGTGGACGACACCGCCCACCCCATCTGGACCGGAGGTAGCCGGCGACCTCGCTCCTACGACGACGAGCCCCGACGACCTCCAGTGTGCCCCCGGTAGGAATCCGGTCCGGAGTGAGGTCGCCGACTTTGTCCAGTCCCAATGGGGTGGGCGGTGTCGCCCACCGCCGCCGATGGCAGGGGGGGCTGCAAAACCCATGGTGTTCAATCAGACCGAATCCCAGCTTTCCACATAAAAATATACATGATCTCATATCTAATTATAATTTATATTATTATATACAGTATAGAACATATTATATAATAATACTAAAAAAATAATGAAAAATAGAACAAAAAATAGAACTGTTCCAGTTCGGTCTGGTCCAGTCTTAAAATGGACAGAACCGGAACCAGACTGATATTATCCGATTTTTCAATTTATGAAACCGGTACCGGATCAGAATGATCCAAAACCGGAATTTTCGGTCCGGTCCGGTTTGGTTTGGGCCCCTTTTTCAGTTTTCCGGTTTAAATTTACACCCCTAAGTACGATGGAGGGATGTCCCAATTGGTAATGCCAAACTTCAAGAAGAACGCGTTGAGTAAGGAATGATTGAGGTACATTGATGGTGGTGGTGGTGGTTGGAAATGTGAAAGCCCATTCTTAGACTTGCCGCGCAGCAATACCTTCCCCGACATTGTGTCCTTTACCAAAAAGAAAATTTGATGAAATTCAATATACACCTTATTATCTTTAGTAAATTGGCTCATAGAATTAAGGTTTTTTTGAATTGTAGGGACATGAAGTAAATGAGACAAAGTGAAATTCTTGAGGGGAGTAATGATAGCAGAATTTCCAATATTTTGGATGATCAAACCTGTCCCATCACCAACTTGGATTTGGTCACTACTATTATATGGTTCACCATGAATGTTCAAGTTTTGGAGATCATGAGTCAAGTGATTTGTTGATCCTGTATCAGGATACCAAGAGAAATCTTGAGTTGAATGTTGAGACGTCAAGTATGCTGCCATGTTGGGAGGATTTCCTTGATACGTATGGTCAAAGCGATAATAATATTGAATTGTTGTAGGACCTGTCTTCCCACACACTTGACAAAAAGGGCGTGAGTTTGATGAAGATGGACCTCCTCTCCCTTGATGTCCTCGACCACGACCACGACCATGAGAATTGTTATTCTGGGAGTGGAGGAAGAATTGTTGTTTCTTCCTCCATGACCATGAGATGCATCATTTTTTGTGGCTATATTGACAAAGGCCACAATAGCTTTTAGAGCTGAGTTATTTTGTTCAAGTCTTAACTCAAAGTTGAGGAGGTGACCAGAGAGTTCCTCTGCAGACATGGGTTCCACACAAGTGGATATTGACGTTATGATGGCATCATAAGTTGCGTCTAGTCTTCTTAGTAGGTAAGATTGAAACTCATCTTGTTGGATAGGTTGGCCAATGGCCAATGTCTGCCAGTGTGTCACCGTGAGACTTGATTGCTTGGAAGTATTCTGAAATGGATAAACTTCCTCTCTTCATATTGGATAGAGCATGCCTTGTTTGCATAATTCGTGCATTTGAGTGAGATGAAAATATTGTCTCTAATGATGTCCAAACTTCAGAGGATTATGAGAGGCCTACTGTTTGGGCCAAAATGCCTTCAGGCAATGAAGAGATAAAAACACTAAGAATAATTTGGTCTTGATCGTACCAATTAGAAAATTGGGGGTTGTGAATTTTTGTAGGAATGGTGGGAGAGGACTGAGTTCTAGGATTTGGGATGTGTGTGGAAGGACGAGGAATGGTGCCATATGCAAAGTGGAACAATTTTTGTCCTCTTAAATGAGAGACCACCTGAGCTTTTCCAAGCAAGTAATTATCTTTGGTTAGCTTAATGATGACCAAGATCTAAATGTTGACAGGGGAGACAATACTAGTTGCAAAAGACATTTCTTAGAGATGGAGGAAAAAAAAAGACAGAGGTCAAGAATGGCTCTTGATACCATAAAACAAAGTAAATGATTTTTGGGAATGCTCAAGATACAATTGTTAAGAAAGTTGTCTGCTATATATATGTAAAAGTATAAGTTACATACAAGGTATGATTACTGTGCAAATATGGACAGAATCAATGTTTTGAATACCGTACCGGTGAGCGTACCGGTCAAGGCACTGGAACGAAATATTTCGGTACCGGTATCGTTTCGTGTACCGTTTCGGAATAGTCTATACATAAAAAAAAATTATATATATAAAAATATATATAAATTATATTTCAAAATAATATTTAATATATGAATCAATTATATATATATAAGTATATATGTAAATAATCTAGTCTAAATTAAGATAAAAAAATAGGAAGAAATAAAAAAAAAAAATTTGAAATCCGGTACCGGCCAGTACACATGGCCGGTACGGCCGAAATACCGGCCAGTACGGCCGGTACAGGCCGGTACGGCCAAAATCTGGGCCGGTACGAAATAGAATCAATTTCTTTATCGGTCACTGCTCCGGTATGATACGGTACAAAATTCAAAACAATGGAGAGAATGCTAAAACAAGACTATTACATATTTCTACAATCAAGCGAAATTTATAAGATCTAATCCCTATGAATGAGGAGAATAATCAAACAATAATGCTATCCCTTTGAACCAGCTGTATTGAGCATGATTGCAGGATGGTCTTCTGGGGATTCCTTAATAATGTACGGCAAAATTATATGATGGCCGGTTGTGATTGTTTTTTAAGGTGCAATCTCTATAATGATCTAATGGTGAAACCAAGTGATAGTTTGACCGAATGGCTAGGATTAAATGATATTTGTTATAGACAGTTTTTTTTCCAAAATTGAGTTGAAATATATTAGTTCTCCGATCTAAAAATATGCGTTTCTCATATCATGTTCAACTATCAAGCTGTAAACCTGTGGACAATATTAATATATATATATATATATATATATAATACTGGTGGAAGCACCTAGCTATATATATAAGTTATATATGCAGGTTGCTGTCACACACACACACACATATATATATATATATATAATGGAGAATATCAAATGGGTCAAGTGGCCCGAGACGAGAGAGTTCTGCCAAAACCGAATTAATACCCACATCATGATATATAATGAGTTAAAAGTCTTTCTGCAATAACTGGATATATAGTGTCAATATCTCAAAGAGATGTGTGATTGAGAGTTGAGCCAAAAACTAATTAATGCGCATGCCTAATATCTATATATAATGAGCAAGTGCCTGCCAAGTGCTAAGTAGCAAAAGTACTGCCTGTTAATAATTCTTTTTTGGATAAGCTGTTGGATTAGAGCGCCTGAATAAAACTGATTGTTAATAATATGCCAGTACTCCACGACAAAATTATAAATTTTCTTTACGTTAGCCGTTAATGTAATTGGAAGATCAAGCACGCTTCAAGATATATATTTTAGTGTTATTAGCTGACCTCATGACACTAAATAAATTTTATATTTATATATATATATATATATTATATATATAGAGAGAGAGAGAGAGAGAAAGAGAGAGAGAGAGAGAGATAGTACGTTGATGTAATTCATGAATGAGATGTAACATTAAGACTCTATTTGGTTAATCAGATCATGAGATAAAGACTAACTCATCTAGGTTTCTATGGATGAGAGGTTTTGGACATCCAAATAATTATATTTCATCTTCATTTCATTTATAAATTTTTTAACTCATCTCAAATTTTTTCTGACATGAACAGTAACTAACAGTAAAAAACATATATTAAATTCCCAAAAGTCATATCATTTCATCTCTATTTCTTATATAAATTTTCAAACTCATCTCAAATAATTCTTGACATGAATAATAACAGACGGTAAAAAGCATAAAACTTCAGTGTCAAAAAGTCAAGTAGGACTCACCTATTTATCAAATCTCAAAAAGTTAAAATTAACTCATCTTATCTTACCATCCAAATATGATACATTTTTTTTTATAACTTATCTCATTTAAAAAAATCTTATTACTATTCAAAACATCTCATCTCTTCTGAAGTACTACATTCATATACAAACTCAGCCTAATTGTTATAGATTTCATATTTAAACCAATGAAATCTAGTATTATTTTCGAAGATTAATAATATCAATTTGGTAATCTAATTTGGGCTTGATGCCCGTTCTACATGATATATATGATACATATATCCACGTGCTGAGTAATCGATGCTATATTGTCACCAAATACAAATATACACATGAAAAACAAAGGAAAAAAATCTTATTCAACTTCCCTTGCTTGCTATGATCGCCATCTTCAAGCACAAATTTCTTGATCATCATGTCTTACAGAAAAGTCGAGACAAAATTAACAACATTAGAATTATTGATCAAGTTCATAAACGTCCCATCAATTGGTGCTATGGTTCCTATTATCACCCGGAGACGTGGATGCACTCTTGGAAGTTGAATATGGCAACGAAGGTGGTAGAAACATCAAACTAGTTGGCTGTGAATTTGAAGTCGAATGGGTTTTGTTCAACAAGCTTGATGCACATCCATTCCCTTTAGAAGCCGGTAGTAGGCCTGTAGAAGACATTGGAAATAGCTCCCCCAACGTTGATTTCTGACCAAACCTATCTCCAGCACTCTGATGTCCTATAGCACCACCAGCAGCATTACTAGCACCCCCAGTGCCAATGATTGATGTGAGCGCAGCTGCCAAAGCGGATTGGAAACTTGGGTCAGCCGTAATTGCTTTTGTTGCAGCAGCAATGGGATCCGGTAAAGAGCTGTGTTGTGGAGGAAGAGTTGGGTTCTTCTTTTGCAAATAAGATTGATAAATATTCTCTACAGATTGTCTCCCCATAGATAGATTTCCAAGCACTGGGTTCGGCCTGCTTATGTAGGGTTGAGTAGTTCCATAATTAAGGAATCCATTGGCCCAAGAATTTGTGTTGGATTCAGAGGAACTGAAGTTGAGACTTGCTGGAGAATATCTTGGAGGATAGTTTGAGGAATTAGCTTTATTAAAATGAGATGAGGAAGAGGAAGATGGGGTTGATGTAAGATCAAGTGTGATTGTTGGAAATGAAGGTGAAGATGAAAAAGAAGAGTTGGATAAGTAGAAATGATTCGATTTTGATTGATCTGATAGATAAAAGTTCAAGCCATGAAGATCAGCAGCATTAGTGCTGAGTGTGGTGGCTGATGATGGTCCATGTCCTGGCGGTCGGGAGCTTGAGGAGCCAGACAAAAGCATAGAAGCTGCTGCTGAAGTAGTGGATGCCATGGCGGTGGCTGACATGGGAAGTGGATGGTTGTGCGCTCCTTCGTAAGTGGTGATCAAGATGGACATGTCCTCAAAACTTCTTTGCACCTGAAAATCGTAGAAATGCATATTATATACTACATATGATCAGCTTAGCATCTGTATAACTACAAAATTTCTGAAAGAAAAAAGAATGTAAAAGCTTTTAAACATTCAAGTTTATACTTAACAAATTGTATTTGAATAATTATAGTTGGTCTTGATATCTTCAAAAATATTTGTTTTAATATTTTTGTTTTCTTACTCCATTCATTAATCACTACCTAGAACTTTATATGTTGCTGGCCTGGCAAGGGATTAGCCAGTCAAGTATCGTAATTTCTTACATTAATTTATTGGTTGCCGATAAGAATGCATGTTTAGTTTTGAAAATGAGTCACAATATTATTAAAAAAAAAAAAAAAAGCCATGCACATCAATTTGGTCAGTACTCCAGTAACAACTAATTAATAGAAAATGATCTACTAAATTATAACTGTTTGAAAAACAAAGAACTTTCAACTTTTGACATGACAAATTTTAAGGTCAAAGGAATATTATTATAAAAAAATTATTTATTTATGATCAGTTATTTTCTGTTAAAATAATTATTCCTTATCAAAATGAGTCATTTTTCATTGTAAATAGTCATCTTCATCGCAAATAATGATCCGTTACGAATATTCGTTTTTTTTTTATAGTGAATTAACTTCGAATTAAGTAATTAACAAAAAATATAAATCCATACTTTTATTTAAAAAATTAGTTAATTGTGCAGGTTGAGAGGTCCTTCTATGTAAAGTAATTCAAAATTATTCCAGATATGTTAGAAAGGTCAAAATTAAGTACCTGTTTTCTTACTGGGCATGAAGGTGCCATAGTACAGCGATAGTATGCTCGAGGGCATGGATTTCCTTTCGCAATCTTTTGTCCATATTTTCTCCATTGGCACCCATCATTCATCTGCATATATGCACATGAAAAAAATCTATTATATATTCATTATTCATAATTGTGCAGGATGAGTTGATTTGTATATATGAATGAATAAATACTTACTGTTGGAGTATCACATCTTGCCCTTACAGAAACCCTAGCTTTCTTCACAGGATTCTGTTGCGGAACCTCATCGCCTTCACTTCTCATTGTCTTTTGAGCTTTACCAAGTGGCCAACTAGTCTCCTCAGCTTCTGCCTTGACTGGTTCTTGATGATCAGAAGTACTGTTAACAGGGCTCGTTTTAGAAAAAGACTGATCACCTTCCCTCGATTGAGATGACGTCAACTCTAATTTATAGTCCATTAATCCAAGACTCAAGACTTCTTTAGCTTGCTCATCGGCCTCTTTGATCCATTGGCTAGAGACTGTAGTACTCTTTTCACCCTTTTTTGTGTGATCATTTGGAGCTCTTCCGAGACTAAGGGAAACAAAACCCGGTTCTTCAATTTCTTGAATATGGTTGTTAGCTGAATCATGATCCGTGGCCTTTCTCCCATCTTGTTCATGAACAATGTCATAGAACTGCATTTGGAGTGTTTGATAATCCTTCATTATCCGGTCTAAATACTTCTTCAGCCTTTGATTTTCTTCTCTCACCTCACCCATTTCTGCTCTAGCAGATTGGAGCTGATCATCCTATATATATCCAAAGATTGACATAAACAAGAATATAATTAGTTATTACTAAATATTCCCTCTTACAGAAGGGAGAAAAAAAAGCTATCACAAAAAGTTGCCACTGAACCTCTAGTTAATTTGATATGCTATTAATGCATCAAATTTAGAAAATTATACAGTATATATACTATAAAAAAAATGAGTATTTACGATGAATTATTTATGATAAAAATATATTCATTTTGACAAAAAATAATAATTTCAATAAAAAATATATGATCATAAATAAATAATTTTCTTGTAAAATGTTAACTTAAAAATAGTTTTTGTTTTTGTCTACAAACAATTAGCACTACGGGGTGAGTTCTGAACCTACAACGATTGACGTTTTATATTTTATTCAGAGGCCGCCATATCAATTTATAGTGCATGTTGGACTCAACATATGTTCATCTAATACCTTCACACAACACAATCCAGAATAATAATTATTTACGGTTATATATTATGCAGAAGATGCATAGGATCCATATATTATATATAACCTAATTAGTACTAGTTAACAATACGTTCTTTTAATATTATGATCCAAGATCATTAGTATTATTATAGCTTGCATGTTCATAATTCAGGAAGAAGCACATGAATTAAGTTAATTGGGAGGCCATTTATTGAAATAGTTAAAAAAGAAAAAAGAAAAATTAGAAGATTCATGATGAGATGGCCCATATATATGATTGGAACCCAATCAACTAGTAAATGAATAGAGAAATTAGAAAGGTACTACTCTAACTAGAAAATATTAAATGGTATACAAGATTCCCTGTAAATGCCTTAGTGTTGGTTGTGATCTGGGTGAATAGGCAACTAGGGAGAGGTGTCATACTATCAGAGATTCAGAAGCCAACTTAGAATTAAGAAGAACCTATATATATATATATATATATATATGCTTATTATACCTGCTTGCTGCAGCTTGAATCCTTTTGCAAAGGTGAAGATGGCTTCAAGTCATGTTCATGGCATGGTCTTCCATAATTTCCAACCTGGATTGCAGGAAAAGGAGGAAAAAAATAAAAGACTTAAGAGATTTTTTTATGTCAATGATAAGTAAGAAGTAAACATGATAAGGAAGCGTATCAGAATTTCATGAAATTTCTAGTAAAAACAAATCTCTATACTTAAACAAGAGCGCTTGGTTTTAAGACTTGTCTTTTCTAAGAAAATATCTTAATTTGTGGTTTCCTCCTGCAGCACACTAAAGGTTAAACCCAAATCTAAAACATGGTTGGCAGATATAGCTCCTAAACTTCATGAACGTTGCTATAAGAAAGGAGAGAGAAAATACAGCTTTTAACCATATGAGGAGCTGAGTACCGTTGGATCTAAAAACATGATAATTAAAAATATAGAGAGGAGAGAGAAAATAAAAACTAGACTCGAAATTATTGCAAATTATGGATTTTGACAAGAGAATTTTTACTTTTTAGGCAAAATCCAGCAACTATTCCATGAATAAACGTATAATATTAGAAAAACAGGAAATTACATGCAGAAGAAGAAGAAGAAGAAGAAAAAGAAAGCTCCACCTGATCGATTGCTGTTGTCTTGTCGTTAAAACCCTCTTCAAAACCACTAGATTCATATCTGTTGAGCTCCTCCGTAACTCCACCGCCATCATGACCAGATCTTTCCTTAGCAGGCTCCATAAATATTGTTTTCCTTTGCAGGCTAGCTCTCGTTATCCTAATTGTTGCTTTTCTTCAAAAATTTCTCTGGGTCTCAATATGCTCCTCTTCTTATATAGACAGCATGAAGTATTTGACTCCGTTTAGAAAGAAAAAAGGTTGCTAGACATATTCACACATAAGACCATGAGAGCTAGCCTTACCATCCAACGCGGACGTGGCAAAATGTCAACAGCCCAATCTGCCCAATTGCACTCGAAGAAATTACGTCATATTCGTAATTTTTTATTATAGTACTTTAAACAAAAATAGAAGAATTCAACGTCAACGTTTGAGATAACATGTCAGAGAGAAAGAAAGAGATGAGGGCTAGCTTTAAGCCGCAATGCTCGGACAGCACGCAATGCTTATACGAACAGTCGTTGAAGTTTCGTAGGATTACAAAAGTCACAAGGGCATTGGTTCACGGTCAAAGTTTTGCCAACATCGTGTTACTGCCGGTGATCCGAGTTTTTCTTTAATCTGAGGTGGGGTACGAGGATTTTTCTAGTAAGAACATATAGGTCAATTTAAATTGGAAAGTGATATAACATAATAAATTACATAATATATTTTATAATAAATTTTAAATGAGGAAAAATTTTGTAAAAATATTTTATACATACATAATATTTTACAGAATTATCTTTTATTTAACATATTATTATAAAATATATTATAAATAATATTGTATGTATATCATTTTGTATTTAAATTAGCCACAAGCGAAATGAAAAGTTTGAGGTCAAAGATCATGGCCCATGGGTTCAGGAAATGGCTAGCTACGCGGTACTTTACTAGCTAGCTCATGATTCGCCCATGCATTATTCGAGTACCGTATCAATACGCGAAAAGCATCAATTTATACAGCATTGATGGATCTAGAGTCAAGCATGATAGATATACCATGCAAGACAAGAGACAATTTGTTGGGTCTTTTGCCGAATTTGCCACTTGTTTGAAATTATTAGTACGAGAAATTAATACATGGACCCGGCCTGTACGAAAGGACGAAGACGATATCTAATCCCACATATATATATATATGGGATTAGATGTATATATATATATATATGTATATATTACAAAATAAATAAATAATAATATTGATCAAATATTTATAATTAAAATAAATTAATAGTGATCACTAAATTTAATTATTTACAAGTAATAAAATAGATGCAAATAACAATTTTTTTTGTAGTAATATATATTTTTTCTCTAACATTACAAGAGAATAAGTTTTTTGAAATAAATCATTTTGTCTCAAAAGCAGATTTTTTGTCCCTAAAAATCTTTAGAGATAAAAAAATGCCGTCCTAAATTTGTCTCAAAAAGTCCGTCTCAAAAAGTTTTTAGGGACAAAAAGTGAATTTCGTCCCTAAAAATTATTTTTAGAGATGAAATCTCACTTGCCCATCCAAAATCGTTCAAACGAATTTTTTTATTTAAGACAAAAAATTTTTGTCTCAGAAATCCGTTTGGACAAAAATTTCAGCCGTCCGAACTGACAGTTTCTGTTCGAACTGATAAATATTTCGTTCAAACAGATTGCCTTATTCGAACAAAGCTAGCGTCTGAATCGATATTATTTGTTCGAACGAATAAATTTATTAAAATATAAATCTTATTGGAACGGACTTTTTTTAGTTCGGACGAATTTTAAATCATAATTTATCGTTCAAACAAATACAAAAGTTGTTCGAACGGATATCATCTGTTCGAACGAATACAAGAGTGGTTCGAACGATACTACTATACAGATTACATTTAATTAAAAGATGCATTACTATTATAATAAAAATGTAATTTGCACATCAAATGTATTCAAATATTATTGTTAAACAGAATAATAAATGTACAATTAATAAAAAAAAAATAGATTTTAATTTTGTAATGGTGGCATAATGTTTTGAGACATCCTCTGCTATTCTTCAAACATTGCTTGAATCCTCGACTCCAATCTCTCTTCTATTCTTGACTCTAACTCTGCTGCTTTATCTAATCTGATCAACAACTCTTGTTCTTTGGACCTCAAACGTTCTATCTCAAGTTGTGCTGCTTCTAACTATTTAGTTTTGTCTTCATTGGATCTAGCCTTAGAAAAGGATGACGAACTGGAGGATGGCTTCACACAACGCCCTAAACCCTTCAAATATCCAGAACGTGATCCAAGAATTTCATATAGGATCTGAGCATCGTTGACAGATAATTCATCAAATGGAACTCCAATAGCGTCCTTTAAAGATTTCATCTTTTTCTACAAAAAAAATATTAAAGTTAGTATAAATAATAGGAATATTCTATTAGACTTGACTTAATATACTTAAACTTACATAATTTGCCTCAGTTTCAGGACTGGTCCAAACACCATCACGATTTTTATGTGCTTTAGCATATAAATGGGTTAGATCAAAGTCACCTAAACTTTCAGCTTGCTGCAAAAAAAAAAAAATTAAATTAGAACTTGAAAAAAAAATGCATATTTTAACATGAGACCGGAATTAGTAGCATTGACTAGTTTTTAACGATGAAAAGACCGAGAATCCGCATGATGGTGAATCTTTAAATTTGATCTATTTACTTTGTTCACAGTACTTCGTTGCTTTACAAAAAAAAAATATTATAAATTTCAAATTCTAATACATATATAATTTTTTATTAAAAAAATATAAATGTGATATTATCTTATAAGCAGAATCTTCAAACAAATCACAAACTTTCTGCCACTCGGCTGGTGGTATTACTTGGAATGAATTTTGGCGTGCCTCTGCAGCAATGCTGGATTTCTCAAAATGTGCATGGCACCGACCTTTGTACCTCTGAAATGCACTCGACATTAGCTCCTTAACTGTTTTTCGATGCTCTCGTCAACTAAAATTTAGATCAAACTCATCCTTAAAAAAATTATAAATAATTAGTATAAATACAATTAACATTAAATTTGAATTTTCTTGGGATGTAGCTAATTACCAAACATCGATTTTTTATATGATTTTTTACATCTTCGGGAACATTAACCCAGTAGGCTGCTGACATCGAAGCATACGTGCGAGTGAGGGCACCAATATAAATAGAAAGCCATGCTTGTGAATCACTATGCCCACCAATGTGATCCTATAGTATATCAACTTTAATTTTACCCATTTTTCTGACTTTCTCTATGCAGACACCCCTAGTGATGCCTCGCCCTCGATGCTGGCTTACAACTACAAGTCAGTAATTAGAACACATATATATCATTTGATAAATATATATTAACTCATGTGGTAAATATCATAATTTGACAAAATACCTGGCGCTGGGTCTGGTGATACTGGTACATATTGCTGGCTAGTGAATCACATGCATGAGAGTCAATAATGGGTGGAGGTGGGGATAGCGCACGAATAGTTTTACATTTGGGAGACATATCTATTTGAAATTATAATTAATTAAATATATAACCAGATAGATATTATTGATATTTATCAAATTTATACTTGCACATATATTTTAACTCATTCACTATCAGTTTTGCTGAACCAGTCTTCTTCATCTTCACTAGGCACGTCAGTAGATTCATGTTCTTCCGACAATCCACCCTTAATCACTTCTAGTGCAACATCTTCTCGACGGAGTGGGACCATGTCATACTGACTAAGGTCAACAAATAGATTGATCACTAGTTCATTTTCTTGATATGCTTCATCATTTGTCGAACCATCGAAGTCTTCATGTGGTTCATCTGCCTCTGGAATATAATAATGTACATTTCTTAGTGCAAACTTCTCCACCACTTGCCATGGGTTCTTGTATTCCGGATCATCTAAATAAAAAACTTGATTCGCTTGACAGGCGAGAATGAAATAATCATCCTCGTACCAGGTTCAGGATATATTCACACTAACAAAACCCCCATCTTTACGCACTCCCAATCTAGGATGTGAAACATCCTACCAAGTACATCTAAACAACCAAGCAATATAACCTCCCACATATTTTAACCCTATAATATCTTCTACAACTTCGTAGAAGTCAATGTTATCATCTCCATGACTCCCTTCGACTGCGACTTTACAATTCTGAGTTTTTCTATATTGTTCTCTATCACGTGTATGAAATCTATATCCACGCACCAAACAACCCGAATACTTGATAGCTCTCTTGCTTGGACCACATGCTAGTGCTTAAAGTTCTAGTGAGATCTCATCGGGATTTGTAGCATATTTTAATTTAACCTACATCAATAAATATATTTAGTATAAGATTAAATATCAATAGAATCCATATTAATTATTTAATATTACCGTATGTTCGAACCACGAGGCGAACTCCTCTTCATGCTTCTTTTATACGTCAGCTCTACCACCAGAGTTAAACAGTTCTAAATGATCACTGCACGTTTTCATATGAAATATTAATTTATACGAAAATACTAATCTCAATTATTTTAGTTTTACATAAATTCATTACTAATCTCAAGTAGTGCTCAATTTTTGCACAGTTATTCAGGACATACCATTGAGCTCTCTCGGTATCTCGTCCACACAAGTCGTAGCCCCTTGTGCGCTCATTGGACGTACAGTTTGTGAAAATACAGAAAATGATGATGAGACATCCATCTGTTCACCTTCATAATTTTGATTCGGTCTCGTAAATCTGGTATCAACCCCACGAAAATACATTGAACAAAAAGTGTGCCATTTATTATCAATGTAGGACTCTGCAATCGAACCTTCTAGACGAGTCTTATTTCTCACACTTCGTTTAAGCTTTCCTAAAAATCGCTCAATTGGATATATCCATCTATATTGAATCGGGCCAGCAACTAAAGCTTCACGAGGTAGGTGAACAGTCAAATGAACCATTACATCAAAGAAAGAAGGCGGGTACAAACTCTCTAGTACAATATCACTGGAATCTCAGCCTCCATTTTTAACAATGCGTCAACTTGTAACGTCCTATTACAAATGCCTCTAAAAAATATCCCTAACTCTGTAAGAGTTGTACGAACATCCCGAATAAGCTTTCCAGGCACACCAACTGCCAACAAACGTTGTAAAAATATATGACAGTCGTGACTTTTAAGACTAGTTATCTTCCAGTCATGTGTTCGCACGCATCTTGACATGTTCCCAGCATACCCATCAAGTAATTTGATTGACAATAACCAGTCACAAAATTTCTTTTTCTCATCGCTTGATAGTGTATACCATCCAAGAGGCATGATGGCTCGAGACCTATTATCTTATAAATGCAACTCTGTTCTTATTCCCAACTCCTTCAAATCTTTACAGGAGTTAACTGTATCTTTTGTTTTCCCTTTTATTGACATGAGAGTACCCAAAATATTTTCACATATATTTTTCTCAATGTGCATGACATCTAAATTATGGCGAAGTGTCAATGTAGACCAATATTGCAGCTCGAAGAAAATACTTTTTTGTCCAATTGAATTCCACTGCATCTCGTTTCCTTTTTCGCGCTCGTGTGTCATTCCCAAATCTAGTTTTTAGAATCTTAAGTAGTTGTGCCAGAATATCATCACTAGACAGTGTTGGCAGTGCACTGTCTGGTGATGACCTCCGCTCAGTCTTCCCATCAAACATTGCCCTGTTCGAACGCCATCTATGATTATTAGGTAAATATCAACGATGGCCCATGAAACATAATTTTCTTCCATTTGTTAGCCAATGCGACTGTGTATCTTTGTTGCAAACAGGGCAAGCCAATTTACCTTTTGTGCTCCATCCAGACAAGTTTCCGTATGCTGAAAAATCATTTATTGTCCATAAGACTGTGGCATGCATCTTGAATTCCCGCCACAAGGCCGCATCATACATACTGACACCCAGTTTTCATAACTCTTTCAACTCTGCTATTAGTAGTTGTAGATATACATTTATGTCGTTTCCTGGTGACCTCGGTCCTGCGATCAATAAAGCCATCATAAAATAAGGGTCCTTCATACACTCCCAAGGAGCCAAATTATAAGGCATTAATATCACAGGCCACGTACTATGCAAAGTGCTCATATTACCAAATGGATTAAAACCATCAGTTGCTAACCTGAGGCGTACGTTCCGATGCTCTTCGGCAAACTATGGATACTCTCGATCAAACTTCTTCCACTGTAAGGAATTTGCCGGATGCGAGAGAAATTGATCATTTCGAACTCTTTTTGCATTATGTCAAGTCATATCCTTTGCAGTCACTCGAGAAGTAAACAACTGTTGAAGTCGAGGGATCAAGGGAAAATGTCTCAACACTTTATTCGGTATATTACGCTTATCTGAAGTCCATCTTGACTCGTGGCACACTGGACATGAATCAAATTCTGCATACTGCTACCAAAAGAGTATACAATCGTTCTTACAAGTATGGATAATATTATAATCAAATTCCAATCCTCGTTTCAATTTTTTCACCTCATAAAAGTTGCGAGACACCACATTATCTTGTAGTAGAACCTCTTTAAATAACTCAAGTAGCATGTCAATGGCCTTTGCAGAAATCTAGCATACTAACTTGATATGTAGCAACCTCACTGTGAATGACAACTTACTATGGCGGGTACACCCTTTATACAGTTGTCATTGTGCATCCTCCCACAGTCTTGCGAAATTCTCGTTTCCCTCAAAAAATTGTGAAGATGTTCCTTCTCCATCTCGAACACCAAACATGCCTGCGCCAATATCATCTAACATCTCAATGATATCTTCTCTATTATCATCACTATCATCCGAAACGACCACATTTGTATCGTTGATATCGATCTCGGCATCAGTTTCCTCCATTCAATTGGAATGACTCTCAAATCTAACTCCTGTAGGAAATGGTTCGCCATGTAGAACCCAATGCGAGTATTTATGATTTATCCCATTAACGAACAAATGGGACTCAACTACTACCATATTTAAATAACTCAGGTTCTAGCACTTCTTGCACGGACATCTTATAAAACCCCGACTATCAGCACTGTCTTTCGCAAACTCTATGAATACTTTCACCCCCCGTGCATACTCCTTATAGTCTCGCCCAAGTCTATCTCCAAATAGCATCCAACTTTTGTCCATTATATTTTCGTTATCGATCTACTGCCTATTAAAAAAAACCTAAATCATTTCATAAACATCATCAATAATACTGTAATTGATATCCTCATAATACTATTTATTTATTTTGTCTGCATGAATTCCGTTCGAACGTATATTTTTACGTTTGGACTGACATCAACATTCGTTCGAACGGGAACGGAAATCGTGCAGATAGCATACCAGAACCAATCCTCACCATCAACTAAGTAAGTAACAAATACCCAAATAAACAAATCATGCTCGAAATTGGTTATATAATAAAATTCCAAATATCAAAATAAGTATGCAAAATCTATATAAAATCACCCCAAAATATCAAAATAAATCTCTAATCTTTAAACCCTAATAATTAGAAAACTAACCTCAACTTTTGCATCCAATTTCAAATCCAATTCAACAACACTGCCCACAATTAAAAATCATAAGATGAGAAAACTATCAACCACTTTTAATGTTGAAAAATATACAAAAAAAAATATTGAGAAATGAGATTTACCTATTCCCTCTCAAGAATATCAAGTCTTCCACACTCAAAAATCCTCCTACAATATGCAATCATTCTTTGCCTCCCTTTTAGTCACCCTCTCTAAAAAATAGCTTAATCTCGAGTAAAAAATGAACTGAAGAGTTGGTGTTTAAATCTACGAAATTGCGTTCGAACGTAAAATTTATCTGTCTGAACGCCAAAATGTCAATTTTCTGTTAGTTTTCCCGCGAGGAATTTTCAACTTTTTGCGTTCGAACGGATTATTTTTGTGTTCGGACGCGTTATTCTAAGCATATTTTGAGTATTTTCTATTGGAACGCATGAGATGCCGTTATGACGTATAATAAATGTTATATCTTATAGAGTTACACTAGTATTATAATACTAATATACTAGATAATATGTAATTATTATTATATATGTATATACTGATATTACTAATACTATTCTAAATAATCTATATTATAAATTGTATAACCTCAATAAGTGATGACACTACAAATTATATATTAAGTAATCTAAGTAACATGTACCTAATTATTATAAATTAAGCACAACATGTAAATAATATAATACTTATGTTCTAACTAATATATAGTAGTATATACAAAATAATTGATATGTATGAAATTGAAGTACTTGATATATATTTATTATATATAACATTATCATCTTAGTGTTATGTATAGTGCATGTATATTAAGTAATCTAAGTAACATATACCTAATTATTATAAACTAAGCACTACATGTAAATAGTATAATACTTATATTATAAATAATATATACTAGTATATACAAAGTAATTGATATACATGAAGTTGAAGTATTTGATATATATTTATTATATATAACATTATCAATTTAATGTTATGTATAGTGCATGTATATTATATTATAAAGATTACTTTTAGTATTTTATTTTTTACTAAGAACTTTATAATATTATTAGTGTCGTATGGTACATAATAATGTCGTTATAACTAGCCGAACTGATAACGGATTGCTTAAACCCCAAACTCTCTTCTTTCCGTTCGAACATATACCCCTCCATCCGAACATATACCCTTATTGATTGTTCGAACGCTTAAAAAATACGTTCGAACTCTCAAACTCATTCGAACGAGAAATATCTTGTCCGAACGAGTGTCGGGGTATATATGCCCAGCCCTCGTCGAACGCCTCATTTTTGCATCAAATGGTAGATTCCAAAACTCAGTCCCATTCGAACGAGAATCACACTCCACCTTCCCAAAACCATCATCTACAGTGAGATATATAATGTATGGTCTCTCTAACCCCTCCTATTGGTTGAAAATAGGTTATGAACACCCATTTTTGTGTGGGTCGGATTTCAAATGGAATCTGACCTATTTTTCATAGTTTTTGTAATTTATTTCCTAGTATTCATTGTTTCGGACCTTTAGGAGTGATATTAGGTTGATTTGGTCCGAATAGATTTGAGTTTTGTAGGAAAAAAGTAATGGCCAAGTCAACTCAGCCATTTCTCTTTGCAGGGATTTCCGTTCGGACGGGAATGACCCCCGTCCGAACGAGATGTAGGAATTGATCATGTTTGTTCGAACGGGCATATAACGCGTTCGAACGTGTTATTTGTCCGTCCGAACGAGTAAGTTCCAAACAGAACAATTTGATATACATATTGGTTTCATTTAGGTATTTTGGGTTCCATCAAGCCTCTCTAACTTCTTCCATCACTTATTTGTATACAGTATATGAATGGCAGGTAGAAGTCAAAAGTGTGGGAGAGATCAGTTGAGCGCTACTAGGCCAGTGATCGCAGATCCAGTTGCCTCCGCTCCCGTCTCTCCCGCTGCTCCCAGTGTTCCTATTTGTAGGTCTGTTCTAGTAAAGCGGCCTATCATTTTGGATGACTTCAGAGAGCTAGAGTGGGAGGGACACACCATCCACCAGATCTTCACGGAGCGAGGATGGACTTCGATCTACACACAGGAGGGGATCGCATATTCTGATATGGTATGCGAATTCTATCGGGTATTGGGAGATCAGTCTGGAGATATTCACCACTACGCACTCATGGTGTGGGGACTCAGCATCACCTTATCTCCTCGAGTGATTGCAGAGTATTTGGACATCCCGCGCGTGATGGACGCATATCCTCATCCATCGCAGCAGCAGCGTCTAGATCTGTTAGGGCAGACACGGAGGTTGAATCCTTATCACCCTTTGCTACATGGACTGCCGATGAGTTGGGTACTGGCTCAGACGCTGATGATAGCGACCAGGAGTACGTGCCTGATGATGGTCTCACAAACGATCATGTACGTGAGCTACTACGGCATCCTGAGGCTCTCGCATATGATGGCGGGAAGGCCATCAAACAGGTTGACTGCATTCCATTCTTCATATTGCTAAATCTGATAGTCAATACAACATAGACTCGAAAAAGCACAAGACAGATTTCAGGATGGATCGGGCACGACTTCTAGTGCGGGTAGCGAGGGGGGACTCGATTGATCTAACACTGTATATTTTCTTCCGCATCAGACAGGAGTCACTATATAGGAGTGGAGGCAATTTACCATTTGGACTGTTGATATCTGGCCTCCTACTTCAAGTTGAAATTACAGAGTGGATTGGTGAGAAAAGAGAACTTTAGATGGAGGCTCTTAACAAGATATCTATCAGTAAGAGCAAGGGGCACCCCTATGTACGTACTTCAGGGTTGACTGATGCTACTACCAGTGCTGCTATCTAGCCTACTCAGAGCCAGCCTGCAGGATTTACACTAGAGCAATTGGAGGCGATGATTGAGCGCGTGGTGGAGAGAGTGGCGACCCGCGTGCTACTACCAGTGCTGTTACCCAGCCTGTTCAGAGCCAACCTGCTCAGAGCCAGCCTGTAGGATTTACACTGGAGCAGTTGGAGACGATGGTTGAGCACGTGGTGGAGAGAGTGGCGACCCGCGTGGTAACAGAGGCTGAGGACCTCATCATGAGGAGGATTATTAATGTAGAGACACAAATTAAATCTATACAGGAGGACATAGATTTGATACCGAAGTAGTATGAGTATTTTTATTTTATGTGTTGTATCGAATAATATTATATATATTTTGAAATGTAATTAGTATTTTCTTTTATTTTTGGTATTCATAACAATGTTCTTTTTTTATTTTCGTCATTTTACTTATTGCTTGTGATAATAAAATAAAAAATATTTTAAAAGTAATTACATAAAATTAATTTTTGCATTTATAAATATTTTAAATGTTTCATAAATCATAAAATGTAATATAAACACATTTTTTATATTTTGAAAATGATAAAATAAAATTAATGAAAAAAATATATATATATATATATATATACGTAAATGAATAGTGATAAAAGAAATTATCCATTTCCAATCTGTTGTCTGTCCGAACAGTATAATTTGGGTTCGGACAGACTTGCAATTCCACCGCTACATTTTCCCTCCTAATATATTCCGTACGGACAAATATTTTTTCCTTCGAACGTATTTTTACGCTCGTTCGAACAGATTTTTGTCCGTCCGAACATATTTTGTAGCTCGTCCAGTTTTTGGAATGAATTTTAAAAAATGTCTTTAAAAACTATTTTTTGAGATGAAATTTATTTGATCCCTAATAAATTTCGCCCCTAAAAATTAAATTTGTTGTAGTGTAAGTTATAGTATATATAATTAGATCATAATTAATATTTTTTATTATATATATATGTACGTACAACACGCACATGTTTTATATATATATATATATATATATCATAATAGCAATAATTGTCGGACACGTACTAATATATCCACGTCGGTGAGCCTATCATTGTGCGTGGGAATATTATCATTTCGAGGGGCTAATTAACTAGGATCCAAAGCCTCAATTAATCTAAAGAATAATGCTGTCTATGTTAATTAAAAGCAAGGAAAACCACCTAAACGTCGACCTATCTAGCTAGATATCAATCAGACGATCATGATATTATTTATAATTAATTACTTCTAATAAAATAATTAATTACAATCAAAATTAACTACACATAATCTTTTTATCATAATTAAAATATCACAAAAATCATTTTTTTTAATTTATATATTTTAATTTTATTAGAAAAACCCATGAAATCAAGGAGGGGTTGAAGTATTAAACTTATAAGCATTGGCTTATTTCTAGGTAAATTCATCCATTAGTTGTTCCTATACTTCAGTTTTTTTTTATAAAAAAATGAAGAGTTATGATGACTTTCTTTTTTTCTTCAACAAAGATCAGTTAGGGATATCCCATGTTCAATAGTGGCCTCTCTCAAAATTTATTGAAAACCTTTATTTATGACGGAAGAATACCGTAGTTATTACAACTAGACACTTGGAATTACAAAATAAACTCAAAACCAATTCCAAGCATCCAAAAAACAACCAGAAACATATAAAAGAAATTGATCAAAAGAATTTTACAAAATCCATCTATAGAACATAAAACATAATACTGCAACAATAAAACCTGAAAGACATAAAAAAGATGCAAAACTTATACATCGAGAGCCATAAACGCAAATCACGAACAAACCAAGAAGCAGCAGCTAGCTTTTAACATCTCATATATGGAAGACCCAATCTATCCAATCTCAAAATCCCTTTAAGCAAATGAGGAATTTTGGTGGTCTGCCCCTAAGTTATATTCCCTGAAAATGTGCTTAAAACGACATTCATACCTACTAGCATATCACTAATATCATCCTAATAAACTTCTAAATACCAAATGCCACATCTCCCAAAAATTCAAACCATGATAAAGAGCCAAAAATTCAATCGAATTATTTGTTCTTTGGCCTAAAAATTTTGCAAAAGCTAGCTTCAAATGCCCCTCCTCATCCCAAACAACACCATTTGCTCCCATATCACCTGTATTCTCCAAACAACTGTCATCCACATTTAGTTTGACCCATCCACGAGCTGGATTTTGCCAGCTACCAAGCTGAATTTGCTTTCTTTTCAATAGTCTAAACGGAATGGACAAAGCTTGCAAAAAAACCTCATCACCCACCATGCATTTATTACCAACACAAATCCGAATCTCTATCCAAGCAATGGCCGTTTTTATCGACAACCATAAGGACTCAACAGAATTTCGTTTACCTTCCATTTGAGCTTTACACTGCCAAACCAAAAGTGACCACGTTATAATTACCGGAATAAGACCAAGAAGATGACCAGCTTGAGATGATTTATTAGCTCTTCTAATCCATAATTCCATCCTTTCTTTCCACGATCACTGTGGATCGAAAGGAATCTCGAGAAGCAATGAGGCACGACACCATAATTCATTTGCTAAAGAACCAGTAGCAAGGATATGATCCAGGTCTTCTAAGCACCCCACCGCACAGCATTTACACTTCGAAACAATTGGTATACCCAATTCACAAATCTAGCTATCCACACTAAGGCACTTATTCCAACCCCTACTAATATCTAATAAACGAATGAATTGCTTCTAGAGTAGAGTGTTGCCTAATAAACTTCATCACCAAAAAAAACTTGAAAGGAATTGCAGATTTGTCAATTTCTTCCTTAAAGAACAAAACAAATAATTCTCCATCGATCACTTTGGGTGGGTGTAGAAGGACCTCAACCACAGGAAGCGGCTAGAGTGACGACGCCGTCATGTTAGCAAAAGACCTCTAACATCCCACTGGCACCGAAGAGCCAGAAGGGCCCCTACGACAGACATTACGGCACCACGATCTCACTAGTCGAAAACCCTAGCAGAGCCCCAAAAAATCCCCATGCCACGTCAAAAAAAAAAAAAAAAATCAGCAACATCCCTAACTTCAGCTGTAAGGGAATTTTTGCCTCACCCCTAGGCTTGTCAGGCATCCATTAGGAGGTAGTGAGCCTCACCCATTGTCCGACCCAATGGCCCAAATCTTCCTCATGAAGTAACTCATCTGTAAGGGAACTTTAAGCAATGATAACTTATGAGATAGGCTGGCTTAATGGTATTTAACAACAACCCAGTCATGGAGACTTGCGCTAGTCGATAGGAAAAGCTAGAGGGCCTTTGATCTTCTAACGAGGGGGACATTAGACGATTAAATAAGCTTGCGAAATGAAACAAATGCAAAAATCCGACCGCATTAATGATACCGTCACATGGGTCATGTCATATTAAATGAATCTGACAAATGAATAGTAAAAATGATGAGGGTTCCACAAGACAAACACGATCTGTCCCCTCTAGACTCTAGGTATAAATAACAATTCCCAAGTAAGAGCAAGTTCTCTAAACTCATATTATTTACAAACTTCCTAAGGAATTTATTAACTTAAATATCAGAGACTACCCGACCTCCTAGGCCACCCTTTCCCAGTCTTCTTCTTCTTTATTTTTGCAGGCCCAACCTAGAAGATTCGAGTTGTTGAAATTTGGCCCAAAGACATACGAAACACAAAGTTAACATCAGTCATATCAGATAATCGTGTAGATTCCATATAGCTTGTCTATACATGCATAAATAGAAAGTCAACTTTGTAAAATTAAGATTCTCGCACATCATGAGATTCATTTTGCTAGCACTCACACATCCTGCATGTGAACAATTTGTTAAGAAATACAACATTATTCCCTACAATCGTTGTTTTAGTCTCTTATGTTATCAATTATCTTTTGCTAAAATACCTCTATTTTATCCTTATGGCCTTTGTTTCTCCTTCAGTTTCTTCAACTTCTTCCTAGCCTACTACTCCCTACATGTCTTTCACTACTCCCAATATCACTCATTTGGTATCTATTAAACTTAATGACTTGAATTACTTGTAATAGATTTCTCAATTTTTGAACATCCTTCGTAGCCATGATCTCATGTGAATCATTGATAGCTCTAATCCTTGTCCTCCTCAATTTATTGTTAATGAACAAGGACAACAAACCACTATTGTCACTCCTAAATTCAACCTCTGGCACAAAAAGGACCAATGTTTATTAAGTTGGTTCAATTCTACTTTAACCAATAACGTCTTGTCTTTAGTGTTTGGACTTAATACAATTAAACAAGTATGAGATCATCTAGCTTCTTGTTTTGCCTCTCAGTCCAAATCCAAAATCAGTCATCTCAAGAGATAATTGCAAACCCTTAGTCAAGATTCTCAGACGTGCACTAACTACCTACAATCTGCTAAGAACCTCTCGGATTAGTTGGCTGCTATTGATAAATCTATTAATTATGAAAATCCTATATCTTATGTCATCAGTGGTCTCAACCCCATTTTTCATTCCTTTATCACTTCTTATTCTTTTGCATCCAAAAAGTGTATTTTATTTTAGTGATTTTCAATCTAAGTTATTGAACCACAAACTACTCCTTCCCCATTCTCGTTCCTTTCCTGAGTCTGAGAATGACTCCTTTGTTTTGTATACTAACAAGCAAAAACCCATTGGATTTAAAAATAAGAAATTTTCTCAATGGTTTTCAAAGGGAAACTTCTCCCAACAATCTTTTAAGGGAAAACCTATTTATGCACCCTCCATAAATTCTACTTCTCAACTTTCCTGGTTGGTTGACAGTTGAGCCAATGTTCATAAACTTCTCTCTCCATAAACGTCTCCTAGTAGTTACTCATCTAACACCAACTGAGCACCTTGTCAAATTTGTGGCAAAATAGACACCAAGCCTTGGATTGATTTCATAGAATGGACAACTCCTATCAAGGTCGGCAACCCCCAACCCAATTTGTTGTCATGGCTGCTCAGTCCAATTCCAAACAAGGAGATCAAACTTAGTTGGTTGACAGTTGAGCCAACGTTCACATAACTGCAAACTTGGAAAACTTGGTGCTTGATGAACCTTCTCAAGGTGGAAATGATATAATGTCCATCTTTTGTTGTCAATCTCTTAAAGATCCAAAAACTTTATTCTGACAATAATTGTTGGTTGATGTTGACTTCCAAATTCTTTGTTGTGAAGGACAACATTTTAGGCCCAATTTTTTTACAAGGATCAAGTAAATATGGTCTTTATCCAATTCAGTTTCCAACATCTTCCCATAGAGCTTAAGCTTACACTACCACTTTAGGAGTTTTTGCTTCTTCTTTATGACACTTTCAATTAGGTCATCCATATGCATATTTACTAAACATTTTGATGGATAAACTCAATCTTACAATAAAAGGAAAAATAGACTATGGTTCAGTTTGTGAACCTTTTCAAATGGCCAAGAGTAAAAGCTCTCCTTTATATTCTTCAGACTTGTCTCTATTACCCTTTTTGAATTGATACATTTTGATTTTACGGACATCCCTTGTCACTTCTTTGAGTGCTTACAAGTATTATGTAATTTTCATTGACAAGCACACTCGATTCTCCTGTATGTATCCCATGCACTACAAATTTGACACCTTCACTTGTTTCGTCAAATTCAAATGTATGGCTGAAAATTTTTTCTCTACTAAGATCAAAACTTTTCAAAGTTATGGGGGAGGCCAAAGATTATGTCCAAATAATTTCATTGTTTTATGATCTCCCACAATATTCTCCACAGACTTTCTTGCCCATAGACACCTGAATAAAATGGAGTACTTGCTGGACTCAAGCATTAACATCTTGTGGAAATAAAGCTTGCACTTTTTGCATACTCACACTTACCTTCTCAATATTAGGTTGACGCTTTCAACAGAGCCATATATCTCATTATTAGAGTGCCTACAATGGTACTGCATTTTCAGTCCCCATATCAAAAGTCACTCCATAAAGATTTTGATTATTCATATCTTAGAGCACTCGCATTGACTTATTCAAATGCGAGTGAAATTCATAAAATGGCCAAAATGAAGTAAAAGTGGCTAGCTTAGGCATTGTTTGGCCATTTAGACTTTTAACTACATGGCTCAACCTATATGTTGAAACATTGTAGCTTAGTCATTTGATTTTTTTTCCTCTCACTATAGAAGTTCAATTTGTATATATTTTAATTTTTTGAGCTTGAAAATTAAGTTATTTATGTTGATACATAGGTTTTGTGTATTTTAATTTATAGATTGTTGGAGATTATGAAAATGAAAATAAGAATAAAAGAGTGTTAAAAAAATGCATTCAAAAGTAGATAAAAAATAATATTGTTATTTTTTATTATAGAAAGTGAGATGGCTAATCCAATGTGGAGTTCAAGTTTTGATTGATTAGCGAAAAGTTAAAAAGTGGTATATTAGCCAAACTTTGCCTAATCCAATGAGGATTGTCTTAAGGTTTTCGGGTGTGCTTGCTATCATCTCTTTCGACCATATCAATACCATAAACTCCTCTTCAGGTCGAAAAAGTATATTTTTCTTGGCTATGTCCTAACTTCAAAGGCTATCACTTTCTTGATACCTCTTCTCATTGTGTTAATTTTGTCTCTCAACATGTGGTGTTTGATGAAACCATTTCCCTACTCAAGATTGTATGCTCTTATCCAAGTCTTCCTTAGCCTCTCCATCTAGTCTAGCCTTACCTACATCTCATCCCTTGATTCTGCCACTTACATTATTTTAATTCCTTCCTTTGCTCCAAGTTAGGGGTGTCAAAACGTGTCGTCGTGTCGTGTTCGTGTCGTGTCAAGGCATGTACATTACACTTAAAGGGTCAACACGAACACGACCCGTTGAGGATTTTGTGTCAAAAATCTCGACACTAACACGACCCTTTAAGATAACGTGTTAACACGACATGATCCGTTGAGACACGTTAGTCGATACAATAAATTTATATAACACGACACGATCCGACACGTTCCAACCCATTGACACGTTTTGACATGTTGACACGTTTTGACATGTTGACACGTTTGCAGAATTTATTTTACACAAGTATTAAAATATAAATGATAGCTATAAACATAAAATATTAAAATACACTACAAATATGTTGCACAATCACACAACCATAATCCAAACAGTGTAAAAGATTAAAATTACATCCTAAATATAAATTATATAATAAACGACACATTGTTCTAATATATTAATTTTACAATCCCAAATACAATAAAAACACATAATTAAACTAATTTATGTCAAAACTTGTAGAATGAGGTGGAACATCGTCATTGTTCTTGTTGATGTTCAATTCCATTACATCTTTGGTGTGTAGCCAAGTCATTTTCTTAGTTGCATGCATTTTTGTAGGTGTGTAGCCAAGTCACTTGGTCAAGAAAATTGCATGCATTTCGTTGACCCTGTTCATAAAGAGTAGCCAAAAAAACCATGTTCATAAAGAATAAGAAAATGAAAAATCACGTCACGACAGTGAAGGCGATTCGATCTGTCGAATGACTGACATGCCGACAGTGAAGGAGTTTCGATCTCCTGTCAAAAAAATGAAATGTTACATAATAACAGTGAAGGCAATTCGATCTGCCGTATGACTAATGTAACCAAGAAAACTGACGGTGAAAGCGTTTCGATCTGTCGTCATGCTAAGAAATTCGACAATGAAGGCATTTCAATCTGCTGTCGTGATTAAGGAAAAGTCGTGTAAGGACGGTGAAGACGATTTGATCTGCCAAATGATTGACATGAATAAAGAAAACCTAACGGTGAAGACGATTCGATCTGTTATCATTATAGGATTAATAAGAACATGAACAAAGGCGCGTAACATTAAGATTTTTTTTCGAAAGGACATGACATTCATGAGAAAAACTTTGTTATATGGCAAAGAAGGTCTTGTCATGAAAACATGACCTTATTATTAAAAGTGCATTATGCATAAGTCATTTCATGAGTCATATGATCATGGAACATGCATTTGTTTATCTGTATATATATTGACAATGTTATTTATACGTTATGTGTGCAATAACTAAGATTTTACGAAATCTCATTCTTTTATATATCTTTAGACTATCATTCCTTTTGAAGGAATGATAGAAGTTTTTGCAGGATTAGATGGCTCAGAGAGAGATCGAGACTTCCCAGGAGGCTCCAAGGAGCCCTGAGGGTCTCATTGATTATTTTATTTTTGAGAAAATGGCATGTCATTTACATGTAATTTACATGACCACTTTTTGAGTACTGTGTAGCAGGAAGCAGTGGAGTCATCAAAAGGACAACGACCTATGGGATGCTACGTAGTTTTAAGCTCAGATGGCTCGTTGTTCCTAAACAGCATTTATGAAACACTAATAGGGATAAGACGTCATCAGGGAGATGAGATCAGTATAGGCCAGTTTCGTTTTGATTCTAATTATAAAGAAGTGAAGGAAGAACCTCTACAGTGATTTTAAGGAGTTTTTGTATCATGTAGTATTTATTTGATATATATATTCTGTTGGAGAACTTGAACTTGAACTTGTACTAGTACTGTATCTTTATGTATATTATGAAACTTATGAGTTTAATATAGTTTATCGTGTGATTACTTACAAAGTTTTTATTAGTTTGCCTATTTTAGATAATTGACCTTATTTTGCTACGATACGTCTCACATATTATTAGTAAGCTTAGGGTGCATTCATATAATCGTCATATATACGTAGGGGTATGTAGTCTAGAACGCTTCAATTTATGTTAAATTTTAAACGTAAATTGAGGGCGTCACAATTCCTTTACTTCCATTGATAATCAAAAGGTGACAAAATGAAACTTTCGTTAGATCAATCCATCACAATGCTAATTTCCAACAACAATAATATTACACAACCCCTTGATTTATTTGAGATCGTGATCAGTGGAAAAGGGTGTCCGGACCAAGTACTTATTTTGTCCCAAAATTCATTTTCTTGTTTTATTTTGTCAAGTTTTAAGTTGTAATGGGACTTTCTCAGGAGCTCTTTTTCTGTCTTTTGTTTTTGATTTTTGACCTATTATCCTTTTATTAATAATTTAATACAATGCTTAATTAATGCTTAGAAAAAAAAAAAAACCAAGTATGCTCGTAACCTCATACCTAGGATCATATTGTGTTCGCGGCATATTGGCACATATGTTTATTTAGGTCCCGTTTGTATTCGGAGGTGAGCTCAGCTCATCTCAACTCATCTTCATTTCATTATTATATTTTTATAATTTTTTATATAAAACACAAATTCCTATACACATTTTTCAATTCCAAATACACATTTTTCAATTTTCACTACACCTTTTTCAATTCCCAATATACTTTTTTCAAATCCCAAAATAATAATAATATTACAAAATAAACTAAACTCATCTCAACTCAGCTCATCTCTGAATCCAAGCGAGGCTTAATTGTAGTACCATCTCTCCAATGGGCAAGAAGTTAGCTAGCCAGGTAAGTATGCATAGATGTGTCGTACATGTATGAAAGAAACTCAAAGAAAGATATAAGAAAGTCACAGCATGGCTTTGAAAAAAAAAAACATATATGTATTGACTTTCATAATTCTTTTTTAGGCCCAAATCTCTAGCTTATTCAAAAAAATTGAGTATTTTCATTTTCGGAGTTGAACCAAGTTTTTGTGACGAGAGTTATTTTAAATGTTGAAAGGTAGGCACTATATGGAGAAACTTTCGAGGGGCCAAGACGGTGGAAATTTCAGAATTTTAAAGTCCAAATAGAGACAGAGTCCAATATGTGTAAAAGGGAAATCTTAGACTAAAACGTTTTAGTACAAATAATAAAATTATAAGGTCAAAACCTCATCGCGCGGTTAGTACGGACTCCCTCACCAACTTGTTATGTCCCTTTGAATTTGACAAAAACGTTGAAAACTGAAAGCTTCCCTGATCATGATCACATGCGCCTGTGTTCTATATCAAAGCAGCCTTGTTTATTTGGAGAGATGAGAATAAAAATTTAAAATATATTTAAATTTATTATTATATATATTTAAATTTTTATATAAAATATAATAAAAAATTTAATTTTTTCAAAATTTTAAATTATTTAAAAAAATATTTTATAATAATATATATATTTTATTTTTATCTTATTTTATCTCATCTCATCCCTAAAAATAAGCAGAAAATTTTACGTAAATGGCGGAGACCTGCTAACCCTTTCACTCTTTCTTCTTTTTGGCAGAGTTCACCCATTTTAATTCTTATAAAAATAGTACTCTTATTTTTCTAACATTAACTGGTCAATATTAGGGCTGCTACTGTATTTTCAAACCCAAGTGGAACATAAATTAACGTGGTGCAGCACTGGGCCCATGATCCACGTACGTCAAGTGTTGAACGGAAACAGCTGGTTAATTTGGAGGCTGTACGTCTCTAATGTAGAAACAGTTCCAGTCTGGACATCTTATTTTTCAATTCGGTTCATGATCACGAATGCATGCACGACATCGATCGTTTGATCAAATTAAACTCGAGGTCAAATACGACACTAAAAGACGATATATTATTTCTTCTATAAGACGATCTATATTTGTTCTTGAGGGTACGTACCTAGGTGTGTAGCCAAGTCACTTGGTCATGAAAATTGTTTATTTATAATTAATTATTTTTTAATTAAATAAATTTATTTTTATTATAAATAATTATTATCATCACGAATAATTTAGTTAAAGTATTTGGTTTTTTTTTTTTAATAGTGTGTACCCGATGATCTTGCCCAAACGACCAAGCTAGTACTGATCAGTTAATTACATATATACCATCATTATTATAATCGAGCAACGTCAGCTCATGTTCAACAAAAAAAAATAAGTTTTCTGAAAATTTTAAACTCTTTGAATTAATTATATATGCAGGTTGCTTTGTCTTTTGATGGGTACATAATGGAGTAACATTTATACATATGGATTATGCATGCGCACGCGGGCCGGGTGAATAAAAGTCATGTCCAGGGTCACGTTTTACTTTGCAGCAGAAAGATCATACGTATGCATTAATTATCCTTAAGAAAGTTTAAAAGCTAAATATAAATTTATGTGTGGGCCGGTTTTGTACTTTTCGGCATGCAGTTGTCTTCCTTTTTATGGTAAAACGATCGATATCATGATGTTGATAAGTTTATTTCGTCAACATTTGAGTGCTGATATCTCCCGGCCTAGACTAGAAAATATCAATGGCTTTTACTTTCACGTGGTCAATCAAACTGTATATAATTAAGAATTTTCCATTACTCCGGTATTATCGCCCATATTAAATCACAATATCCGTTGTCATCACCTAACTCAAAGATGTGACTCGATTTTTAGAAATATAAACGATTAAGACATGCAAGTACTTGATCTTTAATTGAATTCTTTCTTAATTCCGTTATTTGACTTATACCGTTACTAATTATTACTAGCTTCTTTCTTTCTTTTTCTTTTTTTTTTTTTGAGGTAAATTTGAAAAATTTCATTCAATCACATAAAAGGATACAAGTTACGAATGTTATGTTAACAAACACTGATTAACTAATGCTAAAAAAAAACAAACAAAACAAAACAGATCAACTACACCCACGGAAAGAAACACGGCTTCCTTAGCCAATTTATGTGCACACTCATTAGCCTCTCGTTTAGTATACTTAAACTGACATTGAGGTATAGTACAAGACTTGCTTCTTGTATCCTTTAAAATTATACCCTCACTGTCCCATCTTTCCTCTTGTTTCTCTAATCCTTTAACCACTTGGTACGAGTCTCCCTCAATTATAACATTTGTATAGCCCAATTCCAAAGCCAGTTCAGATGCACAAAGAGCTCCTTTAGCTTCCGCCAGTAGAGGATATTCAAAGCTAGGTTGTGATAGTTCTTTGGTGGCTAGAACTCTACCTGTATTATCTCGGGCTATTAGACCGTATCCTACTCTATCTTTAGCTTTACTTAATTCTACATTCCAATTGATTTTGATAGTCCCTACAAGAAGAGGAATCCATTCAGTAGGAGATTCTTGTCAAGTAGTAGTTTTATTCTTCTGATTGGCAGCTTTGTATTCTTGTAGTAGGTTCAGACTTGTGGAAGTTATTACCTTCGGATGAGTAAAATAATTGTCAAAAATGAGTTGATTTCTTCTTTTCCATATATACTTTGCTGTAATTGCAAACACTTCTAATGTTTCATTATCATATGAAGCAAATAGATTCTCCATTAGATCATTGAATGAGCCAGATTTTATAGAGCATTTTTGTAGCTTCTATACACTAAGGCTCCACACATCCATTGCAGAGGGGCATTCCCATAAAATATGAATCACTGTTTTTGATTCCCTCAAGCAAATAGCTTCTATGCACGTATGTCACTACAAGATTTATGTCACTACAAGATTTATGGCCTTCATCGGCACTTTTTAAATTGCCGCATTTGCAAATGACAGAATAGGCTCTTTAATTGCGTGGAGTCCCCATTCACCGGACCCAACCAATTGCACGAAATGGTTTCTGATTCGCACGTAACCTTTATTTTCTTTGATGCGGCAACTTGTTACCTACTACGGCGACTTTAGCGTTGCAATAGACGTAAACAAATAGTGGCATGGCGGCTTTATTCTATGTTATATGTCTTTGAACTACGGCGACATATATACATCCGCCGCGCCAATAAGTTTGCATTTTACTTTTTGTCATCTGTTTCGCCTCTCGTCCCCAAAATTTGCTTCCTCTCAAGTATGGAATCGCTCGAAATGTCCTCGAGTTAACCCCTTACAAATTTCCTCTTCCAAATGCTATTTCCGACATCAGATCAGCACCACCCCCGAAATGATTTGCGTAGGGCTTTGGCAGATGGTACAAGAAAATGCTATTGGAGCCGAAAATTGGAGGTTTTGGTACATAGATAATAGATATTAATGTACCGTGGGTCAAACCTCAAACGTGCTGGAGGTTTTGTCAATGCTTTTGCATCAGCTGATGGATCAATTAACGGTTGTCGAGGCTTGTGGTACGACGCATACGTGTTTATGAGTACCATTCCAGGGAAGAAGCATTAAAAAATAAAAATAAAAAAGAGGCCGGGAGAAGTTTTCTTGGAATCGAAATAACATGGGGAACGCTGGGGTCGGTCCGGCTGTTTCTAGTGTCTAAAGCAGTTCAACGTTAGTTGGGCTATTTTATGATGAAAAACACATTAAAATAAAATAAAAAATATGATTAAATAAAAAAATGAAGATTAAAAATATAATAAAAAAATAAAATAAACAAAATATAATAAAAAACACAATAAAAACATAAAAACATAATAAAAAATATAATAAAAAAATAAAATAAAGATGAATTTTAGGAAATTCGGCCATGGAGAAAACGGAGCCGCCGCCGGTGGCGGGGGGCGACACCGCCCACACCATCGAGACCGGCGGACTCAGACAACCTCACCCCTACGACGGCGAGCTCCGGTGTGCCCCCGGCAGCCTTCAACCCGTTTCGGACCCGTGCCGATGGCGTGAGCGGTGTCGCCCACCGCCACCGGAAGCGGCGGAGGCTGCTTTAGTGGAGGGGGGCAGCCCGTCTGCCCCCAGGATTTGCCAAATAACATATATAGTTAGGAAAATGTAACTATACTGTCTCATTTTATTTATTTAATTAGATCATTTATGTATTTGATTTCTGTTTTCAATTTTTTATTTTTTTAATAGTTAAAAAAATAATTATTAGTATATTAGTATTTTTTTAATATTTTTGAAAAACATTTAAAAATGTTTAAAAAATATTTAAATAAAACGTAAATTAAAAATAAAAAAAATACGAATTACACTAGAAGACATACTTATAAGTGGACAAATTGAAAAGACATAGTCCCACCACTCATATAGTTATATAAATCCGACCACGAAAATAATTGATCTAGTCAGACAGAGGCTGCCATGCGACCGGAGCTTTCCTCCTCTAGTGCAAGAGACTTCAAGGGGGAAGAGAGATCAGTATAATATTTATGACTCAGCAGCCATATTGATATCCCACACACCAATTAATAATATATATATATATATATGTATAAAAAGTAAAAATAGGTATATAATATAAGACTGCTGAGTCGAATTTTTCTATATTTAATTAGGACGTACTTGGCAGACACGTTACCAAGCTTGATGATCTATAGTTTGTTTAAAGCAACTTTATACGTGATATATATATATGGGTCAATGATCTGTGTACTTTTGTTCTTTGCTTTTGTTTTTTTTTTCTCTGAAGTACTTTTGTTGATCTTTGCTTGTTCATTATATATAAGCAATATCTTAGTCCACCATGTAGATATTTAAATATCATGATTAAAATTTTTTTTTCCAAAATAAAAGAAGTTCTTTATTGTTACATTATATATTTTTTAGAGGTTGTAGCTACTAATTAGGAAACTTAATAATATATATATATATATGTATGTATGTATGTATATGGCAAATAGAAAGAAAAAATGTTCAGACTTAGTACACATTGATCATGATCAGAATAACTGGTGCAGGTAGATCAACGTACTAATTAATTCCACGACCTAGCTAGCTGGTATATATAGTTGCATTGATAAATGGAAACAACATGAAATTTACAAATTCTCACAAACCTGCATGCACCGTACTGCTGGATCATGATGATCATGTCATCTTACAGCAATAGTGTATATTAGGCTATGAAATTAAAAAGTTTAGTATATTAATCGAAGTCAATGCGTTGGATCGTGGAAATGAAGGAAACCAAGAATAACTAAATGAATGTGCAACGATCTGGATTTGCCTCCTTTTACTAATATTTTATTGGAAAGTCAATTTCTACAAGAGCTTTCCCCACTAGATATTGTTTTATTTGTGTTGGAATAATTAAAATGTTGGGAGAGGAGAGGTGATGCCAGCTCTTAATTGTCAATGGGGTGTCGACATGAATACCATCTCACCATAATTCTTAAGGAAAAATATTTGAAGAGAAAATCTAACGAAAAACTTCATTATAAATATATTGCCATATATATATATATGTATGTGTGTGTATGTATATAATATTAACTAGGAGTAAAGCAACGTGCGAGGCACGTTGCCCTGTATTACTATAAAATAAATTAAAAAAATATAAACATCTAGTATAAAAAAAACTTAAAATAAATAAGAATAACATATTTCATTCAAGTTGCAGGCTACTAATTCAATCTGTAATAAGTTTAAATAAACTATAGATCCAAGCAAATTTGGAAAGTAACTGCATCACATATCTTTAAGGGGAAAAAACAAACAAAAAAAAGTCTAGAGCTACTAACAGTACTTCTTGAAACAGACAAGTTACTTTTTTAATCAGTAAACAAATTTATACTGATCAAAAGAGTAGGCAAGAGCCCAAGTATATGGTACATATATAAGAGTAACACCTAAGCATGCAAAACAGACAAGTTGCTTAAGCTTTTATCAGGAAAATGATTGCTATTCAAGATCCAAATATTCTGATCGCCTATTGACATTCACATTTAGAATAGTTAGGTATCTACCCGCATTCTCTGCTGGTTCAATCCTCCATCAAGAAATACTTGAATGTATCCTTGAGATTTTTTAGGTAATGCTGCTAAAGATAAAGTGTCAATCCATGAAAAGTAAATGCTTGATCATGATTAATAAATATCAATACTTAATGTAGTATATGGTAGGTTTAAGATAAAGCAGAATTCTTTATTGTTAGCCTGATTTCTCATCACTTACAAGAGCTTTTTGTTGATTCAATACAAGGTCTCAATCCTTGGTTCGCCAGAGGAATCCAGAGATCCAATTGCTGTGCATTTGTCTGGACAAAAAATATCATGAAGAGAATGATAAAACTGTGATAGTCTGCATAAAACTGTCACAATTTTCATTTATCACGTTGCTTCCACCTGGACAAATACATTGACAATCTTTAACTTACTAATTCTAATCTTATTTCATAATTTCAATCTCCATAAATTATATACTGAACAACAAGAAAATGATAAAACTGTGAAAGTTTTCAAGAAGCCAAACACATACAAGAGCAAATATAACAAAGTTTTATGTGTAAATTAACAAATTTTTTGAAGAGCCTCTCACAGCCATATTAATATATACAATTAATGTTTCACAGTAGGCCAGGCACATAAGTAAATATATAAATGCCACTTAACCATCAAAATAAACGTGCAAGTTCTTACCTCCTAAAGATTTGAACTGTCCTGTAAGTTCTTTTTTATGCCAAATAGATTTTCCATTGAAAACACAGCAAAACATTTCCAAATTTGTTGAAGTAATAACAGTTTCCATGCTTAGAAAGTTAATACACAACATACAACTCAAAATGAAGAAGATTTATAAGTAGATTTGGACCATAAAAACATCCAATAGAATTAAAAAGGAAACTTAAACAGAGACATGATTGATAACAAATGAAGTTAACGAATACCTCACATGAGCTGACGATGATTGTTATTTATTATAAATGAGTTTCTATGAATTCTTTGAAGAATGAATGCTTTTCATGTATAAACTGCAACGGCCATGCAACCTATGCAAATCAGCCATTGGAAATCACATGTAAAATGATATAAGAAAATTCATATTTAAGATACTCTGATCAGTTGAAGAGTATGAAGCATCAAGTTTAGAAAGATTAAAATAAAAGATTGTGCATTTCATCCTTTTTTTAGCATTGAATAATGTATTCATATTAAGAAAAAATCTGAACACCAAATTAGAAATACAATAACGTTCAAAATCTAGAATTCTTCAGAAAATTTAACGATAAAGCTTATAATTTTGTATGCCAATCATGGACGCTTTCCAATATTTCACTTAACATTAGAATATTCAAATATGTCTATGTGGTTGAAATGTACTGCACAAAAGAAATAAGTTGCGTATAAGTAAAATATTAGCATTTAAATTAGAAGTAGTGTAACATGCAAGTTGAAAAACGATTGTGAAAATAATGTCTAAGCAGTAAATAAAATGTGGTTGGAAATAGCCTAATATAGAGATGCATAAAAATCTGATAGATACAAGCAACTATTAGAATTGGTTGAATTGAAAACCAATAGATTGAAAAAAAAATTATATACATAAAAGAGATTATACGAATTAGGAAAAGATAAATAATAATTACATTTTATTTGGAAAGTATCAAGAAAAAGACCAATAGGCTAAAACATATCATAGTTGGACATAAGTTTAACAAAAAAAAGTAACAGGTAGGAATTAAAATTGCAATTTTGATCCTAAAAGTAGCATATAAGATGTAAATATTTTTAAGGCTATCAAAGTGGTTCTTGCATAGCCCTAAGATGTAAATTCCATTCCCTTTGTTCCAATATATAACCTCAAATAAATCTGTAAGTCACAAATGGATTAAGAAAGCACAATCATTTTCATTTCAGTTACAAAAAAAAAATTGCCAAAAAATCAATTCAATCCAGGCAAGAGCTGGGCATACCAGCCTCACAATTGAAGTCAAGTTCCTTGGGTGTCCTCTCAGCATCACACATGCTCATTCTTCCACACTTTGACACCTACTCAGGAACAACACCAGATAAATTATGTATAAGTTTTGATAGTTGACAAATACTTACAAAGATAATCATTGATTGTTGGAGATTTTTTCGGTGATATTTGTTAGCAATAAGGACATAATTATGACCTTTCTTGACCATGATAATGCTTTAGAGAATTGTGAAAATTAAGAAAAGCAGCATGTTGGTAATGATTGGCCAAAATGATACGAGTGCATAGCATGGTCATAATTGGATAGACATGAGAGAACATGAAAAAAAAATTGATATAGAACTGGCAAAAGTTCACCTAAGAAACTGATATAAATAGGAGATAACAAAATTCATCTATTGGTTTTAAGACACTTCCAAATACAAGCCTAAAAATTTGATAAATATTTCTAGCAGGCTTGAAACATAACTTTACATGTAAAAGAAGTATCAAATTAAAGGAGCATGTTATATCAGATGATATTAACATCCTTACATTGAGGGATGCATGTAGAAATTGAGATCATTCCCATTGCATGTAATTCCCCTATTTCCTGCTAATAACTTTACAGATTTCAATTTGCGTATTATAAAAGTAAACTTTTTGTCTCTGCCTCTCTTAAGCAAAATCATAACTAATAAACAACATATTGTCATATGAAAATTTGAAATAAACATCTAATTCTAAATCTAAGTGGTGCCATATTACAGGTTATTTAAAATAGATGAGAAAAGTTTATCAAAAAAAAAAGAAAATAGATGAGAAACTATAAACAACACAACGATAACACCATCAATCACTAATTATAAAATTAAATTAAAAACAACACCAATCTCCAACAACCACTTCCAAGATAATAATCTACATGAAATTTATAAAACATTACAACAATAGTGCTGCTAAACAAAAATCTCAAATAAATGAGGAAATCAAGACACAAAGTCGGCAAAACTCACAAACTCACTAAATCCAAGAAACTCCCAAATAAAGAAACCACATAACTATTTGCTAATAACTTCACCTATAACTCCACTACACTCATGATCATAGACCATATTTCAAACAAAACTCAAAAGAAAATATCAGCCAAGATTTCCATATCACAATCACTCGAAATGATAATCGGCAAAATTATAAAAGGGGTTTTAGACGTAAGCGTATCCCATGCGATCTCACCTGCACTATATATGCATGCATGCCTTCCAAATATTTTAAAACCATTGTTTCAATAAATATATGAGTGATGACTAAAAAAATGACTTACTGCATCAATGAATATTAAGGATGAAGAATATTAATGGTAACAGTAGAAAATAACATCGCAATCTCTCAAAATACACAAATGCAACAAATATATATATATAAAAGAAAAAAAATTAGTAGCTTGTTTATCCAATAAAAGCTAATTGAAACCAAACATTCTCCTAGTTGCGACATACAACTTCAAACCAAAGTTAAGTAGAAGCCACGGAAGGTGCAGAAAACAAACCACCAAATTTGAGCAGTTAAACTATAAAAATATGCATAAAAATAAACCAGTCCGAAGTCCTTGAAAAAAAAAGCCACCAAGTCAGATCAATTAAATAAAAAAATAACAATGGGAATAAAACAATGTCCTACAGTATGAAAATTTTTTTTTAATCGAAGATATACAGAGTGCAACACATCAATAACTTTACTGTGTATTATACAGTATACAAAATTCTGAAAAAGTACCACCCAGATTTTTTATCTCATTGTGTATAATTTGATATCACAGTGTATAAAAAAAATTAAAAGCGACGAAAAGTAATCCAAATACAAACATGACCATAATTTTAGATCATCAACTGAACCAAAAAGACAAATAAGTAAAAGTAAAAAGAGAGAGAGGGGGGTAAAATAACAGAGCTACTTTCTTTCAAATAGTCATCCATAGTGAGTCATGATCAATCATTTGGGAACGCAACTCCAATAAGAGTGCAGCATGCTAGCCATTTACGTATTAAAATAAACCAAAAAAAATAAAACAAAGGACTTAAACAGCAAAAGTCTAATGACCATACCTGGTCTGCAGTGGTTTCAACTGAGAGCCACTTCCTTTTTTTATCCAGAGCAAGCCCCTGTTCAGAATTCAATTAATTATATAGTTCATTGAATTCTAAGATCCATCCGATACATTTAGAATATAATGTAACGTAGAAATAACTAAAAAATAGTTTTCAAAAACTTACAACACACTTAGAGCCTTGCAAAGCAGCACCTTCTGCAGCATTTTTTATACTTTTAGCTACGACAGGGATTAGAAAATCCTACAAGAAAGTGTATTGTCTATGATCGACATTTTCACCAATTAATTTTAATTAGAAACAAAAAGGTAAATTAAGCCCAGGAAACAACTAATGCAGAAAAGGTAAAATAAAAAATAAACTTCATGTGTAGTCATCAAAAATCTTCGTTTGCATTCTTTACCTTTAGTCTCTAACATTGTTCAATATGATAAATGCTTTTTAAGTATAAAGATATGCCAGTAATTGGAATAACATTGACTCTACGTATATAGATAGGAGTCATGTTAGAGTTATTTTTGTTTAAACAAAATAGAATTAATTAAACAGAATAGAAGTTATAGAACTGATTAATCAAAAATATTTAATGGATATATATATTACTTACTAATCTATTGTTGGCTAGAGTAGAATGTATTATTATTTTGAAGAAGTGTGGTGGTGGTGGCAAGCTGCTACTTCCACTTGCCATAGATTGGTTATCAAGATTGGGAGAAAAGGAAAAGCGAAACCTTGGCTACATAGTTGGGTTGAGATAGTAGACATCTTAAAGAAAAATGAAATAAAGAAGAGAATACATTTGCAAGATTTTCAAGATATGCCAATAATAACAAATAGTTGAAGAGAATAAAAACAAAAAAACAATACATCGAACCCAAAAAAGAAAAAGAAAGAATTACTAATATGGTTCTATTAAGAAAATGAATGAGATTTCAATCTTATTCATAAATGCACGATAACTAACATCAAACTTTAATAATTAATATATTAACGCCATCACAATAGCCCATAAATCAAAACACCTATTAACACTTCATTAAAATAGAAAGTAAATAAGAGACAAAAGACAAAAAAAAAAATAACAAAAGAAAAGAATCACAAAAGGCAAAAACAAACAATGGGAAAAAAAGAAGGCAAAATGCATTAATTGTGTTAACAAATAATGTGTCTTCAAAGTGGATTTTTTCATTGTTGGTCCTTCATTTATTTTATATTAATCTCTTAAGCTATTGACTAAGGGCATTTTCAGGTTACGCTTTTTTGAAATGAAGAATTCCCATTTTATTTGCTTCTTCGTTTGCTTTTTAAATCAAGAAAAAAAATCTGATGCATTTAAGTGTACTATTTGCTACATATAATATCATGATGGTATCTACTACAGAAAAAAGGAAAAAAAATTCATATTCATATGTGAGTGTGCTTTAATTATGTTTTATAGTAACCTAAGCACAATCACAATCATGAGAGATTGTTTGACATTCAAATTCTTCCTTGCAGCTTACCATAAATTCTTCTTCAAATAAAAAAAACCTACTTCATAATTTTATTTTTAAATTTATACAGAAAATTATATGTAGCCTCACATGGCAAACTTTGTTTCCTGGCATACAAAGTCAAAAAGACAAACCTACATCAATTGAATCAGAGGTCTGGATAAAAAATTAAGGTTTTATTCATTATATCTTGCTTAAACTAAAATAGAATACATTTATAAATTATACCTTGCTTTTAACTAAAATAAATTGTGTTTTTATTTTAGTTGGTTTCAATCTAAGTTGTACCTTTGCATGCCTATTTTGCTAGATATTGGTTTCAATCTGATGTTATGAAATTATGCTTCATTAAAGAATATATATATATATATATATATAATACTAAATAATTAGTGCACAAAGCTACCAATTCTTCTTAATTTTTTAACTTTTTTAGGAGTGTCAGCAGAACATTACTAATATTTAGCCTCATTACATGGTAGAATTATAAGTAAAAGCCTAAAACCAAACCACTTGAATATCAAACAAAGAAATTATTAAAAAAAATTGAAAAAAATTGAGTATAGGTGCAAAACGTTGAGTATAGGTGAAGAAAACCTATGTGGAGTTCTATATTTCTTTAATGTTTCAGCTATACATCTTGGGATTCTAAAAATATTTCCTTTACTTTTTGTACTTTTCATTTGTTTTTGAAGCTCATGGATTTCGACATCCTTGGTATAATAGGAATTTTGAATGGAATTATATTTGGAGTGGATCAGTTGTAATCACTCTTTGGTAATATTAGCATTTGTTGGACAAGGTTTTAATTCAAGTTTCTATGAAGCAACCAAATGAAAAAATATCAGAAATTTTGAAATGAATAAATCATCATGAAGCACTCACATAACTGAAGTTTGAACAGCTAAGCATGCCAAACAAAAATCGAGAGGTTGCATATGTTTTAATGTTTCAACATTTGTGAAAACTGAAGTCTTGATTTTTTTTAGAAAGCATTTGTTTTTTCTCATTTAAGTAATAAAAATGCTTTATAAAATGAGAAAGCATAAAAGCATAAATAAAAAAATAAACAAATGGATAAATAAAGAGATGGGAAAGTACAAAAACATAAATAAAGAGAAAAAAAATAAAAATATTCTCTTTATACATTTGTTTATTTCTTATTTATGTTCTTATACTTTCACATTTCAGTATTACTCAAATGCTTTCTCATTTCAGTATTAATAAAAAAAAAAAAATCTCTTTATGTATTTGTTTATTTCTTATTCAGCTAAATCTAAAAAAGAAAGAATTGGAATGCAGAGAACACAAAGAATGTTCAGAGATGAGGAATCTCATGTCAGACGCCATGTACAGAATGAAGGAGGTTTGCACTACCACAATAAAGAAAATGAAAATGTTATGAAATGAGTATAAATTTGCACTGCCACACCAAATTTGATTCAAGATTGCCACACTGAAAAAATTGATTTCACACGACAGTCTTAGGGATATCCTCCAGCATCATTTTAATCATAAAAAAAGCCAAAAACAACAATGAATTATTCAGGAATTCTAATCCAGAAAGTTAAGAATTGCAAGTGGGAAGGGTTAATATAATAAATATTATTTTATTTGCTTTGAGGGGTGTGTTTGGTAAGATTGGACTTTATGGTATTGAGGTTATTATATACATTGGTTAGCTTAACATAACATGTTGTTTATGTTTTTATGCAGCTTTAGAAAGTGAAGTATGATTTGGAGAAAATATTTCACTCTCTTTATTTTTTCTCTAGAAACTTTAATTTCAATTTCAATAGTGACCCATAAATCCACCATAACCTACATCAAACTGCCATAATCAGTATATCAATCCTACTACAGCATTCCATAATTCAAAGCTACCATTAATAAGTCAACAAAACATCAATACACATCAAACTTTTCTCCATTTAGAATTCCACAAAAATATCCAAAAAATAATCAGCACCCAACCATGATCACTACTATTTATCTCACAAATAAAAACCCACTTCCATATTATTTTCCAACAACCAACCAGTACTACTGTGTCTCAAAGTACACAGAGTCAGTGATGTTAGTGAACAGAATGGGGCTGTCCAATAACTTATACACTGTCGTGTAAGCCAGTAAAATAACTCCAACACTATGTTTTGAAAATTCTAAATGTAGAATAAATACTAAGATGCACAAACAAATGCATAAATATAAAAAATGCAGAATAAAAACAACAAAAAATATACCAGCAGATATTTAAAGATGGGAATGAAAACCACAAAAAAAAAACACATTTAATAATTTAAATGTCTGAAAACGCACCGTTTTAGGATGACAGGAACCATTTTCTCATCCTTAATCTTTCTCGGTCCCTCTCTCCATCTCTTTGTCTTCACCGGGTCTCCATTCTTCTCAACCCTGATCTTCTCTTCATCGGGTTTCTTGGGCCTCTCCAATATATTCGGTCTCTCTAATTTATTGTTGTTCTTGTGGGATTTGATGGAAGGGTTTCTCTAAACGCACCGTTCGAAATCGAAGGGGAAAGGGTTGGAAGCCGTGGGTTTCGTGGGTCTAGGGAGGAGCTGCAGGCTCCGAGTGAAGGAGAGGAGGAAGGGGTGGTCTTGGGTGGTCGCGGTGATCTACGGTGGTTATAGTGGCTGCTTAGGGTGGCATATGGATGCGCGATGTGGAGGAACCCATTTTGGATTCTCGTTTCGTTTGCCTGCGTGCGGCGGAGGGAGGCCCCAGCAAGGGCATTCGACGATGAAGAGTTGTTCGTCGGAGCCTGGGGTAGATGCCGGAGTCGGCGGTGAGGCTGGATAGCCGACGGCGAACCCTAGCTCTGCGTGGCTGTGTGCGTAGCCGAAGGGAGATGTGGATGGGTTTGAATTGGGAGAGAATCCGGGAGGGAGAGATGCGAGATTTGTGGTCTGGATTGAGAGGGACATAAGCGGAAATGAGAGTTAAACAAAATCAATTTTAATTTTACTGTTTATTACTGTAGACAATCCGATAGCCACTTTTTAAGTATAAAGATATATATATATATAAATCAATTTGTATATATAGCTTTCTCCCTATAGAATACTATTGTCCGTTGCTAGACTAGTACAATTGATTGGTTTCCTCCCTAGTCTATTTGACCTTATTTAGCATGAAGAGAACAACATAAAAAATACATCATTAATACAACCTATTGTTTTTTTCTTATAATCAAAATTAAGGATGCTACTCGCACCTTTTTGAGCGGGGTTGTCCCCTTCCCGCACTTCGCCTCCACATGGGTGGTTTTGTGCTCTCCAAAATTACCATCGTATCGTGAGGGTGAGGGCCTCGTCCGTGTGCCAGAGTACAAAAGCAGACCCCTGATTAGTTCACCTCCCCGTCCATTGCCCACAGCTCCACAATCAAAATGAAAAAAGACAATAGACAAAAAATCGAATAACCCAAAACATAAATAAAAACACATTAACAATCCACAACGCAATTTCTATATAATGACTCGAATCGAAAACAACCAAAATAAACCTAAGCTAGTGAAAAAACAAACTCGCAAATTCAAAGAGGAGAAGGAATCGAAGAGGAGGATTATAAGGAGCTAGGGATCATGGCAACTGCAGGAGAAAGAGAGGGTATTGGTGAACATAGACGAAAAAGAGATATTGCTATTGCTGAACTTATCGAAGTGCTATTGCTGAACTTGACTCAAGAAATATTTTCTTATACTTGCATTAGATGCAAAGATTCCTTATAATAATAAATTCATTTTGTATCAAAAGCCTAAAATTATAAATGAGAGTTCACGAAAGCACTTGGTAACATTTTTTAAAATCCGTGTCATTAAAAGTATAATTTAAACTCTCTCTACATGAACTAGGTCACCATCACGCATTCCTAGACTAAGTTCCATCTTGTAACTCTATCATCATAATATAAAGTGGTTTAAAAATATAAAAACAAAAAAAAAATGAGTCAATGACTCAGTAAAAAACTCATCATAACGTAAATATATTTAACGTCAAATTTTTTACAAAATATTTCATATTCAGAACTTAAAATCATAACTAATCATACTAATATTTATGATATGTATGACTGATTTATCAAAATTAATTAATTGATTTGATTGATCTAAGTAATCTAACTTATATAGTTAGTGAACACACTTAATCATATTTACAAGGTTGTGACTAACTTCCCCCACTGTAGCAAAGGAAGTCAATTGTGCAGTAGTCTGACGTACTACAGTGTATCACACTTGAGTCCGTAACTTACACGTCCACCTTAAAACTGTATTGGTACCATGCATTTAAATAGTCATTTGATTACTGTGATAAGCTTATCTTATACTTAATCTTATGAAAATTACATGTCTTATACAATGTGAAATGTATAAGATGCATAACACATATATAACTATAGTATGCAGAATGAAATATGATGAATGATGCGCTTGCAAATATCATGATATGCATAACATTGCATTTGAAAGAATTGGCTTTAATAATATATATAGTATATATTTATATATATAACTAGCTATCTTAGGCTAATCCTTTTACAATAAAATTACTTATCTAATAATGTTGCTTTTTAAATTTTTTGACACACAATTGATCACAGTGCTGGAGTGAGAGGTTTATGAATTTTTTTTTCCAAATAATATGTGGAAGAGAGGTATTTATAGAGAGATTTGGGAGAGGGTGACAACCATTTTGAGTTGAACTCAGTTAAAATTTTTTAACATGAAGATGACGAGTAGAATTGTATCCCTATTAGGATAGGATGCAAATGAGTTCGAATTGAGTCTTCATTCACAATTATTCAAGAAAATAGTTTGAGTTTAAAAACATGATCTAATAGTTCATTCAATATATGATTGGTAGTGACTAGGGGTGTAGATTGGTCGGTCCGATCCGAGAGGTGATTGACCCAAATTTTCAGTCCATCATCTTTCCCAAATCGAATAACCAAACTAAACATTCATAGGGACTAAATCAGACCGATAGCTATCGTTCGAGCTTCAGTCGGTCTAGCCTAATTATTTATTATTATTATTATTATTTTCAAATAGATTAATAAAAAAATTACTTAAATTACTAAATTAAAATTAAGTTAATTATTAATGTAAATTATGTAACTAATTCAATAAATTTATATGATTAATGATAATAAATCAGATAAAAATCGCATCATTAACTTATATAATTACTATATAAAAATAATATATTAAATTATTAAAAATATATATAAGAGTTTGGTCTAGTCCGATCTAAAATCTATAGACCCAAAGATTGGACCAGATTTTCTCGATCCACAATTTATGGGATCGAGACTGACCGATATAAAGTTTGGTCCGATTCAATCAATTTTTTCAGTCTATACCAAATTCCCTACACCCTTAGTAGTGACTAAGACTCCGTAAGAGACTTCAATCCGTGATTAAATTTCAATAAATTTCTAATGACCGATCTTTAAGTTTTAAAAAGAGTCTAACTCGTTCATTAAATAATAAGTGAGATTTAACCAAGTTACTAAGCCTAATTAAAACTCCTAATCAACCTTAGTAATTTATTGCTCGTGAGCTTATCTATAATATGATTAATCAAATTTAATCCATATCCAATAAAAATTATTAATATCTTGATCTTAGAATTATTAAGTCGGGTTGTTACAAAATTTCCTCATAAAAATTCCGCTCTCGTAATTTGCTAGACCTCCAACAAGCTACATTCTCACTATATATGTCTCTTTTACTCCTCAACAGTTTAGTCGAATTTAATATTCCAATAGTTATAATCGTCCCCTCTTTTTGTCTAGGGGTTGGGTTGGTTTACAACTCGATGTGGAAGAGGTCCTATGAAGTGCCCACTACTCAAAGTATTTTCCCAAAAGGAAAAAGATTCATCTGTTAGTTTCAGTCCTTATTAGTTGGGTTGGGCGAGTTCGATGATGCTTTACTAAACTTTTAACTGTACACATTGGCACGCACGTGTCAACCATCACATACTCCAAATTCAATTCGAACCGAAACAAGTATCTCCCTTAACAATAGGATCGATTAAAAGCCTATTAATAAATTCACCCAACAATTATCTCAACTCCACATACAAAATTAATTAACGATTTCCACATAAATAAAACTCTCCATATGAAACAATAATCTCAATAGCTTGTAATCTAAAACTCTCTAAAGTTCAAATCCTACTCTCCAAAGTTCAAATCCTAAATCTTAGACCTTGTTCTTGATAATAGAATCTTGTTACCCATAGAACATAAGATATTTTCTACCAATCATCATGAAATATCATATACCATACATAGATCTAGGTCATACCTCCAAAATCTACTAAATCCATCCCTAATTTCCTCGGATCAAAGTTCATATTCCAATATTTTCTCACATGAACAAGATGTTTCATCAGTCTTAAAACCAAATTCTTAATCTCGTTTTAAAAACTTCCTCACCTTATACGCTAAAACCTTTCACATAGTAGGTGCACGCAGGGTATCATGCACCCTAGATTTATTATTCAATTATATTTTTAATTATTTTTATTGTATAGTAAATATAATTAGAACTTCATATTAAGTCATATAAATTTATATAAATAATTATTTTAGGCCTAAAATTTTTGGTATATGAAACATGGAAACTCAACCTAGGGGATAAGAAATGGCTATTTTTTTAAAGTCTAAATTAATATAATTTTTCGTTTTCTGGATCACGGAAAAAAGTACAAAAGACGTATGCAGCACCCCAATATTGCTGCATGAATTTTGGATCGAAATATCTTTATTAGAAATAGGCTGCACTTGAAGAAGGCCCAATTTTTCTGACGTTTAATGGACCGCATATTCGCATAACGTGGGCTTGCTTGGAGGAAGCTAACATGGGCCGTTACATGGAAAGATTTTGACGAGTCGTTTTCTTTTTTCTACTGACCATTTGTGGGGACATTCTGTGTCAATTGATGATAATTCCAAACATTTTCTCTACTTTTATTGGGTGATGCTAGAGTGCGGCAGCGTATTACAGTCCACTCATTAAATTCTTATAATTATTATAAAAATATAATAAAAATTATAAAAAAAATACAATCAAATATACAAAAAATAAAATAAAATTCAAAAAATACAATAAATAAAATAAAATAATAAAATGAAGAAAACATAATAAAAAATATAATAAAAAATAAAATGAAGACGAATTTTAAAGAGTTTCGACCTTAACTCAGTCCCCACCGTCGCCAGTAGCAGTGAGAGACACCGCCCATCCCATTGAGACCGGAGGGAGCCGGCGACCCCACCCCTCGATGGTGAGCCCCAACAACTTCTGGTGTGTCCCACGGTCTTAAACTCGAAAATGGGTCTGTAATCGGCTCCCTCTGATTCCGATAAGATGGACGGTGTTATCCACCGCCACTGACGACGACAGGAGCTGTAGTGGAGGGTGGTGAACCCCAAGATTTCCTATTTTTTTTATATGGTTGATGGGCTAACTTCATTTTGATTATTTCAAAATTCCTTCCAATTAATCTATTTTAAACTATTGTATTATATAAACATGTAAAATGTATATAATTTTTAAGGTGCGATTTGAATAATGAATTAGAATGAAAGTTAAAGTTAAAAGTTAAATAAAATATTATTAATATTAAATTAAGAAAGAATTATCTCTGTAGAAGGGTTCATAATAATTTAATAAATTAATTAAAAAAGTATACAAAATCCAGCCCGATTCTGATCTTGGGCTCCAACTGTAATTTTGTTAACTTAAAAGTTATAATGAATCTTCTAATTTAATTAAAGAGTAATATTATATATAATTATCTTATGTATAAGTGTTATATATTCATTATGAAAAAAAGGAGATCAATTACTAGTAAATTTATTTATTTTTATGTGATTCTCGTACTTGTTCAATTTTTTTAAAAGAAAGTACAAATTTTGAGTATTTTATAATTGCAAATATAATTTTATAATTAAAATATAAATAAAAATATGTTATCTATAACGGATGCTTTAATTCAATATAATTACATTGTTAAGACAAATTATCAAAAAAAGGGAAAAAATCTGAGAAAAGGAAAGAAAAAAATGTTACCAAGAATTCAACATTTCCCCTTTATAAGATGGGCAATCAAATCCGTTCATCAGTATTTATTTGCTGTGTACAAATTATGATGGAAGGCCGACATGCGGTGTCCGATGAGAGTATATTGACAGCAATGAAGTTCTACGCACATGGGATAACTCCCTCTCCAGCGTCGCTACTGGGATTTGATTGATTGAAATTGTAGCACAATCCAACAAAAACATAAGAACAAAATTACGTGGAAAAGACAGCTTGGTCCTCGTCTGCGAGTTATATAGCTTTTCTTAGTACTGAAATCTTAACTGGGTGTGTTTAGGTTTCGTTCTGCAGTACGAAGTGGTTTGAGGAGACCCTCTTATTTTCGACAAAACTACATTCAGTACTGATCTATCAAAACACAATCATGTTTAGGTTCGTAGTCTGCAGAGGAGTGACAGCAAGAGCTCCCCAGAAGGGTCTCAGCTGGTTCAGTTCTTTCGATTTTTCAAGGTATTTTAATGTTTTCTGCACGAATTGCTGCTTTTCAGTCGATGGGGTTTCATCAAATTAGTGGGCATGTTTCTGGGCTTGTGTTGCTATTGTCATTTCGGGGTGTTGAGTTGGTTTCTATATTTTTATTATTTTTCTTGGTGCTGTAAAAATTGATAGGTTTTCTACATATTTCTATGGTTGTGTATAATATTGTGATGATAACTGAAAAGCACAGTAATTTGTGATATATCTCATTTCACCCGGTATTTATAACCTTTGAAAAAAAAAAAAAAACCTTGTGATTTCATACTATACGAAGCGTAGCAAGGTGGTGAGTGCCGTAAGCCTGTTCATCCGGTCCGGTTTTTTTATTTTATTTTAAATAATAATAATTAATAGTTTTGACAATCTTTTTTTAAGATAGTTTTGAACAGGCCTAGTGAGTGGCTTCCCCCGAGATTCTTGTACTTTGAAAATTTGAAATGATTCGAAGCCAGGCCCGGTTTGGATGTTGAGATGGTTCTAACTCATCTCATTTTAGCATCCAAACCTACTCAAATATAAATACTTTTTAATTTAAAATATTAACTTTTTCATCTAATCATTATCTTTAAAACAAAATACAAAAAAACTATTTAACATTTTCAAGTCTCAAAACTAAAATAATATATATTCTAACACTATTTTAATTTTGAGAAATGTTTTGGGGCCCGGCATTGAGGCCCCTTTGCGCCCCCATGGGGCTTTTAAATAGAAACAAAAATTAAAAAATTAAAAAAACTAAATATATTTTATCTACATACATATTTTTATTGTTTTGGTAAAAAAAACAAATGAAATGTAAAAAAATGCAAAAAAGTTTTGCACTATGGGGCGCAAAGGGGCCCCAACGCCGGGGCCCCATATCACTGCCCTTTAACTTTTGTTCTTATTCAAATTTTTCTCTTTCATTTCCTTAAATTCTATCAAACATCTTAACTCAAACCACTTTACTATTATTCACCAACTATTTCATTATAATTAACAGATTTTTCATTTCATCTCAACATCCAAAGAAGGCATTAATATGCTTGGGTTTTCCATGAGTTGTTAGAAATCTTATCAGGTCATACCCAACCAAAACTGTATGACTTGAACCGTGCCATCTATATATATGATGGAATGGCCTGGTGATGGCCTAAATATAGGAAGACAATGAATGAGTTTCGACATTGCTTGGGAGGAAGAACTTTTTGCCCATTAGAATGATTCATAGAGACTCTAATTGTATCATTTCAAGTATTGATCCAATGTAATTTTAGCTTTCCTTGGACTATTACTTGTGAATTCTGTGTAACTCAAGAGAACTCAAATTGTAACATAAAACTTGGCCAATCGTAAGTTTAATGAACTCTATATACCTGATGAAGCTAGTTCATGAGTTTTTTCAGTAGCTGTAATTTCTCATAATCCACTTTAATCTTTATGCAATCATCCTTCTGTTACTGTCGTCATATAAAGTACAAGTTCACTGTCATGCCTCTTCCGAGTAGCTTCTTTTGGATTCACAAGATCATAGGCAAAGTTGGGTGGTTAAATTGGAGGATGAGTATGTTTGTTGAACTGGATCCCATCATGTAATGTTTGTGAACAAACTGCAATTGGAGACAGAATCCAAAGCAGCAATGGAAGTGCTATTCTGCTGCTATTATTTTTGAGACCATTGTTTGTATAGAGCTGTCATGTACACACACTTCAATGAATTTGTAAAAGGATCTGAGTGCTGTGCCTGATGATTCTTTCTTGGAAACGTTTGTAATATTTGAAGAGCTCATACTGTGATGGGTTTGGTTGTTGTGTTGTGATATTTGTGAAAAATATCTGAAAATTGATTGGCATGTGTCTTTGTATGTTTTTTTTTTATTGCTGTTTTCCTGAAAATAAATACTCTATTAATTCAATTCCATTGTTTCCTTTTAGCAGATATATTCATTCTATACCCTTTGCTACAGTAGACGTTGAAGAGATATCAGGTTCTCAACCTGCTGAAGTTCATAATTTGGGTAAGTATTGCAATTTTAGCAATGTGTGTAACCCGATGCAGGGTGTTGATTCTCGTTATTCATGTGCAGCAGCCAACATGGTTTAAAAACAAAAACACAAGTTTAAATTGATTATTTAGTTCATTTTCTGTCCTGTTTCTGCACTTTTTTAAGAATATTTTCTTGCCCTTCGGATCAAATTTATTACCCCACCCCCCTCAAATGTTAAAATTCCGTGCATCTACTTTTTCACCACGTCTAACTGAAGTTGAAAGATGACATGTCTCAATTTTTAGTGCAGGGTAAATGGAAAGGATCTTCAAGTTGGAATACACTTCTTGATCCTTTAAATGGAGATCCATTCATTAAAGTCGCTGAAGTAGATGAAGCAGGCATTCAGGTATGTATTCTGAGCAAGTCTACATTTCCCTATTATTTTATTTCCAGACAGGTCTTTCCAACTATTGAGTGAACAGAGAACTTCTTGCTGAGCTTAGGTCATTGCGCTTCATAATGTCTCTTTCCACTTTCCTCTTATAAATGCAAATTATTTGAAGTATGAAGTGTTTGTGTATGGCTTTCTATTTGCGTCTAAATCAAGTTTTCCCCTTTTTTATGATTATTGCCCCACTGTTGAATTGTTTATGCAGCCATATGTCGAGAGCTTGTCCAAGTGTCCAAAACATGGTCTACACAATCCCTTTAAAGAGCCAGAGAGGTTTGTGCCGCTCTCTCTCTCTCTCTCTCCATCGTTTTAGTTTCTATCAGAGATTTTTTTTTTTTTTTGATAATAGATAAATCTTATTGATAGGAATGACTTCTATCAGAGATGTCATTGCTGCAGATATCACGATTATTTCATCTGTATTTTTAACAATATACTTAGACTACCAAATACTTAACAAAAGCTGATAAAAACCATGTTTTGCAGGTATCTTTTGTATGGAGACATATCTGCAAAGGCAGCCCATATGCTTTCGCTCCCAAAGGTTTGTATTGTAATACAGAAAACTTTTATCTTTATTTTTTATAATTATCATATTTGGGATTATTCATTAACTCAATATAGGTTGTGAAATCCTCAAATATATTAGTGTTGGTTGTTTCTCTAAAGAAATAGAGCCCTAGTCTCATTATTTTTCTACTCACATGAGTTTCAGGTTTCTGATTTCTTCACTAGGTTAATACAAAGGGTTGCTCCAAAGAGTTACCAGCAAGCTCTTGGTGAAGTTCAAGTTACACAAAAATTTCTAGAGAATTTCTCTGGGGATCAGGTACATAAAGAGTAAACTTTTTGAGCATTAGTGGTGTTGAAAAGGAATGTAACCTTCTTTTCTATTAATAAACCGTTTGCTGAGAATCTTTAATTGCAGCCTGTCTCATCCAAATCGATTCATTAATGATCTATTTTTCCTATCAATTTATATATGTATATATATATTAATAATGGCCAAAGAGGGGGTGGGGTGGGTTGCCTTGACACAAAAACCCAGCACAATTACTTCAGAAACGGCAAAAAGAAAAAGGAAAAGAAGTGGAAATGAAGATAAGTTGATGCAGCCGTCCTGAATGTTATGGGCCATTTTGATTTGCCCATAGCGGTGGGATACCAGAGGTTGTATATTTTTTGGTTGCTCTGAGATGATCAACAGAGAAATCCACTTTCTTTGCCACAGGTAAAAGAGTATGTCAATTCCAATCTTTAGGGAAAACAATAAATAGGCAGATATGGATTGTCAGACTGATTTGTGCTTTCTCAATGGCCAAGAAGTATGGGAAATGATACTAGTATGTGGGGCTCATGATTTGGTTGTGGTGGAGAAAGGATGGTCAAATCTTGAAATTCCGAGGCCAAGAGAATGTAACAAAGCAGTGTGTGTGGCACTAGGAAACTTGTAAATTGGCTGCGTATGAGGGGCACACACCCCTAGGAATGATGCAAAGCTTCTTTGGATTTGAATATCAGTGGCTTCAGAATATGGCGGTATGGCATGTGTTGCTCGGAGATGCCTATAAGGTGATATAACGATCATTTTCCACTGTTTGAGAAAAAATCAAAAGAATGCTTAATGAAATTGGCTCTTAAGCCTCGGAACGGGAAAGGGGAAGGAAGAGGAGAGGGGAGGGAGGAGCAGAGCTCCTCGCCCCATTTGGGTTGTCTTAACTTGGGGGTGGTCGTTATGGGTTTGGGGAGAGGGGGTGGGGGGCAAATGGTGACTTCATTAATGATCTAATTAATATAATGTTATGCTGCCTTTGTCATGACTGGTTCTGTACTTGAAGAAAAACGCTAGAAATAATTATACTTTGAAACCTTTCTGTTATCCATTTTCTGTTGTAGTTTCACTAGTAAAGTTGCTAAGATGTTTGGCAGGTTCGTTTTCTTGCAAGGTCTTTTGGAATACCTGGAAATCATCTCGGACAGCAAAGTCATGGCTTTCGTTGGCCTTATGGTCCTGTAAGTTGTTCTTTTGAAATATGAACAAAGCTAGAAGAAATCATATTTCAGACCACCATCAATTGTTTTTCAAAAATCATTTGAACATGGGAAATCAAATTATTAATTGAGGGAAAATTCAAGAAATTTACTCGATTCACATTTGCTTATTCAACCTTTGGTCAATGATGACTGACATGGTAAGTTATTGGAAGAAAAAAGAAGAAAAGAGTGCACTAAAATGTTAATCTTTTCAGTGTAATAAAGACATGTCACCTGGATTTTTTAACGTTTGTTGGAGCTCTTTAGTAATTTCTTTTTGTCTGAAGCAATAAGATGCTTTTTTAACAGACTTCTTAAAATGCAGACATGATTCTGCTACAAAGTGATTCTGATAAGAACTTTGTAATGGGTTCCCTTTTCCGTGCTTTCAGAGATAAGAAGTCTAATTCCTCTAAGCATGAAGAATAACTGATGGATCTTCAATATAAAAAGAGTCCAACCTCTATGAGATAGAAGCTTTCTCTCATGGTGTCTTTTTTGTTTGTTTTAAACTAGGCTTAGTATCTTGTTGTCTTGATGGGCATTTGGCATTCATTTGCGAAACATGATGTTTCTAGGATGGATGAAGACGTTATTGATTGGTGCTTTATGTGTAAGAATGCTGGGGAATCTGTTAGCTACCTCTTCCTACATTGTGAAGTGGTGATAACCTTGTGGAATGAAATTTTCAATAGGGCTGGTATTGCTTGGGTTATCCCTTGCGCGTGGTGGATTTTTTGGCAAGCTGGAATTTCTCACTTGTTCATGGAGGCAGTGCTGATTTTTGGAGAGTGTTTCCCTTGTGTTTTGTTTTGGTGTACATGGTCCGAGAGAAATGAAAATGTTTTAATGATTGTGAACATTCCTTAGGGAATATTAGGGAATTTTTCTTTAGTACTCTCAATTTTTGGGTGCATAATCTTGTAAGAGAAGGCGCTTCTTGTAATGTTTTGTCTTAGCTTTGCCTTTCTAGCTTGTATTTAGGTGTTTTCTCTTGTACACTTCCAGTGTACTTGGTTTTGCCTATTTACATGAATAAAATTCCTATTACCTATCAAAAAAAAAAAAAAAAGTTTCTATTTGAGATTTGATTATTCTAGAAACCTTTTTTCCCTCAAAATATTAAATCATAAATGCTTAATGCTGGCTGTAGTTTCTTCATAATTTTCTTATCCAAGACAATCTATGCAGGTTGCAATTATTACTCCTTTCAATTTTCCGCTGGAGATTCCTGTACTTCAGTTGATGGGAGCACTTTATATGGGCAACAAACCCATTCTTAAAGTTGATAGCAAGGTATGCACGTAAAGTTCTTCTCAAGTTCTATAGTTGGTGTGAGCTTTCTAATTCTTTGTCCCCATTTTAATTGGTTCGCACAATTATATCAATTTATTATGGTGATACTCATAACATATCAGCTCAATTGATGCCAAAATCATAAAGCTAGTTAGATGATGAACATTCATTGATTTTCATCGAATTCTAGTGAGAAGGCAAGCAGTGAGGCAAAGTGATAGATTTTCACTAAATTTTTTTATTTCAAAAATGGCTGGATTATAGTGTGTTTGGCTATTCTATTCTTGATATAGTTCTGGAAGACGGTCTCCTGTGGATATGCTACAATAATGAATGGGAATGTTTCACAGGTAAGCATTGTCATGGAGCAAATGATGCGATTACTTCATTTTTGTGGATTACCTGTGGATGATGTTGACTTTATAAATTCTGATGGGAAGACAATGAACAAGATATTATTGGAGGTTGGTTTTCAGATATGATAAATTTGCTTTTCAATTCTTAATAATGTCAGAGCCCTGTACTTTTTTTTAATCAGTAAATTAAGATTTTATTGATGAGGAAAAGGCATAGCTCAAGTACGCGGGGTTTATTCCCAAAGATTTTTGATTTAGTAGTTTAAGGGAGATTTTGGAGAACTTAGTTATTTGTTTAATTCTCCCCATTGTGCTCTTCTATGTTTGTTTGCTTTGGTTTTTAATTTTGTCATGTTCACATGTTCTAGAATATTTTATTTTCCCATTCACCACACTTTCTCTCAAATGTCTTACCATTAAGGTAGTGACTGTTCAGTCTTCATCTGTAGTATTAAAAAATGATCATAGAATCAGATGTCGACTTATTATCTGCAACATATCCTGTGATTATATGGTACCATTCATAATGGTAGTGTTATATGGTACATTCATAAGGCTGTGTTAGATGATATTGTTAGTAATGAGCAGTATAGGGCAAAAAATAAGAAGAGAAAGTGATGAATGGTGGCAATGGAAGTGGTTACATGGTGCTGATAATAGTTGAAGTGGTGGTGGTTCAACAAGAAAAATTGCTCTTTGGACAGCGGTCATCACTAAAGTAAAAGCCTTATGATCAAACAATTTTGTTTTTTTGATCGGTAATCAAGATATTTTATTCCAATAGCCCAAGTACACAAGAAGCATACATGAGAAGTACCTAGCTAGAGTTTACAACCCTTGTGAACAAACAATTTGAGACTGCAGTATTGAACTTTGACCAATTGTTTACAACAGGATAGCTGTCACCCCAAGAATTCTACAAGTCTTATGATTATGTAAATTTTCCAAGGTATATATAAATTAAAATTTCACTCTCCTATCACTTTGCAGGCAAATCCACGAATGACCCTCTTTACTGGTAGCTCAAGAGTGGCAGAGAAGTTGGCTGGTGACCTTAAAGGTCGCATTAAATTGGAAGATGCAGGGTTTGACTGGAAAATTCTTGGGCCTGATGTTCAGGAGGTTTCTTATGAACAAATTTTTAACTTTAGATTATGCACTTCCTGCCATGTAGATTTGATCCCTCCGCTGATTTATGTGTTCTGGATTTTTGAATGGCAGGAAGATTATGTTGCATGGGTCTGTGATCAGGATGCATATGCATGCAGCGGTCAGAAGTGCTCCGCACAATCAATGCTATTCATGCATGAGGTTACTTGCCTGCATTTGACACTTCACAAGAGTGATTATTATCAATCTGCAAAGATAACCATGTGTTTCTATGCTGAATCATGTTTTGCCTTTTATGTCATCTGCATAGATTTTCACGTTGTCACAATAATGTGAATTGGGAATTGTAGCTGGTTCCAACTTTTTCCTTTCATTAATCTTGACAGTCTAACCACTATCCTTGGGCAGAACTGGTCTCGGACTTCACTTGTATCCAAAATGAAAGATCTTGCTGAGAGAAGGAATTTGGAAGATTTAACTATTGGTCCAGTCCTTACTGTAAGTATGGTGCTTTATCTGCCATTTTAATTATCTTTTTTCTCCAGAAAAGATATTATGTTCAGTACGATCAACAAAATATCTTTCATGATTCATCAAATCAACATCATTTTTACTACCATTGTCCCACAAGCCTATTTCCTGCACATTATGAATGTTATTTGACTTCATCAAGGACTTCAACTACTAAATCTATGAATTTTGAATGCGCCTTCTTGTAGGACGCTATGAATATAACTTTGTTTTTCCTTTCGTTGTTGCAGTTCACAACTGACGCTATGCTAGAACACATGAGTAAATTGCTTCAGATACCAGGTTCAAAACTACTCATTGGGGGTGAACCTTTAAAGAATCATTCCATTCCACCCATATATGGTGCTATAAAACCAACAGCCATATATGTTCCACTTGAAGAGATTTTGAAGAAGAATACTTATGAGCTTGTAACAAGAGAGATTTTTGGACCATTCCAGGTAAAAAAAAAAAAAAAAAAAGGAAACATTACCGTCACTTTTTCCCCACTTTCTTAAATTGTTTAGTAAATACAGCCAATTTTCATTCTACATTTGAGTTCAGAATTTTTCGGTAGGGAATGATTATATAGAGTGGTAACAATGGCCATTCAAGATACTAGCAGTTAAATATCCAGCCGGGTGAAACATATGGGTGGGGTGGGGGAGGGGAACCTGGATATGGAAATTTGGGGCTGAATCTTGAAATGGGTTAGTATATCCTTGGTAGCATTATACTCGTATTTCTGCTGTTCAAAGCAACTTTTGTTGGAATTTATTTCATAATGATCAAAAACTTTGGGGTTGGTAGCAACAAATTATAGAAAAACCTTTAACTAGTTCAGGAAAAATAAATCTATTTTTCTTTATAAGTAATAATCTTTATTGATCAAATGCATTTAGGCAAAGCCCATGTACACAGGGAGTATACAAAAATAGACCTAGTTACACTCTAGCAAGCTGAAAGGTAGTAAAAAATTCATGAACATTTCTTCCCTTTAGTACACTAGCAGAAAATCATTGGATCAAAGAGAGTACAAAAGAGTCCCAAAGTCCCCCATGGACCTCTTCTTCTTGTTGAAGTATCTGTTGTTCCTTTCCATCCATAGACACCACAGTAGACATGAAGGAATCATCCTCCACATTGCAACCAGTTGTTTTCACTAATGATGTCGATTCCAGCACGCTAGGAGATCCACCATACTTTTGGGCATTACCCAATTCCGTCCAGCCTTACTAATGATGCTATCCCATAAGTACCTCGCCACATCGCAATGCAGGAAAATATGGTCTATTGACTCTCCAGTCTTCTTACACAAGTAGCACCATTCCACAACTATCATCCCTCTTTTTCTGAAGTTGTCAATCGTTAAGATCTTACCAATGTCATTGTTCACACGAAAAATGCAACTTTGGGTGGCGCTAGAACTTTCCAAATACCCTTCCAAGGAAACCCATCTGGCTGGTCGACTTGTAGCGCCTTATAGTATGACCTGACAGGGAATTTTTTGTTTCCGGAGTGGTTCCACAGCATACTATCCCTCCCAATTCCTCCTATCTGTTGGGAATAAAGAAAGTTGTAAAAATCAGCCATCTCCTCAACTTCTCAATCTTGCAAATTTCTGGAGAGAGTCAAATTCCAATACACTATGCCATTGGTTCTACACGGCAGATTAGAGACAGCAACTTGTTGGTCTTCAACTAGGCTGAAAACTCTTGGAAAGATAGAAAAAAGGGCACTCTCCACACACCATTTATCAAACCAAAAACTGATTCTCGTACCCTCACCAACCTTAAAATTAATGTGTATTGAAAACACATTCCACCATTTCCTAATAAACATCTAAAGGCTCACTCCATAAGTTCCCCTAACCTCCTTGGTGCTCCAACTCACCCAATCACATCCATATTTCCCCTCCACCACCATTCTCCACAACGACGACTCCTCCAATTGGAATCGCCACAACCACTTTCCTAATAAGGCATTATTGAAAGTGGTCAAATTCCGCACCCCCAAGCCACCCAACTCGTTTGGATTGCACACTTTTGGCCAGCCTACTAAATGGAATTTATGTTCCTCCCTCAAGCCCCTCACAAGAAGTCTCTAAATAATTTTTCAATCCGATTCGCTACCCCCACCGGTAAAGGAAACAAAGAGAGATAATAGGTAGGTAGATTTGAGAGAGTGCTTTGAATGAGAGTTAATTCCCACCTTTCGAAAGATAAAGGCGCTTCTAACTTGCCAATCTTTTTTCAACCTTCTCTACAACCCCATCCTATATTGATTTTGCTTTAAAAGTAGCTCCCAAAGGGATTGCAGCCACCATACAACCCATCAAGTCAGCTAAATGGTTGATGTTCACCACTTCCCCAACCGGGATCAATTCTGACTTTGCCAAGTTGACTTTGAGGCCCCGAGACCACCTCAAAACATAGAAATACAGCCCTTAGCACTTGAAGTTGGTTGCTGTCCGCATCACAAAAAATTAATGTGTCATCCACATAGAGTAAATGGGTGATTGAAAGCCCATTACCCACTGCAAAACCTGTCAAAAAACCATCCCGGACAGCAACGTCCAGCATTCAGCTCAACGCCTCCATTACTATAACAAATAGGAAAGGAGAGAGAGGATCCCCTTGTCTCAACCCCCTCGAACTCAGGAAAAAGTCACATGGTTTTCCATTGACTAACACGGAAGGAAAAATAAATCTTTTCCTAGATAGTGTATTTTGTTTAAATCATCTGTTTGTATTTCTTTACCTAGAAACTTTCACAACTCAAATTGCGGACTGCCACAAATAGCTTTTCTTATTTCCATTCCATAGTTCGCTCTTTTTCCGTTAAAATGCAAATAACACCTGAAATGGCACAGTTTGAACTATAAAAGTTTGATAGATCTGCTTTGTTGTCACCTAACTGAAGACTGGCAGTTTCAAAGTAGGTGGGTCTGCTTTTGCGACCTTAATGGTTCATCTTCGGATGGTTATGATCGGTTTTCCTGAGCTGTTATATGTGTGCCACAATGCCAGAAAGCATCACTATAACTCCAAAGTTGATCTAGGTGTCTAAAAGTTTTTATAAAGGAAAACAGGCTTACAGACAAAATATATGGAAACTAAGGTGGTCATTTTCCTGGGGTATGTTTGCCCGTGTGCTTTTACATCCACGTGTTATTTTTGGGGGGGAGGGGGGGGGGGGGTGTGAGGGAGAGAGAGATGGAAGTCTATCCTGAGTTTTCTTTCTCAATTTTTTCAATATGTAGACAAAGAAATGAATTTTAATAGAGGGAAGCTAACGTTACTGACATCTTTGTGTTCCCTTGTACATTGTTTTTGACTATATGTAACTTGCATTTTGATGCTCCTAGGTTGTTACTGACTATAAGAAAGATCAACTGCCAATGGTATTGGATGCTGTGGAGAGGATGCACGCACATTTAACAGCTGCTGTGGTTTCAAATGATCCCCTGTTCCTGCAGGCAAGATTCAGCATCTCTCTCTCTCTCTCTCTCTCTCTCTCTCTCTCTCACACACACACACACACACACACACACACACACACACACACAATGCAAAATTGGCTATGAAGAGTTTTTTAACCACACACTAACCTTGAGCATTCCCTAAAATTTGGATTACGTTCTTGTTTGCCATGCTCATGCCTTTCTTGGGACATTTAATGAAGTAAGAAAAAGATTGATATTGTCGCACAATTTTTCAAAATATTTGTGCATGTTCAAGTACTTGATAACTAAGAATTTTCACCTTTGTGGCTGGCCCAAACTCACTTTTGAGCTTGGTTTTGCTTTGCATACCCTAAGCTCATTGCATATATGAACTCGAACCGTTAATAGATGTGTCACTTCCTGTTCTTCTTATCTTCCTTTTGTTGGGGAGAGGGGAGAGAAAAAATTGGAGGTTGTGTGTTGGGATGTGAGAGTGTTTCTGCAACTTTGTCTTTGTGGAGCAGTCTCCCTGATACCCATCAATAAGTGCTTCCCTTTATGATGATTTTTAAATGTTGAGCTCTTTCTACTTGGAAGCGCACACACCCTCTATTTTATTGACATAGTAAGACTTGATTTGTAAAAGATGTTAATTTTAAATTTCTCTAGCAAATCAAATCTTGCCATATCAATAAAATGGAGGCACACTGGCTTCCAAATAAAATCTTCCTTTTCAAATAGGTCTTCTCAGTTTGTTTCATTTGTGCAGGAAGTTATTGGAAACACGGTAAATGGGACTACTTATGCTGGATTAAGAGCAAGAACGACTGGAGCTCCACAGAATCATTGGTAGGTGGAAAATTCATCAGTCTTTTTCCTTGATGGAAGATTGTGTTCTTAAATTTTTCATAAACAATGGTGTGACAGGTTCGGACCAGCTGGAGACCCCAGGGGTGCTGGAATTGGGACCCCAGAAGCAATAAAGCTTGTTTGGTCTTGCCACAGAGAGATAATATACGATGTTGGCCCGCTGCCAAGGCACTGGCAAATTCCACCATCAACCTGAAGACCTGAAGAGGATTCATGGTGACTCCAAAAGAAGATAAATGATTTAGCTTACAATGTGATGGAAGCCCAGTCCGGACTTAACAGTTGTGTTCGTGCGGCTTTGGAGTTTTCATATGTATCGGTCTTACATTTTTCTGGCCGTGGGAGTTAGTTTTCAATAAGGGCTTGTTTGTTAGAACTCTTCTGGGAGTCGGATGTTTGTTTGTTATTCAATAAAAAGGGAGAGAAAGAATTTTGTTAAACAGGCTGCCCTTCCTCTCTTACTCAGAAAGGTACATGCCCTTTTATTTGCTCGTCCCTCTTTCTACAACATACTTGAAAACTGAACCACAATCAATTAACCAAGTTCAGCATCCGTCACAATGCCTACAAGAAGGTAGCTTTATAGTTCCATTCACACCCAAAACACCGTTCTTAAAGGAATGCTTCATTTCTTGATGTTTGAGTTCGTGATCAGAGTGGAGCATAGAAAGTTCCTAGTTGGGACTCTGCTCTGGATCTTGAATTGCATCAGTTACACAAAGCGAACTCCCTATAGAATTCTGTTTTAGAGAAATTCAAAGTCTATTTTTTATGTTCTTTTAGCGACAAGGAATCTACTTGACACAAAAAGCATTGGTTTTGGAAATTAAGTAGCATCTGCAAGTTGTTAGAAGATTTTAGGAACATCTTGTGTTTTAGTTTTAACATTATAAAAATCTCATATTTGATGCACATAAAAATATCCACTAATAAGCATCAAGACTGGGAAGTGGGAGGGGACTAATCCTCTCTAAAGGGCTTGCGGGGTATTATCATGGACCTGGGCTGTACATAGCCCGATAAGCTAATAAGCCCAAGGCCTAATTCCATACGAAACTGATCTGGTTGGAGCCAGATCACTAATCGCCCAAATACTTTGGGATAACTTGACTATCACCTCGTTAGAGATGAATAGATAATCCTAATATCCCTAAATTTGAATTTCAAATAATGGATGGGACGGTTATTGCATATCATCTAGAAAAGACCAAAACTCTCTTTATAATATTTAGGTACGACTATGATCTTATATGAATATTTGGTTTGAAAAATTATATTACCATAAACTAACTTAGACATTGAAAGCGTTCCATCGAACTTGAACTCCCAAGTCACCTTTTGGTTGCAGGTGATCAAGTGTGAGTAGCTGTGAAACACATCCTTAACAAAGATTGTTGATGATTTTGTGATAAGAGTGTACTCACATTTGATATTGATGATGAAAGGTTACAAGTTTGAGTCTAGAACGAAGCTAAGAAGATGATATTCATGCTCCTAATTGATACTTTACCGACCTATAATATGATATATTTATCCTCAATGATGTTGAGGTCAAATTAGAACTCCAATCTGTCAACAAAATATAGGATACAAATTTTAATCTTCCACAACTTTTTTCTACAATAAAAAATGGATACTATAATGATATGTGAACTCTTAGGGCATGTTTGGATAAGTAAGGAATTTTCAAACGCTTTGCATATTTTTATTTCTAAATATTACTTAACTACAAAATAATTTTCATTCAAATTTCATTTAATTATTAGCTAATTATTATCCAAACACAAAAATTAATACAGATTTTATAAATTTTAAAATAAAAACATTATTCAAACAAATTTATAATGTTATAATATTTTATTCAATTTTTTCCCTCATTTTTTTCAAAATCAATAAAAATATTTTTAATTCAATTATTTCACTATTATTAAAAATACCTAAAATATTTCAAGTGTTCAAACATGCTACTTACGACCATCATTCCTCATCCTCACTCCAAATAATTCTGGATGAATTTAGAAACCATCAATTTCCTTAAACTTATTGTCTTAAAAAATTACTTAAATTATTGGGCTAAATATAAGGCCCCAAAGGGCCCATATCCAGTCCGAAACCTTTTCTCGTGCTAACTATTAGAGGCGCCAAAGTTGTTTTAGGGAGATTGTAATTTGTAAAGCAGACCTAGGGAATCAGGGATTCAGCTTGTGTCATCGCCGCCGCCGTGCGCCGCTCCTTTTCGGCTCCTGAGGTACGGATGCGCTGAGCTCATATATCTGAACTCTAACAATCGTTTATCTTTTCTATTTCTCGTTTAAACTGATATCTAAGTAAATGGGATATGGAATTTGTATTGTTCCAGGGCTTCAGTGGTGGACTTTCGTATTTGAATGAAAAGAGATATCTTATTAGAATTTGTCTGTTTTGAAGAAAAGTCTGTTGTAAATGTTTAAAGTCTTCTGTTTGGTTCGATTTACGTATATATCTGTTTGCTCCTCAGGTTTTGCGCTTTGCTTTTCAATTTCTCTATGACTTTGCTCGAAGTGATAGAAAACGCCTCGTTCAGTTCCGAGCCACTCGCTTCGCAATCAGAGTACCCCATTGTTCTCAACCCCGATGATGTTTTGCCCAATTTGAGGCCCAAACTTGAGTACCCAAATCTTGTTTCCCTCGTCAACCCCGTTGTCGGTTGGCAAATCTCGAAAACCGATTCTGAAATCATCGACTTGGGAAAAAAATTCTTCACAAAGCTAAACCGGAAGCAGAAGAACCCGAATGATTTTGATAAGGATGAGTTTATTCGGATTTTGAATCAGTTTCTTGAGAAAATCAGGGACAAAGCTGGGGTTTCAATCGGGATTGATTCGTCTGATAAAGGATATACCGTGGCGTTGATTGAGAAGCTAGGTTCTAAGATGGGCAAAGATGTTGCTGGTTTGGTGTTGGACGCGTGCGTGGTTTTGGAGACTTGGGAATTGGTGGAGGCTTTGATTGTGAATGGTCATGTGGAGCATTCTCATTATTCAACTTTGGTTGATAGACTTGTGGCGAAGAAGATGTCGGACTTGATTTGTGTTTGTATAAAGCATGCTTCGGATTTTGGGGCATCTGATTTACTTTGCATTTTGAAGTATTTTCTTTGTCCACCCAAAGATGGTTATATTAGCATGGTGAAGGTGAGGAAGGAATGGGAGAAGCAGGCTTTATCTGCGATTGAGAGAGCGAGTGATAAGGGTCTCACAGGGAAGAAAGCACGATTAGCAAAGGACGCTTCGATTTTGCTTATGATGGCCCATGACGGGTTTTTGGCTCCTGAGCTTTGTTTGCACTACTTGCTGGCATCATCAAATGTTGATGCAGTGGTATTAGCATCCTCAATTAGTAAGTTGACTGGTAAAGAAATGATGAGTTTGATTCGTTATCTGGGAAAGTGGTTGAAGAAGTATGAGAGGTTTCCTCAAGCAGTTCCATGTTCTGAAGCATCATCAAAGTTAGGTTTGAAGGCCTGCTGTTGGGTTCCTAAGCTGGAAGATGTCATCAACTGGGTTGGATTGGTGTTGGATGAAAAGTTTTCTTCACTGCTGTTGCATCCTGAATTTCATGAAGAGCTGAGATCTATGGAGGAAATGGTTAGTTCTTTAGCCTTGGAAGCCAGATTATGTTGTTCGATGGCTAATGTTGTTGAGAAATTGATAGTTGAAGTTGGACATGCATAGAGAACTAGCAACTGTCCCTAATTTTACATCAATGTTCCTGGTTTTGCATTTGCGAAATTCGGCCCGGTCTATTTGGGTCTTTCTTTTTCTTGGAATGAATTTCAGGCTATCTTCAAATTCTTCTGCGTGGATGTTGCTCTTTTGATTGGTTTGTTTTTCGAGTTTACACGTTTGCTAACCAAGAAATGTTAGCTCCTCTCTTGAGATGGCAGTCTGTTGCTGAGTCCTGATTCATACAAAAACCACATTTTCCAGTTCACAATTATGATCTTGCCAAGATACTTGCTTGACATCATTCAGGCAGGGAAAAAAAATTAAAAGATGACTACAGCATGATTCCAAAAAGTCTTGGCACGACCAAAGTTCTTTAAATTTTAGATCCACCGAGAAGGCTAGAAACAAGATGAACCAATGCATCTGATATATTTTCGAAAGAAAGCTATTATTTTTCATCTTTAATCACATATGTTGAACTAATACGTTTTAAGTGGTACGGTACTGCATGAGCTGTGAACATTGTTCATTGAACATCCATGACAAGCATAGTATAGCAGACCTATAACTAAAGATTAAAGCGACTTTCCCAAATTTTAGAAAAGCTTAGTACCTCTCGTGACTCTTGTATCACCTACCTATGCATTCCTCTCATCTTCGTGACATCAAACTAGGTGGTACAAATTACCATAGAAAAAGAAAGTTTCCCCATCCTTAATAGCCATGCATAGAATATCGGGCTATGGCAATGATTTTATTTTTGCTCCTTCTCATAGGCACGGGGCCGGGGTTGTATGCCAACATCAGGCGGTGGATGGGTGAGTGGCCACACTGTGGGGAGCAAGGACGGGTTGGGCGTTGGCCTCACATGAGTTTCACGTGCCGTCCAATCCATTTGTGTGTGTATATATATAGAAAAAATCTTTACAACTTCCTACTATTCACACAACTTCTACACACCACACTTTATTTTATTTTATTTTTTATTAAATATTTAATATATGGATAATAAATGAAAAAAATTAATTTAATTTAAAAAGAACAAATTCAAAATAAAAATATTAAAAAATTAAAAAATTAAAAGAAAATAAAAAAAATGATGGTGTGTGGAGGTTGGAGAAGTTGTATAGAACTTCCCATATATATATGTTGTTTATATTAAACCAAATAAGTTTTATAATGAAACAATATCTTTTTGCAAATTTATTATTTCTCTAATATGGGGTCATTTCGTTTTAGAGTTAATCTCTCTCTCTCTCTCTCACACACACAAAAAAAAATTCGGCTCTCTAACTCTCTTCTTTGTTGTTATCGAGCTCATATTCTCTCAATCTCATATTGTAAGTACCTCGAAACCTTAAATTTGAAATTCTGAAATTTAATTTGTTTTATATTTTTAATGGAGGATGAGTTGTTTTCAATGGAAGATTAGGTTGTGTTTTATAGGTGTTGTGGAGTTGCATTGTATGATTAGATTAGATTTTAGATTTATTTTTTAGGATAATTTGGGGTTTCAATCTAAAACATAAAATTAGTTTAGGAGTTCGTATTGAACCCTAAATGATTTTAGGGTGTCAAATTCAAGACCATAAATAATATAGGGGTTCAATTTGAATCCCTAACATACTTTAGGATTTTGGATTTAACCCCTAAATTAATTTAGAATTTCAATCTAAAACCTAATTTATGGTGTCAATCTCAAATCCTAACCTGGATTAGAATTTTGGATTGAAACTCTAAATTAGGTTTATGGTTCAAATTGAAAACTCTAATGTAATCTATTTTTGGGTTTCAAAATTCAAACCCCAAACTAGATTAAGGTCTTAATTCAAGACTAGGGATGCTACCTTCACTCGTAGAAGGGGTCATGGGCTCTTCCCCCTGCCCTTGCAAGGGGGGAGAATTGGTCCTCGGGGCTCACCCTACCCTCCTTGGGTAGGTGCCCCTTTCCCCATATTGAGGGGTCCCAAACTATCACCAACAACCAATTGAAAAAAAATAATATCAATTTAGACTTAAAGATAGATACTTGGGGTTGTGATGCAAGAAGTGACCATGAGAGAGAGAGAGAGAGAGAGAGAGAGAGAGAGAGACCAAGGCGGGGTTTTAAGACAGATACTTGGGATTGTAATGCAGGAAGTGACCTAAAGTGAAACGATGATATTGTGGAGAGAACTTCTTAGAATATCATAGTTTTGTTTAAAAAATTATATAACATACGATAAAATAATGCCATTTTATTGAAATTTGGATTTTTTAATATATACACACACACACATATATATATATATTTAGGTCAAGCAAGTAGGCCTAGGTGGCTAGCACAACTACCCGGGCCCTGCCCCGCCCCCCCGCCGGCCGCGCAGGGGTCTATTGGCAAGGGCCAGATGAGGTGGGCAAAGTCCCGCCACTCACCCCTTATCCAAGACCCCCTCCCCCCCACCCCCACCCCCACCCCCACCCCGTGTCTACGGGCGAGGGCCGAATGGGGTGGGCAAAGCCCCGCCACTCACCCCTTATCCAAGACCCCAATATTAAATGTAACACCTCAAACCCAAAACCATAAATGGATAGAGTTATGCTTATTTTTATAACTTTCTCCCTCTTTACAAATATATATCAAATACATAACCTCCAAACTAAAATTGTAAAATAACTAAAGTATGACGATAAGATAACTCTTTGTATAACCAAGACCATAAAGTCCCAAAACTTTCAACCTGAAGTGACTAACTCAAGCCCACTCTAGAGTCTTTGGCTTAAAAGCTATCACCTCAAAACATTAAAAATTCTACAATTTTGAAAAAATGTGAAATGAAGTGGAGAGTCGTCACATGCTCAATAAGTAGCAATTTAATGGGAGTGTGGAAGTTGACAATTTTCTTGTAGAGTGAATAAATTATCAATAAAATAATGTGAGCAATATAATTTTATCTCAACCAACATATTTAGTCAAATATCATATTTAAGGTCACATAATAATAAAGAAATCACCAATATACCACAAATATATCATGCCATGAAAATATTACGCCACGAAAGATGTCAAGTATGTGAGAATTGAACAGAGATAGGGAGAGAGAGAGAAAGGGAGAGAGGGAGAGAGGTGTGTGTGAGAGCGCATCTGAGTGTGGGAGGAAGAGAGAGATGAGAGTTTGTGTGTGTGTGTGTGTGTGTGAGAGAGAATCAGATATTGAAGAAGGAACTTATGGGAAGGGGAAAGAGGTAGGGAAAAAAGAAAAAGGAAGGGGGCTAGGATTTTATGCGTGGGTTGGGCCTTTTTTTTTCCTTAGCTTGGGTTATTGCATCGAAACCTCAAACTATGCCGAGGTCTTAATCCGGCCAATTGAGGTCAACGATGGGGCAAATGGCCTGATGGTTAATCCGCCCATTCGACATTCGAATGAAGGCGCATACCCAAGTGGGGCAGGGCCAGGACCCGACAACCAAACTGGTACCCCAGGTCCCCAACCCATGCAATGACAGAGGCCTTGGCTGCGAACAACAAGCCTATGCTAGAAGTCTTAGGCTGCGTTTGCTGATCTCAGATGATCTAAGTTGATATGTGAATAGTAATTTTTTGTAGGTTCCATTGAGATGTATTAGAATATAAATAGGCTAATATATGTGTTTGAATATATAAAGTAAGTTAATTTGAATTTAAATTTTTTATGAGAAGTTAAAAAAGTAGTAGACACCATCAATGATTAATTTGATATGAAGTGAGACCATTTTAACAACCAAACATAGCCTAAGTTTGAGTCTCCATGACAATGAAACTAAGATGAGATCCTTTCTCGTCATTGTCATCCACCCATTTAACAACCTAATAAAGTATTTCATTTTTCATTTAAGCATTTGTGCAATATTGTCGACCTAAAGATTAGAAATTGTTAAAGAAAGAACAAAATGTTTCTTTTGTTCCCTCCAGGCGATTGGAAAAGAAAGAAATAAATAATATATTCAAGATAATTACATATTTATAAAATACTATCTCAATTCATCACATTTCATCAGATTTAGGATGTGATGTGATTCCAAAAGATGAATTGAAAATGGAAAATTCCAATAAGATTTCATTCTTATGCACTTTACCTTTAACCATATCGGTATCAAATTATGGCTCAAACTTGTTTAAAAAACTATTCTCATTATATTATCCACACCTAATTTTCTATTCAATTCAGGTCAAATTGATTATGCCAAAAATTGTAACTATAGTTGGGATCTTATGTTTGGATGATGAAATAAGATGAGATGAGGATTATATATATAGTAGTGAAATAGTTTGTGAATATTAGAAAAATGATTTGGTTAAGGTGTTATGATTAGATAATAATTGATTAGATGAAAAAAAAATTAAAGATTTAAATTTAAAAATATTTTTGTTTGAATGATATTTGAGAAAGAAATTTTGAGATGATACGAGGTCATCTCACTTCTCAACACACGTTCTTACTCCAGTTAGAGTTCTTAGAACATAGAAAACAAGTTGAATATAATGAGAGACGATTGAATTTGGATTTTTATTTTGTTTTGTTTTTAGTCTTTCAAATGATTATGTACATAATACATATACATTTCTAAAGTTTCAGGTAATAATATGGATAAGGTTGTTTTAAGGGTTAATTATATTTTGTCTCATCTAATTTTCACTCAATTCATAATGTGATCTTTAAAATAAAAATTGAAGCACATTAACCCCGCCTATTTTTAAAAGTTCACAATGTCCCAATTTCGTCAACAATCCGCGTTAAATCAAAAGGAATTGAGCATTTGCAGCTCACGTGTATCTGCAAAGACAAAAATATCTTCATTCACTTTGCTCCTCAAACTTTCACACGATTCTTAATTTTCCCCCCAAGTCGTATTAAATTAGATTTTTATAATAAATTAAATTAATTTTTTATAAGAAAATCGGATTTACAAATATGGGATAAAAGAGTAGCAAAAAGATAAAATTTTGAACTCAGTAAAATACTAGGATATAATTTTTTTTTTAATTTTTGAAATATATTAACTATATATATATTTACTATTTTACCGAGTTCAAAAATTTATTCAACTATATTTTTAAAAATTAAAAAATTATATCATAGTATTTTATCGAGTTCAAAAATTCGTCTTTTTGCTAATCTTTATCCCAAATTTGTCATAAAATTTTAATTTAATTTATTATAAAAATCTAATTTAATGTGACATGAGAGATAAATTGAGAATCACTTGAAAGTTCAATGAGCAAAGTGAATGAGGGATATTTTATTTTTGCAGGTGCACATGAGTTACACGTGCTTCATTCCGTTCGATTTAACACAGATTATTAATAGAATGGGATATTGTGAACTTTTAAAAGTAAGTGGGGCTAATGTATTGCAATTTTTAATTTAGAGATCATATTATGAATTAAGTGAAGTTGAAATGAAAAAAAATGTAACTAACCCTTGTTTTAATTTAATGATGACCCTATAAACAAAGATTTATTATCGCATTAAAAGAATGGCGGACTCAGCCTGAATTTTTGAAAGCATCTATAATTATATCCCACTTCTCTCATGGTATGCAAAGGTATTTTAATTCTTTTTAAACTAATTGAATTTTTTAAGTCATCATTCATACACCACTTAATTGGTAACAATATATATATATATATATATATATATATATATATATTTATTGGTTAGAAGTGCAAGCACTTTCTTTGAAAGATGAAACAGGATATGTAAAAATTGCTGAAAGTGTAAGAACTTTCTTTTTTGACCGAGGAATAAATGATTAAATATATATATATATATATTTATTGGTTAGAAGTGCAAGCACTTTCTTTGAAAGATGAAACAGGATATGTAAAAATTGCTGAAAGTGTAAGAACTTTCTTTTTTGACCGAGGAATAAATGATTAAAGGGATTTATACTCTTTGTATCTCTTTTGTTGCATTGGTTGATGAACTGCACTCGAACTCATATGTTGAAAGGATACATTGATTGATCACCTAGAGTTAAGAATAGTAATATATCATACGAACCGTTAATCTAATACAAATACGACACGTTAATAGTAGGTTAGGATTTAGTTTTAATAGATTCGGATTAAAACAAGTTGACCCGTAAAGATACGATTGCTTAACAGATTGATAATGAGTCAACCTGAATTGACCCGTTAGGATACATTAATAAAGTTAAAATTATAATTTACTCTTATACCTAAAAGTAAAATTGTTAAAATTTTATTTTTGATATTTTTATTATTTATATTGTTATTTCGGACTTGTACTGAAATTATAATTTTTATAGATATTGTGATTTTAACATTTATATGAAATTATGTTATATTTAATCAAGTCAAACGGATTAATTTCGGGCATATTTAACCTATTTATATAAATGGGTTGAAACAGATCATATTGTGTTGTGTTAACTTATTTCGTAATATTCATTAATGGGTCCAAACAGTTGAAACGATATGTTATTTTAATAAGTCGGATTAAGATTTGAAATTTTGATACGATAAACTTAACATGTCGGATTATGATTAATCTATATAGTAGAATATATATATACATATATATCTTGACACAACTCGAACACAATATGTTGACACAATTTAACACACCTATCTAAAGTTACCGATTGATTCTGATTCTGATTTGTTTCACAAATAATCTCATCTCATCCTATTCCTACTTTTTTAAATTTTAATAAAAAATAAAATAAATAATTTAACTTTTTCAAATCTCGAAACAAAATTAATATTAAAAAATATTTTATAATAATATTTTATTCAATTTATAACTTTTATTTCATCTTATCTATAAAAATAAATAAGACAATTTTCACCTGATCAAAAACTCGATTGACCTCGTTATGATTAGTTTTTTAGTATATAATGTTATTGGGGTGACTTCTAAAAAAAAGGTGTTGCATTTCAACAATTTTGTTCAAACCTGTAGTAAAGAAAAACTGTTTTAGACGTTTTGGCACAGAAGGTTTGGCATTTTATCAAAGAACTGGTCTGTCGCAATTGCCATAATATGACCAAGGAAAAAATGCTAGTTTCTTCCCTGGGTTTGTCTCTTAATTTTGGCCGTTAATATATTTTAATTTTAAAATTTTAGAAATATTTAAAAAGTTATTAATAATGAATTTGTACATTTATTTAAATATTTAAAAATTAGAATTTTTCTTTTAGAAAAAAGGAATGAACTAACGGTCACATCTAACAACAAGAGCTGTGTGGCCAACTAGTATGATCCTATGACCAATCAATTGCAGATACATGCTATGAAGAAGTACCCCATCAACAAATCATGCCTATAAAAAATATTAAAGTAATTATGCGGTTCAAATAATATTAGATGATATCAGATATTTTGAATAGTGATGATATTTTTTAGTCAAGATAAAATTAGATTGTTTGTAAAAAACATATATATATATATATATTTGTTTGAATGGTAAAGTGTGATGAGATGAGATGAGATGAGTTGATTTTAACTTTTTAAAAATTTGATGAAGTGGTGGATCTTACTAATTACTAAAAAATATTTTTAATTATTGGATGGAAAATATTATGAATATATTAAAAATAAATAATATCTATTATTAATTTAAAAACTCATAAATATTTTGACTTGTCCAAAAATTTAATGTAGTTGACCGTGATTATTTCAATATTCCTAGCCACGCAGCTCATAACTAGGTTGATCCAACTCTCATTAAAACCCAACTTGGTCATAACTTTCTCAATATAATTCATTCAACTTTGTTGTAACCCTTACTTATGTCCAATTTGATTGCCATATGACCTTGTTTATCCTTTCCTTTTTTAGACATTGAGTGTAAGGCTTCAAATGCTATGATAATATTATCCCGAATCATTCTATTCGAAATAAAAGCACTTTGAGTGGAGGAAATGATCTAGTCTAACATTTCCTTAAGTCTATGGGCAATAACTTTTAAGACAATCTTATACAACTCGTTGCAAAGAAAGATAAGTCTGTAATTAGAAATTGTTTGGGGTTGTTTCAGCTTAAGGATTATAGTATGAAAGTGTCATTCAAAGCCTTGATATCCCTTCCATTGTTTAGCACCTCTAGATCAACCTTTGTGACTTCATTCCCTACTATTTTGGAGTGAGATTGATAGAATATTGTAGGAAAACCGTCTAGTCCTGGAGAGTCCATTGGGATCATTTGGAAAAGAGCCTCTTTTATTTCTTCAGCTATATATCTTCTAGATAGCTTTCGTTTCATCTATGCTGTTACTTTAGATTGAATATAATTCATACATTCTTCTATATTATTAGGCTGCTGGGATGAAAAAATGGACTGATAAAACGAATTGAATACCTCTTTGATCCCTCTTTTGTCTCTGACTTCTTGAACTTCGTCATTCTTGATCTTCTTTATCTCATTGTTCTTTTTTCTTTGGTCGGCACATCTATAAAAATATTTTATAATTCTATCTCCACTTTAGAGCTGCATTTGTTTGTCTCTTTGTTGTCGTTAGAGGTTGTTTTCTTCTAAAGCTTTGTCTATCTCTGTCTACAGAGTTTTGATGGCTCCATTATTACATCCTGTATTAGACTTTTGAAGTTTAGCCAGTTGAGCTAATTTCCTTTAGGTTTCATTTATCCTATACCTGAGTGAATGCTTACTCTAGTGTTGAAGGGATTCTTTTTCACTTGCTAGGTTTTGCTTGAACTGTTTGAATACTTCGACCCTGCTGAGAGATCGTATTACACCAACTTTCACTTATTATATTTGAACATTCTCCTTGGAGATTCTAGCTTGCTTCAAATCTAAACACATTTTCTCTATCGCTGTCCTCTTCCCCCACCATTCTTTCTCTCTTATTCCATGATAATAAAATAGGGTTGTGGTCAGAATTTAGAGCAACCAGATTACAAAAACTATAAACCACATTAAGATCTGTCCATAGCAAATTGCCAAAAACTTGATCCAATCTTTCTTTGGGGAATTGGATTGGCCTCCTTTTCTTTTATTATACCATGTGAATTTAATGTTTTCATAATCAAGATCACTCTAGAGGTTTTGTTTGGATTCACTTCTAACAAGGTTAAACCTATTCAAAAGAAAAATATTAGATTCTCTCATTTGCCTTATTTGCAAAAGAGAATAGGAATCTATCACTCATATCCTTAAAAGTTGTGATTCGACAAAGGATGTTTGGGGCCAAGGCCCTATAGGTTTGGAGAAAAGAAACAACAATGCCAATTCTTTTATGGATCTTTTTGAGTATCTAAGTTCAATATGTAACCAAGAAATCATGGAATCCTTCTCTATCATCTCTCGGGCAATATGGTTTAAAAAAAACAAGTTTCTTTTTGAAAACTCATTCATGCATTCCAATCAAGTAGTTAAAATAGTAATTCATTCTCTAGAGGAGTTCAAGTTTGTACAGGCTAATCGAGGGCAGCGAGAACAAGGACAAAGAAAAGCACATATTAGGTTTCAAGGCATCCCTCTTCTGCAGGCCAGATTAAAATTAATTGGGATTAGGGGTGCAAGAAATCCGGTTCGGACCGGATGGACCTGACCGGACCGAATAGAGTATGGTTTGATCCAGTCTAAAAAAAAATAGGACCAAATAATATTTGATCCGGCCCAGGTCTATAGAATTTCTCCCTTTGGACCGGATCAGACCAAACCAAATACCTTAATAAAATGAAAATTATTTTTATATATTGTTTAATAATAATTGTATGTAATTAATCAATAATATATTACAATATTACATAAGTATTATATTCCTAAATGTATAACTTTAAAATATAGTAATAGTATATATTAATTATATATTAGTAAATTATAAGAGTTATAGTATAAATTATAAGATATGTATAAATCTATAATATTATATAAATTAATAATGTAATTTTTATCTAATTTATTATAATTGACTATATAAAATATTTTTTTTATTGAGCTAGTTATTTAATCCACATTAATAAGTCATTTAATTTTAATTTCGTATTCTAAATATTTTTTTATTAATTTATATATTTTTCAAAAAAGAAAGAAGAAAGAAATTAAAAAATAAATTCCCGAACCGAATGGACCCCCCTAGACCAGACCAAACCGAATTGGATCGGACCGAATTAGACCTATAATGAATTTGGTCCGGTCTAAAGTGAGAAAAATGATTGACTGAATAGGACCAGTCCATCATCTCTCTCAGACCAGATTATTTACACCCCTGATTGGGATATTGTCTTAAACAAAGTCCGCAATAAGATTGACATTAGTTTGATTGCTAGAGACCATGAGGGCACTACTTTAGCTACTAAAAAACTTTCTAAAATAGGTTTTATGGATCCCTTATTATCTAAGGCTATGGGAGCATATAGGTTGCTTTATGGGCAAGGGACTTGGGTTTCAATTCTATCATTTTAGAAGATGATAACCAACAAGTGGTCAAAGAACTGAATAACAATCGAATCTGTTGGAATAGTGTGGGAATGTTAGTGCAGCATACGAAGAATGTATTTTCAAACTTTGATCTTCGGCAATTTTTATTTACCTATAAAAGTGGAAACGATGTTGCTCACTGCCTAGCACATGAATCTTGTATGCTAGCTGAGGATCGGATATAACTGGTCCTTGCTCAGTTTCTATAATTTTTGTAAAACCTGAATGTTTTTGTGTTATCAGTATAGATTGGAATGTTTCCTTTCAAAAAAAAAAAATATTTCTAAATATAAACACATTTCTTTGTTAACCAACATTATTCCAAGTATGACCTTTCTATTATACTATATTTTATAAAACTCAAAATATAATTTTATAATCATATATTACAATGAAATTAAAACTTTCTAATATATAATTATATATATTAAAAATATGGTAGTTAGCATTACAATAGCTATACTGTAGGCACAGGGGCGGAACCAGAATTTTATGTTTGGGGGGGCGATCGATAAAATGTACGGTGTGTGTAAATTTTAGAAGGATGATCATCAGTAATAGAAATATCATATTCTGTTGTTACCGAACTCTCTAAACGTATATTATTTTTCGAATTGTACTCCATTTCTTTCTTTTTTTAAAAACAAAAAATTAATTGTTCTTAAGTATTTGCTCATATTTTTTTTATGATTTAAGAAAAATTTATAAATTAAGAATAAATTTGAAAACTTTCTATTAAGTAATGATGTAACGCTATTAGATTTTTAACAAACTATATCTCACAATCATACAAATTAGAGTGAAACTAAATAAGTGAGTATGATTAATGAATTTTACAATCATATAAATTTATAATTAATTTTTTTACTAGAGTTAGACTATTATAGTAACTGTAAGATTATGTAAGTTAAATTTAGGTTTACATAAAGTTAAAAATTAAAATATAAATAAATGTATATTGAGATTTAAAAAAATAATTTTCATAAAAAAAATTTGGGGTGGTCAATTTTTATTTTTATTTTTATAATCTAACAGAGAATTTTAATTATATATATAATTATATATATTTCTATTATAAATAAAATTTGGAAAAATTACGGCCCCCCCAACCCAAGGCATGGGTCCGCCCCTGTGTAGGCACATGTGAAACTTTGTTCAAATCAACTGTAACGATACATATTGTTATTGTATTATTATTGTAGCAATGATTGAAAAATTAGAGATGAGATAAATTTTGTATTATGTGGTTTGGATTGGCAGATGAAAGATGAAATACAATTCAAATAATTATTACAAATTTATTAAATTTTTAAGTAAAATAAAATAAGTAATTCATTTTTTTAAATTTCTAAATAAAAATAATATTTAAAAAACTTAATAGTATTTTGTTCAAATTTCAACATAATCTCAACTCATGTTATATATATGTGCAAACAAACGGGGCTTTAAAAATCTCTAATTTTTTAAAATAAACAAAATTGATAAAAAAAAAAACATAAGCACTAAAACAAATAAACTTTAAAAAACTAACAAAATGAAAAAGAGGCTATTAACCTTAAAATGTCAAAATAATAAACTAAAAAAAAAAAAAAAGAGAACAAACTTAAAAATTATTAAGAAAAAATTGACCACCTCATAGCGGGCAAGTGAACCGTGCGGCCACCCTACAAAAGAACTTACGTAAATGAGTCGAGATTAATTGGCCAAACCACCTAAAGCAAAACTTTAAAATACACAAAATATTATATGATGTAGTATTTCAGATTATAACTTATTAATAACGTTGTATTTTGTATGTTTTTGGATTAAGTTCTAACAACTCAGATCTTCTAAGTTGGGTTTGCAAAAATGAATAAAAAGGCTAGGAGAAGGTAGCCTGGATGGTTGGGGAGTCTCTAATGCCTAAGTAAAAGTCTTTGTAAGTTTGCGAATAATGAGAGTATACACTATAGAGAGCTTCCTCGTACTTGGGGGGCTATTTATACCTAGAGCTTGGAAGGAAGATTGTGTCCAACCTTGTGGATCTCTCGTCCTTTTCCACTATTATTTTTCAGAGTTCTTTAATGCGGAGTGAACTCTGTAAAAGCATCATTAATATGGCGTGTAGTCCGAATTGTAGTGTCATTAATGCGGCGTAGTTTCTAATTTGCTTCATTCTAGATACTTCTTTGGCAGTTTGTCGATGTCCTCTTATCAGAATATCAAAGGCTTTACTTGCTTCCCGTATTACCTAATACAAGTCCTCACGAGTAGGCTATTATTAAGTAGCATTAGGTCTACCGGTCCATAAGCCATTATTGCTTATTTTCTTTGCAGACGAGTTATGTCATGGGCAAGATTGGACATTGGGCCGAGTAATGGGCGAGGCCCATTACCTCTTGATAAATGCCTGATAGGCTTACAGACAAGGAAGAAATCTCTTACACTTATTTTTTTTAGAAACAAGATCTAATAGATTACATGAAATTATGTTAATTTATATGTTCATTTTTAATATAATCTATTTGTGTCTGTAGCACTTCTCTTAAAGAAATAATAGACATTCTACCTCATTTGAATGTTAAGATGAGGTAAAATTTTTGTGAATAATGAAATGATTTGAATTAAGATGCTTTTTGGAGTTTTGGAAAATGAGAGAAAAATTGAATAAAATATTAAAAAATTAAAATATCACTATAATATAATCTTTTTGATATAATTCTTGTTTTGAGATGTGAAAAAATTCAATTATTTTTTGTTTTTTTTTTTTTAGTTTGGAAAATTTTTAATGATTAAATAATGGTTAGAAGAAAAAGTTTAAAGATCAAAATTTGAAAATTTGAAAATTAGAAATATTTGTATTTAGAGAAAATCTTCCTATTGATCGGTCAGCTATCCCTCAAATAACGATCATCCAATGGATGCTTGCCACGTGGTTCTTCTATTTCACATTCTATATGCCTGCGTACAGTTGATAATCCTTCTTGAGTTTCGAAAAAAGTTGCAGTCACCAGAGTACATAAAAAAACAAGTGCGTTTGGGACTTCACAAAGAAATTACTTTGCCAAGATTCTTGATAGTGCAAGTGTAATTATAGTAGAAGCCTAAGAGATGGGATCACAACCAAACAAGCCATTTTATTCGTCATTAATGTCTTGGTCTTCTTCTACTTCATTGTTCAATTACTTTTTAGTTTATTGCTTGTAACTCTATCGATACTTGTTATTATTGATTTTTTGAATTCTTTTTCTCCATCTTTCTCTGTAGAAAGTTCATCTAAATTGCTTGAGAACCAGAAGCCTTAGCAGCAGTATTCTTTAGTACTATTACTCATCCATTGATTAGTTGTACTCCCTGACACTTTTTCTACCTCGAATTGGCCACTAAAGCCCAGAACGTGATTGCTCTGAGTACAAAGGAAACTTTGGCCATGCCTAAAATTCTCGAGGATTGCCAACTCACAACCTTGTCCAGTCCCACTTGCTCCATGTGATGTGCAGGTCGTAGTGGCTAAAGAAGTCCAGATCGATAAGTTCAACTCTCTATCATCGTTGTCGTCTCTAGTTTTGCTGATGGACTTATCGAAAAAGTTGGAAGAGTTGAGTGAGATTGAGAGTCGCCAAGTTTGGGATGAGTCCCGAACCAAAGTGTAGAGGGAAGGAGTTTGTATTCGTGGACTCGGTGGATGGGTGAGCTATGTACTCGCCATGTATGTCTCTTTGTGTTGAAGGCGATGATCTTTGTTGATGGTGATGATTACTACTGTGGGGGGTGACAATTGTGGTGGACGAAGGCTATGATGGGCGATGGAACAAACTAGGCGAGAAAGAATTTCGTGGGGGTGAGAAAAATTGTTGAGTGTGACAGCGGCAAACTTGGTTTGGTGTGATGATGGTTTGGGTTTGTGCATTGGCAATCTAGGTTTTCCCAAAATACATTACCTGAAGTTTGAATGAGGGTTAATATTTCTTTCCTTAGAAATTTCCATTAGTTTTATTAAATGATATGATTCGTTATATCTAGGATTTTAGTGTAAAATTTCATACGTGACATGTTTTGATTGAAGAGTGTTAAAAACTTAAACATCCGAGTTTAAAACAAAAAATCCAATGACATCATCATGAGAAATATTGCAAAAAAATACCTTTAGTGGTAAAAGGGATATAGAGGAAAATGTATGTAGCCCATAAGTTTTTTTGAATTTCGATGTAGAATAACTTAGGATGTTAACCGCTAAGTTCTTTATTAGGTATGAATTGCCTTTTAGGCTTGTGGAGAACGAAGATTTTATTAATTACATGGTTGCTTTAGAGTCTTGGTTTACCTTGTCATCCCGAATCATTCTAAAAAGGGATTGTATTAAACTGTATAATAAATAGAAGATATAGCAGAAAAATTTGTTGTATGGTCAAAGAATATGTCTTACTAGTTAAACTTTGACGTCGGTGTAAAACTTGAACTACATGTACATTACTGCACATTTTATTGATTGTCATTGGAGATTACATAAGAAAATACTCAAGTTTTGCCAAATTTCTGACCAGAAGGTTGATACTATTGGGAGGATGTTAGAGTCGGCATTGCATAGATTTGATGTTAATAAAATCTTGACCATCACAATTGACGATGCCGGCTCAAATGATGTTGATGTTAATTACATGAAAAGGAGAATAAAAGACAATAGTCGTACGATTTTGGGTGGTGAACATCTTCACATACGGTATGCTGCCCATATATTGAATATGGTTGTAAAGGAAGACTTGGATGATAATTATAATTTAGTAACAAGGATTAAGGATGCTGTCAAGTATGTCAAATTTTCGCCATCAAGATTTGCCAAGTTCAAGGCTTGTGCGGCAAAAAGAAATATTAGCGGGAGAATGGTTTGTTTGGATGTTTTTACTAAATGGAACTTCACGTATTTGATATTGAGTACCGCTAAATACATAACAAGTTTTTATAAAATTTGTATTTATGGATGAAAATTTTAAGAACCCCCTACTGCTGATGATTGGAAGATTGCACAGATTTTTATTGATGTGCTGAAAGTTTTTTATAATATTACATTGAACATCTCTAGTTCTCTATATGTGATGAGTAATGTCTACTTTGAGCAACTTTATATGATTGAGGATGCATTAAATGAAATGATATTGAGTAGTGATAATATAATTAGTTCTATAGGAGCAAGTATGAGACTCAAGTATGATAAGTATTGGAGTAATACATATAGATTCAACTTGATAATATACATTAGTTTTGTGCTTGATTCAAGATATAAAAAGATGAAAATGAAATGTTGGTTAATAAAGTGCAAAGGGCCTACGGAGGTGGAGGCGATAGAGGAAAAAGTTAAACTCCGTTTAGACCACTTGATCGAGCAGTATAATACATTTCGTGTGGCTAGTGGAGGGAGTTCTAATGTGACTCAAGGGAGATCACACACTACTAGCGGGGGGAGTTCTGATGTGACGACACCTTCTTTGAATAAATTTTGGATCTTTTTTAACCAATACCTTGAAGAGCAATGTGGTATAGAATTTAAATCAAAACTAGAGAGGTATTTATCTGATGCGTGTGTAAAAGGTTCGCTTGGTTTTGATATTCTAGATTGGTGGAGAGTTAATGCCGTCAATTATCCTATCTTTGCTGAGTTAGCACGTGATATGTTAGTCACCCCCATTTCTACTGTTGCATTGGAGTCCGTATTCAGTACTGGAAGATGCGTATTAAATCCTTTTAGGAGTTTGTTGTCTGTAGAGACTGTCGAAGCCCTCATTTGCACCCAAAATTGGTTGATGACCAAACCTTTTGACCTTGAGGAGTTACAAGAATACGTACAGATGATGGACCTTGAATGTGAGTTTGAAATTTGAAATATATATTTTTTAATATCTATTGAACTCAATTTATTATCTATCTAGAGGAGAGGAGAAAAATTAAGTTGTCTGTTTGCCATTTTTAGGTAGGTTGACAGTGGGGTGAGTGTGAGTAGTGTGCGATGGTTCCAGTAATTTCTATTCGGAAGTTCAGAGAGGAATTAGGATTTCGGTATGATATGTTCATCTGTTTCCTTGGTTTGGTATGGATAATCTTACTGACCAATGGATCAATATCAAATTAACTGAGGAAAATGAAGAGATTGTGGATGCTCCTGAGGGTGGTGATGAAGAGATTTTAAAGAGAGGGGGTCTGAGTCTGGTTGGGAAGATATGCTCTAATCATTCAGTAGAGAAAGAAGTCATTTCCAAAACTATGGAGAAAATCTGGAGAATCAGTAAACAAGCTATCTTCTAGGACATAGAAAGGAATGTTTTTGTCATATTTTTGCTACTCATGCTGACAAAGATAGAATTTTAGATGGGAAGCCATGGTTATTTGACAATGTCTTGTTTGTGATTAAGCCGTTCGATGAATTTATACAGTCTAGGCAAATTTCTTTTGAAGCTGAAATATTTTTGTTACACTTACACAAGCTGCCGTTGGGAACTATGAATCTGGATTGAGGCTTGAAAATAGGGTCGTCATTGGAAAAAAGTGTTGGAGGTTGAAATTGATGATGATTGTATATGGTGGGGTAGTTATTTAGGGTCAAAGTGGAAATTAAATTGCAAAAAGCATTGTCAAGGGGTTGGTTCATCAATGTCCATGGTTAGGAGTTTTGGATCAATTTTAAATATGAGAAGCTTCTTAGATATTGTTTTTCTTGTGGATGACTAATTCATAGGCCTCAAGGTTGCTCCTCATTGGTTCGGATGAGGGGATCACCAATCCTCAATTCAGGACGTGGTTAAGGGCAAATGATTTAACAAAACGAAGAATTGTATTGCAGGCTTCTGGTGGTACTTTCAGAGAAACCATGGGAGTCAAAGTTCCAGCGCCTCAAGGAAATTCCAGTAACGGCTTATCTCAACAAAGTGCGAGAAAAGCGGAGAAAATGAAGGAATTTGAGAAGGATGCGAATTAATCGTTGGTGATAGGAGAGAAAGTGGGCTCTGGTGGATCCTCAAATTTAGGAGATATGAATGTTACTGAGATTACCCACTCGGATTTGGCAGTTGCAAAACAGAGGGAGTGTTCCATGCCTTTGGCAGAAGCTGATACGCATTTGGTGGATGTCCCAGAATCTGAATTTAGTATTGGAGTGGACTTGGGCCCAGTAATTGTTCGGCCCAATGATGAATTTAAGGGGTTGAGGAAAACATTAAAGAAAGTTGGGCCTAAGAAGAAGTCTGAACTAAATGTACCTTTAATAAGAAAAAGTCCCGTGTGATGATCTAGGGCCATTGGGTACTTTGGGAAAGGCTTTAAAGGGATTTGGGAAAGCCACTAGTAGAAGACTTGGTGAAAGTTCAATCAAAGGACATCATGAATTTTGTTGAAAGCTAGAAGCAGTGGAGATAAACGAACGAGTTCGGTTGTGTTTGATGATGAGTCGAGCAGCAAAAAACGATCATTTGGGTCAGGGACCATTGCATCTCAGTTATCGGTGAGGGTTGCTGAGCAACCCCGTTGAACACTATGAAGTTACTATCCTGAAATCCCTGTGGGCTTAGGAACCCACGGGGTATTCATAAGTTTCGTGATTTGGTGACGAAGGAAGAACCCGAAGTGCTTTTCTTGCAAGAAACCTGATTGAAGGCTTGTCAATGAGATTCTTGTAAGTATAAGCTTGGTTTTAAAAATTGTTTTGTGGTTGATGCAATTGGTCGTAGTGGTGGTTTGGCATTATTATGAAAAGAAACTTTTGATTTGAATGTGTTGGAATTTTTCTAAACATCATATACGTGCTAAAATTTGTTTAAAAAATGGTGAGGGGGGAAAATGTTTGTCACTGAGGTGTATGGACACCCACAAGCAGAATATAGGTAGGTTGTTTGGGCATGTCTTAAATTGTTGGGAACGGGTGTTAGTGGTCCTTGGTTAGTTTTTGGGGATTTCAATGCGATCCTTTATCAATTAGAAAAGCGTAGAGGTAATTTGCGAAGCGAAAGATTAATGAGGGATTTCTGGGCAATGTTGGAAGAAGGTGGGTTGCGGGATTTGGGATTCTTGAGTGCGCCTTTCACTTGGTGTAATAAAAGAGAGGGGGAAGGGGTAGTCAGTGAGAGATTGGATCGGTTTCTGGGAAATTCTATTTGGTGTGAGTTCTTTCTGAATCAGAAAGTTCATCATGGAGTGGCTGCTTATTCTGACCATATTCTCTTATGATTAGACACTCATGAAATTATTATAAGGAATAGAGGAAACAGACCTTTTCGATTTGAGGCTATTTGAGTGGGAGATGGTGATTGCTCTCGGATTGTGGAAAAGGCCTATAATCTAAGAGAAAAGGTTCAACCTATGGAGCAGGTTATGGGCAAGATTTTTTATTGTGCTACTCAACTACAGTATTGGAATAAGGATTCATTTGATAATGTCCGAAGAAAATTAGCTGAATTACAAAAGCATTTAAAGGAATTGCAAATGGCTGACCCTAAATATTAGAATGGTTCTTCTCATAGGTTGGCAAGGAAAGATATCCAAAAATGGCTTGAGCAGGAAGAGATTATGTGGAAGCAAAGATCAAGAGTTTTGTTGCTATGAGAGGGAGATAAGCATTCTCAGTACTTCCACAAGAAAGCTTCTTCTAGATGCAAGAAAAACGGTATTTACAAGTTGAAAGATGAGGAGGGTAATTGGAGGACAGGAGCTCAGATGGAAGACGTGATTGTCCAATTTTATCAAAATTTATTTACAACATCAGATCAAGTTGATATGGCCAATATTTTGGAAGGGGTGGATGGAAAGATCTCTGACCAGATTAATGCAGATTTAACCAGACCATACAGGGTAAAGGAAGTTGAAGTTGCTATTAAACAAATGCATCATTCAAAAGCTCCTGGACCGGATGGTATGTCTCCTGTTTTTTTCCATAAATATTGGGGGGTAGTATGGAAATCAGTCACTGTTTCGGTTTTGAATGCCCTTAATCATGGTAATTTTCTTAAGGATGTTAATCATATTTTTATCACTTTAATCCCTAAGAAAGATGATCCATCTAGGGTGGCAAATTTTAGACCTATTAGCCTTTACAATGTTTTGTATAAAATCTTGTCAAAGGTAATTGCAAATAGGCTGAAACAGATTCTTCATTTGGTGATTTCTTATACTCAGTACGCTTTTGTTCTGAATAGACAGATTACTGATAATGTTTTAGTTGCTTATGAGATATTATATTATCTTCGGAACAAGATAGTGGGGAAAAAATATTTATGTCTATTAAATTGGACATGAGTAAAGTGTATAATAGAGTGGAGTGAATTTTTATGAAAAAAATGATGCTTAAGCTCGATTTTGATTTAAAGCTGGTTGCTCTTATTATGAAATGTGTGAGTATAGTATATTTTTCAGTTCTTGTTAATGGCTGTCCGAAGGGTCATATAATCCCTACTAAAGGTCTTAGACAAGGAGATCCATTATGTCCTTATCTGTTTCTATTATGTACGGAAAGATTGATTAGTTTGTTAAAGAGAAATTCAGGACTGGGGTTAGTTGAGGGAGTTAAAATTTGTAGAGGAGCTCCAAGAGTAAATCACTTTCTCTTTGCAGATGATACTGTAATTTTCTGTAAAGCTAGAGTTGATACAAATGTTAAGTACAAACTCTCTTGGAGAAATATGAGAAGGCGTCTGGGCAATGTATTAATAAGGGAAAGACCTCTATGGTGTTCAGCAGAAATGTGGATGAGATTTTAAAGGCTGATATTACGAGAATGTTGGGGGGGAGAGAAGTGACATTCAGCATTACGAAAAATATTTGGGACTTCCTCCCATGGTAGGGAGGTCAAAACAGCGTGCATTCTTAGGAATTAAGCAAAGGTTATGGTAAAAACTTTAAATGTGGAAGGTGAATCTTTTATCTCAAGGTGTGAAAGAGGTCCTTTTAAAAGCTATGGCTATATCTATCCCGACATATGCAATGAGCTGTTTTTTATTACCTCGACATCCTTGTCATGAGATGGAAATGATGATAGTGAGTTTTTGGTAATCAGACTTAAGAAAAGAAGATTCATTGGGCAAACTAGAAAAAGTTATACGAATCTAAATTTAGAGGTGGATTGGATTTTAAAAATCTTAATGATTTTAATCTTGCCCTGCTTGCTAAACAGGGTTGGAAATTGCTCACACATGATGATACTCTTCTAAAGCGAATTTTCAAAGCAAAGTACTTTCCAAAGTGTTCTTTATTTGTTGCAAAGGTTGGATATAATGCTTCCTATGTATGGAAAGGAATATTTAGCTTCCTCCATTTATTAAAAGCTGGTTGTATGAGAAGAATTGACAATGGGAAGGATACTCGAGTATTTCTTGATAGTTGGATTCCAAGTTTGCAAAAAGAGGTGATAGGAGGCTATGGCTAATGTCTCGGATGATAATGTGAGAGTTCAAGCTCTGTTGGATACTGATTCGGGATGGTGGAATGTTGAGGCTTTAATAGCTCTCTTTAAACCAAATATTGTTAGACAGGTGTTAAAATTACAGGTTTCTTTATCTCAACCAGATTTTTGGTATTGGAAAGCTGAAAAGTCTGGGTTTTATTTAGTAAAGAGTGGATATAAATTGTTATAGATTTCCAATGCTCAAGAGGTGGGTGAAGGATCTAATGCTAATCATTTATCTTGATTTTGGGAATGTTTTTGGCATCTGAAAATTCCTAAAAAAGTAAAGATTTTTGCTTGGAGGGCTTGAAAGAATTGTTACCTACTTTTAATAACTTGGCACATAAAGGAGTTGATGTGGTTGTTGAATGTGTCTTATGTCATAGCAGAATGGAGCGCATGCTTTATTTTACCGTGTTGAGGTGAGGGAATTAGTTTCACAATATGTTCTTGTTATGAAGGATTTGGGATCAAACTTGTCATTTTGGGAACTTTCTTTGGCAGTAATAGATAAGGGAAAGGAGGATGACTTAGTTAAATGTTTTGCCATTGCTTGAGGATTATGGTATAGAAGAAACCAATTTATTTATGAAGATTGTATGCATAGTGTTTCTTCAGTTATTACCGGTGCCCTTTTTATGCAGTCTGAGTATAAAAATGTTTAGATTTTTTATGGCTGTAACATGGAGATGTCGAGAGCTTTGTGTTGGAATCCTCCTCCAAATGATTTTCTAAAGCTGAATGTTGATGGTACCAACTTTTTTGATTATCAAAAAGCAGGGATTGGAACTGTTCTTAGAGATCATGAGGGCAATGTAGTGGCTGCCTGTAGTAAGATTGAAACTGAAGTCTCTTCTCCTGAGTTTATTGAAGCTGTTGCTATGCTTAGAGGTCTTCAGATTTTTCTTTAATGGGATATTCTGAAGTTGATGGTGGAGAGTGATTGCCTACTCCTTGTTAATTCCTTAAACTCAACTTCTGATGTGCTAACTGATTTTGCTTACTTATTGGAGGACATTAGAAGGTTAACGAATTGGTTTCAGGAAGTGCAAGTTAGGCATGTTAATAGGTAAGGAAATAAAGTAGCTCATCTATTGGCAATGTTTGCTTATAATGTGGAAGATATGATTTTATGGTCTGGGAATAATCCTTTTGTATCTCAAGCTGTTTGGCTTGATAAACAATTTCTTGTAAGGATATGATTATTGATTAATGAAGATTGGTTTAAAAAAATAAGAAATTATTATCTATCTAACTCAATGTTTCATACTTTTTTAGATGAATATATAGTTTTATCTTCAACTGAGGTCGATGTGAGTCTTCTTTCTCATTCATGATAATTTAGAATAAGTTTGTACTATAATATCTTTGTGTTCTCAATAAGTTTGATGCTGTGAATCTTTTCACTCTTAATAAGTTTGATGTTGATGTAGTTATAATTTTTTCTTTGTAGAGTATCGATCAATTTGGTGGAACAAACTTTTTTCTTTTAGGCTAGCATTTGACTTGGGTAAGTTTTGGATTTTTGTGAGAAGTTAGTTGGAGTTATGCAGAGGAGGCTGCAGGATCTTAAGGAGAACTGAACACGTCCTTGAGATTTTCATGCCATATATGCATATTAGCTTAGCTTGGACATAATTAAATTGACACAAAAGATTTGTGGTACAAAATCATGCATCCAACACTTGCTTGGAAAACTTTTTTCAATTGGAGAACTTTGTGTTGCATGAGATTGAAAAACACATTAATCGATGTCATTTTCTATCCAAACTTGTAACTAAGTACTGTCTTTAATGTCTTCAAGTATCTCATTAATTTCCATAATTTTATCCTATTTATCATTTAGGCATTGAAGATAATGTTTTGAATATCGTACCGGTGAGCATACCGGTCAGACCACTGGAACGAAATATTTCGATACTAGTACCGTTTCTTATATCATTTTGAAATAATTTATACCTAAATAAATTAAATATATAAATACATATTTAAATTATATTTCAAAATAATAGTCAATATATGAATAAATCATATATATAAATATATATAGTTAATTTAGTCTGAATTGAAGTTAAAAAATAGAAAAAAAAAGTGAGAGGCCGAAATCTGACATGGCCGAAACACGAATACCGGCCGGTATGGCCGAAACATCATCTAAAATGAAACACATCTTTTTTTATACCGGACGACGACCGGTACAGTGTATTTAAGCCAGCACGGCCGATATCGATACAAAATTAAAAACCTTGATTGAAAATGTTGCTTTTAGTTGATTAATTTATGCCTTATTAACCAGTCATTGAATGGGTGTTAATCACCGTATGATTGACTAGTCACGCATCTAAGGAAAAAAATTGTTCTGTTTTTTATTCTATTGAATCTGATTGTGGGATTTTTGAATATAATATTATTTTAATTAATAATTATAACAAATTAAATATTGAGGAAAGAAAATGAAGTGTTGTAGAGGAAGAAGAGAAACTGTATACTATTTAATATTTATTACTATTACATTTCAAAATATAAATACCATAAGGTTAAGGCAAAACTATCAGTCTGTAAGTCTTATTATGATTTGTTCAAAGGATAAACATGGTCTTCAAAAAACCTGGATGATGCTAGAGTTCCATCCAAATATTCTATTTAAGAAAAAAAGAAAAAAAAATGAATAATGGAGAAATATAGATAAAAGTTATTGCTCCTTAAATTTTCTTCTAAATGCCACAAACCAATTGCGTATTTTGTTGTTCCAGTGATAATATTAATTAAATTTTAACATAGTATTTTTTTTAAATTAAAAAATATGGTTTATAAACCCAAATATCAAATTTATGATTTAAAAAAAAATTAAATTGATTCGAATCTAATTCGAGTGATCCTTTAATTTCAGGCCGAATTGACCAAAATTTCCAATTCGAAATCTGCTCGAATGCCTCTTAAGTAATGTTTTGAATACCGTACCGATATCGGTACCGGTCAAGTCACTGAAAAGAAATATTTCGATACCGATAGCGTTTCGTATACCATTTCGAAATACGTTATACATAAATAAATTATATATATATAAATACATATATAAATTATATTTCAAAATAATAGTCAATATATAAATAAATTATATAGATAAATATATATGTAATTAATTTAGTTTAAATTGAGGTTAAAACATTGTAAAAAATTAAAAAAAAAATTGGAAGGCCGAAATTCGGTATAGCTAGTACCGACCGTATCGGACATTTTTTGATCGTACCAAAAAATTGATCAAAACGAAATACATACTTTTTTGTATTGGCCGACTGGTCGGTATAGAAAATTTTGACCGTATCAACATATTCCATACGGTATTTAAAACTGTACTCTAAAGCCCAACCGTGTCAAAGAATTGTTATTTTAACCTTTAAATTTTGAGTTAAACCCTCTTAAAAAAGAGAATATTGAGTTTAACGGTGCCTGAGACGAATGTAGAAGATAATTTCCCGCCGTAACACAAGCCTGCGGAAATAGTTGTAAATTGTGCCGTCACTGATTTGTGGTTTTTCTTCGAATCCCACATGGCTCATTCGAAACCCTAGCAACCTCGAAACGCTGAACTGCAGTCTCGAATCTCTTCGAGAATACTTACCTTCTTTTGGACCCCGTGGATCGTTCAGATCAAGCTCCGGAATGGATCATCATCAACCACACTGGCGTCCCATGCCCATCCCGGGTAACATCTGCCCCATCTGCCCCATCTGCTCAATTTCTCACTTTCCCTTTTGCCCTCCGCACCCTTCCTTCTATCAAAACCCTAGGTTCGCATTCGATCCATACAGTGGGCCCACGGGTCCACCCCGCCCATTCACTGACGGGTTCGGAGATCTGAGGCCGTGGCATAGAAGCCCTAGCTTGGATAGAGGAGAACCGTACGGGCAATTCCAATCGCAGTCTTATGGTAATTGGTATACGAACGAGGGAAATAGGAACTCTAAGAGGCCTAGGGTTGATGATATTCATAATCACGAGAATCCTGGAATGGTTTGTTCGGAGGATGAGCGGAGATTGAAGCTTATTCGTGATCACGGTGCTGTGTCGAGTGCCCTGCTGCCTGAAGGCAGTGCAGGCTCGATTCCGGGAGTGAATCATGAAACGAATGCATATGCTCAGGAAAGTTCAACCTTTGATGGGAATTATGGGAGACCTGGTAGTGCGGAGTACGGGAAATTAGATGGCTTTCGGGACGTTAAGGGTGAAGTCGGACCACTGAGTGTGAGGAATATGGAGATCGGTAACAAAGATCCAAGGTTTGGTTCGGATGATAGAAGAGAGCAACAACAACATATGCAGAGTAATGGCAATGGGTTTCAGAACATAGAATTCCCTCATTCTAGATATGGTCAGGCTGACAGTTCTCTGCATCCTTTTCAGACACATGGGATTAAAAATGTGGATCAACCACGCCTGCCGTATCCAGCTTCTGAAGTTCCGCATGATAAATATCGTGACCCCTACAATCATCAACAATGGAAAAGTAGAGATTCCATGCCAGCAAAAGAACTACATCATTCTCATATGACTAATTGGCAAGGGACAAGGATGCTGTACCCTGAAGAAAGAAGTAGCGTTCCGATGGACTATCGTGATCCTAACAATCAACTGCATCAACACTATGGAATGCAGTATCCTGTTGATAGGAGACATGATTTCCATTCACCTAGTCTGCCAAGTGATGTGAGACGACCACTCGAAGTTGGTTTTCCATCTCAAGATGGCAAGCAGGGTTCACTTCATCATCAGACTCTACCTGGATTCACCCAACGCGGTGATCCAAATGCGAATGAGCATGGAGGATATTTTCTATCCGCTTCTGGTGGCAGTGAGAATGTGGGTAAAATGGAGGCTTCTCCGTTTTTAAGTAGGCAGCCCCCTATTCCTGCTTCAATACCACCACCTCCGGCTGTTGACCCAGTGTTGCACATTTCTTCAGTGTTGAAAGCCTACTCTTCACCGCCGAAAACATCTTCTTCTTTGTTTCCCATTCCTGTTGGTTCATCGGCTGTGATGCCTTCATCATATCCACCAATTCCTGAGGCCCACTCCATGACCCTTCCCTATTTCCATAATGAACCACTTATGCATGCCTCCACTGGCTTTCTTTCCGAGGTATGTTAGTCTTGTTAAATGATTTTGTATCTTTTGACTCATGTATTGCACTCTTAAGGAATCTCAATCAATCCTCTCTTGTAGTCCAAGCCGGCTGTTGGGGATGGACAACCTTTTTCTCTAAAGCAATTATCTTCGGATAAGCCAAAAGTTATTGATGCTTCCCACTTGTTTAAGCTGCCGCATCGTGCTTCTCGTCCTGATCATATTGTGATAATCCTTCGAGGGCTTCCAGGTGGCTTATTATGACTCTGCACTTCTGGTCATCCTGTAGTCTCTTTAATTGAAATCATGGAATTATGTGCCTATGCTTCTGTAAGGTTGAGACTTATCAGTTGATATGTATAAAGCACAAATGGGCACAATCCGTGTAATCAGGTAGTAAACTAAAGATGATCAAGGGATACATAAGGAAAGCACGTATATATGAAAGATACACAAGTAGGAAAGCTAAGCTTGTAATGGGTGCTGTCCAAAAATAGTCCTTTAAACATATCGAGTTCCATGTCTATCCCTTTGCTTTCCCAACCATCAAAGCTTAATGGAATCTTTCACCACACTTATGAGCGGTGATGATTACTTTTCAGTCCTTTCCCACATGGCCAATAATCCCTGCTCATTTCTGACATGCAACATCAATTCAGCACTTTAACACACTTCTTTCTTTGTCCAAGGTTAAGTTTTCCCTAGGGCTGTTGTCTATACACAAATGCTACCCTTTGTGTATTATAATCTCCACATGCTGGGTACATCTGCTCTAGATAAGATTGCCAACTTAATTTCTTGCAAACCAATTATGTCTACCATTCGTTCTCTTAATAAATTCTTTATCCTCATCCTTCCATTCCTATCATTCAGTCCTCTGAAATTCCGTGACAATATACATATTTTTTGATAGGTCATTCCATGAAAATATCTTACACTTCAGTAACAGAAACTTGAACCCTCCCTTTACTCCTACCCTGCTTGCTTGACCCATTCTAGATTCATAGTTTGCTGACTAAAGTGACCTCTTCAATTCTCAGTTCCTTCATCATGATAAATTAGCAACTGCCCTGAAGTCTTTAATCTAATTAATATACTTTTTTGATAGATACATTTAGAGAATACTTGTATTAGAGCTGTAAGACATCCCAGGACTTTCTTGTATACATCCAGTGCACTTGGTTACTCCTATTGATATATATATATATATATATAGTACTTTTACTTATAAAAAAAGACATTCCAGGAGTATTAATATTGTTCAATTGATTTAATTCCCTTTGTCTTTTTTTGTAAAGCTTTTCCATCATTACTTCATTATAGATATAAGTGTATAACCATTTTATGGGAACTCATTGCATCTACTATACAATCAGGTAGTGGGAAGAGCTACTTAGCAAAGATGTTACGTGATCTTGAGGTTGAAAATGGTGGTCACGCTCCACGTATTCATTCTATGGATGATTATTTTATGACCGAGGTTGAAAAGGTTTGTTGTTGCCTTCAATTTTTTTATTTTTATTTTTTATGACTGACGATTATTATTATTTTTTTAATTTACATTGAATCCTTATTGATTATCATCAATCTTCTCTTCCAGTGTCTTGTTTATAAGGTATAGCTGATATAAAGTGTATAAATAACACTTTCTAATGCCTTACAGGTTGAGGAAGTTGATGCTTCGAAATCTTCGGTTTTGGCTAGAGGCAAGAAACCAATAACGAAGAAGGTGATGGAGTATTGTTATGAACCTGAAATGGAGGAGGTAATGCAAATTTTGCATCTGGAACTTGAAAATATATTTCAAAAACTACAACTTATCATGTGCTGGTGTATTAAAGGCAATGCAGTTTTTTTTTCTTTTCATTGGAAGTTTTATTTTCCTTGCATTTTTTGGTAGATTTTGGTGCAATAGAAATATTTAGTCCTCAAATGGTATCTTGAGACTGCATTGGGTTATCTTGTTCTAAACGATTTTCTGTTTGATTGTTTTTATCTAATTAATATGTAATTTTTTTTTACTGATGATTTTGTGCTGTAGATTTTTTTTTTATTGGTAAACAATAATTTAATTGATAAAAATATAGGCATAATTCATGTGCATGGGACATATATGAGAGCGACTCCTAGGCATGATCATCACTCAACCGTTATTACAAGAGACTATTGATGATCCATAAAGCTTCTTGCATTCATTTCCTTCGAAAGACACCACCCCATAACCAAATGGGAACTATCTTCCTACTGCTGCAATTTTGAATGCCTTGTAGACCTCTCCAATATTTGAGGAGATCAACCACTCTTTTTGGCATCATTCCATAGGGTTGTGGCTACCTCACAGTGAAGTAGTAGATGGTCAATGTTCTCCATCTCTTTTTTTGCACATGTAGCACCTTCCATTAAAGTCTATTTGGGAGTTTTTGGCTGGCATTCTTGGGGGCAACTAGAATGTTAGCCATTGATATTCTTTGATATTGATTTAAAGTCATTTATATTGATTGAGGAGCAGTGATGAGATGAGACACTAAATTCATGCAATCCTTTCTCGCATGAAAATCTAGGTAAGAGTTCCCAGCATAAATCAAACTTTTCGCTCAAAGCTTTGATTACCGTGACCAAGACTATGGGGGATAATGGGTCACCTTGACCACAGTGGGAACTTTTGACGAAGTCGGATTGTTTAAAGTGAATTGAAAGAGGGAAACACAGAGTGAAGATACAATATTGTAATGCTCCAATGAAATGTCCAAATCACATAGTTTATACTCCAAAAGAATTAATCAATGATACAATTAGAGTCCTATTGGAGTATTTTTTTTTTTGATAAGTAAAAAGTATTATTAATGAATGAATGGGCATAAATGCCAAGTACAAAGATCAAGTGAACTATCAAGTAGGCACATTAGATGCAAGGAAATCATGAAAGACCATGCCATTAAAGTCGACAACAATGGTCCAAGTACATAGGATTCTAAAAAATAAAACTTTTAGCTCCACCATCGATCTCTCATTGTCTTTAAATGTCCGCTCATTTTGCTCCTGCTACATGCACCACATTATACAGATAGGGATCATCTTTCATATTGCCTAAACTTGTCATCGACCATGAATCGAATTCCAACATGCCACTGTTGCCATCACAGTCTCCGACATAACCCATGCTAGGTCCAGTCTACTAAACACTTCATTCCAGAGTACCCTGGCTATCTCACAGTGTAGGAGTAGATGATTTACCGACTCACTCTGTCGTTGACACATGCAACACCAATATGCTATGCTAACCCTCCTCTTTCTCAAGTTGTTAGTGATAAGAATCTTGCCGAGTGAAACTATCCAAACAAAAAAAACTGTTTTGGGAGGTGTCTTATGTCGCAAAAACTTCTGCCATGGAAATTGAGTATTGGGTGTTTGTGTGAGGACCTTATAGAAAGAGCATATTGTATAGATCTTTTTCTTTGTAGGTGTCCACCACAAGCCATCTTCTTGCTTGAGATTCAGATTAAGAGCATAGATACGGCTATAAAACGTCACAATACTACTCATCTGCTAGTCTTGGACACCCTATTAAAATTGATATCCCAATGGATCCGCCCTCCTGCATGCCCCAAAACCTCCTCCACAGTGATATTTTTATTGCTTGCAATCTAGAAAAGTGAGGGGAAAAGACACCCCCACCCTCTCTTGATGTTTTTCCATAACCCCACTCCAACCGCCCCCTAACTTCACGAGTACACCATCCCTGCCATATTTGCTTGCAATCAAAATTTTTCGAAGCGCGTCCGGTTCCTTGTTATACCTCTATAATCATTTGCCAAGTAACGCCCGATCAAACGTCCTCACATTTCGGATACCTTAACTCTATTCGAAATAAGTCGACATACCGTCTTCTACTTGACAAGATGAAATTTAAACTCCTCCCCCAAACCTCCCTCACAAGAAGTCACGATGTAGCTTCTCAATGCAACTTGCCATACTTGCCAGTATCGAGAATAGAGATAAGAAATAAGTGGGTAGATTTGAGAGTGTACTCTTGATCAAAGTAATGCGTCCCCCTTTGGACAGATACATTCTCTTCTACCTTGTTAATTTTATCTCCATTTTTTCGATCATTGTGTTCCAAATTGCTGTCTTTCGCGAAGCTATCCCTAGTGGAAGTCCCAAGTAAGTCATAGGAAGGAAAGTAATCTTGCACCCCAGAATTCCCGCCAACTCTCGCATGTTACGAACATTGCCAACCGATATCATCTTGGATTTGTCATAATTCACTTTCAAGCCTGACACAGCTTCAAAGCAAAGAAGCACTTGTTCTTGATCGGCTTCACACATAATGAGTGTATCATCTGCAAATAACAAATGACATATAATAGTAATATCCCTTGTAGGAGTTCCAATAGGAAACCCACTTACAAAGCCATGGTCCACTAAAGTCGATGTCATCTTGCCAAGCGCCTCTATAACAATAACAAACAGCAAATGGGATAATGGATCTATGTCCTTCACCTTCTCCCAAAACCACATCTGCCTAACAGATACAAGAGGAAATCTCAATTGATATGGTCATACACCTTTTCCATGTCTAACTTACAAAGGATCCCTGTGTAGCCGTCCTTCAATCTACTATCCAAACATTCATTTGCAATGTCTACTGCATCAAGAATGAATCTACCTCCCTTTGACGAATGCATTTTGGGGCTTTGTAATAATTTGCCTCCCATTGGAGTATTATAAAGAGCAAGAACTTCTACTTCTCAAGTAATGTGGAATCTCATATACTACACTTTTATCCTTATCATACCCCCTATAAATTTTTTGACTTCCTCGTCAGGCTAGTTCATAGGTGGCGCAGCTCAATTCCCACATTTTTGGTTGGGATAAATTCTAATATTATTTTTAACGCCCCAATCGAATGCCTAAATCACATGGTCTATACTCTAAAAGGACTAGTTAATGATACAATTGGAGTCCTGCAGAAGGCCTTTATTAGTTTGAAAGAGGAATTTGGTCATTTTCAGGCTAGAATTATGGGCATGGGCTGCTAAGTTAGTAGGTGATGTTGTATCGGGCTTGGGCCAAGGCCCGCGTAAAAAGGAGCAAGCCTACAAGCCCCGTCGGGTTCCTAGGGGAAGAGTTAATATGGGCTTAGGTCTGGGCCAAGGCAGCCCAGTCCACATATCCTCTTCGAGACGGAGTCCTCAGAGGCCTCGTTTCGAAGTTGGATCGACCTCTGGGCTGCTGAAGAAGCCCATCGTGTCCAAGCTCGTCGTCGTAGCTCCGGCACTCTGACCAGATGAGCCCATCCTTAAGGCGCCGATCTTGACCCCGGTTGTGCACCGATCGAAAGCCCTTAGACTATGGTTCTGGCATCGATTCTATCGACAAGCCCCTCGTCTGTGCTTTTCGATTTCGGCCAACCACAGAATGTGTTGTCGATAACTTCCGGCCTTCCTCCTGCTCCCACGAAGATGACGGTGGCTCCTGGAGTGGTTTCCGGCCTTTTTTCTTAGAGTTTAGACGTTGACCTTCCACAGACTGTGTCGTCGGCATTTTCTGACCTTCATCTTACTCTCACTCTCACTCTCACTCTCACGACAACAGCAGTGGCTCCTGGGGCATTTTCTTCTTCGTCTGGGTTATTGGGCTATGTTACAGAAAGGGAGGAAGGTGTTGTGGTTTTATATGGGCCTGACAAGGATGCGAATTACCCAACCCCTCTTAATTTTATCCACCCCAAAGAACCAGATTGGGTTGTCCAGACAGCGTGGAGTATCAAAAATATTGTAGGAATTGCCTATGTGGGTTTTGAGGCAGAATTTTTGGCACTTCTTACTGCCGCTGAGGCTGCGCATTTGCAGTCCAAATCTGATCACTCGGCAAAGAAGAAGGACTGTGAACTCTAAAAGGCTCACTTGGGATATGAATAATGATGGGTGAGATAAGAGCTCTAGTCGAGAGCGTGTTAAAGGGAGGGGCAAGTCAGTTGGTCCATGAAGCCAAAAATAATTTTATGGAATGTAAGGGGGCTACATGAAACTAACAAAACGGCTCCAGGAATTTACTTAGACAATGGAATGGAGAAGTCATTTGTTTACAGGAAACCAAGCTAGAAGTTATAACTACTCAACTAGTGTGTAGCTTATGGAGAGGGCAACATGTTGGGTAGTCTTACCTCCCTGCAAGGGGTGCCTTGGGGGGTGTCTTATTAATGTATGATACAAGGGTGGTTGAAAGGGTGGAAGAGTGTGTGGGAGAGTAAATAGGTGCATGTTTTTTTGTGAATGTGAATGATGGTTTTAAGTGGGCTTTTGCTGGTGTCTATAGGCCTAATTTAGACATGGAAATGAGGCTTTTGTGGGATGAGTTAGTTGGTTTTCTTACCTGGTGGGAGCTACCCTGTTGTATAGGGTGGGACTTCAATACAACTTGCTTTCCAAGCGAAAGGTCGGGCATCTCTCATATCTCTAGGCCCATGAAGGAATTCTCTAACTTCATTGCAGAACAGGAACTCATGGATATCCCTTTAATGGGAGGTACATTCACGTGGTCCAACAATCGTGAATGCCCTTCCTGGTCACAAATTGACAGATTCCTGCTTTCCCTTGAGTGGGAAGCACACCTGGATGCAGTGCAAAAAAGATTATCCCGCTTATGCTCTGACCATTTCCCTATCATCCTAGACTGCGGAGGGATTCAAGGTGGTAGAAGGTATTTTAAATTCGAAAATATGTGGCTTAAATCTGATGATTTTATTGACAGAGTTAGAGCTTGGTGGACCTCCTATAACTTTGAAAGACATCCTAGCTACATTATGGCAAAGAAACTGAAAGTTTTAAAACAAGATTTGAAATAATGGAACGAACAAGTCTTTGGCAATGTGTACCAACAGAGACGCTCTCTTGTGGAGGAACTCCAAGCTATGGAGGGTGAGGAGGAAGTTAGAACTCTTTCTGAAATAGAGATAACTCGCAAGAATCAGGTAGTTGTGGAACTTGAAAGATTTACTCTGTTGGAGGAGATCTCATGGCGTTAAAAATCAAGGGCGCTTTGGCTTAAAGAGGAGGATAAGTGCACAAAATTATTCCATAGAGTGGCGAATTCTCATAAGAGGTACAATACCTTAGACACTATAATGGTAGATGGGGTAGTTTCAACAGATCAGACGACTATCAAGAATCACTTGATACAATATTATCAACAGCTCTTATCTGAAGAGCATAGTTGGCGGCCAAAGGTGGATGGTTTATCTTTCACAGTTTTAGATATTCAGACCGTAGGTTGGTTGGAAAGGCAGTTTACTAAAGAGGAGGTGTGCAAAGTTATCAGTGGTATGACTAGTGACAAGGCTCCTAGGCCAGACAGTTTTACTATGGGCTTCTTTCAAGCCTGTTGGTAGGTGATCAAGGAGGACCTCATTTTAGTCTTTCATGACTTCCATGCTAATTCAAGGTTCGAAAAGAGCATTCATTCTACATTCTTAGCCCTCATCCCTAAAAAGATGGAGTCTTTGGATACTAGGGATTATCGCCCCATTAGCCTTGTGAATGGTGTGTATAAGATTCTATCCAAAGTGCTCGCAACAGGTTGAGTGTGGTGGTGGAAAAGTTAATTTCAAAGCCCCAAAATGCCTTTGTTAAAGGTAGACAAATCTTAGATTCGGTCCTCATAGCCAACAAAGTTGTGGATGGTCGCCTCAAATGTCGGGAACCTGGTTTGATTTGCAAATTGGACATGGAAAAAGCCTATGACCACACCAATTGGCGATTCTTGTTAGATCTTCTTTCAAGATGCGGCTTTGGGGAAAAATGGCAGAAATGGGTAGAATTTTGTATCTCTTCAGTTCGGTTCTCTATCTTGGTAAATGGTTCGCTGGTGGGTTTCTTCAATTCCTCCCGTGGTTTGAGATAGGGAGACCCTCTATCTCTGCTTCTTTTCTTATTTGTTATGGAAGCCCTTAGCAAGATGATTGAGAGATTGGTGGATGCGGGTTTACTTCATGGCTTTCCGGTTGGGAATGGGGCTCTTTCCATTTCTCACCTTTTATTTGCTGACGACAAGCTCATTTTTTGTGGTGCACAACTCGAACACATTCAAGCCTTGAGACGACTTCTACTTTGTTTTGAAGCTGCATCAGGGTTGGAAGTCAATCTCTCGAAGTCTACTTTAGTGCCAGTGGGGGTCGTCCAGGATGCAGAGTTTTTGGCTACTTTATTGGGATGTCAGGTATCCTCTTTACCCATCACCTACCTTGGTCTACCATCGGGAGCCTCCTTTAAATCAGTAAGGATTTGGAATGGGGTGATCGAAAAAGTAGAGTGTAGATTGGCCACTTGGAAGAGGTTATATTTATCTAAAGGGGGGAAGCTGACGCTGATTAAAAGCACCCTCTCAAACTTTCTCACCTACTATTTGTCTCTATTCCCGCTCCCCACAAAGGTATCCAATCGCATTGAAAAGTTACAGAGAGACTTTTTGTGGAGTGGAATAGGGGAGGAGTTCAAATATCATTTGGTCAATTGGCCAACAGTGTGCACTCCAATATCTGGGGGAGGCTTGGGGATTTGTCACTTGGTGAAATTCAACCAAGTCCTCTTGGGTAAATGGTTGTGGAGATACCAAAATGAAGGGGAGGCGTTTTGGAAGTCGGTAATAGATTTAAAATATGGTACGCCCTGGGGGGTTGGTGTTCTAATGTGGTATAAGGCACATATGGGGTGGGTTTATGGAAGTATATAAGGAAGCAATGTGAGTCTTTCAAAAAATCAAGAATATCTTATGGTAGGAAATGGTTCTTAGGTTAGATTTTGGCATGGCATTTGGTGTGGAGGCACATCCAGCCTCAAAGCGTCCTTCCCTGTATTCTTTGATCTCGCAAGAGAAAAGGAAGCTTCGATCGCAGATCTTGTGGTCCTTTCAAATGGCACCCCTCAATGGAATATTCAATTTGTGAGGGATGTCCAAGATTGAGAGATGGATATTATTTTGGAGTTTTTTGCGTCATTATACTCATGCAACTTCCCTAGTGATATGTGGGATAAGTTGAAATGGAGACACTCTAAGAAAGACATCTTCTCAGTTAGTTCTTACTACCATATCTTTTCTTCCGCCAGATCTCCTAGATTCCCATGGAAGAGTATTTGGCAGACGAAAGCGCCATCGAGAGAGGCTTTTTTTGTGTGGATAGCAACCTTGGACAAGATCCTTACCATAGACAACATGAGGAAACGCCGTATAATTGTGACTAATTGGTGTTGTATGTGCAAAAAATATGGAGAATCAGTAGATCATGTACTTTTTCACTGTGAGGTGGCCAAGAAGATGTGGGTTGAGTTTTTCATAAGACTTGGCTTATCATGGGTCATGCCTCTCCACTTGGTGGATTTTCTAGCTAGTTGGAGAGGTCTCCGTGGCAACCCACAGGTGGCGACTATATGGAGTATGGGTCCTATATGTATGTGTTAGTGTATATGGAGAGAGAGAAATGCAAGGAATTTCAAAAATTGTGAGAGATCTTTGGAGGAACTAAACTTTTCTTTTATAGGACTTTGCTTTCTTGGGCAGGATTTATTACTTGTAACGGACTTAGTGTCCATGAACTTCTTTCTTCTTTGTAATACTAGCTAAGTTTTCTCAAGTATACTTCCGGTATACTTGGGCTTAGTCTTTTCCTTTTTATGAAATTCTTTTGATTACCTATAAAAAAAAAACAATTGGAGTTCTATTAGAATATTATAAAAAGTAATAACTTCTCATTTTTAAGCAATGTGAGAAGATCTCTTACATCGCTTACCCTCATCTTTTATCATATGGGTGACACAAATATGAAATATGCTCATAAATACACGATGGCACTTTGTTCAGAAACCACATCTCCACAACAATTACATTAGAAAGCCCAATTGACATGCTAGTTGATGTAGCATGAACGTGAAATCCAAGAAGCAATAGGATAATATTATAGAGAAGAGGAGACAAGAAAAGAGTTAGAGAAGAGAAGGAATCAAAGAAGGAGAAGTTGTGATTGAGAAAAGTTGGCTGCAATAATCATTCAATATTTATCATAGTCTATCCTACAATGCCTCTTACCAACCTTTAAATAGCAAAAACATACAAACCCTAGATAAACCCTAAAAGCCAATGGGCTGCAATTATCCAAGCCCATTATTACAAATCCAAATAAAATAAAAACACATAAATAGAGGATGGCCCAAGCCCATCATTACAAGTCCAAATAAAATAAATAAAACATGAGCAAATAGAAGCCTAAATAGAGAGGATGTCCTCATCACTAGTTGGCCTTCCCTAAATCCAATTTGCATAATATTGGCACACCTAAATGGATTATACTGTTCGAGATATTCATTAGTAATCAAGACCCAATCTAAAATCCATCTTCACTTGATAAATGCATTTTGGGCCCTCGATATCACCTTTTCTAATGCTAATTTCTTCGTGTTTGCTCACAAGTAAGAGATTTTCTTATAGATGCCTCCCACAAGACTAATAGGGTGAAAGTCCTTTATCTCCAAAGCCCTTGTTTCTAGAATTATTTATAGACTATCATTTTGTATGCTTGATTTTTCTTTTTTGATGGGTAAACAGAATTTTATTGCTCAAAGAACAGGCCTAGCCCATAATGCATACATGAAAACAAAACTATATGCCCTAACTAAAAGGGCCCTATAGAGACTAAGGAAATCATGAAGGTCCAAGCCATTGAAGTCAACAGCAAGGGACCAATTACATAGTGTTAAAAAATAATGCTAAAAGTTCCTCTCTTGACCTCTCATTGTCTTCAAACGCTGTGCATTGCGCTCTTGCTACAAGCACCACATGATACATATCTGGATCATCTTCTACACTGCTTTAATTTGATATGTGTCTCCTATATTTATCCAGCTGGCCAGTACAGCCACCACAATCTTCGGCATAACCCAAGCCATCTCTATTTTACCAAATATCTCATTCCACAAAGCCCTTGCTGTCTCGCAATGTAGTAGAAGCTGATCTACCAACTCTTCCACTCTCCTACACATGCAACACCAATCTACTATGATGACCCTTCGTTTGCTCAAGTTATTGGTAGTGAGAATCTTGCCCGATGATGCTATCCACACGAAGAAAGCCGCTTTGGGAGGCGCATTGTGTGTCCAGAGCTTTCTTCAAGGAAACTGAAAGTTTTGCTCTTGAGTGAGAGCCGTATAAAAGGAACTGGTTGAAAAAAACCTTTCCTAGCTATGTCACCACAACCTATCTTCTTGTTGCTTGTTCGGTTTTACGGAGTACAGGAGGCTGTAGAAATTAGCGAAACTGCTTATTTTCAATCTTGTGCTGCCCTTCTACAATTGATATTCCAATGGATTTGCCAGTCGATATTCCCATAACATTCGCCACTGAGTCATCTTTAGCACAAGCAATTTGAAAGAGTGGGAAATAAATCTTGTAGGGCATTCACCTATAAAAAATTAAATCTTATAGGGCATTTTCACCACACCATGTATCTTTCTAGAATTTGATCCTAGAGCCCTTCCCCAACTGGAATTGAGTGTGACGAAAAAAAACCCCCCAACCTCTTCTTATATGCTTTCAGAAGCCCACTCCATGAGCACCCTTACTTCTTTAGTACTCCATCCCCCCCAAATGTCTCCATCTTTGCATTCAATCACCGTCTTCTACAATGCTGCTAAATCCCGATTATATCTCCACAACCATTTATCAAATAGTGTCCGTTTAAACGTCTGCACATTTTTAATACACAAACCACCATTGGAGATAGGATGACCCATCGTCTCCCATTTGACTAAATGGAATTTGAACTCCTCTCCCAAATTGTCCCACAGGAAGTCCTGTTGGAGTTTCTCAATTCTGCACGCCACACCACATTGTAGGGATATGAAAGAGTGATACAAAATAAGTTGGAAAATTAGAAAGTGTACTCTTTATCAAAATAAGCGTAGCACCTTTTGACATGTACAATTCCAACACGCTAGTCTCTTCTCTATCTTCTCAATCACTGTCTCCCATAAAGAGGACGTCCTCGCAGCTACACCCAATGGAATTCTCAGATATGTCAAAGGAAGGGAATGTCAAATGAAAACTAGGGTTTTCTTTTAAGTAGTGTCCTAATAGAATTTGTTATCTAATATTATCTTGTATTTGAATATAATTGTAATTGTTTAGATAGGTTAAAATCAGGAGTTTGTGGGAGATTCAAATGGACTCTCAACCTCATTTTTGTATCCCTAGAACTATTATTTGATTATGTTTATTATTTAATGAGAAGGACATACCTCTAAGAGGGACTTCGGCCAAATATTGACAGGGAACTGGTATATGGAAGTGTCTTTTGTTTTATTTGTTACCATAGTTGGGTTTTGTTAGTTATCGATTGTATCGCTATCCTTACACGGTTGAGATTTTGGCTTTTATGTTAACCCATTTGATCACTGATATCTACTGGGCACTTGCTTTTACATCATTTGTTGTGTATTTGCACCCTGCATTCCTGTGCTTGTGCACCCGCATCTTTGTATTAATTGTTTTCAGTAATTTGTGCTTTAAATTTTTATAACAGTCTTATCAATTTTTTTTAATTTTTAATTTTATTTTTTATAACAGTCTTATCGGTCAAGCATGTTGAAAGTATTCAAGAAGACTGTTGAGGAGGGAGTTTTCACCTTCATCATTGGTATGCATTTTCTGTTCTAAAGTATTCAGATTAATTGAAAACTTATACTTTTGCTTGAATTATCGATCAATTTCTTTCTGTATTCTGGCTCTTTTTTACTGGATTTATCGAGAATTTTGAAGATAGAATCTCTTACATTTTCTTTCTTTAATTCCTGTGCACGGTTTTGTGGCATGTTGTCCTTTGGTTTGATTATGTTGAGGTAGTGCCTGCTAGTCATGTACAATTACATGCCTCTGATGCTAGTCGTAGCATCAATTCATAAGCTTATATTGCCTCCAAAAGACAAATTCATATAAGAGGCCTGAAGTATTGTTTAGTTCAAGAAACTTCTGAAGTCATTTATTTTCTTAAAAAGAATTTCCAAACTTTAGGCATAAATAGAAGATAATGGAATTAAAGGTAATAAAGGTTCTTCTAGTTAGGCTGGCTTGTTACGGCATTCAATAAGTCCAATGATCTAGTTTGATTATAGATTAAGTGGTGATGCAGTGCCCATGCACTGCCTTCATTTTCACTAACGACAGATGCAGTTTCTTCGGCTATTGACCCTTTTGTTGGTGGTATGTTTGCCTCGTCTTAGTGGATGACCGCAATCTGCGGGTAGCTGATTTTGCTCAGTTTTGGGCAATTGCAAAGGTATACCCTCAATTCTCTCTCCCTAAGAACCTCTGCCATGTGTTCTGAAATGACGACTAAATTTCTAATACACCCATCACAGTGTTGATGGTAACATAATGTTTACCTGATATGATCTCTAACTTTTAGATATGTACTTTCTCAGTTCAAGTTAATATTGAATGATTGTAAACCAGAAGCCTGAAGTGCCTAGTTCCTAGTTTTGGCTGCTGTACTTTGTTTTAAAAGAGCTTCATAAAAGTATTATATATTGAGTTACGTGGAGTTATGCTTGTGTTAAAATAATTTTTTTACAAGTATTTGTGTTAAATTAAAGCTTATAGAATTTATCGGCCTGATTTCCTATTAATGGTCTTCGTTGATTTTTTTTTTCTTTTCTTTTTTATAATAAATGCAATTTTATTGACCACCCTAGTACACATGAAGTATACAAACGGACTCAGACAGCTAGCAAATTGATTTATTTTCAAAATGTTTTTCATGCTAAATGAAATGTGACTTTGATTCTTTGGTACTGTGTACTTTTTGATATGAAAAATTATAGACAATGAATGGGTAAGCAAAAGTGATAAAAGAGACCTTGAATTGTATTAATGCTGAGTGCTGGTTGTCAGGAAATTTGTAATCCAATTGTTGTGCTTTCCTGTGTGTGAATTTGTTTTTGGGCCAAAGGATGCTTTGCTGTGCTTTGGCTACCCTGCACCCCCTGCCCTGAAAAAGAAAAAAAGCTTGGTCTGAGTATTCCACTCCTATCATTGTTATCAAGATGTCAAATAGTGCAGAATTTGATAATTTTAATTATCAAAACTTGACAAAAAATTTTCAAATTTGCTTTTTGGTGTTTTGCCCCAATGTATCATAAAATTTAGCTCAATTATCATACAAAATTATGCATCTTGGACATATGTTACTGCTATTCAGTAACAGCACCTACCTTGAATTCTGCTTTTCTAACTTTTGTCTTCACTGATGTATCTGATGATGCTGGTTGCGTGTTTGCGTGTTTGCTTTTAATCGCAACTTGTAAGATAGTGGGTGGGAATGAATACTCAAGACAACTGTTAGGGGTTGGCTCAAGTAGTAAGAGCTTGGTCTTTGTAGTATGCACCCTTCAAGTCTAAGGTTTGAACCATTGGGTGCAAAGAATTTCTAGGGCCTTTGGACTTGGGGAATGTTCCCTTGAATTATCTGAGGTACATTTGAGGAAAACTCATTAGCAAGGGCCTGTGCACCCCCCGGGATTAGTCAGGACTTAGTTCTAGACACCTGGTGGCAACTAAGAAGAAAATAACAAAAGAATACTCGAGGCACCTTTTATCTGTATTTTTCTTATTCTATGGAAGCGATTCATCCAGGCACCAAATACGAGGATTTTTTATTTACTGTTTTAATCCAAAAGCCAGTGTTATTTCTACTGCTATTTTAAATTCCTATATTGTGTTTTCTTATGGCATTGTGGCTACTTATAGTTCATATTTATTATTGGCTTCACTAATTGTCCTTTTTTTTTCTTGTCAGAGTTCGGGTTATGAAGTTTACATATTGGAAGCTACATACAAGGACCCTGTGGTAATTGTTACCTGTTGTGATTACTGCTGCACATCACCATTCTAATTCACTCAAACGTTCAGTGCTATTATCCCAATGCAATAATTCACTTATCATTCAAGTTTCCTGGTGTATAAACCTTATACTTTTGGCGGGTGGGATACTGCATGTAAAGTTGTTTATGGAAAAATTACACTTTGCAACTATATAAAATATGACCCATTTTGCACTTACATATATATACATATATATATATATCGCCTATTTTGCAATGTGCACCTCAAAATACCAACTTGACATCTCGCTCCTCGAAGTTACCAAAAAGTTCGAGGATAAATATGTAGGTTGGTAGTTTGTGGTCATTTTAAATCAGGGCTCAAAGTGTAATCAACCCTTTGTTTATTAATTTTATGAGACCTGCACAACAAAGATACGTACTTCAAATTGTAGATTTTTTTTGCCATGCTTTTTTGTCATAATGAATAGTATTTGATAATATTATCTCTGAAAAAGCAAACAGTACTTATATAATTAGAAAAAACAATTATTCGTAAAATGAGGTATAAAATTGATATTTGTGTGTATTTTAGGGCTGTGCAGCTAGGAATGTGCATGGTTTTACCAAAGATGACATTAAAAAGATGGCCAGGCAGTGGGAAGAAGCTCCATCTTTGTACTTGCAACTAGATGTTAAGGTACGATGTTTTGATGTTCTGAGTTTTGCTTTGAGCTTGTATGTTACAGGACATTCAAGGCAAAGAAGAGGTCATAGGTGTAAATATTTAACAAGCCTTTTTTTTATTAAGTAGAAAGGTATTATTAATCAAAGAATGGGCATCAATGCCAATTACACACTCATGCCCTATTAGATAGCCATATTAGAAACAAGGAAATCATGAAGGTCCATACCATTAAAGTCTACGACGATGGTCTAAGTACATAGAGTTCTAAGAAATAAAACTTTAAGCTCTTCTAATGATCTCTCCTTGTTCTCAAAAGTCCGCTCGTTACGCTTCAGCCACAAGTACCACATAATACAAATATGGATCATCTTTTATATGGCTTTGATTTGTCGCGTGCCCCGAATCTAAGTCCAACATGTCATAGTTGCCATCACGGTTTCCGACATAACCCAAGCTAGATTCAGTCTACCAAATACCTCATCTTAGAGAACCATGGTTGACTCACAATATAGAAGTAGATGATTCACCAACTCCTCCTCTCGACGACACAAGCAACACCAGTCTGCGATGATGGCCATCCGTTCCTCAAATTGTCTGTTGTAAGGATCTTGCCTAAAGACGTTGCCCGCACGAAGAAAGCCGTTTTCAAGGGTGCCTTATGACGCCAAAGCTTTCTCCAAGGGAAATGAGAATCGGGATCTTGTGTGAGGGTCAAATAGAACGAACGGACAGTAAAAATCTCTCTTCATGCAGGTGTCCACCACAGGCCATCTTCTTGTTAAAGATTCGATCTTAGAGAGTAAATGAGGCCATAGAAGTCTACAAAACTACCCACTTCTCAATCTTGAGCTGCCCGGTTGAAATTAATATTTTAACTAATGCTCCAGCCCACGTACTTCATAACTTCCGCCATTGTGGAATCTTTGGCACGTGCTATCTGAAAGAGTGAAGGAAATAAATCACATAGTGTCCTGTCACCACACCAAATGTCATTTCAGAATTTAATTCTCGTTCTAGCACTCAACTGAAATCTAGTGTTATGTTGAAAAACCCCCCACCCTTTTCTTATGTTTTTCCACAAACCCACTCTACTCGCGCCCCTAACTTCATAGGTACTCCAACCCCCCAAAAGACCCCCATATTTGCTATCAATCACAATTTTCCATAGGGCCTCTGGTTGTGATACCTCCACAGCCATTTGCCAAGCAGTGCCCAATTGAATATCTTCAAGTTTGGGATACCTAACCCGTTTGTGATAGGATGGCAGACCATCTCTCACTTGACTAAATGGTACTTGAACAGTTGAATTCCTCCCCCAGACGTCCCCACAAGAAATCCCGTTACAGCTTCTCCAGACGATCTGCCACCCTTGCTGGGATAGGAAAGAGGGATAAGAAATATGTGGGAAGATTGGAAAGTGTACTCTTGATCAATGTGATACTACCCCTTTAGGTAGATGGATTGTCTTCCACCCTGCTAACTTCCTTCATATTTTCTCAATAATCGTGGCCCAAATCGCAAACGCCCTTGAAACTGATCCAAACGGAAGCTCCAAGTATGTCATAGGTAAGGAAGCGATCTTGCACCCAAGAGTTCCAGTCAACTCTTGTATGTTTTGAACTTTTCCAATTGGCACTATCTCTAATTTGTCGTAATTCACTCTCAAACCAGACGTTGCTTCAAAACAAAGGAATAGAGCCTCCAAAACTCACACCTGATCCTGATCTGCCTCGCATTGAACAAGGGTGTCATCTACAAACAGCACATGAAAAATATTAGTAATGCCCCTCTTAGGAATACCAATCGGAAACTCACTAACCAAACCATTGTCCACTAAAGCCGATATCATCCTGTCGAGAGCCTCCATAACAATGACAAACAATAGAGGCAATAGAGGATTTCCTTGTCTCAAACCGCGGGAACTCGGAAACTTGAGGTGAGGTGAGGTGAAATTAGATGAGGTGAGGTAAATGCCTATAAATGGATACTATCATTTAGGGCCCATGAGGTGAGATAAAATCATCTCATCTCATCTCAACTCAACAATCTCACTACTATTGATAAACCATCTCAACTCATCTCATATCATTATACAAACGGGCCCTTAATATTTTAGTCATTTCCTACTTCTAAAAAAGAAATATTCTAATCATTTTATGTCGTATACTTGTGTACCTCAGCTATGTCTGTTCTTTAAAGTCTAAAATTAAATCTTCTATTACTTGTCAAAAAGTATATGAGTCATCTAAAAATGCGGAAATGCCGTACCGTGTTAGATAATGCATAAGATATTGGTGGTTCAGGAATATGGTGAACTTTTCTTTTCTCTTGAAAGAAAAATTTATAGTTGCTTACATGTTTGGATTTTAATGCTGTATTTTTGCTGGCCTGACAGTCATTATTCCATGGGGATGACCTTAAAGACAGTGGTATTCAAGAGGTAGTTGAATATTATTTATATGCTTTTAATGTTCATTTTTTATTTGTAAATTAATATCTTGATTGGAGATTGAAATTACCGTACCGTATACTTTGTTTGATATGCTTCAGTGCCTATCAATCCTAGTTACGTAGATGAAAAAGTAAATACGTTTTTCACTGGGAGTGTCAGTTCTAATATTTGTTAGTCGTTTTATTTTTCTAGTTAGACATTGTATTGAACATGATTAGCTAGGTTCCTCTCTCTCTCTCTCTCACGCGTCCGCGCTCGCACATACTCTCACCCAATTAATTAATCAAATAATGCTGCAGGCCGATGGAGACATATTAGAATTAAATTATATCATTGATATAGCAGTATAAGTCTGGCACCTTTCTATTTTTGGGGTGTAAAGGATCAAGTCTCGAGGCCCTCAAGCTATGTAACATGAACTTTAAATTTGCAGAGCCTTTACTGCTGTCATAACGGTTGGGCCAGGATAATAGGGTATTCGAATCCGGTCAAGAAACTCTCAAAACCTGGCATTTTCTATAATTTCTTAAAAGTGACCAAACATCCCTGTTTCTCGTGGCCCTCAAGTTTAAAAAAATGAAATGCTTGGTTTTTTTTTTGGGGGGGTAGTGTTCTAATGAAGTGAGGAGGGGTGTATGGTGTGGGCTTATGGAAATTTATTAGGAGAGGTCGGAAGAGTTTTGCCACTCATATTTGTTTTGGAGCTGGTGAGGGCTCTAGAACTATATTTTGGCATGATGTTTGGTGTCAAGATCGCACTCTCTATAGAGCTTTCCCAGCTCTCTATCACATTGCTATTAATTGGGATGCTTCTGTGTTGGATCTGTTGGCATTTTCCCATGGTTTTCACCAGTGGGATGTTCAATTCAATAGAGATATTTATGATTGGGAAATGGATACTGTTTCTGAATTTTTCAGTCTTATATATTCTATGGGAGGTCTATACATGGGGATAGGATGTAGTGGAGGCCTAATGAGAGCAAACGGTTTATAGTGAGATCTTATTACAAGCTGTTGGCATCACGTGGTAATGTTCCTTTCCCATGGAAGATGATTTAGAGGTCTTGTGTGCCTTTCAAAGTTGCTTTCTTCATATGGACTGCCTCTCTTGGGAATATTTTGACCTTGGACAATTTGAGGAAGCTGGGTCTCATTGTTATGGATCAAGAAGAATTGGGAATCAATGGATCATTTATTGTGAGGTGACAAGAGTGTTGTGGAATGAGATCTTTAGAAGGATTGGTGTGGCTTGGGTTATGCCTTTGAGGGTGGTGGACTTAATAGCTTGCTAGAAGGATATTCAAGGCCATCCCCAAGTGGCTGCAGTTTGGAGATGATTCCGTTATGCATTATCTGGTGTATTTGAATGTAAATGAATGATCTATGATCTGAAGATGGGGAGTGCACAATGGAGGAACTTTAGAACTTTTCTGTGCACACCTTATTACTCTGGTTTTCAGCCCTTGTGCTTAATGGAACTAGTTTTCTGTTTTTAATTTCTGGTTTATAGAATGTATTTAGGTGTTCTTTTGTATACTTCTTGTGTACATGGACTTTGTCTTCTTCTTTCATATCATTGAAATTCCCATCTTACTTTTAGAAAAAGGGTTTACAAAATCAAATTTGAATTTTTATTTAAAAAATTATTAAAAAAATATTTAGTGTTTAAAAATAATAAATTATTGTTTTATAAAATAAAATGGTAATATATGTTTTTTAAATTATATATATATTTTTAATATATGTAATTTTTATCAAGAATATTTATATCAAATGTTTTGTGGAGGGGGGTCCATTGATTTTTTTAGTACTTTAAGGGGTTGACTGCCAATGTTGATAGGTTGGAGGTTTGATTGCCAATTGGGTGGCAGTCTGTGTGGCTTTGTGGATTTATCCCTTATTTGTATGCAGACTAGTTTGTGCTTCACCTGAACACGCTTGTGTTTGTCTGTTTATGACATTGTGTTATGAACGTTGAACTTTAGAGCCATTGTTTAAACTGCTGATCTAATTACATTTAACACCTTCCAGGTAGACATGGACATGGAAGATGAAGATGTTGATGGAAATTTATCCGAGCTGAAAGAAAGAAAGCCCGAGAATATCATAGCTCGTGTAGGAGAAGATGCACCTGATGGTACATGTCGACTCTTGTTTATTTATTTATAATTTATATAATTGTGATCTTGTGTCTCTCTTTCCACGCTTGCTAGTCTGACTGCCTCTAATTTACCATGTTTTTAACAAGTATGACTGTCTCTCCTACATTTCTTTCTTGCTTTACACTTATACACTAGATGTTTTATAAGTGTGTGCGCTCACGTCGTTTTTTATTGTACTTTTTTTTAGTCCCCATTTGGATAGTGAGATGAGATGGTTTTAGATGAAAGTTGAATAAAATATTGTTAGAATATCATTTTTCAATATTACTATTGTTTTGGGATTTGAAAAAGTTGAATTATTTATTATATTTTGTATTCGAAATCGAGATGAGATGCGATGAAACCGTTTTCGTATCCAAATGGGGCCTTGGTGTTTAAGCTTTTGGCTTATTGCTGGATTGTTTTAATTATACTCAACCTGTTTTGCCTAGTTTTTTTTGTTACTAATTAATAAGACTTGGAAGACCAGTATTTAAAATTGAAAGGAAAGATGAATTATTAAGTCAGACATTGAAAATAAAATTGTCGTATCGTTTAGATCGACATGTGTTTTATTCTCAATATGCCTCTGTGTGTCTTGATCTGAGAAAATGAATTCCTAAATGGCAGGCTCTTCTCTTTGGCAAATATGTAATTTTTTTAAGACTTTGGAATAAAATTTCAACATTATAATGAACTTGCCCTCAGATTTTAAAAAGGTCTCTGTTCAGGTATCTGGCGGTGGTGGATGGGGGCTTCTTTACCTCTAAAATGACTCTTGAGATTTTTCTAGATAACTTTGGTTGTTCAGAGTGGAAGCAAGTTCTTGCAATCTGGTTCTGTGTCTCTTTAGCATGGCTTGAAAATGGTTTGATTTAGAAAAATTCAACTGATTCAAATTGAATCGATTCCGAATTCATTTTCAATGCATTTGTTGAGCTGTTCAAAGAATCCATTCAATTGGTTGATTTTGATTGATTGCAGTTAATTTGTTGATTTTGATTTATTTTAGCTGTTTTCAAACCGATTCCAGCACATTCCAGCTGATTTTAAATTATATTTCTTTCTTGGGTTTTGTTTGAGAACTGAGTTCTTTTATTTCTCATACGAAAATATGATAACACTAATGCATATAAACTTTTTCATCCTTGTGTTCAATTAGAAGAGTAGAAAAATGGAAAGATAAAATATGGAGTTCTGTACTTCATTTGGTTGAATAGAAAAAAATGTGGGAGAAATGAATACTGTATTAAATTTCTGATTATGCACAAAATACCACAATATAATAACTTTACAATTAAGAGTATTTATCTACTTTGTAAATGAGAATATTTGAGGCAAAGGAATGTTTTTGGTGTTCTTTTGTATACTTCCTGTGTACATGGGCTTTGTCTACTTTATTCGTATCAATAAAATTTTCATTTTACTTTTCAAAAAGGAAGAAAAGAATGAGGACAATGAGGTCAAATACAAGAATTTATTATTTATATTTTTTGTTGACACCGAAATAACTGTTTAAAACTTTTTGTGAGTCACCTGATTCAACAAATTTAATTAGTCATTCCCCAATTGCGATTCTGATCCCGATTTTCGAGCCTTGCTCTTCGGTGCTCCATTATGAAAACATATTGGCTGGGGTTTATTTTCATGCACAAAAAAGAAAAAATGGGAATAGAAACAAAACAAAACAGAAAACAAACGCGTATTCAATTTTTTAAATGATCATTCTAGTTTTTGTTTCCCTGACTAAAACAAGCGTTGGCTAGGTTTTACACATTTGCAACTGCTCATAATAAGTATTTAATCACTTTATGACAATGATGATTGCTGGATTCTCATTTTCCTATATTCATTAAAGAATTATGGTGACTTTTATTACAAACTTATATCAATATGCTTTAATGTTTTGAGATTTAGGTCCTTCGAAGGATGGGAATAGATGGGACTCTGAAGGAGACCATCTGTCAGAAGTGAAAGAATTAGGTCGGAGTAAATGGTCAAATGATCCAGATGAGGATGATACTGAAAGAAATGAGGGTGTGAAGACTAATTTAACTGCTCTTTCCGGGTTGATTCAAGCATATGGCAAGAAAGTCAAATCTGTCCGTTGGGCTGATCAGGTATTTTATAGTTTATACTACTATTTTGTCCATTTTAAAGGCAATATGATTGTTCATGGATTTCTCTTCATGACATTATAAACCATGGATGGATCCTCTTTCATTTGAATGGTGTTTTCCTGGATCTGGTTTTTCCATGTACCGTCTGCTTCAATAATATTGATGTTTCGGATTAAGGTAGAATAGGAATTAAAGAAGAGAGCCTTATTTCCATTCAATGGCCCTAAACCCGTTGATGTATAGAGACACATAAGGGTGAATGAAACCTCCAACATCACTATGATAGCTTGCTATGGGCTTGATAACTTAGCACCTTCTCTGGAATAGGGGCAGGTGCTAGAAACACTAGTCTCTTTCTTCTCTAGCACTCCTTCCCAAGCTGGAGCATATGTATATATGCTCAGCTTGAAATAAACTAAAAAAGCAAATGAGCGAAAAAAAAACTCTAATACACACCCTCAACTTGGAATGCACAAACCCAAAGATGGGATTTTGTTTTTCTTTTTTGGGTTCTATCAGACAGATTGATACTGGACAAATTAATTAAATAATTTATATTGTTAAGGGTTGTTTTGTACCGATAAAAAAATTGTGAAGGGTTGTTTTGTAATTAAATAAATGAGCATTGCACTAGGGTTAGGAGTCTAGGAGTTTGTGTTATTTGGAAATTTATCTATTTAGGAGTTATTTGACTTTAGAAGTTTGGTCCTTTGGGTTCTATATACTCTATAAAAATACAGGACTCTATCCCATTACTTGGGTATGGAGGCGTGTTTTTTAGGAATTAGTCTAATTACGTGTCAATGTCATCCAATGAAGTTAGATTATTGAATGGAATAAAATTTATAAGTAATTTTCTCTCCTTCCCCCTCTTGTTCCTTCTGTATTTGACTTTTAAAAGTTTGTCTTCTTTTGGTGTATTTTAATGGATATTCCGTCTTGTAAATCTATTACAAGAGGCGAATGGAGTAAGATATTGCATAAAAAAGGTCTAAGCTTGTCCATTGACTGCTCGTGATCCTCGAAGCTTCTTTCGTTTTTCTCCTTCCAAAGGCACCACCATATGCAAATTGGGACCATCTTCCATGTAAGCTGTGGTTTGAGCATTTCCACGTAGGTCTTACCAACATCTAGGAAGTCAACCCCTATTCTGGACATCACCCACACTAGTTCCACTCTAGCAAAGAATGAGAGTCATAGCAACCTCACAGAGAAGATAGTAGGTGATCAACAGTCTCCCCACCCCTTTTGCACATGCAGCACCAATACAACATAATAATCCGGCATTTTCATAAGCTATCTATAGTGAGGATCTTTCCTAAGGAGGCTGTCCACAGAAAGAAATCTGCTTTTAGGGGTGCCATAGTCTTCCAAATGGGCTTCCATGTATATGGGTTTGTGTTATGCATGACAATAGACTTGTTGAACGAACTGACAGTAAGCTTTCCTTCTTTGAAGGGCGCTAAGGAATCTTATCATCCTCTCCCACCCTCACTCTAGAAGAGCGCACGGGTTTGCTAAATCTGTGAATGTATCGACTTCCCAATCTTGTGCAGCTCTAAGAAAAGTGATATTCCATTAAGGAATAAGACTAGATTGGTCTAGAAGATTTGCAACCAATGCTTCCTGCAACCTTGCAATTCCATAAATTTCTGGGAAAGCTTTTTTGAGCCTTATTGCCACACCAAAGATGAGCTAGAATTTAATCTTGGACCCATCACCCTTACATATTTACCGAGTACACACTTTCCTCTCCCCCCCTAAAAAGAAACACTTTTCTTTACTTGGACAGCTATCCTAGGCAAGATTGTGACCACTGATAATTTGAGGAAGCGCTGGGTTATTATCACATATTGGTGTTGTATATGTAAGAAATCTGGAGAGTCTGTGGATCATCTTTTGCTATATTGTGAGACAGCTAGATACCTATGGATCGAAGTTTTCAGCTGAGTAGACTTGAACTGGGTGATGCCTGCCATAGTGGTTGAGCTATTGGATAGCTGGATATTTCTTGGAGGGGCACCGCCTATCAAATTAGTGTGGAAGATGATCCCTATCTACATTATGTGGTGCATTTGGAGAGAGCTCAACGATAGAATTTTTGAAGACAAGGAGTGGACACTGGAAGAGCTTCAATCTTTCTTTTTCTGTACCCTATTATTATGGGCCATAGCTATAAATTTTAATGGTCTTCATTTTCATTATTTTTTTGTATCGTACTTACCACATTCGACCTAGATAGGTCTTGTCTCTTGTATACCATCTTGTGTTTTTGGGTTTTGTCTATTCTATTAATACAATCGTTTACTTGAAAAAAAAAAAAATCTTGGACCCATCACCCATCTCAAGCCAAGTCCACTTGGAAAAAGTATCCCATCCTCTTATGATATGTTTCCAAAGCCCCACCCCGTGTGGTCCACTTGCCTCATTTGAATACCATCCACCATACTTATAGTCAATTGCAGCTCTCCATAAAGCCCCCTGTTTGATTGGTATCTCCACAACCACTTTCCCAATAGAGCTCAAAGTTTCCGTATTCCCACCATCTCCTGAGATTGGTGTGCATACCATGGACCAATTCTTAATGTGGAATTTGAACTTGTTGCCCATCCTTCCCTGTAGGAAGTCCCACTGCAACTTCTCCATGCGGTGAGCCACCTTGGTTGGTAGTGGAAACAGGGACAAGAAATCTGTAGGTAAGTTAGAAAGTACTTGTGATCAAAGTAACCCTTTTACCTTTTGATAGATACATCCTTTTCCAACTAGCCAACCTTTTGTCCATTTTTTCAACCATCCCATCCCAAATGGATGTCGCTCATGCTTAGTTGTCAGTCTGGTACATGTCTGTGTACTTGGGCTCATCTACCTTTATCATTAATAAGACTCCTTGTTTACTGATAAAAAAAAAACTGAATTTGTCCTGCATCACAGACTGTACGAAAACATTCACAAGAAGAGCACTAAACTGGGTACCAACAAGCTGAAATTCCAGTAAAACACAAACACTAACACAAAGTTTGCTGAAAAATGCACTCTGGTTGGATGTGCAAGAAAACATCATCGCCGTTTTCCTCTATCTCGACCTAGATAGGTCTTACCTCTTGTATATCATCTTGTGTACTTGGACTATGCCTATCTTTATTTAACAATATCCTTTACTTTTAAAAAAAACATCACCACCATTCAGATCTCACCACAAAACACCAAGCACCAGTCAGATTGTGCCACAAAACCAACCTATTGACACTGCCAAAAACAAACAAGATTTTCTTTTTTCCTACACCTGGAGAGAGTAACCAATGTGAGGTCGAAAAGCTAAACAGAAAAGGGTAGAAAAACCAAAATAGGAACAAAGGGGACTAAGAATCCTTAACCTTTGAATCTTTATCTGTTCCCTATTTGCCCTTGTCTCCATTGATGCATATATAGAGGCACTAGGATGTAAAAATCACAACTGATTATGAGACATCAATCACTGTGGAGTTTTGCACTGTGATTGGGCTGGGCATGTGGAGGTTCTTTGATAACCATGTGGATCACCAACTAAATGGTCTTCTACTATGAATGACATGTGGGAGATCGATCTCTACTTGCATTTTAATGTATGAAATTGAGATATGCAGCTTTAAGGTAATTGTGATGAAACTGTGGTGAGAGATTACCCAAGGCTCTTTTACAAGTAGTTGTGAGTTAACTGCTATAAAGGGACTTTGAGTTGGAAGACTGCATGTTGTAGTTGACTTGGAGCTGTTTTCATCATCTGGAGAAGTCTTCTCTATCACCTTGAGTGATGCTGGATGACTTCTTAAAATTGCAGCTATTCAAACCACCTGCTTGTTTGGGTGCACTACTTGCAGCTATATAACCCACCTGCTTCTTTGTGATATTTGGTTTGTGCCTTTGTGAAACTTCTTTGCATTTACTAGACCATCTACAAATTTAGATATTTTCATGAAGTGCTTGTGATGGACTTGTCATTCTCTTTTTGTGTCCTGGTACCCTATTTTGTCATTAATAAAATTATCATCTAACCCATAAATAAATATTCATTTGTGTCATAGACAAACGTTTGACATGTAGAACATGTAGCAGTGTTAAGACATTTTGAGGATCAAACGCAATGCTCAGTTTTTTTATTTTAATATTTTTTGTTGACATTGGAACTTGTTTTCCACTTGATGGTCATTTATCCTTGGCAAGTCATTGGCCCATGATCTAATTGCTTTGTATAATTTCTGCACCTAAATAATCTGACGGCTCGGTGCATCATGATTACCTGTGCATATTGAGGAATGGCATGTCTAATTTTCTGAGTTCTGCCGTGTTTGTAAAGCTTTTTGTTGTCCGTTTCCCCCTGCAGGTGGGTAGCACTGGATTTTCAATACATGCAGCAAAGAAGGCAAATTTATTGTCTTTAGTAATTGGACCTGGCACAGGATACAACTTGGTTAGTTATGGAGCTAATATTTTATAATAGAATCTGGGTTTTTGTAGGCCTATTTATCCGGGCTGGATTTTCCCCCACCGGAACTTGGATGGTTCCGGCCTGGAACATCTAGATAACCAAACCCGGGTACACCCGGTTGGGTACTGGGTTTTAAACCCAGGATTTTTTTTTTTTTTGGTTTGAATGTTTATGTTTGTTATTTCATTTATTTATAAATTATACTTTTGAAATAGCCTTTGAAAGTTTTTTGGAAGGCAAACGAATGGGGCATTTGATTATGTACACCCAAGATTGTTTTAAACTAATGGAGGCTTGATGCCAACCAGAATAATAAGTCAAATAGAGATGTTTAACCGGTTTTGCTGAAGAGTCCAAAACCAACACAAATGATTCCTACCTTGACACAACATGAATGCAGCATGATGAACCCAGAAGCCAGATTCATCATGGTTCTCACGGGTTTGAAACCTGGGTTCTGGTCCTGGTATACCTGGGTATCCGGTCTGGAACCTGGGTAAACAGTGCTAGCTTTTTGTGCATTTCTTCTCTTTGTTGGAACACGTTTTCATCTTCTTGCTGGTCACTTGGAGCAAATCCTTCTCTGTTCTTGTGTTTGTTATCTGAAGTCTACCAAGAAGAATCCTTTCATTTCCTCATCTTCCCCGTCAATCTCAAAGGGTCCACTTAATAATTCACCTTATTTTCTTTTAACACTAGCAGGAGTCCAACCCATTACCTGAAGAGGAAATCCCAGCACCAACTCATAAAGCTGGTGAATCGAAGAAGCAGAGCACATTCCAAGAGAGATTACGGGCAGAACAGGAGTCCTTTAAAGTAGTTTTTGACAGGAGGCGGCAGCGGATTGGTGGGCTTGATGTGGAGGAGGAATAGTACTTAGTAAATTTAAGGATGCTTTCCATTAAGCATATTGGATCCAAATTTTTATTTTCCCTCCCAGATGGGGATAGTTCCTGGTAAATTAAGTGATATAGTTTTCTTACGGTGCTCCTTAAATTTTTAGAATCTTAGGGTTTGTATTTCAATGCTCATATCTTTTTGTGATGATAAAATACTTGTGAGAATGAACGGTAAAACGTGCATAAAATGAGGGTTTTTTTTTTTCGGTCGGACGGTGGTTGTACTCAACGATTGTATAGCATTTGAAACATTGATACTTTCATGCGTTTGTACAAACGATATTTGGGACGAAAGTATATGTACTTGACAAAAGATCTTATTCACTAAGGAGTGGGTATATAAAAGTTGGTATTTGGGTAATCAAGAAAACTTCCGCTTCAAATCGACTATGGTGGAGAACCGCCTACATTATTGAGTTCAAACTTCTGGAAACAGCAAAAATTGGAGCCGTGTAGCAAGAGTTGTGTTAGAGGAATCGACAGGCGGAAACAACATACTGCTGGTCTAATGTTGAAGATTGTCGCTAGCCTGAAGAGAATGGCCACAGTTTTTAGTTGAAGTATATTATAACAGAGTGATGAGAATTATAATTAGGATGTGCTAGTCTCATGTATTTTCTTTGAGAAATAGTGAAGTTAATTATTAAAGAGTGAGATTTTTCATATTGATATTAGATTTAATCTTTTTTTTTATTAACTGAAGTACCGAGTACGTGGTTGTACATGTTAGCTAGTTACCCTTAAAAAAAAATGTTAGCTAGTGTTTTTATTTTTATTTTTTTGAATCAAAATGTTAGCTAGTTAGGATTATACAAATCACTTCTTTCGTCTTAAAGCAAAATTGAAGGAATGATTAATGCATTGTTTATATATAAACTATATATGGAGGGTGGACTCTTAAGAGCATTTACAATGGATTTAACAAATAAATAATAGTTAGCAGGCATTATTACAAAGTTGCAACAGCTTCAACAAGTAAATAATTAAAATAACTCTATCTCTTGACTCAACAAAAATGGTTAGTCCCTTGAGCTAGCCAAAAAGTCATACCCACATTCATAATTGTTGTGACGTCATATCTATGTTAGTTTATTTATTTATTATTTATTTTTATCTTGTTTTTCCACATGCAATATTTTTCATTCTTAGTAATAGTTAATATTTATTACTTTGACATTCTCAACTGTAGACTCTTATATATATTTAGGTATTCATTCTTAAAAAACATAGTCCTTGTAAAAATATTACTGTTAAAAAATATGACCATTAAAAAATTTTATTCGTTCGGAATAATTTGAACGTTAAAAAATTAATGTGTATTTTATAATAATAAATTAATATTTAAATTACAATTAGAATTAAAATAAATGAAAAGTTGAAAGATAATATTTTAATAGATAACTATTGATTTATTGAATTTGTTATTTGATATAGTAAAAAGTGATTAGCCAAAATTTGTAAAAGTGAATTTTCAAACCAAAATTTGGCTAAACAATAGTTAGACTATTGTGAATGCTCTAACATGGAAATAGTTGGAAATATTTTTTTTCCCCATCAAGCCACGTTTGGTTTACTTTTGTGATAGAACACTAGATTTATTTTACAATAAAAATATTTTCATAATTTAACATATCGCATCAAACCACGTTTGGTTTACTTTTGTGAGTCTCTTTGTAGCTAGCTAAAACGTTTCCCTTACTTTAAACAATATTTCATCCAGATGTATAGCGTAGGGTTATAATTTTACGACGGATCGATTACAGGCACACATACATCTTAACCGTTGAAAACCAAGCAACGATGACGATCAAGAAAATTGTACACAATGCAATACTGGAAGCAGGACAATATCAATTGCTCGATTTAGGGGTATAACCGGTCTGATTTGATCAGATTTTGGATATATTTTAAAATGAACCACTAAATACCAATTTTAAAATCTGAATAACCAATAACACACTAGTTACACCTTTAAATTGATACTTTCAATTTTTTCAATTTCGATTCAATTTTTTTGGTATATTATATAATATAGTATATTATATTAATATATGATAAATATGGTACTAATATAGTGTAGTACATTATAATATATTATAATTATATTTTATATTATGGTGATATATTTTATAATATATAATATAATGATATATTATAATATATAGTGATATAGTATTAATATAACTATTAATGTAATAGACTATAGTGATATACGATTTTAAAATTTAACAGTATATTAATTAATAATTTATCATATAATACAAAATTAATTTATATATAGTTATATATACTATACGCAAAGTTTATATATAATATAAAACATTATATGAAAAAATATTTATGCCATATAAAAAAATTAAATATATATATGAATCGATCCAGTTAGATGTAAGAAAAAGAAAAATTAAAACCGGATCAATTTTGAAAAAATGAAACTGGTATCAAACTAAATCAAATCCTGTACCAGATCAAATCCACCGATTCGATCCGGTCGAATTCAATTTATTAGTTCATTGATTTCTTTTCCTCCCCTATCTCGACCCTATAAATAATAGGGGCCCATATTTATCGTATAGACTATATATATATATATATATATATATATATATATATATATATATATATATATATACTCCAAACACTATCAAAGGCGATAGAGCTACCCCCTCTCTCTCCCTCTCGGCAGATATTATATATGGCAGCTAGTGCTGCAGGTGCCGTGTCGGGGCAATTCCTGACCCGTTTACTCGATTCAAACCAAAGAATTAAACGCAGTTGCAGCAGCCAAACCCTTCGTTTCTACCGTCATGTAAGCAATGCACTGATCTTTACCAACGTACTTATAATATATATAATAAGCATGCGTATATATATATCTGTAGTACATGCTGCTGCTTCTTCACATTTCTTAAGAAATTAAGTACTGAACTAATGATGATTGGTCATCTTTGAATGTATGTGTGTTCGAAAGCAGCAATATCAGGCGTGTATAATGTCCATGAATGGTTGCAAAGAATCAGACCAGGCCGGACTACTCCCTCATGTAGAAACCATTGAAACTCGTAGTTTATCCCCGGTTCCATCACCTGCAATGGCCATGGACAGCCTCAACTCCGCCATTTACCAGTTGAAATCAGAACCACCGGCGTCTGCATCTGGGATTATACGTCTCCAGGTAATTTTTCCTCATCATGCATGGTGTCTTGTATATTTTCTCCTCCATCCATTCATATTTCATGGACTATAACGTGTGTGTTTAATATGGAGAGTACTCCAACATCTTATCTATCTGTAATGGCACGTGGAAAGCTGGTATTGAACAGCTTCTTTTAAAGATCTTGATCCCTTTCCATCCTTCATCTCTTGAATGCAACGAATTATCTTCATTTTTTAATTTTTTTAATTTTTTTATTGTATATATATATGTGAAGATCATAGTTAGGATTAGGGCGCCGCTAATCTTACTCATCATGTTCACAAAAAGTACGCCCATATTGTTACATATACCTCATACAATTACTATTATATATATATATATATATTAATGTATATATACTGCATGCACCCTCATACTATCATATGCAAAATGCAGTACAATTATCTATTTAAGAGTGTTAGTTTGATACCATATTGTTTAATTGAAAACTAGCGCTACGGTATTAGCTAGTTATTCGTTTGTATAAAATTAATATGTTTTTCTGGCTCATATATTCTTAATTTAGATTTGTTATTTTTCATGCAATATTACTATATAATAGTTTGATACCATGATCAATATAAACTTTTAATCTTGTTTCAGTTTATTAATTAATTATTAATAGTTTTAGTATTATAATTATTAGAATAAGAAGACGTACCGAATATATTTTAATAACTAACTAACTAATTATATATATATATATATATATATATACTTCCAACATTTTCTGTTTGCTTATGTATATATTATATGATCCTTTATCATGAGCAAATGTTTTTCAAAGTAAATCATATTTTAAGAGAAATATATGTACAAAACCCAAATATAAAAGCCTCTCACCCGCGTGCTCATCATGTCTCTTTGTAAATAAATAGACTATATATGCACCATAAGTAAGTATAAAAAATCACACTTTTAAATATATATATATATATATATATATATATGCATACATACATATATACATACATGCATATATATATATATATATATATATATATATATATATATATAAAACGTACGCCCACCATGATTTATAAGATTTATAAACCTGAGTATTGACATTAGCTCCATTTAAAACCAATACAAATATAAATTTAATGATTTTATTTTAATTAATTTTACATTGGATTCATCAAAATTCATAGCTAAAACTTTGAGCTACTATACTTAAATATTATCTTTCATATTTGAAAGATTATTATTCATCCATTAAAATAATTTTTTATTACCTTTTAATATGTTTGTTGGATGAATAAATTATGGATGTATTTGTTGGACGTATGATAAATTATATATTATAGTATTATTTGATAAATCCGACGTGGAATTTATGAATGTGGAAATGTTAGCTTTATATCAAACTTATACTTTCTATTAAATTTTAAGAGAAATTTTGATGGAGTCAATGCCAATGCTCTGAGAGCACTGACAATGGATCCATCAAAATTTTCTTTTAAAAAATATAAATTTGCACACTATTAAAAATTCTTCATCATATTTGATCAAATATGAGGAAAATAAAATGGAGAGAAAAGAATAGTTAAAAGTATTTTTTTTTTAAGTTTTTGAATAATGATTCATCAAAAATGTAACTTGTATTTAAAAAAAAAAAAATTTGATGAATCCATTACCAGTGCTCTAAAACAACTGGTATCTTGCTAGTATTACTTCATAGTTTAAGTACCATGCTCATGTAAAATGGATGATGGCTAGTAATTAGTTTTGATGCGCTCTCGTTAATATTTGTAATTTGTAAGTTTAATAATTTTTCATAGTATAATAAGAAGAAAGCATTGTTCTATATTTATACGTACATTCATTACTTTTTTTTTTTTTTTTGTGTTAAAATCATGTTTATTATTTAAATTAATGTTTATATCTATAGTATATATTTATATAAGATATATGATAATGAGTGCAAATAATAATTTATTGACTATAATATCATTTTCTGGATGCCTAGTGCTTAGAAGCTAATTCATATAATTAAGTAGTATACTATATATATATATATATATATATATATATATATAATTTTATAGTTTTATCCTTATTAATATTTCGAGCTATAGATCTTTTTTTTTTTTTTTTTTTTAAATGTGTTGAATATATGTATATATTGTCGTTAATTATATTTTTCAAAATATGTAAATTATATTAGTGCATGCTTAACCCTTCAAATTACCATATTTTTCCAGTATAACATAATTAGCCCTAGGGCCCCAAGAATACCTATTTTTAGCACTTATAATTCCATAGTTTATTTCAAACGTATCCAGTTACAATATTATTGTTTTTTTCAATATCAATCCTATCGCGTCTAATAGGACGATCAGAAGTACCATTACATACAAGTAGTGCAGTACCATGATAATTTTTAGAAAATGGATTAATATAAACTAAAATTATTATTATCTTATTAAATTATAAAAAAATAATTATATTTTATTTTATTTTTTAATTTTTTTTTTGAAAAGATGGCGGCTGCCGCCCCAAGGTACCTCCGCCACTGAGGGCATGCATCAGAGTAGTCGTACTGCTTAGTTGATCATATGTCACATGAATCATAATTTTAGTCATATATGTACATTATATATATATATATATATATATGTGTGTGTGTGTGTGTGTATAAATTGAACCTGAATTTAATAAATAACGAGTAATGCTAGATATAATATGTATGCATTTTTGTGCAATTTCTGTGTATTCATTTTAAAAAATATTGGAATCCATTTTTTAAAATTTAATTTTTTTTTTTTATATAAATCTCCTATTTATCCATTTTTTAAAGAAAATATGCACAACTTGCCATCTCTGTAAATATAATTTCTAATGAATAAAAGATGCATCCTACCAGCATTTAAGTATTTTCCTTTTTTTTCTTTTTTTTTTTTAATTTAACAAAATGTACGTATTATTTTCTTTGTAATGGAGAAGATACACATTAACTATTTTTCTGATTTTGGGCTCCAAATAGTTCTTTTCCATGATAACATTCTATATTATCCCCTCCTTTTAGAAAAGGAAAAAATAATTTATACAAATTTTAAATAAATAAGCCTCGTACAAACTTTTATAAAAACCTATATCCACAATAAAAAAGAATAAAACAAATATTTTTTCTTAGTGGGGCTCAATTTCTTACAAAGAATTTGCATAAAATTTATCTATTTGAGATTCTAACATTATATATTACTCTTAAAAGAAGAGAAATTAGTTATGATTTTAAAAAAAAATTAAATTTACAAATTTATATGAGTTTAATTGATATATTTAAATTTTAATATATTATATCAAATCAAGTTAACTTATAAATTCAAATATATCGTAAAATATAATTTGCTATTAGTATGGTAAAACAATAATCACCTGTGACTAATCACATATATAATCTTTTGACTTATAACAACGTTGCATAGGTATGCAGGTAAAATTATTATTTTTATAATTCTATATAAAATGTTAGATTTACTTAATAATAAACTAATTTTATAATCTAATATAACAAATCAAATTATGTTAATTTGTATTTTAAAAAAAAAAATTACCTCAATTTATAAATTTATTTTTATAAAATATTTTTATCGTTAAGCATTTTTCCTTATTAAAAAATAGTCAGAAGAATTTTGAATAAAAAGAGAAAATAAAATATGTTTTACACTTTCAAATTAAATCATAAAGTTTCAAACCTCCAAATTTAGGCACTGTTTAGATAAAAAAAAAATATATTTTATCTCATCTTTTGATATAAAATATAATAATTAATTTAAAATTTTAAAATAATAATAAAAACATGATAGAATTTGGCAGAAGAAACCAGAGCTAATGGGCACACATTTTTTTTTTTTTTTCTCATCAAATACTAAATAGAAATGGTTCATTAAGAAAGTAAAAGGGTTCTTACAGGCATTGCAATTACGACAATTATAACAATTATTGAAAAAAAAAAGAATTGGTTGTGATTAGGTCCCAATCCAGCAACAAATTGACGCAATTGATTGGCTTCACGCCCAAAACAATCTTCTTCTTTCTCGCTGTTTCTTCTCCAGTCGATCAGACAGCTCCGATATTTTCCATTCGGTCGACGGAAACGGCAACGGGAATGGCAGCCCAAACGGAGCAAAAAGTTTGGTCAGTGTTGCCGGAGTGGGTTCGGCAGTCTTCTTTCGACGGATGGACCCATTTTCATATAGCGACTGGAAATCCATTAGAAGGTAGTTAAACTGAAAATTAATCTCATTTCCTTCTGACATTTCGGAAGCCCATTACGTTAAAATGAGAATTCTAGATGTGGTATTTTCTCTGTATAAAGGTTCCTCTCAGATACGTGCCCTTTAATCCGTGCTTATGGAGGCATCCGTTTCGATGCGAGGACTAAAATATCGGCAGAATGGGAGCGTTTTGGTTCCTTTTACTTTATGGTTCCTCAGGCAAGAGAAACTGTTTTTGTAACACGATTGAGTTAGGGGCTTTGGGTCATTTTTCTTGTTGGGATTAATACCTTCTGCTACTATATTCTGAATGACAGGTTGAGCTCGATGAGCTTGAAGGAAGCTCAATGCTTGCAGCATCTGTTGCATGGGACGAATCCCTTTCATTGCCATGGGAAATGGCCATTGATGCACTTCAGACTACGATGTGCCAGGTCCGTATAATTTGTTGGCTTTGCTCAATGTGTGGATACTCGTATGGGGTTAGTCTCTTGTACCATATCTATATATCCTGTTTATACATTCTTAAATGATGCAGCTTTCTTCATTTGTCGTAAACATGCGAGACGAACGTCCTAAAACATTCATAGTAAGCAAGACTGATGTTCCTTCTATGACATATTGGGAACTTGCCGTTAACAAAGCTTTGCAGCATATAGACAGAAGCAACTCTGAACTAACCAAGGTTATATATATTCAGGTTCTATGGTTTCGAACACTAGTTTTTTCATCATATCCACCCCTCTAACTGCCTCCTGTTTTGTTTTCTCTCTCTTGTGTATTAATGAATCAATCTGAACTTCATAATTAAGGTTGTGCTAGCACGAAGCAGCAGAGTGGTGACTGCTAACGAAATTGCTCCTACAACATGGTTAACATGTTTGCAGGTAGTATTTTCTTGTCTTGATTTAATTTGCACTGCCAAATATGCATATCGTGCTATATATCCCTAAATTTGATGGATCTGTGTGATAGCAAGATCAGCTTACATCAGCTAGACTTTGTAGGTTGGAAAGTGTTGGGAATTTGGACCTCCCAAATTCACCCCCAGGATCCACCTCTATGCAGGAATATAAAGAGATATACAGAAATAATAATAACACAAGAATTTACCTGGAAACTCCCAAAGCAGGAAGAAAAAACCAGCAGACCCAGAGAAGAAAATACACTATGTGAAAAATTGTTACAATCACACAATTTTTCTCCTCACCACAAATGACACTCACAAAATTTTCTCACTAAGAAAACTTTAACTTTCACCTCTTTCCCTTTTACAAGAAAAGGCTAATAGAGGATTTTACTCACAAGTTATTACTTGATAACTTGTTAGTTGGTGTGTCTAACCAAGAAGTCTTAGCCTCCTTATATAGCCCAAGAGGCTTATTGTGGCTTCACTTCCTACCCATGTGGGATTGAAGCCAAGGAACAAACTCAACAATCTCCACCTTGTGACTTTGGCTGATCCCACAACCATGCTCCACCTGGATGAAGATCTTCATAGCTTCCGCTATCCTTTTTTTGCCCCTATCTTTATGCTTGAAGACCAATTGAAGTCGCGCACAGCTTCAGTTTCTCAAGTGTAACGCTCTTTGTCAACATATCAGCAGGGTTCTTACTTCCACAAATTTTCTCAAGTAACAACTGTCCATCATCTACCAATGATCGTATGAAGTGATACCTGATCTGTATGTGCTTAGTCCTGGAATGAAATGCTGGGTTCTTGGCGAGGAATATTGCACTCTGATTGTCGCTGTAGAGAGTGCCCTTTTTAATATCTTTGCCCAATTCCTCCAAGAAACCCTGTAGCCAAATCATTTCCTTTGCAGCACGAAATTGTTGATTTAATTTGCAGGTAGTATTTTCTTGTCTTGATTTAATTTGCACTGCCAAATATGCATATCGTGCTATATATCCCTAAATTTGATGGATCTGTGTGATAGCAAGATCAGCTTACATCAGCTAGACTTTGTAGGTTGGAAAGGACAAGGACAATGCTTATCAGTTTTGTCTACAACCACCTAATGCAGCAGCATTTATAGGAAATACGGTAAAAAGTCTCATTACTCCACAACTAGCTTATGCTTTTTATGTTCACCCCAACAAAGAAAAGTACGAAGATTTTGCTTTTTGTATACTGCTTTCCTGGCATTCCTTTCCACCTACCAGTTTTGGCCTTTACTGCTTGTGCCTGTTACTGGGTAATAGTTCATATATTTTCAAAGTCCTTGGACTCAATGTCCAACATTAACTTAATGTGTATAAACTTTGTGAACAGCCGGAGCGACTATTTCACAGAAAATGTCTTGGCGTCAGTAGTGAGGCTTTGGCTGGAACCCGTGCCAGGGGTGGATCAATGGCTCAAGATATTCAAGTAGAGCTCGACTTGCTTTCCAGGTTATTAGTAAATTACCATTAGTCATTAACTTTTAGGGATGTTAATACCATTGCTAATGCTGCAAGTAATTTCAGTTCCTCTAGCGTGGCTGATACACAACTTTTATCATGTCAATTGTCCTTGTACTGATTTTGCAGTCCCAAGGATCACCTAGAGTTTGCCATAGTGAGAGAAAGCATAAGAAAGAAATTAGAGGTAAGTTTACATACGCTACCTATTTTACTGATCTTCTTATATGTATTTCTTTATATGTTCTTGGTAGTTGTTTGTGATGAAACTCTTGTCAATGGCCTTCCTATTAGAATGCCTAGGATCATCAAAAGCACCCTTTCCAATCTTCTGACCTATTATCTCTCCCTCTTCTCTTTACCAGTGTGTAGCAAACCAGATGGAAAAACTGTTTAGAGGTTTCTTGTGGGGTGACATGGGGGAGGAAATCAAATTTCACCTTGTGAGTTGGCAAAGGGTGAGCTGTCCAATTGTGAATGGTGGGTTAGGGGTGCGAAATTTATGTGTTTTTAAAAAGGCATTACTAGGAAAGTGGTTGTGGAGGTATCATATGGAAGGGAGCTCATTGTGGAGAGAGGTAATTGACATCAATTAAGGTAGTGAGCTCGCGGGGGGGATGGTGTTCTAATGAGGGTAGGGGGTCTTATGGAGTAAGCCTTTGGAAATAAGAAAGGGGTGGAACACTATTGAAAAATAGCTTAAGTTTGTGGTGGGGGTTGGGACACGAATCCGTTATTGGTTTGATGTATGGAGTGGGGAGAGCCTTTTTGCACTGTTTTTCACTTAACTAGAAATCAGAAAGCTGCAATTTCGGATGTGCTTTGTCGTGTAAATGGGACGGTAACTTGGAATGTCACTTAACGGGTCAAGACGGGTTGATCCGTTAAGCAATCATGTCTTAACGGGTCAACCTGTTATGACTCGAACCCATTAAGACTAAACCTTAACATGCTATTATTGTATCGTATTCATGCTGGGTTAACGGGTTATATAACATATTGCCACCCTTAAGAATTGGTAGATCATTTGCTTTTACGTTGTGAGATGGCTGGGGAGATATGGGCTGGCATCCTTAGTAGAGTCGGGCTGAATTGGGTAATTCCTAAGAGTGTGTTGGATCTACTAGCATGCTGGAACAGGTCTCACAATAGCGCTCAACTGGCAGCAGTGTGGCAGATGACACCTTTGTGCTTAATGTGATGCCTATGGTTGGAAAGAAACGATAGGTGCTTCAACAATAAGGAGCGTGCATTGGGTAAATATTTTGACAGTGGTTTTCCGCGAAAAATTGAAAAAAGAAATCCAAAACTGGTTTTATGCCAGAATTCCATCCGCAATTCCTACTCAATTTAATATTTTGAGAGGATTTGATTTCCTTTAATTGTGGAGATTCAGAGATAAGTTTAATATAGTTGACCTATTGTAATTGAAGAGAACCTAAGACGTCTGTCAATTATAGAGTTGACTTCATTTATTTTTGAAAGGTTTCGTTTTCGTTACTAATTAAATTCTAGAGGTTAGAATCAACTCAATCTTTAACTATTTTCGTTCCGCCACATTGCCATCTGTGATTGATGTACTGATTGTGTTACGTGTCCCTCCTAAGAACCCATCAATTAGTTACTATGATCATAAGCCATGTGGTTAATAAGTCTTCCAATTCAAGGTTCAACACCTATGGGTGCAAACAATCCTTTGGGGCCACATTCCGTAGTGAAAAGCCAACAATTTAACCAGTTCCGTGTAGGAAACTTCCGAGGGTGCGGTGCGGGGGACTGACTTTACTCTGCAGGAGTGGGTTCGAAGGGCCTTGCCTTGGAGAGGTTCCCCGACATTAAAAGAAAAAAAAAATCTTCCAATTGTCGATGTTTAGACAAATGCCTTATTCATGACTATGGATCATTGCAGTCCATGCATTTTACCTCTATACATCCAATAATCATCTACAATGCAAGTTGGCAAAACCAGTTTTCTTCTGAGTTAAGAACCTTCTAACTGCTGTAGCAAAAAGACCATTGTCCAAATATTCTTTGAGAGGCCATTAGCACCAGATTTTTGCAAAAAATAAAAAATAGAAATATAAATATATAAATAAAAAAGGACAGCTGTACCATGTATGTCCTACTTTCTCTTGCGTCCCTATTATTGCTTTTGGTTTTTCTTGATCATGACTTTGGGTCCATCACAAGCATTCTCTTCTAATAAGCGCATGTTTCTAATGATGCCATCATGCTTAATTAGTCTTCTCTTGATTTTGAAGCCTACAACATTCATATAAGCAAGTAGCTGGATGACATGGAATTAACTGCTGACCCAACATCTCTGCATTGAGCATTTGTAATAGACTCTGTCCAAGTTGTTCCAGACATCTTCACTTATGCTGACAATTCTGCTTTGTAGGCTGTATGTAGCGGTGTAATGGTAGAACCAAAGAAAGTGATAAAGAAACTACCAAGAGTCCAACATTTATATGCCCAATTGACAGGCAGGTTAAAATGTGAAGATGATGAGGTAAAAACAGAGACGGTCCATCACAATTTTCACAGCTATTTGATCTCTGATTATTTTGCCTTCGTGTTTACTTTATCTCAAAGTTAAAAATGATTGCAGTTGTTTTTCTTCCAAAAAGCTTTAAATGTTAATCATTAATTCATGCAAGACATGATGGTTTTTTCATTTTTATTCGTTTTCCTGTGCCTGTATATAGATATATGTTTTAATAAGTAATAAGAAAGTTTATTCCCAAGAATAGGCAAAGTCCAACTACACAGGATGTATGCAAAGGAAAAACCTTCGTCTCTCTTAAAACAAAAGAGAAGCTAAAATAGATCCAAAGTTTACATCTGCCATTACAAGAGTTTTAGCCCACAACCACAAAGTACTAAAGAAAAAATCCCTAAGGCTTCATTTATTTTCACAACTCTTCTCAACTCATCTTATTTAATCATTACAACTTACTTTCCCAAATTCCCACACAAAATAAAATAAACAATTCAACTTTTTCAAATCCAAATCTAAAAATAATAATAAAAAAATATATTCTAACAATATTTTATTCAACTTTTAACTTTAATCTCAATTCATATAATCTCATATCAATCTTTTCTGAGAGAAAAAATGAGGCCTAAGTTCTCCCACATAGCATTCTTTATCTTCAAAGCATCTCCCATTCTTTTCTAGGCAGAGACACCACATTAGACATGAATGAGTCATCTTCTATATATCAGCTACACTGTACCTGTGTTATTTACAGAATTCTTCTGTTTTATCTTTCCTTGCCAGTTTGACATCTTAGCTTCTCTTCATCCAACTCCAGCAGTTTGTGGATCTCCAAGAGAAGAGGCACGAGTTTTTATAGCCGAAAATGGTAGATATTCTATCATTGTTATTTTTATGATGCACAGTCCAAGTTTTGTTTATTTTCTTTCAAAGTTCTTCAAGACAACATTCAAAAGTCCTCTTACATTATTGCATGCGTGCAAGTTATTAATTTTGTTAGTGAAAGGAAAACCGTCTTCAGAAATAAGGTTGAACATGTGAAGGAAATCAAGATGTCAAAAAAAGCTATACATGCCTTCTATGAGAGGCGAAGTGTACCATGTTTATTTTTGGAACAGGTTGGATATGCTAGTGGCACTGATAAATGGTGGATTGAAGGGGAGGAGGTGGAGGCTGTGATGTTGATGCTGGGGCATTGTGGTTTTGCTTTTTGTGGTGTTGACTGAGAGCGGATGTGGTGGTGGTGGTGGCGGCACTATAGAAGGGTTGTCATGGTGGTGTTGACTGTGGCAGTAATGTTGGAGTAGCATTGTTAGGATTTGTGAATTTATTTCCGAAATTTAGGACTCTGGTGTAAGTTCTAATTTGTCATAGGGTTGTGACTTCAATGGAGTACCATTTTCTAGACATATCCTTAATCAGACTACATAGCTTGTGACTTAAAGAAAAATTGTAAAATGGATAACGACACTCAGACTTGGGGAGAGATTTTGGAGCTGCTCATGAACTGGAAATTGGCTGCCTAGGTCTGGATGCAGCAGGATATTTTTTTTGTATCCCCATTTCCATGTCAGTACGTAGGCAGATTAGTGGTACAATAATTCCTTCTCTAATTACTGCTTTTATGGAATTAGATGTTCAATTTTTTTAGATGTTCAATTTGATTTGCGTTGAAAGCATACCCTTTGATTTCATTTGCTGGATATTATAGCAATGTAAGACGCTAGGGCTGCTAGATAATTAAGTTTTAGTCCTAATCAAAGAATTCACAAGACAGCTGCAAAAACAGGGGAGCACTCAAATCTTTTTATTTTTTTTCTTCCGTTGTTTTAGCAGTATGAAACAAGCTTAAACTTGATTTCTCACCCCCTTTTTGGACCATATACATGGACTGATTATGTATCATATATCTCACCTAATACTAGCACAAGTTAACAAAGCATAACCATTATAAAAATTTAACTAGACTTAGTTTATATTGCTGCGACCAGTAACAGTAAATTGCTGAAACTTCCATAACACTATTCATCGGGCAATATGTTAACCTTGTCTTCCTGAACATAATTTAAAAATCGATATTGATATCAATATGGTTGAATTTCTATGTATATTGTTCAGAGTTATTTGATCGAGGAATGTATGCTGGGCCTGTTGGTTGGTTTGGTGGCGGAGAGAGTGAGTTTGCAGTTGGCATCAGGTCAGCATTAGTGGAAAAGGTGAGCCGAGTAAACCCTATCTTTAGTTTACTAATCCATTTTGTGCTAGTGAAACTGCCTTCAGAACTTATGACGTTTTAATTCAATTAAGAAACAAAACCCTAACTTCTTACAGATGTCACTTTTAAGAGTCACATTTCTAAGAGAAAAGTTACTAATAGTAAGCTTTAAGCAGTAGTGAAAGAGCATAGAATTTGTTTTGTATCTTGCAAGAAAATCTTTTAACTGTCTGAATCATCTGATATTCATGTTGTTAACAACATCACGGTGCTGACTAATTCTGGATCCTAGGGTCTTGGTGCATTGATGTATGCTGGAGCAGGGATAGTAAAAGGAAGCAATCCATCATTAGAGTGGGATGAATTGGAACTCAAGATATCTCAGGTATGTTCACCTGTAGGTGGGCGGTGCATACGGATTGTTTGTGGATTCCTGGGGTGTGTTTGTTTGCACCCGTGTTCCAGCTCTTCATGATCAGGTTTACATGAACAGATCAGGTTTACAGATCAGGTTTCTGTGTGTGATGAACACTGGCTCTCTTGAGAGCCAATCTCTTTGCATCAATCATTAGCATTGTTGGAAGACATTCTTGAATGCAATTTTAATTGTTCTGATCTGTTCTGTAGTTCATCAAGTTGCTTGAACTTGAAGTGCCTCGGCATGAAACATTGATGACTTGAAGCGTATAAACTGAAAGGTAAGTGATCTTGACATCTAGGGGTGTTCATCTGGATTCCGGATTTGGGAATCTGGGTTCCGGATCCAGAATTTTTTTAAACTTTTTAAATAAAAATGTCAAAAGTATTGAAAAATAAATAAAATTTCAAAATCAGGTCGGGTTTTACCCGGCCCAGATGAACAGGCCTATTGACATCTAATTACTTAAAACTTGGAGGGAGGTTGAGGGGGAAGCTTTGTCATGAGTTCATTAGCTGACTTGGTTATTGTTTTTACTTTTGAAACTAGCATTTAAGTATGTATATTTAGTTTTTTAATCATGTATATTTTTCTTATCCTTATTGATGGAGTCACCAGCATTAGTGCACTTGAGCTAGTAACTTGTGTTCTGAACAAACAGCAACTTTGAATTTGCCCTTAATGTGAATATTCAAGGGGAAATTGGGTTGCAACCCAGTTTACTCTGTCACCATTGATGTTTTGCAATATAACCTCAGTCCCATGAATCATCTGGAGAACCATAAGTCATGAAATACTTTCTCCAGTTTATCACTTTCATTGCTTGGTGGTCTCATTAGCACATCTAGTTTTACTTATGCTAATATGTTAAAAATATGCATTGTCTTATGCTCATTTTGGAGTATACGGAAAACTATGAACTTGGTAACATTCTTTCTGTATCCTTAGGGCATCCAACATATGAGAAGATGCCTTGAGCAAATCATTCTTGCATAAATTGTTGACCTTTGAAGTAGTAACTCTGAGACCTGTCATGCTAATCATTTACCATAAGTTTGAGCTTAAATTTATGTGGTGACAGATGTCGAGAAGCAGAGACACTATTTCTTTACTGAAGGGTTGATTTTAACTGGCCGTTGATTCATATTTTGAGGTCTGTTGTAATATCTTCAGCTCCAGAATAATTCCATAAGCTAGCATTACAGGTTCAAGTAGTTGACCTTGCTTGTTCAGAGTGGGAAATCCGCTAGGGTTTTTTCCTTGCTGTTCGATCATGTTGCAAATTAATTTGGGCTGCTCAAAACTTAATGTCAAGTTCACTGTCAATCTGCTGCCTGCAACATCCGAGTCTGAATGGTTGGTGAATAAATTGTAACTTACTGAGAATAAGTAATATGAATTTTATTCATTTGACTCAATATTGTATGTTTGCCTGAATGAGTTATAAGAATCTTCCTTTCACAAATGGGTGTGATGGTTTGTATCTAGAGAATCCTACAGCGCAACTTTTACCTGGATTTTGGTTGCCTATTTGAAGAGCGGCATGACCTCGTGTACTAAAAGCTTGCAGAAATCTGATATAGAATTCTATATCAGATGATTATATCAAGCATTGGGAAATTTCTCATTTAGGGTATAAGCCCAAAGAATGGTTGATGAACAACGAACCCATTGTTAGTTTTAGCTTGAAATCATATTTTTCTTCATTGTGAGGTAGCCAAGTCCTTTACTCGTATATATAAAAAAAATGTGGCCAAGTCTTTGTGAAATGAGATTTTTGGTTGAACAGGCGTTGATTGGGTGATGCCTAAGGAAGTGGTTGATCTTCTTGCATGTTGGAATGGTTTTGAGGGAAGAAAATGTGTTAATGCCATATGGAAGATGATTCCTTTGTACTTGATGTGATATCTTTGGTTGGAAAGGAATGAGAGATGCTTCGAAGACAAAGAACACTAAATGTGAGAATTTAGGGATTTCTTTCTTGTAAAGTACTTCGTTTTTGTGGGCTGATAATTTCAGGATTTGTTTAAGCCTCTTTTCGTTTCTAGTGTGAAGTAGATATTTCTTTTGTATGTGTGCTTAGGCTTTGCCTATTCATGGCAAGAAAATTCTCTTTTTAACTACCAAAACGGGAAAGAAGTTCTAGCTTGATTCATTGCTTTGACCATTTGAGTGACCAATCTGAACGACATTCAATAATGGTCGACTCTTATTTTCCTTTCATACGTTACCAGATTAAATTCCAACAGAGTATACCTTATATAGACCCCACCTATTTCCTAACAGGAACCTTTTTTCTTGGCAATCTTTCAATGGTTGCCATAAAAATTGCATCACAAGTATATTAAATCAAAATATTTGTTATTTGACTCCTTAAAAAAACTAGTTCGATCGGCAAATAAAATAAGAAATTTACATTTTATTTTTAATGCAGACTGCCAATCTTCCTTCTTCCACATCCCAATTCCATTATTCTCTCTCTCTCTCTCTGCCTTTCTAAAGCATCCATCCAAATGTTATTCCCATTTAGACTATGTTGTCTACTGCTAAAACCTCTGTTTATTCACAGGGTTCATAAGTTTCTACACGATACATACAGATCTATATACTAGATATATGTTGCATTTGGTAGGGTTAACATGGCTTATGCTTGAAGCAGTTGAGAGCGCCTGCAAAGCGGGTGAGCCTTCTCACAAAGGAGCCTGGTTTTGCTTTGATCACATCATTCTTGTGCATATGTTTAATTGGTCTTCCAGATTGAACAAAGAAGGCTCCATTCATCATCAAATCACCCTCTGATCTCCAGTCCCATGTCTTCCACACGCTCTCAGGTGCGTAATCCCTCTTCGTCACCTGCACAAACGGTATTTGAATTAATTGATTCTTTTCTTTCTTCGCTTTTGGTTAATTACTCTTCTTTGATCCATCTTTTTGGATAAATAATGATAACTGAGAACTCTTTTTAATTATTGAACGAACCTACCTCCTTGCAAAATGCCTTCGGAGGAGCTATAAAGCGGTTACCCTGGCTAAGAATGGTAGGATGTTGGCTGCCACCAATGGCATACATGAGCCAATGGGTGTAGTCATTGTTGACAACGTGGACAAACCCCCATCTTGACCTTGGCATCCTCTGTACCAATCCCTGTCCGAAGTGATTGAAAGCAAGAGTTATTTGCATCACTTCATCTCCACTGAATCCATCGCTTGCACCAAACAACATCACCTTCATATATGCAACCCCACAGAAAGAGTTTAAATACCAATATACGTAAATTGATGTGTCAAGACTTTCACATGATCATGTATTTAATATATCAACAAAAGTTCTATACGCGTTCTTTTTTGTATACTTTTTGTGCACTCCACTAATGTGATTGATTGTGTCGTTTTGTTTCAGTATAAAATAACTGCTTTGACCAATCATATCAGTAGTGTGTAAAAAATATTACACAAAAGTAACTTTATATAGCAGAACTCTTAATATTGATGTATCAACAAACAAACCAAACGTGTAAATGTATTTAATTTTAAATGTCACCTCGTTATGATGGGTGAAGTGGCAGTTGGAGATGGTAATGGCAGTGGATCCGGAGACGGCATCAATCAGTCCATCGTCACAGTTCGACATGGAAACATGATCGATCCAAATATTGGAGGACCCAAAAATTGAGATCCCATCACCATCACTGCGCATGCGATAGCCATAGTGATCGACTGAATCTCTAACCACGCCACCAGAGCCAACCTTTATATCATGGATATGGAGGCCATGGATGATCACATTTCTTACAAACTGAAGGGTAATTTGAGCACCAAAGGCAATGTGAACCTGAGCCCCACGTCCATCGATGGTCTTGTGACTCGTCATTATGAGCTCTTCGCTGAGTCTAATAATCATGTCGTGTGCAAAGATGATCCAAAGCGGCTTCGGCTGAATGGCGGCATGTCGTAGGGTTCCGGGTTTAGGGTTAACAAGGTCGCCGTCGGATGGATCTGTGACCACATAGATATTCCCATGCTTGCCTCCTGTTGTCCCACGACCGAAACCTAGGACACATTTCGTTAGCTTCTTGCGACTTTTAGCCCAGTTTTTGTGGCATCTCCAGCACCGATCAATTGGGTTTGTAGCCTTGCATGGCCCCCAGCTTTTGCTGCCCAATTTTCTCCTTGTGTCATTTGCACCGACGTTCAAGGCCCTACGTATGTATGTACGTACATTAATAATGGCAAACTAATTCATAATTAAACAACGTGCGAGTCGAGGTTTTCTTCGAGTACGTACTTCTTGCTCAAGAGTTTTGAGGGCTATGTACAAATTAAAAAACTATAGATTTATAAAGCGAACCCTACATATAATATTTATGGCTCATCTCATGTGTATCAACTACCATATCATTAGATGTCGTGGCACTAATTAATTTATACGCATAAACGTATCTTTGTTCCATTTAAAACTCTCGTACATACAGCAAATTAATTAGAACAAAATGTATTAGAGAAACCGACATTAATTAATATTACAACACATGATGCATACATGAAGAACATGCGTTTAAATTCTCAGATAAAATAAAGTAAATTGCTGGATATATATGTATATATATGACGTTCTTACTTGTCGACCTCCCCGTTGAAATGATCGGTAACATTCAAGGGATTTGGCTGGTAGGCCTCGAGGGCAGCCTTCCTGGCTTCTTCTGCTCGCTTCTGCCACACATCATCAAAATCTGCAATGTGTGCCTTCACCTTTGTTGCAAATATCGCAACAAAAGCCCATAAAAATAGCAATCTAAGCTTCATAGTACGTAGTTTCTTCCCTTTCTTTTATTTTTCTCGATCGCTTTGGAGTGTGTGGGTTGAAGTACCCTTTGTGATATCATGTAGAGAAAGTAGTAATTAATTAGATTGCATGCACGGCCATTTTCGACATGGAAGAAGGCGGTTGTGATGGTTTTTTGGCATGTTTGTCTTGTGTTGGGAGATTAAATTAAAGCTAAAATGCTGAATGGTGCCAAGGGCGTAGCATCACTAAGACCATGACCCTAAATGAAGCAGTGATAGAAAATGAGACGCAGGGAGGGAAGAGAGGAGAGCCAGTACTAATAATATTGATCATAGGTTTTTAAGTCTATCCATCAATATCGCCTCATTATGCCTTTCTAATTCCTTATTATTAATATATATATATATATATATATATAACTTTGGGTTCTTATAATGGTTTAAATTTTTTATTATAAGGGTACTGAATTGCAAGATCAACATGATTGATCTGAATCTTTATGTTTTTACGAATCGGATACTCAGTTTTTAAATTAATTAGCAAAATTGATATTTGAATTTCAAAGAGAATACATTTAGCTATCCAACTCCTTCAATGATACAAAACTAGTAGGAAGGTCACGCACATGTTGGTCTTTGAACATGACAATATATGGCATACTAGTTTTAATACTCATGTTAATTTTCTGATGGATCAGGAAGACTAATTAATTAGGCCGTACGTACTAATTTCGAGTATTTTAAAGTGTAGGTATATTTTTTGTGAAATTTATAAAAACTGAGGCCTAATTATAAAAATGTGATAATTCAAATACAATATTTCAGATACTAGTGATTTTTTTTTTTTTTAATTTGTCTAATATTTAGAGCTTGGACAAATCATTTCTCATTTTTTTTTCTAGTAATATTGGCAGATATGATTCAAACTAGGGTTAAGGTTTAAACTTCAAACAATTTAGGTTTTAAAAGCTCTAATGCATGCATACTATATAATTTGATTAATCATTAGGAACGATCGTGACATTGGCTATCATATGTTATTTAAGTTGTATGCAAACTTCTAATTTTATCATTATTGAGAGATTTTGATGTTATGTTATTTAGAAAATAGTAATGTTAGATACAATTTTGGAATATGCAAACTTATTTTCTTTTGAAAAAGAACGGGATCACTATTAATAAACAAATTTCTATTTTTTTTTAAGTGAGTTCTCAAGATTTAGACACTCTGAAATTATATAAATAAGTTTCTTTTGAAAAATGATATACATACAATCCTTTTCACAATCATGTTTTAAGCTAATGTTAACATTGTTTAAAATAATTTTAAACAGTAATATTATTTTACAAGAATATTCTTATTTTAAAACATAGTTAAAAAGTTATTCTATTCATGATGATGATCAGTCCTACACCACACACCTGTTGATGTGGATTTTTTTTTTTTTTTTTATATTACCTCAACAGGTGTGTGGTGTAGGGCTGTTGAGTACAAATTTTTTTTTATATAAAAATAGTTATATTGTATCATTACTCATGTTGTTTTAAGGATTGGTTGTGGTACTTTTTGTCATTATTACGTCTCACGTTACTCATTGAAGGGATAGCTAATCTATTTATTAACTTGGTATAATCACATGGGTAGGGCGGCAAACGATTCGATCAAAGACGAGTTTGAGTCAAATCGAGTCGAGCTGGACTCAAATAATTCAAATTCGAGTTCGAGCCGATCAAAGATGAGTTCGAGTCGAATCGAGTTTCTTATCGATCTTTGTTTTTACTCTCTAACGAACCGAGCCGAATTTAGTCGAGTAATTACTCGAGTTTCTTACTCTTTATAAATATTTGACTCAATAATTTTTTTGTGAACTTAATACATTATTATTGTAAAGAAACAAAATGTTACTTCTACATAAAATAACAAAATATATTACTTATACAAAGTATTAAAAATAATATATATAACACAGAAAATATATATAATAAAAGAAAATATTTAAGAATATATGTAAGATTATATATATGTATATAGAAATATTACGAGTATTGTTACGAGCCCAAAACGAGTCGAATCGAGTTTATACGAATCTTGTTCACGAACACAAACCGAGTTGAGTCGAGATTATACGAGTTTAGTTCGTTTAATATTCGAATCAATATTAGTGCTCACGAACAACTCATTTATTAAACGAATCAAGTTCGAATCGAGTTTATACGAGTCAATCTCAAATTGTTTACGAGCAGCTCTGTTCGTTTGCAGCCCTACACATGTATATCATTTTAAGAAGATATGGATAAGAATTCTCTCCCTTTTAAGTGAAATTGAGAATATCCATTTAATATTAAACACATGATATTTTAGTAGTTGAATTTTAATTATTAACATAATGTGAAATGATCGAAATATCCTTTGTTTTATGCTAAATGACTACTATTAATTTCAAGTGAAATGAACATGAGGACCTTCTTCCATGAAATACTCCGGCATCAGAATATGACCTTAATTTATATTTTGATTGCTCAATCCGCTAAGTTATAATTTTAATAATTCAATTTGTCCCTTCCCAATCATGTTAAACTTTCTAAACAGCTATTAACTAGTTTAACACCATATCAAAATGGTTCACTAAATTTAATTAAGATATTTGAGCCCTTAGCCCACAAAAGAACAGAGTTTTGAGATATATAATTTACAGCTTAAGCTTTTGTAACATTCTCTTTCATGAAGGTCCTTCCAAGCGACTTATCTATGACATAGTTTTCACTTTTCATACCAAAAAGAGCATGCAATTTTATTATCTTCTGGTCAGCTAAGCCTTCCAACCCAAACAGGCGAGACTCGTAAATCGAGAACTTGAGAGGTATATATTATCCAGCCTCAAGTCAGGGATGAGTGCGTGTATGAATTTCATATTCATGGCAGATAATCTCAAGGCAATAATAAACTAACAAGGCCAAAAGAGTTGGTTTGGAGTTTGGGCAGGTGGAAAGCAAAGAATGGTACCTTTCCTGTTTTCCACCGGTTAGAAAAATTGCGTAGGTGACCATCCAAAACTTAATTTTCCCAACATGTAAAGCTTGGAATAAGGAATTGCATAATTCCACAAGGAAAGCGTTTGTATTTCAAGTTTCGATCAATCCTTGGCAAAAAAGCAAACTTTATTAGCTCATCATTTTCAAATAAATAAGACTGCAATATCTTATAATTACATTACAAAGCATCACCTCATCATCAACATTCATCATCTTTGACAAAGTTCAGCTTGATCGTGTGCTTCATATATGGCAAATGTTGGAGATATGAGGGGGTGTGGACAGAGAACAATCTGCCAAAACCCCGTAGTTGAAAAATTTGAACCTTCTTCGGGTTGGATGGAGAACTCAAAGACCCATTCTCTCATTCTTGATCTGCCTGGTAATTAATCTTCTGCTAAACTCCGTCACTATTTCTACTTAAAAACTTCATGTGAATATTTAGGTGTTGAGGGGGGGGGGGGGGAGACCTTCACTTTCCATTACATGACATATATAATGTCTTAATTTCTTTTTGCCATTACATTTTTAAAACCTTCTGTACGTGAAGAAAAGCATATTGATAGGTTAACTATATGCTCCCCAAAAGCTGCAGAGTTGATTCTTGCAAAATCATGTTGTTTATTTATTTATTTATTTATTGGGGAAAAGTTTACCATCTTCCTCAAGCAAAAATTGGTGAGTGATTTTTCTTCATGCAAAGGTGGGGAATAACTTTTTCTAGGCATACAATTAATTACAAGAAGAGTGGATGTGACCAATTATTTATAATGAAAATGACTATTTATGAAAAAAACAGACTCATTTTAACAAGAAATAATAATTTTGCTAGAAATAAATGATCGAAAATTAACAGTTTTTTTATAGTCAAAGCACGAAAGTTTTATCATGGAAGCTTTATGTAAAAGTGACAAAAAAATTCATGTATTCCAACCAATGGATTTAGCAGAAGTACTGTGTTATGGATGAAATCAAGAATAATGTACTTAGTTTTTCTCATTTTGTATGATGATCTTTTAGGTTTCAAGAAGGATGAGCTTAAGCTTCAGGTTACCGGCACAGGCGACTTGATGATCAGTGGAGAAAGGAAAGTACATGAAGACAAAATTATTTATTTGGAGCAAACCTTTAAAGTGCCAAAAAATACAGACATGGATAAGATCACCGGAAAATTCAGTGGTGAGATTCTCTTGGTCACTGTCCCAAAGCAAGTGGTAGACGAAAAGAGAAATATAGGGTTCTGTCAAGAGATGAAAAAGGATCCGGAAAATGTTGTGGAGATGCTTAAAAAAAATAAGGGAATTCTTATTACAGCCATCTTGGCGTTTTCACTAGGGGTATTGGTAACACGTAGTAAGTCGGAATCAAGTGGAAACTGAGCAGGCTCTCCACCCTGTAATGCTTATATATATATATATATATATATATAAACTATCTGCCTTCATCTCATGTTGTAACATGAAAGCAGCTAATTTTCGTTCTATGTACAGAAACAAAATGCTATGTAAAAATCCAAATAAATGATATGTAATGCCCTGTAATCGGTGGATTGATTAGGGAGTTGGTTCCTATTACCTGAAAATCATGTCCTAATAATACTCCGATATGCAATATTCCGGCGAGGGAGCTCCAATATGCAACCGGAAATCGAGCTGAAACAAAGGCTGAGTGGGGAGTGAGAGCTGTAGTTGGGCAGAGAAGGGATCGAGAGAGAATGGGACAAACGGAACCTTACTGGCGTGAATCTTATAAAAATACGAGCTTTGCTACACGTAACTTCACACACCACACATCAAATAATTTTTTATTTTATTTTATTTCTAAAACTAATCGAATTTTTTACTGAATTTTTTCTTTTAAAACTAATTAAATTTTCTATTCATTATTTATATACTAGATATTTTATAAAAAAAATTAAAAGATTAAAAAATATATAGTATGTGATGTATAAATTTATGTATAGATTTTTTCTAAACATAATAATATTGAAATATTAAAATAACAGACTGGCAATTCGAAAAGAAATATTAATCCCTCTAAACTAAAAAATTATGGGTACATTACTTGATATTTCATTCTATTTGAACAGATCAGTTCAGAATGAGTTCTTTCATTTTAAAAATCAGTTATAATCGATCTGATTTTAATTTTCTATTTTTTTTTAGATTGGACTGCTTCATATATTTATATATTTTTAATTAATTTTTAATATTATATATAATATTTTTTTATTTTATATATAGTATATAAAAATTATAATTATATATGAAATAATTTTATATTATAATTTGTAACATAAAATATATATAAATTGCATTTTATGGTTCAACATATTTCTTTTAATAAATATATTAGTACTACTATTATATATCACTAACATATGGTAATGGTACTCTACCAATAGTATTACTATATACTAATAGTATTAGGGTATTATTAACATTTATATATATTAATATGTATATCAAATATAAGATATTAGAGATTTAATATTGATTAAAAATTCAAAAATTGAATCGAACCAAACCAAACCAAAATTGGTTAAACCAGAAGTTTTAGGAGGATAACCAATTTCTTGGACAATTTTGGATCTAGAAAATCGGTAAACCCAGCTCGGTTTTGAAATTGTATTTATTTTTCAATAAATTTGACATTTTTATTTAAAAAGTTCAAGAAATTTTTGGATTCGAAACCTAGATGAATACTCCTAAAAATCGGTGTATATCGATTCAATTTCAAAATTTATCTAAAATCAGATTAAATTACTGTACAGACCCATGTACTTTATTGTCCCTTAAACCCATGTACAAACCACTAAAGACCTATTCCACCATGGAATGATCAATCAACTTGATAAATAAAAAGAAATAAATGATAAAAAGATAATCCCACAAGTGACCTGGTTTAAGGATCTCAAGTTTTTCTCACGGTATGAAGATTGGAGACTTCCTCCTATGCTCATCTAAATAGGGTATGCCCCTGTGAGATCTGATGGACTAGGTCCTTAATTGAATTGCTTTACCATACCACATAAACTTGATAGTAAATATGGTAAAAACGTAACGAATTGGTCCCAATAAATTGAGCCAATTTACACTTAAGACAAGGTCAAATCTTGTCAAGGGCAGTGAGTATAAGTGTGCAAAAAATGATTGACCTTCTAGTTGAAAGAAGGCTACCTCACAACGCCCCAAAGGCCCAAACTTTGGACCTGCTACCCATTTGACACAATTACTATTAGGTTGTGTTTGCTTATTTTTTGCCACATTTGCATTGTGTGTTTCTTGTACCAATTGGAACAACCACTGATTTGTCTCCCTGTTACACTCCATAATTGCATAATTTGCAGAGATGGCGTGCTCGAAATAGCATGGTGGGAAATGCCTAGCAACTCTCCTTCCTCATTGGGCTCTTGGACGGTTACCATCTCTTGCTTATTGGGAATACCCTTAAAAGCTTTATCGTCTTCTTTTGGTTCTAGTCCTTCCAACAACAAAAAAATAATTTAGGTACTGCGCGGCACTTTGATCTAGGGAGATCCTCTTAATGAATATGGTGGTTCTTTTGTTTGAAAGAGGTTGTGGGTCATTAGGCCGGGGATTTCTTGCTTGACGTGGAGGAGATGGTGGTAGCCTTAGGATGGGATGTGAGCTTCTTGCTATCCAAAATGGGCCTTAATCATTTCATTTATTAACATAATGTGAAATGACCAAAATATTCATTTTTTTATCATGAATGAATAGTATTAATTTCTAGTGAAATAGAGAGGATTTTATTCAATTAAACAGAAAATACTGCGACATCAGAATTTCACCTTAATTTATATTTTGATTGCAGTTGGTAAGTTCCATTCTAATCATGGAACTTTTGGAGGGTATCCAAAGTGCCATTGTGGATTTAACAGAAACTTGTCTGATTGTTGGGTTACAGGTACCCAAAACTTACATGCCATCAGGAGGCTAGCAATTGGTTGGAGTCGGGTCTTATCTCTCTCTCTTTTTTTATTATGATTTTTTTTCTTAAATTTTTAGAAAGGCAAGAAAGCACTTTTATAGATACAGCTACGCGGTTACAAGATACAAGATTCAATGACACAGAAGTCCCAACAATTATGCCAAAAAAAAAAGCAACACTGAAAAATAAAAACAGTTTCAAAGTCAAGAGTATGGCTCCCATCAATCTCACTAAGGAGATGTCGCCTGAAGATTTTAAAATAGGTTGATGAACAAACTATTGGATGGTGATTAAAAGCCGCAATAAGGAAAAGCGTGCTGCATTTTGTGGAACTGGTTCAGCTGAAGGGGATTCTCACATCCACTTTATTTTGATCATTGATTAGAAAAATAGGAAAATAGCAACTAAAAGATGTGTCGATACATTGATGCAAGAGCTCCAACTGTCATGGCAGCACATGAGGCACTCGCGCCACATTGGAGAGAAAATAGGTAGCTGAAACCAAAGTATCCGAGGCTCGTTTAGGTGTTGTGGTGCGTGGGTCTCACGCGCACTGCCAACCGCACGTGAGATACACGCACCACACTTTTGGATAAATTGAATTATCTATTATTAAAAAAATTGGGTGGGGTATTTATCAAAGCACCACCTACTGTGAAATTTCCCACCTTATATATGATGTTTTTGTCTAAATTAGGTTCTGTTTAATTTTAAAATCCAACTTAATTCTAAAATTCAATCTAATTATAAACTTGTATTAGTTTAAAATGATATCAAAACATTTCATAAATTTAATTAAAATATTTTACGTGTTGAGACATTCGCCCACACAAGAAGAGCTAGAGTTTTAAGATATAATTTACCGCTTAAGCTTTTCTAACAATCTCTTTCAAGTGACTTACCTATGGCATAGTTTTCATACCAAAAATAGCATGCCATTTCAATATCTTCTAACTAGGCCTTTCAACCCACACAGGACAGACTCGAAAATCGAAAACAAATACAGAATTAATAATACTACTTTGAGAGGCATCCAGCCTCAAGTAAAGCCACTCGTCAGGGATGAGTGCGTGTATGAATTTCTTATTCATGCAGAAGCATATCAAGGCAATAAACTAACAAGGCCGAAAGAGGTGGTTTGGAGTTTGGGCACCAGGAAAGCAAAGAATAGAGTAAGTTTACTGTTTTCCATCGGTTACAAACCGCGTGGGTGACCACCAAAACTTAATTTTCCCAACAGGTAAAGCTTGGAATAAGGAAGCATAAATAGTATAATAACACAAGGAAAGCGTTTGTATTTCAAGTTCCTTGGCGGAAAAGCAAACTTCATTAGCTCATCATTTTCAAATAAATAAGATTGCATCTAATTACATTACAAAGCATCACCTTCATCAACATCCATCATCTTTAACAAAGTTCATCTTGATCGTGTGCTGCATCTATGGAAAATGTTAGAAATACAAGAACAAGCTGGCAAAACGCAGTAGTTGAAGAATTTGTACCTTCTTCGGGTTGGACGGAGGACCCAAGCTCCCATTATCTCCTTGTTGATCTACCTGGTAATGAATCTGCAAAACTCTCTCACCATTTCTTTTCCAGATAAAACTTCATGTGAATATTTAGGGGGGAAGACCTTCACTTTCCATTACTAGAGATATGATTTATTAAATTCTTCCTGCCATTATACTTTTAAAACCTCCTGTGAAGAAAAGCATACTTGATAAGTTTGAGAAATGATAGTTGCGCTGTTAGAATGTGCAAGCCTCGTGCACATTTTTGAAAAAAAGTGATTAAATTTGAGACCTACATAAAATAATAATATTAATAATAATAATAATGGACACTACTTTTTTTTCAAAGGGAGCATGCGGGCTTGACACACTCTAGGATGTATCTCTATTACTTAGATAGGAAAATTATAGAGAAATGATATTTACAATCATAAAATATGCAAATGCTGTACAATCGATTTGAAAAAAGTAAGCAAATGCGGACCTCACATGAAAAAAAAAATTAACTTTTTAATAGTGGATTTTACTATTTTTCAAAGCATTTGCATGACGTTTACGCATTTCACGATTATATGTAATATTGTTGTTAACTATATTATCACCAAAAGCCGCACAGTTGTTTCTTGCAAAATTTTGTTTATTTGTTTATTGGGAAAATTTTTTCCATCTTCCTCAAGGAAAAATTGGTGAGTGATTTTTCTTCATGGAAAGGTGGGAATAACTTTTCTAGGCATTGAAAAAGGTCATGAAGCACGAAAATTTTATCATGGAAGCTTTATTGAAAAGTGACAAAATATTGTATTCCAACCAATGGAATTAGTATTGTGATATCGATGAAATCAAGAATAATGTAAGTACTGAGTAGTTTTTCTGATTTTGTGTGGTCTTTTAGGTTTCAAGAAGGACGAGGTTCAACTTCAAGTTACTGGCTCTGGCAACTTGATGGTCAGTGGAGAAAGGAAAGTACATGAAGACAAAATTGTTTATTTTGAGCAAACCTTTACAGTGCCAAAAAATACGGACATGGGTAACACCACTGGAAAATTCAGTGGTGAGATTCTGTATGTCACTGTCCCAAAGCAAGTGGTAGAAGAAAATAGAACAGACGAGAATGTAGAAGGAAATGCCAGTGGCTTCCCAAGAGAAGACGAGAATGATTTGAAGAAGAGCGAGGGAAATGCCAATGTAGGGTTCTCTGAAGTGACCAAAAAGGATTTGAAAAATAAATCTGTAACAAATTTGGAAATTGTTGTGGAGATGCTTAAAAAAAATAAGGGACTTATTATGACAGCAATCTTGGCATTTTCACTAGGGGTATTGGCAACACATAAGTTGGAATCGACTGGAAAATGAGCAGGCTCTTGAACCTGTATTGCTTACATATACTATCTGCCTTTCACCTCATATTAGACCTTAAAGCAGCTACATCTCGTTCTATGTACAGAATAATAATACTTTGTAAAAATCCAAACAAATAACAACCATTCATAATGTATTTTTTTCTTTGTCTTCATTGACTAATCTGGTAAGCTCTTAGAATTCAATTTTAGCAATAAATGTTTATAGGAGGGATTAGAAGAGAGAACACAAAATGGCCTCAAAGCACTTGCTGATTTCGATCATTATTTTGCTATGGGAAGTTGTAGAACACTTGGGACTGCTTTAGTTTTCCCATCAGATCTAAAGAAACCATAGATCTCAGCATCCCTTGTGATGCAAATCAGGAGGATGCTCCTAGTTTATTGCTTTCCTAGTTAGATTAAATTAGTATTTCCTAGTTTTATTCTATCTACAATTGTTATCTCCTAGTTAGATTACAATTGGTATCTCCTAATTTATTACTTTTGAATGATTAATGAAATTGCATGTTTGATCCTGAGGTGGAACTAGTCTGGCGAGATGCCAGAGGCTAGTTAATTTATTTTCTTGAAGAGATTCCAACTTTATAGAGAGAGATTTTGTGCCTATATTTTTTCCTCTTCTTGGCATTGATGTGACGTTGAACCAAGAAGTTAGCAGAAATTTTTGGCATCAGAGCAATGTTCCTTCCTTAAGGAGCTTAGCACCCCCATGCCTTTAACCCGTCGTGGTACTTCGTATGCCATGGCCAACAACCAAAATCTGAACAACCAAAATTCAAATAACCAAAACTTAAACATTAATCCACCCCATTTGTAAGAACAAATCATCCAACTCACGTCTATCCTGGAGTTGATTAATCATAGTTGGACACGATCGATGAACGTCAAACTCGAGATGAATTTGGACCGCACAATAGGAGGGTGTAGGCCTTTTCTAGAGGGTGTATGGAACGATAGTGCAATGGAAAAATCGTCCAAATTTGGAATCAGTTTGGTTGCAAGTATCGGAAGTCCAGCATTTACATCCACATCTATTTGTGCTTACCCTCGTCAAAACTTGCTAGAGTCAAGTTCTTCAAGGGAGCCGGCAATTGATGCAAATCAGGAGGATGCTCCTAGTTTATTGCTTTCCTAGTTAGAATAAATTAGTATTTTATAGTTTTATTCTGTTTGCAATTGTTATTTCCTAGTTAGATTAGATTAGTATTTCCTAGTTTTATTCTATTTACAATTATTATTCCTAGTTAGAGCAATATTTTATTTTGTTGTCTATTTAAGGATTAAGGATGTACGATTAAAGGTACTTCTGAATGATTAATGAAATTGCATGTTTGATCCTGGGATGGGACTAGTCTGGCGAGACACTAAAGACTTAAAATTTATTTTGTTTGAGAGATTCCATCTTTACAGAGAGATTCTGTACTTGTATTTTTTCCTCATCTTAGCATTGACGTCAGGTTGAACCAGGAAGTTGGCACCACCTTGTCATCAATACTAAGAGGTATGTCATTCATGAAGATCAGTGCAGACATTTCATGATTGTTGAGGAGCTAAAGGGGTAAAAGTAAGAGCTAAAACATAATATAGTTTTCAGATTTTCAGACGTTTTAACACGTCTTTGGATGCTGCAGAGAGTATGCTCCCCTGAATTGGGAAAAGACCCAAAACAGATTACAATTGTCCAATTCATTCTAGCAAATTTTAAAACGTCTTAGGGAAAGTGCATAGAGTACTTCTTTTGATTTTAAATTAAGAGCCTCTTACTAAACGAATTGAGGTCTTAAATTATTCAAATTACAGGCAGCAGTTAGTACATTTGGAAGTAGCTCATACAGTTTCTTTTTCTTTTTTTTTGATAGATTTTCCTCCTCTTTTCCCTAGTTTTCAATGTTATAAAATTTAAGTGTCACATTTTTTATTAAAAAAAAAAAGAATTACCAATGAATTTCTAGCACGGTTTAAGAAGGGAATTGGATTGGAATCTTTGACACAAATTTAACAACACACCAGGCACCTATCATGCATAAGAAATAGCCAGAGCAGACAGATCAGATAAAGAACAAGCATGCTTGTCTAAATGTAAAAAGTATTACCCTAACATTGAGATCCTGATATTTTAACACCAATTACTAGTTAACTTAGAGTAGGTACATCGATTAGCCTAAAACTCTTAACAGCTTAAAAGAAAACATCTCGTTATCAATCAATAAGAATTTATACTGAAAGGACATTGCTGACTACTTACTACCCCGAACCCATCATACTTTGGACATCATATCTAGATCAGTTTTAATGGTAGAAAGAACTCTCCCTGTTTGAAAGTGGCAATCTTGGTTTACTGTTAGCTCACCAAGTTAATTTTGGAATTTATACCAGGTCAATATTGATCAAACAATTATTCCGTATGTTGAATGCATCCTTGATGATCTAAAATGGGGGAGCATCCTAAATGATTGATACAATCTCATACTAGGTGTTATCACAAAAAAAAAAAGAAAAAAGAATTGACTCAACATTTTGACATTCTTATAAAATATTATATGGACAAAGAAGAAGAATAAGTTCTTAATTGATTAAAATGAGAATGATTGGGAAGGAACCTAGACTATAAGCGATTGTATACATATAATAAGATATGAGATATAAAATATCTAAGGACATATGCAATGGACAAAGGAATGAGTGTGATAGTCACTTTATATGGGAATAAATGGAAATCTAGATGGATCCATCGTCCAATAGATAAGTAGTATTAACTGTAGCAAGATTTTGAATGCATAGTTACTAGTTAGTCAGTTCTAAGTATTTTCTGGACTCTTTCCTCTATAAACGTGCTCTTCTCTAACCCAAGTGATTTAGAGACCAAAAACAGAGGCATAATCCAAGAGCAAGTTTCTAACATAACATTCTTTTGAAAGAAAAAGAAAGAAGTCATTGGAATTCTGTAGCTTGAGTTAAAGCCTGCATTAATTTCAGATAAGGTAGAATTCCGTTGGTTGAAAATTAAGAAAGTGCTAAGAAAAGGGATTATCTTTTGATAGTCCTTCCTCTTTAAGCTAATATTCTTTGAGGTTTACAAGCCTCGCATTGATCCCCTTCACAAGAATATGCCAAAAACATAGCAGCATCAACTCAAATTTCACTTTATCTCGTAGGATCGGATTCTAAAAGCACTCCACCAATTCAAAAGGGGCATAATACAACCTAGACATGATGCAGTGAGAGAAGCTTCTTTGACATGCGTGCCAAAAGTTGTGACCTCTGTCCTACACTGAGAGTTTTTAGTAGTAGTATATCAGGGAGGGAAAAAACAAAGAGTTAAGTAAAATAGTAGGACATTTTATATTCTTGAGCTAGTTGCTGGGACAATGGCATATGTGATTAGTGTGTCCCCCATCTCTTGTTAGATGGAAGTCAGCTCCAATTTAGATTTTGAAGGGAAAATCTTGGATTTCTTTAGTAGTTCTTTCTTCAGCATGAATGTTTAATAGCACAGACAAAATACAAGAGCAGAGATTGAAACTAAATTAACATATGTAGTTGCATTTCGACGGGTTTTTCTTCGACGAAATAAATACATTGGTGAGCTTGCTCGATGGAGAAAAGGAAAGCACCTGATCTTTGTGATTGTTGACAAGGGATGTGTACAAGAATAAGAGAACCTAACAAGGGAAAATAAAGGTGATGATTCTTTGCTTTCGAACTTTATTAAAAATGTGGTTGCTTTTGACGGAAAGGTGGGGCCAAAGTTTGGACGTGGAATCATGTGCCTTCTTGTAAGAGGCATCTGTGATCTGTGCTGTGGGGTATATGGCTATGAATGCGGGGTTTTTTCTTTTTCCAGGTACACAAATTCATATCATGGATTGAGGATATCGTGTTCAGACCAAAAAAAAAAAAAAAAAATCCGATAATAGGAGTTACCTTAATACATTCAAATCACATTTACTATTAGTTGTATCTTTATCCTATTTGCCATCGTTCAACTAGTAAAAAGATATAAAATACTTCAAAGTATTAAGAGCTACTAAAATGCGATGTAATTAGATAATTTGTAAATAGTATTGAAATTATTAAGTTGAAATGCGTTGAAATGAGAAAATATGGTTTTATCTAATATCTGTACCTAAACGGATAATAAATTTTTTTAGAATACATGATACTCTCATTTTATCTAATAGTTTATAATTAAAATTTTTTATTATAATATTCATGTTGGCCTAAACTATTTTCCAATATGAAACCTCGAGAGCTAGAAAGCTATTGCATTAAGCGGGTCAGGAAATGAATATAATTATTCAAATAGCTATCCCGCTCCTCCTCCAGTATCCACCCCGCAAAAAAGGGAACAAAAAGCAGCAGGAAAAACACATACCCCATTGATAAGAAGGTGAGGACTAAGATGTAGTTCGATATCATAAAAAAGAATAAAAACAAAAAAGCAATATAGATTATGATTCCATTCTTCGTCAGTAGATATCATAGCAGTGAACAAGAATAAAAAAATAATAATAATTAATTTAGGAAACAAAAATAAAAAACTATTAAAAAAAGGACAAAAAGATGATGAGGTGGATAACGAACCCGAAAAAGAAGAGGGAAGGAAGCCGAAAAGCTTGAAAGAAAAACCTTGTCCAGAGAGAATGGAATCCACTCTTTCCCTCCCACCACCTTCGCCCACTGCTGCAGAAACCCCCATCTCCTACTGCTCACACAAACAAAAGAAAAATCAAAAATAAAAAATCATAATCCAGAAAGAGTTTCACCGAATAAAATACTCCTAATATCCTATACCTCAAAGCACAAAACAAAATCTCTTCCTTCGCTCTCTCTCTCTCTCTCTCTTACTTTGTCTGTCTTACTGTCAATCTCCTCCGCTATCAACGGTCTCCCACCGTTTTTACTGACTACGGACAGACCCCATCAAAGATGAGACAATGAACCCGACGTCTACTCAGCCACCGACCCAGCATCCCGCAACAGTCCGGAAGCTCATCGTGGACGTCGTCGACGCTCGTGACCTCCTTCCCAAGGATGGCCAGGGTAGCTCTAGCCCTTATGTTGTCGCTGACTTTGACGGCCAAAAGAAGCGGACCTCCACTAAGTTCCGTGACATGAACCCCCAGTGGAACGAGTCCCTGGAGTTCATCGTCTCCGACCCCGACCATATGGACTCCGAGGAGCTCGAGATTGAGGTCTTCAACGACAAGAAGTTCGGCGCCAACAGTGGCAGCGGCCGGAAAAATCACTTCCTCGGGAGAGTGAAGTTGTATGGGAGCCAGTTCGCGAGGCGAGGCAATGAGGCGTTGGTTTACTTTCCGTTGGAGAAGAAGAGCGTATTCAGTTGGATTAGGGGAGAGCTTGGCTTAAGAATTTACTACTACGATGAATTGGTCGAGGAAAACCCGCCACCACCACCACCACCCCCGGAAGATACACAACAGATTCAGGAGAAGCCGAAGCAGCCAGCGGTTGTGGTGGTAGAGGAAGGTAGGGTCTTCGAGGTTAATGCGCCGGTGGATGTCTGCCGCGAGGGCTCAAACTCTCCGCCGGTTGTCGTCATCGAGGAGTCACCGCCTCCGCAGGTGGTTCATTTTCATCCTGAGCCGCAGGAGGTCATAACGGGTACGACGACGGCTCATCAGATGGACGCACACCAAACACATGAAGTGAACAAGATGCAGACCGGGAGGGTTGGGGAGAGGGTCAGGATTATGAGGAAGATGCCAAACGGAGATTACTCTCCGAGAGTGATTGTTGGAAGGTCAGCCAAAGAAACAGTTGAGAGGGTCCATCCATACGATCTGGTTGAACCGATGCAATACCTGTTCGTACGGATTGTGAAGGCGCGTGACTTATCGCCGAACGAGAGTCCGTACGTGAGGATCAAGACGTCAAGTCACCTTACGAAATCGAAGCCGGCGAGACACCGACCGGGAGAACCGATTGACTCTCCGGAGTGGCACCAGGTCTTCGCGCTCGGACACAACCGGCCAGACTCAGCGGGCACAACCTTGGAGATAACGGTTTGGGACTCGCCGTCGGAGCATTTCCTCGGAGGCGTCTTATTCGACCTGTCGGACGTACCCGTACGCGATCCGCCGGATAGCCCATTAGCTCCCCAGTGGTATCACCTCGAAGGGGCTTCGGTCGATCAGCAACCTGGCAGGGTCTCCGGCGATATTCAGCTCTCTGTCTGGATCGGTACTCAAGCTGACGACGCATTTCCTGAGGCATGGAGCTCCGACGCACCGTATGTAGCGCACACGCGCTCGAAGGTATATCAGTCGCCTAAGCTTTGGTATCTAAGAGTCACGGTAATCGAAGTGCAGGACCTTCACATTGCTTCGAATCTACCGCCATTAACGGCGCCAGAAATCCGAGTGAAAGCACACCTGGGATTCCAAACAGTACGAACCAGGCGAGGGTCCATGAGCAATCACAGTGCGTCGTTCCACTGGAACGAGGACCTTATATTCGTGGCCGGCGAGCCACTCGAGGAGTACTCGCTGTTCCTCGTCGTCGAAGATCGTACGACGAAGGATGTCCAACTCCTCGGCCTCGTCGAAGTTCCGGTGAGCTCGATCGAGCAACGGCTGGATGAGCGCTACGTGGCTTCAAAATGGTTCGGACTGGAGGGTGGAACCGGAGGTGGTGGGCCGTACTGCGGGAGAATCCATATGCGTCTTTGCTTGGAGGGTGGGTATCACGTGCTCGACGAGGCAGCTCACGTGTGCAGCGACTTCCGGCCGACGGCAAAGCAGCTCTGGAAGCCGGCGGTTGGGGTTTTGGAGCTCGGAATCCTCGGAGCTCGCGGCTTGCTCCCGATGAAATCCAAGGGTCCTGGCAACGGGTCCACGGATGCTTACTGTGTTGCCAAGTATGGAAAGAAGTGGGTCCGGACGCGCACAATCACTGACAGCTTTGATCCACGCTGGAACGAGCAGTACACGTGGCAAGTCTATGATCCTTGCACGGTTTTGACGATAGGGGTTTTTGACAATTGGCGAATGTTTGCTGACGTGGCTGAGGAGAAGGTGGACTGTCGTATTGGCAAAGTTCGTATACGAGTATCTACATTGGAGAGTAACAAGGTGTACACAAATTCATACCCATTACTAGTTCTGTTGAGAAACGGGTTGAAGAAAATGGGCGAGATCGAGTTGGCGGTTCGGTTCGCATGCCCGTCATTGTTGCCGGAAACTTGCGCGGTGTACGGCCAGCCATTGCTTCCGAGAATGCACTATCTCCGGCCTCTTGGGGTGACTCAACAGGAAGCGTTACGTGGGGCGGCGACGAAGATGGTGGCGGGGTGGCTTCAAAGGTCGGAGCCACCGTTGGGGCAAGAGGTGGTCCGATACATGTTGGATGCGGATTCACACACATGGAGCATGAGGAAGAGCAAGGCTAATTGGTTTCGGATCGCAGCGGTTCTTGGATGGGCGGTGGGGTTGGCGAAATGGTTGGATGGGATCCGGAGGTGGAGGAACCCGATTACAACAGTACTTGTTCATGTCTTATATTTAGTGCTGGTTTGGTATCCGGATTTAATTGTTCCGACCGGGTTTCTATACGTTTTCTTAATCGGAGTATGGTACTATCGATTCAAGCCCAAGATACCGGCCGGGATGGATATCCGACTATCGCAAGCAGAAACAGTTGACCCTGATGAGCTGGACGAGGAATTCGACACAATACCAAGCTCGAAACCACCTGACATAATCCGGGCAAGGTACGACAGGTTAAGAATGTTGGCTGCAAGGGTGCAGACAGTGTTGGGCGATTTTGCAGCCCAAGGGGAAAGGGTTCAAGCCTTGGTGAGCTGGAGGGACCCAAGGGCCACGAAATTGTTCATAGCAGTGTGCCTGGTGATCACGGTGCTGCTCTATACAGTGCCACCAAAAATGGTAGCCGTCGCCTTAGGATTCTACTATCTGCGCCACCCCATGTTCAGGGACCCCATGCCACCTGCTAGTTTAAACTTCTTCAGACGTCTTCCTAGCTTATCTGACCGATTAATGTAGAGTAGAGAGAGATTAAAAAAAAAAAAAATCAGTATTCTTTTTTAAGGTACCATTGAAAAAGACAATTAAAATTAAACCACTCTGTGTTGAAAAAAGTTATCCTCAATATATAAATTGATAGGCATTGAGAGGAGTGAAAAGAGTGGGAGATCATAGAAAGGAAAGTGGCAAGTTGTTCTTATTTTATTTTTTTAAAATTATTTGCGTATTTGAGTTGATGAACTAACTATATATTAAGAAATTGAAATAAGAGGAAGGAGTGGGGAGCAAAAAAGACAGTTTTGAGGGAAGAAAAATGAGTGCTAGAGTTGAATGGCAATGACATATTTGCTGTAATGGTGTCGTCAAAAGTATAAACATAGAACTGTTTTATGTATGTAGTTGGTCCATTCATCTCAAAGGCAGTGAGGTTTGCCGGGAATCACTGCTTTGCATTCTATGCCCTACTGAAATGATCTTCCTCATGGTGTGAAAGCGACATTCTTGTACTTTCTTAGCATGTAAAAAAAGTGAGATTTTTTTCATGGGCTAGTGTATCTAAATTCTCTGATCATTCATGTCATGTAGGAGATAGTTCTTTATAATTCATGTATCAAAAAGTCTCTAAAAGATCAACTTTTGTCAGCCTTTAGGTATCATTTTTCAGTCCATTTTGACTTAAGTGTAATTTACTTATATATGCTATTAGATCTTCAGACTACGCAGAAATTGTCTCGATGCCATCTCCAGTTCACAGTCCAATGAGAAGCAGCCACATAAACTCGATTTATCATATGTATCTTTCTCCTTCATATCTTTAGAGGAAGTTCTAGTCTTGAATTTGCAACTTTCTCTCTCGTTTCTTCGGAAAATCTTTGCCTTAATTTGTTCTACTGTTTTTTTTTCACGTCTTTTAATGCAATGTCATGAGACGTTGTCGTATTTGAACCATTAAACAAGAATGCTGATTTCTTGTTCATGCGGTGTTTTTGCAAGCGTGATTCGCGGTGTTATGTTGAGATCTGTACCAACCTTTGTTTGGTTGCTGAGAAAAATGAGAAGTATAAGAATGAAACATGCTTACGATATTAGATGCTTAGGAAAATGAATATAAAAAAAAAAAAAAAAAACTCCTTTCTGATCTCTTCTTCCCTGTGCATTATGGGGTAGGATACAGAATGTATGAGAATGTTAAATGTATGTGAAAGGTTGGGCCCTACAGCAAAGGGAGGGCCACCTAGTGCCAGTGGAATGTTCTTTTTTTCGGCTGGGATGATACTCAGTAGAAGCTTGTAAGAAAATGGAGGGCCGCCCAACGGAGGCCTATAGAAAATGGTAACTTAACCCAATATAAAATGGTAACTTAGATGGAATGAAGAAGATTCCATAAATAGTTGTAAGATTATTCTTTTGACGTTCTTATCTAAATTTAAAATCTTAAGTGAATGAGAAATAGACACGTAAAGTCATTATAAGAAAACTGCTTATTCATAGTCGGTTATTTTTTGTTAAAATATTTATTTCTTGTCAAAATGATATATTTTTCTTATAGTGAGTGAGTCTTATAACATTTATATTTTATTGAACATTTAATATAACTCAAAAATCCAAACTAGAATCGATAAATATTGTATATATGATCATCTACTTTTATATATCTATCTCTCTTACAAGAGTTACTGCAAAAGAGCCTAAGAAAACAGAGACAGGGAGAGAATATAGCACAACATTGGATGAAGAAATCCTTAATTATTTATATATATAAAGAAAGAATGTGAGAGAAATTGTAGTCCTTACAAGCAGTTTGTGGCTTAGCGAGGAAAGTTGAAGCTAATTTTCAGAATCATTGGCAAATTTGATGAAGCACTCTTTTATATATGTGGGTAATCATATTTGTCGCAATTTTGACACATATTGTTCACACATACAAGTTATTTACCATAAAAATACAGGTTATGTTTGAGAGAATAAATACTGAGGGTTTCCCTCTCAATTATGTACTGTATAGTTTGTGTAAACGTACGGACAACGCAAGGATAGGATTCTAATTGGTAATGTCATAATTCCTCTCCTTATCTTCTGTTTTGTCCTCTCATCAGGCCTGTTCATTCGGTCGGGTTTTGCCTGACCCGATTTTAAAATTTTGTTGATTTTTCAATAATTTTAATATTTTCATTTAAGAGGTTTAAGAAATTTCGAAACCTGAATTCATGAATTCGAAATCCGGATGAACAGGCCTATTTGTCATCTGTCTTTCCTAGCTATCTAGCATATAATTTCATTTCCTTATTGCCAATGTGGTAATTATGTGTTATTAAATATTGTTGATCAGAGGCATGCAATAGTTTATTTCTACTTAATTTGACCTAGCTAGCTGTAATAATAACTATAGTAAATACACATGCTATATATATATATATATATATATGATTCTCATTGTGTAAATATTTAAAAATTATATATATGTGTGTATGTGGGCGCATACCTACAACTAGACTCCGGCCATCCTAGGAGTGGTCAACCACCCTTTCAAGGGTATTAATCGTTATAAGAAAATTACTTATTTATAGAAAGTTATAAGTGTTTTTGCTTGAATTATTTAATTCAAATGAAATAATTATATTTTACAGATGCAAATAGTCTTTTTATCGCAAATAATTGATAATTAAAGCCTGTTTTTCTTTTAGTAATCCACATGAGTGACCGCGCCAACCCCTTTGGTTTTGTTTTAATTTTACTAATAACTATTTTTTGATTTATTTCATGTTTAATAATACTTTTACGAAAAGTAGATGGTTACTCACTTGTAAGATTCTGGCAATTCAACATAAAATGAAGTATCGATCAGATCTGTAAAAAGAGTAATGATTCTCTTCATCCTAGTTTTTATCATTTTCATTCCTACCCTGATTCATATGGTAAATCTTAATTAAGTGCATTCAAAAGTAAACTGTCTAAATAAAAAGTTATTTGAAATGTGACATCAGTCTACATGACTAGAGATGAAAAACTTAAACATGAACAGAATAGTTTATTTTTATGAAGTTCTAGGAAATCTGGTCTCTTCGGTTTCAATTTCATTACATGGATCGATGTTGGAAGATCGATTAGGATTTGGACAAGCTTGATTTCTATGAGACACTTCAAGAAAAATTAGTATATACAATCAATTAATTGCAATTAAAATAATTATTTGTGTTGAAAATAGTCAAGTAAGAATTATATGTAACAATTATCTCGATAGATTTGCTGCTGCAAGAAATTAATTACTCGTTACCTTGCTTTTCATTATGCATGATTAGCAGTTAATTCCACCAATTTTAGTTCTCAGAGGGAACCTGATCAATTAACATCGAAGATCTGTTGCATCGACCCTTAGTTTAAGTATGGGAGAAACCGCAGCTAATTCTGATCATAAACATGATGAGAAAGAGGAAGTTGAGAAGGTGAACAAGAAAGAAAAGAAAGAGAAACACGAGGATGGAGGTGAAGAGAAAACAAAGGACAAAAAAAAGAAAGATAAGGACGGTAAATGCAAGGAAGATAAAGGTGAAGGAAAGGAAAAGAAGAAAAAGAATCCTGAAGATAAGACTGATCCATCAAAACTGAGGCTAAAGCTTGAAAAGATCGATTCCAAGATGCAAGCACTGGTGGCCAAGAAAGAAGAACTCTTGAAACTGCTTAAAGAAGCCGAACAAGGTGCTCCGGGCGCCCCAAATGCAAGTGGAGAAGGAGCTTGCGCCGCCACCACCACCTCTTGAAGCTACTCTTACTAGCTAGATGATCAGTTATCTGAGATTTAGGGACATGAATCAATGATCTTGACATAATAATATGACTAAGATCATGATCTTCTGCAGCTAGCTAGCACAAGAAACCAGTCTGTAAAAATATTATATTAGGTTAAAGAATCATTTAAAATATCAAATAAGTAAAACAAATTAAGAATAAACCTGAACTGACAACAAAATATGTAAATATATGGAATCTGGATGGAAATTTAACTTGGGCGATGATCATTGGATAAGTAATCATGTTGGGAATGAAGCCTGGTCCGGAAGCAATGCATGCATGTAGCAGTAAGAAAGAAGATGATCATGCATGCTCAGGAATTAGTTGCATATAAATATACTTGCATTGATCACGGAACAAGCTTTATTCCTCACACAATATTATCGTACTAATTAACTACTAATATCAACACAGATTCTATGTGTGTTGGGTTGTGTGTATCAGAGTAATTTTGATAATCCCTTTTATGTATGCATAATGGTTGCACGTTGGTGTTAACATATAAAATAAATAATAATTTTTTTTAATTAATTTAAATTTTTAAGATAAGTGATCATAATTTCACATCTTATTAGAGTAAAAATCTTAAATTTAAATCCTAACTCAATATTCTATCGATCTTATTTTATTAAATATTAATTAACATATTAAATTATTTATTAAAAGAGAGACTAATCCACACATAAAAAAATATATTTATTAAAATGTAAATTAAATAATAAAATTTATCTCTATCCATCAACTTAAAGTAGCTTCACAAAAAGTTTAAAATAAAATAAAAAAAAAAAAAAAACCTCTCTTTTCTCTCAAAATAGCTCTCTAAAAAACCTTCTCTTTTAGTCTTCAGCCTAGGAGGGGGAGGCGGAGCTCCAGCTTCAACTACCCCTCTGACCCTCCGTCTCTCCTCCCTCGTTTTTTTTCTTTTGTTTCTTCTTTTCTTTTCCTTTTCTTTCATTCTGGTTGCCTTTGGTGTTGTTTTGATGGTGGTTCGGTTCTGTGAGTTTGAGATTCGGCTGAAGCAGGTGGTGGTAGTTGGAGGGTTGTAATGCACCATGCGTCCTGCCGACGTGTTCCCCGTTTGCTGATCTAGCTACCGACCAGGGCTTTTGACGTTCGGAGTGGCGAATGTTTAGTACGCGCGGGATTGATTTTCGGTGAAATCGTTCAGAGCGCCTCTTGCAGGATGACCCTCCTCCGTGCTCGGTTCCGGTGGTTCTAGAGATGCTGAGCTACCTCATCTACTGGTGTTCACGGTTAAAGTGGTGCGTGTAGTCCACGTGCCATCATGGCTGATTTTGAATTTTGTGTAGTTGTTTGTGTTTTGTGTTTGTGTTGGTTGTATTTTGTTGTTGTGTTGTATATTTTTATTTGTACAGTAAAAATGTAAAAACAAGAAATAGTCTTTCGGACTATAGTTCGTTGGAAGTTTAATTTTTTGGACTTAGGGAGAAATTTGATAACTGGCTTCATTGGAGGTAGTATTTGGTTTTCTCAGATTTTTTTGAGGAAAATAAAAGCTATTTATTAATAAGTAATTAGTTGATTAGTTAATCACACTATAAGTTTTTTATATTTTTAATTTTAATGAATGAAATTATTTAAAAAAAAATTAAATTAAATAATAAAATATACACCAAAAGTCCTAAGAGATCACGTCATGGTGGGTTGTCGTAGTCCACTACTGGGGTCTGGGCCGGAGCTGTTGCATGCATGGGATCCCATGCAGATCAGGGTGCGCGCAAAAGTCAATACAAGGACGTTGTCTGTTAATGTGCGACTCAATGTCAGAAACGCGCATAAACCATGCTGCACGTTTCCCAATCACATCCTACTTCAAATTAATGTCATACTTATTTCTCTATTCCCGATTCCTTACGTTCCTTCACTTGGAGCGAGCCAATGCATGATCTCATACCTCTTGCATGTTTCCTCAAAAATGGCTAGCTTTCACAATTATTGTTTATTGTACGGTCGATTTTGCAATAATATACGTATATATATATATATATATATATTTGGAGTGATGCTGCCATCCGGGTGGGAGAAAAAGCAGGTTTTGCATCAAATCAATAATAAATTGACACGTATCAGTTTTATTCTGTAAACAATAGTACCAGATTTTATGTGGGGCGGTTGATGTTGACTGCCAATATAAATTTAAGAAAAATACTAAACGTACGAATAATTTTACGCATTATATTTTACGCACAATGCTGTAATGCATTTTTTTTTTTTAAATAAAAGAGGTCAAGCACATCCAAACTCCAAACCTTTAATTAAGATATTTATGCAACACAATTTTTTATAATAATATTATATATAATTTTAAAATATATAAAATAACATTAAATAAAATTTTAAAATGTATAAAATAATATTATATATAATTTTAAAGTGTACGAATCTATTGTGCATGCAATTGAAAATGATTAAAAAAAATAATATTTATAATTTTAAGATATGCAACCCAATTTATATGATAAAATTTAATTTTAAAAATAAAATTGAATTATTTTCAAAAGAAAATATACAAAATTTATACACCCTAAAATTATATATATTATTATTAAAAAAATTTATATAACCTGAAAAAATAAAAAATAAAATTCAAATTAATAGAAAAAGAATTAGGTATACGGCCACCTGCAAAATAACTTTGAGACAAAGTCCTGGGCGTTAGACTTAGGTCTCGTTTGGATTCAGAAGTGAGTTGAGCTCATCTCAACTCATTTCCATTTCATCATTACATTTTTATAATTTTTTATACAAAACACAAATTTCTATATACATTTTTTAAATCTCAATACACATTTTTAAATTCCAATGCACATTTTTCAAATTCTAAAATAATAATAATATTAAAAAATAAACAAAACTTTTGTCAACTCATCTCATCTCCGAATCCAAACGGGGCATTAGATCACTGGCAAAGTGCTGTGCCAATATACAAACAGACAAATTTCATATCCGCAAATAAAAAGTCTTCGAAAAACTCTTGTAGAAAATTATACGCACAATAGAATGCCGCAATAATGCGTAAACAACAGTGCGTAAAACTTTACGAACGTGTAGCAGCCCTCTAAATTTAAACAGATAAGTTCTACACAATTTTTTTTTTTTTATAGAAAAATAATTTTACTAATAAAAAATAATTTTTTTACACTTTTTTATGTTAAATTCATTTTTTTATCTTCATTTTTCAGTATATACAATACTCACAATTTTTTCTGTCTTCTAATCATAGAAGAACATCTACAAGAAGGATAAGATTTAGGATAAAGTATGAATCACTTCTGACTTCTATTATGAATGAATAAATCTATCCTATTATATTTATTATTATTTATTTCATCAACTTAATTTGATATATAACAAATATAAATTTAATTATTTAAATTATATCTTAATAATAATAATAATTACTAATTGAGAAAAAAATATAAAAAAGAGATAAACGGATAGTGTCCCGTGCACCAATGATAACTCACAATGAAATGAGCACCTCAAAATACTCTATATTTAGATTTCGTTTGAATTCAAAAATGAGATGAGATGAATTGTGAATAGTAATGAGATGTGTAAGTTGAGATTAATTGAAATGAGTTAAGATGAGTTGTGAATAATAAAATTGAATTGCTATCCAAACTGTCCCATGTCATTCATGCAACGTGAGGAAGGGAGAGACGATAGAAGGTAATAAAAAACGAAGAAGAGTCATGTCATGTGCCATTAGTGTATTTATTTTTTAGTATTTAGATTGGTTAAAATAATTAATTTTATATAAAAAATGATATAAACTGTAGTCAATCATAATTATGGAATGTATAAAGAATATATGAACATGACTCTACATAAATTTTTTAAATATAATATTATTATTTACATTATGTAGATATATAAAACGATCAAATTAAATCCTCATGATTTATATTTTATATATATATATATATAGATACTATCAGTTTTACTTAAAACTTAAAAATAAAGGTTGCTTAAAAAAGAGAGCGATAAATCACAAAATCACAATAAACAAACCATAAATGTTTAATAAATAGACAAAAAGTAAAATACTTTATTATTTTTATTAATCGAGTGGTAAAAAAAAATAGTGTATTTGAGTGTTTTTTTATCATTTTTTTAAGCATTTTTTAATATTTTTAATCATTAAGAAAAAAATTAAAAAAAAATTATACAACTTTGTTTATACTTACATCCTTAATCATTAAGTAAAATTAAAAATTATAAAAAAAACTAAATACAAAAAAGTTGTAAATAAATGATAAAATAGTAATAATTCTATCATTTCTCTTACATATTAAAAAAAATTATATCATTTCTCTTAACGTTTAAAACTATTTAAATTTAGAAGTCTGTGTACATATATCATACTACAATTATTATATATCGACTATATAATAAAGTTGTACATTAAAAAATATGAAAACTTTAATACATTAAGCTAAATATATATAATTATAGTGATTTGGTTATAATTATATTAGTAAAAGTTACAACTTTAGCATTAGACTATTAGTTATAGTGATTTACATAATTACATTATATACAAATAACTATAACACTAGTATATTAGTATTAGAATTACTATATCTATTATTGTTTTTAAGCATTTTTTCAATTTTTTTTGGCCGAATTACTGCATTATTTAATTTATTAGTCCCATAACAAAAGTTTAACTAGTTGACCAATTCAATCTGATTTTTTAACATGACGTCTTTATTCAATATGAAACCAACTTGCATTTATAATTATAAAATTGTCAATAATTCAATCTTCACCTGAAAATGATCATTAAAAACAAAAATAAAAATAAAATATTGCCAATAATTCAATCTCTACCTGAAAATGAACATTAAAAAAACATAAAAAAATTAAAAAAACTGCTAATAATTTAATCTCCATCTAAAATAAAAATTTTAAAAAAATAAAAAAACTTCGCCAATAATTCAATCTCCACCTGAAAATGAACATTTGAAAAACACAAAAACAAAAATCTTTGCTAATAATTCAATCTCCACCTGAAAATGAACAAGTTCAGATTTATCATTATAACCCAAAATATTGCATATCACTGCAAAATGAATGATCTACCAAAGTATTATGCCTAAATATCATTACAGACGTAGGAAACAACAAATGTAACAAAAGTCGTCATCCGTCAGCTGCTTATAACTAGTTATCTTTTGAGTAATCAAAATTCCACGATGCTCCATACGTGAAATTATATGGCGACATTGTAGGAAATTGCATATTCCTACAAAATGAGAAAAATTTTAGTGACGAAAACAAATACTTAAATATAACACATGAGTAAAATAAGATTAGTATTCATACAAATCCAATGGTGTTGAAATAATGGGTGGGTCTGGAGGTGTTGGGTATTGCATATTCCTATTTATAAAAAAAAAAAATTCAGGACACAATCAGACGAAATTAAATATTTAAATATAACAACAATTTGTAAAATAGAATTAGTATTCATACATGTCAAATGATGTTGACATAGCAGGATGGTATGGAGGTGTCGGGTATTGTATATTCCTACAGAAGAACAAAAATTTAAGTGACTCAATAAAATGGAATCAAGCATTTAAATATAACAACAATTTATAAGATAAGATTAGTACTCCATACATATCAAATGAGATTGACATAATGGGAGGATATGGTGGTATCAAATATTGCATATTCCTACAAATGATGAAAAATTTAAGTGATGAAATTAGACTAAATGAAACATTTAAATAAAACAAAATTTTGCAAGATAAGATTAGTATGAATACAGATCAAATGGTATTGACATAATGGCCGGGTTTGGAGGTAATGTAGTCGAACTCGGTCCGCTAATATCACTATATAACAAAAAATATTTCATCAAATTAGAAATTTCACACATGAATGTTACGACACATTAGAAACATAATGATCTCTTAATAGATACCTAAGTGATGGACAGTTTGTTCTAACATGTCCTTCATTTTTGCAAATGCCGCATCATCGCTTCTTTATTGGCACATTTTCCCTTGGATTCTTTTGACGTGATGTTTTAGGCCTTCCTCTACTAATAATGATCGGAGGATCTTGCGCTTGGAAGTTTGAGAGTAATTGGCTACGAACCGGATGTTCCTCAATGTTACCGCCATCATCATCATCAACATCACTTATCCGGAGAAGCTCGTGATGCATATTCTCTACTCCCTTTGACACATGATCATATTTCCTAATAGATAGTGACGCAATCTCAGCAATAGGGTAAAACTGTCTTATCAAATGATGTTTTTTATCATGTGCAGATGTGATTGTCTCCAATGGCCCATCATCGACACATATCCCATCAATTATGCGATTCTTTGCATTGATCGTCTACCTCTCCAACACATATGATCGCGCAAGGTTCAAACAATTTCTTTTTGCCAAAACTGTTAAGTCATGCCGACATAGAAAGTCAATCCACTCAAACTTATGACATGTGCAAGACATAACATTTTTATTGTTCCCAAGTGTCACTTCATATGTCGGTTTTTCTATTTTTGGAATGACCACCACATAAATTTTTTGTCCATCTTCTTTACGTGTTTTGTATGCCTCCCACTCATGGGAGGTTACTAACTCTTCTTGAAAGATATCAAATGATTTTCTTGTGTAGAGTTTGGCCACTACCCCTTCAATACTATAACGAGTTTTCAAGATTGGAGTCATTGTTTTTGTCTTCACGTCTTTTTCTTTCTCACTTAAAAAACGTGCATTCAAAACTTTTTCATATTGATGGACAAAATCACTTACTAATGTACTTGATCGAACATAGCCTTTACAAAACTTATTAATGCTCTCACTTCGTTGAGTTGTGGACATTCCAGCACAAAATGTAGATCTCAAATAAGCAGGCACCCACTTCTCTTTTTTTCGATAAATAGTTTGTAGCCAACTATTTTCTTTCAAGTTGTACATCGATAACATTTCAATCCACTCCAACTCAAACTCCTCAATGGTCAGTGTGTCATGAATACAATGGTTAAAATCAAATTGAAATTTTGGATATCTGTGGATGACATGGCTTAGATGTTTAGGAACTTTTTGTAGGAGATGCTATAAGCACAATTTGTGAGTTATATTGGGCAACATTGTCTGGATGGCCTTAGCCATTGATTTGTCATCATCAGTTATTATTGTAGATGGAGCACGACCAAGTATCGCATCTAGCCAAGTTTTCAATAACCATATGTAAGACTCGGCTGTCTCGTTTATCAATAACGCACATCCAAACATCACAGATTGATGATGATGGTTAACTCCAATGAATGGGACAAAGGGCATCTTGTACCAATTTGTTAGGTACGTAGCTTCAAATGTAACGGCATCCCCAAAATATTGATATGCAGCTCTTGAGCTACTTTCTACCCAAAAACAATTTCCCATCGACCCATTTGCATCAACTTGCATCGAGTATACAAAATTCTTACGAGTACGTTCCCTTTCCAAAAAGTACTCATATAAATTTTTTGCGTCTCCCTCTTCAAGGGCTTGCCTCCTTCGACTGCCTAAATAATTACTAATGTCTTTAGGAATGCAACCAATATTGTGAATGCCACCATGCTCCTTACCCAAAATGGATATTATTTTTCGTGGTGGTACCCCCGACTCATTTAGCTTGTCTATCAAATTTTTTTGCGCCCCTGTCATCCGTCTATGGGCACGAAGCAAAGGTGTACTCCGAGGTGTCAACAACTCATGATTGTGATGGAGTACAAACTTGGACACAACCCATTTACTTTCAGTGTTCTTCACTGTCATCATCGCCTTACACCCGCATCGAGTTTCCGGAGCCTCGGGTCTTACTCTCTCTTTCCCTTTAAGATTATATCGACGATACCCTTCTCTCGAACAAACATACTCGACACCAATTAATGACTTGTCTGTGCTTGACCGCCGTGTATGATTTGTTCGAATGCTAAAACCAGTTCGTCTGGAGAAGAGTTTATAGCAACTAAGTGCGTCATCGACGTTGTCAAACTCTAGCCCAACATACGGCTCAACATATGAAGATGACAGAGTATGGCCTTCCTTGGGCATGTTCGTGTCAGGTTCAACTTCACCATCCTCTTCAATTATCTCTACTTCATCATCACAAGAACTAGAAGTGGATAGAATCTCAACACGTTCTCTTGATGTACTCATTGGTCACACAACCTGATATCATTTACAAGACAAAAATGGTGAATAGATATTCTAACATAGACAACGATGATATTAAAATACAAAACATAAATGCTGAAGTTCTTATATACTAAATATCATATAAATAGAAGAATATAAGTTAAATACACTGAAATTCTTAAGTGATTGCTGTTGGAAATAATGCGTTGGAAATAATGTAATTGCTGTTGGAAATAATGCACATTGAAACACTGAGTTTTCAAAATAAAGCCTAAAGTTTGGCATTGACATTGGCATGGTAGTCGCTATCAAGAAATTAAAATAAGAAAGTATGCCAGGTTTCCAAGAGTGGTAGGTGTTAATTTCAACCAAAGTCTTTTGGGCATTGAATTCACTGTTATTTCTATATTATGTAGAAAGCTTTATGTTTTGCTTTTATGGACAAGTTATATAAGGGGAAAAAAAAGAATGGATTTAGTTTATTCTATTGGTGGTTGTAGACAATTTTGGGCTTGATTGCAGCTCATATTCCATTTATGGAATCCGATATATATATAATTTGATATTTAATTTCCACTCTAAATATCTTTCACAAAGAGTTTACTAAGACTTTAGTTTATTGTTTTTTCTACTTATATATATACATATTTGTTTTTCTATCTTCTGCAACCAAAAAGTCAAACACAAAAGCAATAAAGAATTGCTAGTGGGTTTATTGCCTTGCAAGTGAAATCTTGAAAGAAGCCAACACACATAAAGATGGAGAGATCTTTCAAAATGGGGGAAAGTATCTTGTTCGTGTATACATTTATATTATATATAGTTCCTCTTAAAAGACTACAACTTTTGTTAAAATGAGAAAACCTAATTACCTAATTAGCCTTAGCAGCTGGTAGCTAGTGCCATGTACAGATCATCATATATATATCCACTTCTGATCATATATTTATTTATATTAATTTGATTCACAATTATATGTCCACTTCTGATCATATATTTATTTTTGAGTATAACTTTGTTCCCTTCTCAATTTTTGGGGAGTACTAAGTCTAAGAATTATAAGCCTCAATGCCAGCCCTCTTGAAGCTACCATTTCATTTATCTCATACTAGAGTCATCGAAATTATGCCCAGATTGTTAAAAAAAATAGACAACAAACATAGACTAATGTCTTACATTATAGGCTTATAGCACAATTTGATTGTATAAATAGCACATGTCAAGTGATAAAATATATTCACAAAATTCTTCATAACATCATCTCTGACTGGTTATCGACTCTTGACACAGCCACAATTCAATGTAAGGTATCATCCCACATTTTCAACTACCAATCAAAGAATCAAGGCTAAAATGTATATAGAAAAATTCTAAATACTAATAAAGTGAAAAAATAAATTGAATAGCTGAGAATGTAAGAACTGTAGCCCATCTTCCTCGTCGGCGTGCGTTGGCTTGAGAAGAGAAAATGCAGAGGAAAAATAAACAGCTTCAGAAGACAATACCCTCGTTGGTGTCGGAATAGTGCTTGCCGTCGGAAGAATTCGAATCGCCGGTCTTCAAATTGCGATTGGTGCTTGCTGTGGTGAGTTCGAAACCCTCGTCGGCGTGGTGAGTCCTCGTTGGCGTTGGAATGCCTCGTCGGCATGGGCGTAAGAATGGTGCTTGCCGTGGGGCTCGAGCACAATCGCCCGAGGCCGGGGGTGGGGGGGCTTTGGGTTTGCAGGTCACGAAGGGGGTCCTCCAAAGGGTCCTCGTGGGTCCTTTTCGTGGGTCCTCTCCAACGGATCTGCTGCAGCAGATTTATTATATCACAAATTAAATTTTTTGACGTGGCGATTTATTATTGGTTTGGTGTAAATATGCATTTTTCTCCCATCTGGATCCCAGATTTACTCATATATTTGTGAGCCTTTCTGGCCTTCGATCGTGACAGGGATCGATGTGGTTGATCCTTTGGTTGTGTCCAAGAGTGCGATCCATCGGAATCTTGCTATTTTATTGGGATCTTGAAAATAATAAAAGTTAATATTGCACTCTTAATCGTTATTTATATTTCAGTATGTAAATTGTGTCGAATTCTCAACTTGCTTCATTAAACCAACTAAAAGTTAAAATGTACAACCTTGTTAATTATGATTGATAATTAATAATTTGTACAAATCTTAAAAAATCAAGTCTTACAAAGTATTTTTGTAAAACAGTAGACCATATTATAAAAGAATGTACTCTTGGTAAAACAATGGAGACCCTACTGCAATTTTTTTTGTTTTTATAAAGTATTACATATTAAAACAGTACTACAAATTAGTAGTATAAGATGATGAAACATGTGTAATGTTTTCATTAGTTCATATAAAACTTAGTAACTTCATTTACATTCCTCCTCTGTATTCTCTATATATAAATATAGAGTTCCTTATAAATGTATCGATTCATTAGATGAAAATATCGATTTGCAATCCAGTTCTTCTTCTCTCATTGTCTCTTCTCTAATTTGTTTCATGGTATCAGAATGGATCCCTTATGAGGGGTTCATTGCCACAGCCACTTTCACTTCATTTTCTTCTTTAAATATGAAGAGTTTCACAAGTCTTTATCACCTACAAAATAGTGATTCACCAAGTACCATGTTGGTATCAAATGTCTTCACTAGGAAAAATTATTATACATGGAGCAAGTTCATGATGATGGCTGTGAAAACGAAGAACAAGATTGGCTTTGTAAATGGATCGATTGCTCGACCAAGTTTAACAGACTCTTCACTGAGCTGTGGGAAAGATGCAATAACATGATTTCTTCTTGGATTATTAGTTCTATGTCTAAAGAAATTGATGCCAGTATTATCTGTGCAAAGTCAGCAAAAGATATGTGGCAAGACTTGAAAAACCAATTCACACAAGGAAATGGGCCAAGAATCTTCTAATTGCAAAAAGATTTATCAATCTTAGTATAAGAAGATATGTCGGTGAGACACTACTACACAAGATTCAAATCTTTGTGGGATGAATTACTTGATTACAATCAAGTTCCTACTTGTTCTTGTGGTGCTTTACAAACTTGTACTTGTGATGATAGAGCCTTTACCAGACATAAACAAGGTTTTCTCTTTAGTGGTTCAAGAAGAGAAATAACGAGAAATTAGTAGAAACAATACTATGGTGGATATTGTATGCTATGGTGGTTACCAATTCATTTTAGCCTTTCTTCAAGTACTTTAGTTTCTCCTTTAATTTCTCATACAAGTTGGATTGTAGACACATGAGCTACAAATCATATTATTCATTCAATTGATACTTTCGTAATCATCACAAAATCTTTAAAGACTTCAATCAAACTTTCAAATGGTGACACTGTACCTATTACTCATCTTGGCATAGTACAACTATCCAAAAATTTAATTCTAAGATGTATTTTGTGTATTATCTTTTCATACAACTTACTCTTAGTGAGTAAACTTACTTTATTTTATAAATGTTCTTTTATCTTCATAACTGGTTTTTGTTTATTCAAGAATTTATCCCATGGAAGATGATTAAGATAGCTAGAAGATTAGCTGGACTAGACATATCGCAACAATCAGGTGTTAATGCTGTTGAGACTCAACCCAAATCAAATTTTGTAAAATTTGTCCCAAATTTTAAAGATTGGCATAGCAAATTAGGCCTGTACAAAACATACATATTTCTGTACCGACCACTGGCCGGTACGACATATTTTGGTACAGTATGACATTAAAAACTATGGTAGAAACACCTAAAAAAGCTCTATAGTTGAAAGAAGACATCAACATTTACTAAATGTAACAAGCGCTTTAAAAACTTGTGGTGCCCTTGACCCTCACATGTGATTTGTAGGAAGTTACGGCTATAGTTTTAAATACTGTACCATACCAGTCGGTACGGCCGCAATATGATGTACTGGCCAGTTGTCTGGTATAGAAATATGTCTGTTTTGTACCGGCTAGTATTTCGGCCGTATTGGTCATGCCTGTACCTGTCGTATTGGATTTCGGCATTTTACTTTTTTTTTTGTTTCTTACTATTTTTTTACTCTAATACAAACTAGACTATTTCTATATATATTTTTATATATAATTTATTCATATATTGACTATTATTTTAAAATATAATTTATATATGTATTTATATATATAATTTTTTATGTATAAACTATTCTGAAACAGTACCAATATCGAAATATTTTGTTTCAATACCTTAATCGATAAGTCCACAGGTGCGGTATTCAAAATATTGGTTATGACACAAGAATGATGGCCACATGGATCACGCATCCAACCAACAAGTGCTCAACGTGTGTGCAACATGCAATAATTGTGCATATAAATAATCACAACAGAAAGATAAAAGGCATTCACTTATCCGATAGATAAAAGGCATTCACTTATCCCACAACATTAAACTAACACCAGCAAGTCACTCATCCGATGGAGCTGACCCTTCAGGCTCATATTCTTTCTCTTTGTCAAAGTCTATAGTTCCATAAGACGTAACTTTAGGTAAAAGAACTATGGTGAGATTTTGAAATCTGAGTAAATAATCAACCACACAATATTCAAGAGATTTAAAACATATTAATACTACCAACACATTCACAATCATACAATAAAAGATGCGAGAATATTTTCACCCATTTTTCTCCAAAAAGGACATATTTATCCACACACCAAAAAATCACATTTGGTCCAATCATAACCATTTATTACGTGTACACCATGGTTTTATCTTATAAATATACGTACATCCTAGTTTCCTTTACCACATAATGAGTAACGACTGTGCATGTGAGTTCCTAACGAACGATGCGCAGCTTAACGCCCGACGCGTACCGTTACCAAGTATCCTCTAGCCCCGCCAGTAAGGGGCCATGGGTTATGTCAAGAGCGTTACCGTCTTAACTGACTCTATTGTCACCTAGCGACATCTGGAAGACATCACATTAATTTATTACACTCTTGAGTGATTAGAAGAACTCTATCGCGATAATACTTCATCTCGACTTGGGGTCGTGATATGCAAGCATCCATATATTATAACCAGCACATACAGACTCAAATCCCAACTCATACAACATGGCATCACATAGCACATTTATATAAATTGTTCAAATAATAATAGCATAAAATGCGTGGATGCACGTTAAACAATATATTAAATGACATGACAGATAACTCAACCAACAAATACATAAAATCACAACAATATCAATCATCTAGTTTCACAAACCAACTACATTTGTTTTTCCATCTTCCGTTTTTTGGCCCAAGCCAACCTAAACCACATTTTAATATTTCCAACGCTCCACTGAACCCAAGGCCCAACTCAACTAACCAGACTGTAAGGAAGTGTTAATGTAAAAATATTATTCTTATCTCAAAGCGATCGCATCGAAAATACATCTTAGTGTTAATATTAGATTCTAGTTTACTTATTTCCAAACCAGTTCCTTTTCCCATAGACACTCATACCAAGTTGTCAAAAGAAGATGGTGACATAGTCGATAATATTTTTGCCTATAGAAAGTTGATTGATAAATTATTTTACCTTACTCATACCATGTCAAATATCACATATGCAGTCCATCATTTAAGTCAATTTTTTTTTTACAGTCCTCGTGTACCACATTTACAAGCTGCACTAAGAATTCTCCAATATCTTAAGTTGGCTCCTAGACATGGTTTATTTATCTAGAATCTTCAAATGTTCACATTAAAGCCTTCTTAGATTCAGATTGGGCTAGTTGCATAGATACTCGTAGATCAGTGAGTGTATATTGCATCTTCATTGGTGACTCACTTGTATCATGGAAGTCCAAGAAGCAACACAGTCTCTAAATCTTTTGTAGAGGCTGGATATAGTTCAATGGCCTTTACAGTTTGTGAAATCATTTGGTTTCGAGCCTTGCTTACTAATTTGCATCAATTACATACTCAACGAGCCCTTTTATTTTGTGATAATCAAGTTGTCCTTCATATGGCAAACAATCTAGTTTATCATGAGCGCACTAAACATATTAAAATTGTCATTTGGTGGGTGAGAAAATATAAGAGGGGTTACTTACTACGTTACATGTTGCTTCTGTTCACCAAGTTGCAGATTTGATAACTAAGCTTTTGTGTTCTAAGTCATTTGAATCCTTGTTATCCAAGATGAATGTGCATGATATATACACATCATCTTGAGAAAGATTATTACAGATTAATACACTGCAAAGTAGTATAAGATGAAACATAAGTAATGTTTTTATTAGTTCATATAAAAGCTAGTTAATTTAGTCACATTCTTTCTCTGTATTCTTTGGATATAAATATAGATTTTCTTGTAAATGTATTGATTCATTAGATGAGAATATCAGTTTGCAACTCTCATTTTCTTCCTTCAAAATTCTTCTCTCATCTTCTCTTCTCTACTCTATTTCATAAAGGGCTTGTGTGAGACTTGAATATTTAGACTTGTAGCTAGCATAACTGATCATTAAGATTTGACGGTCAAGATTATGCTATATCGGATATTTTCCTTTATTTTCATCCGTCTTAAAGTCTTAATTGAACAAAATATTTTATTTTGCAGTTTTTCTTTTGATAGTTATAATAAGAAGTAGTATATTAATTTTGATAGTTTTGTATAAAAACTAGAAAGTATAATTAAATGCTTATTAGTTAGAGGGTGAAAAAATCATTTAATATCTCATTAAAATTAAAAAAAACAAAAATCGACCTTTATAACTATTCCAAGGTACTTTATTTAGATCCAAACAGTTGATCACAAATCAAATTTTCATGACTTCAAAATTAATTATCAAATAAAGGGGGAAAGTTGTTGATTAAATGTTACTTATGAATTATTGATTAGTTTTTTATTATCTTTATAATTTGATTTTAGAGTGATTTGAATGTCGCATTCTTGAACTACTAATTGTAATAAATCAAATATAGAGGAAAGAATATGAACAATAATGTTGCAAGAAACGATGCAAAAAAAGTAAATTTTTACTTAGCATTACTTACTAATGTTGCATAATCATCCTCCATTAAAAACAAAGTTAGCAAAAATATGAGTACATATCATATTGCTAGTAATAAAGCGCTGCTTCGTAGCTGTAAAAGCTGAGCCCCAAATAATGAGGTGGCATTTTCTGGGGGTTTCTAATTCTAGCACGCAAATGCTGATTAGGACGAAATTATTTCGAAGGAGCTTAATTATGTTTTTCCTACGAGAAAGGCGGCTTGGTTCAAGGTTTTTTTTTTAATTAAATTGAACTTGTTGCCTGAGCAATAATTTATTATAAGAAAATTTTCTATTTACGGCTAATTATTTTTAATTAAAATAAGTCGTAAATAATTTTTTTATTACAAATAATTAGTCACAAAGTATAATTTTCTTATTTTATATATATATATATATATATATATTATCATTTACAATTACGATCAGAAGAAATATTTCTTCTATTGACACTAAAAATTTTTGTGGAAATAAAATATACATTTTACCACGAAATCATATTGGTAAAAACAATGTAGTGGTAAAAGAAATTTTTACCATGAAGAAATGTATTTTTTGCCACCACTTTATGTTAATGGTAAAAAAAATTCACAATGACACTTATCTTCATGGATTAAAATTTTTAACGTCACCAAAATTTTTTTTGCCATGAAATTGACATCATCGCATAAAATATGTCTGATCCCAAAATTTTTCTTCATGGCTATTTAATTACTTGTCACGAGATTAACTATCTTTTGCCACGAAATTAAGTGGCCACAAAAGTAAATGATATTTAAATTTTAAAACATCCCCCGTCCCCTCTTCCCTGCCATAACCCTCGCCTCTCTTGCTCTTCCCCCAGTGCCGTTCTTCTCTCCCTCGATCTCTAGTCTTCATGCCTCCACGCAGCTGTCACTGTACGTCGCCGTCGACCCATCGTCACCGTCCACCTTCACTGTTTCCGGCCAACCCAACCAAGCCCCTTTCTGGCAGCTTCTCTCGCTCCTGCTGATCTCCCTCTCTCTTCACCCTCGAAGTCTTTTCTCTCTCGGGTTCCCAGTGCCGACGCGTCCTCAGCTGCTGCACCACTTCCAGCTACCAGCGTAGCTACCCCCCAAAGGTCTCTATTGCTGCCACAAGCTCTCCCTCTCTCTCACCGTCAATCTGCTCTCCCCCGCACGGATCTCGCTCAAGCGCCTCGTACAAACCCTGCGCTGCCTTCCTCCACGGCACAGCACCACTGCAAGTCAGCCCGCCACACGGCTGCAACGCCACCCCCTTGCTCCACCGCCTCCCCTTCAACGCCGTAAGCCAACCCAGAACAAAGTAGGGTTTGTGACTAAAAAATACTTTTTTTTTTAATAGGTAGTAAGATATTTTATTCTACATTACACTGTTTTTATCATTCATATTTTTAGTAATCTAATTCTTAATCTCATAATGTGATGTTTTTTCACAAACTCTGGTTTATCAAAGAAATACTATATTTACTTTGCTATGAGTTGTGAAGATATTACGATGTAATTTCTCGATTTATGTTCTACTTATTTGGCAGTCAGATTTGAAGCAGATATAGTGATTGATCTAGTGTTTATGACAGTAGCCTAGTTTTTTATTGGATTTTAATGATAGCAGTCTTGGGTGTTTATGCGGGTTAATTTGGTTGATCTAGTGTTTATTTTGGATGTTGGTATGACAAGTTATTTTTTGGGTATGCAGACTTAGTTGTGCTTATGTTGATATGCAGATTTAGTTGTGCTTATATTGTTGTGATTGCATCATAATTTTCTTATTCATTAGACAAAAAGAAATTCTGCTTATGTTATTGTGATTGTTTTAGAATTGGTTGGTGGGTTGGGCTAGGATTAACCGTTGTATATTAAACTTGTGCTAACCAGTTTAGTCAGGGGATTTTGTTTCTTTTTCATTTGCTTTATACCCAAAGTATCTTTTCTGGTTGTTTTTGTGACTTAGGATAACATTTTACTTAACACTTTGGGTTTCTGTTCTGATTGAGATCACTTGATTGCCACTTTTTCAAAGCGTTAGTTTATATTAGTGCAAAATGCAGGCATGATAAATTATTAGTTGTTGGTGGTATAAGTTTGTGTAGTAGTGAACCACCTTTAATAAATGAAAATAACATTCAGATCATGAAACAGGTCATCAGGTTTTGGCTAAAAAGATTAGTGCTAATTGCATGTTCAAAAAAAAAAAAAAAGATCTTGTTACTAAGTTGGAAGTAATAAAATTGTCCCGATTTTTGTAATTAAGACAGCCAAGCATAGCATATGTATTAGCCTTGCAATTTAGACTTTTATTATAATACCTGTAATGGATGTCTAAATCACCTAAAGGTATTTTTAGAAAAATAAATTATATGTTGGGTATGAAACATTGTTTATTTTTTGCTGAAGAATTTTTGTTAATTTGCATTAACGGGTTCCCATCTCCCTAAAAAAATTGAGTAAAAGTGAGAGGGTTTGGTTCTAATGCGATGTTGGAACTAATACAAGTTTTCTAATATAGGGCAGCAACTATACAAGTTTTTTGTTGGAGTTTGTAACATTTTGAGTAGCAACTATACAAGTTTTTTTTTTTTTTGCTTTGTTCATGCTGAGTTAGTTGTATATATATGATTAATTTAGTTGTATATGCAAAGTTAGTTGTATATATGATTAATTTAAAGAGCTCTCCTGTCTGTGCAAAGTTAGTTGTGTATATGATTAATTTAGAGAGTTTCCCTATCTAATCGAGTAAAAGAAGATTAGGGAACTGAAATGAAGCCTTGTATTTTTAGGGAATAGAACTTTTGCAAGTGGTTTTTGTATATTCAAAAATATGGATCTTCTTTATGGACAAGCTTCTGTTTAACTCAACTAGACATCATTGACTCTATTTTTTGTTATTTTTTGAAGTTGCTGGACATGATTACTGAAATATAACATTGCATACTCTTTGTTTTGTTTTTTATTTTGTGAGGACTGCCATGATGGTGTGTGATGAGTCATGATGGTGCGTGATGGGTTTTATCCTCAGACACTAACTTACACTGCTTTCATAAATGTATGTCTATGTAATCTCTGATTCTGCTGTATGTTGTTAGAAGTATGCATTTAAAAAGGTGCTATGTTCATATACAGAGATGGAACCTAGGTGTTGTGTTCATATACAGAGATGGAACCTAGGGGACCTCTTTGTTTGATTGCATAAGTATATATTTGATTATTGAGCCCCTCCATTATTTAGCCTGTATTAGACTATTTATTTTGATTGTTTTTTACTCAAGTCTAATTTTTTGATTTTGTAATTTTTTTTTCTGAAATTTTGTAACATTTGCCATGAATGTAATTCGTGGGTAAAGATGCATTTCGACCAATTGATTCCATGACAATACTTATTTTCTGACCATGACTTTCATGGGTAAAGAAGTCCAAAGCACCACAAAGCCTTGACTCTCAATAACTTTTGCCACGAACCAAATTAGTTTTTACGACAAATTGGACTCGTGGGAAAAATGTATTTTTTTCTACAAAAACAAAATTGGTGGAAAAAATAGTATTCGCCACTCATTATATGCCACGAAACTCCCACGATAACATTTGGTGGGAAAAAATCTTTTAATCACCTAATTTCAGTTTTTTGTGACTATTACCCTTCGTAGCAAAAACTATTATTTCTTGTAGTTAATTATAGATTAGCTTAATATATATATATATGGTATTCCTCCTTAAAAAAAGATTTTTAATTTAATTTAATATTGAATTAAAGAGATAAATTAATCTTTTTTCCAAAATTATAGATCGAACTAATACGTAATGGTCATTCAAAAATTTTACCTATCATTCCTACATGTTAAACCACAAACCTACTTTTATTTTTAGTTTTTTTTATTTATTTATTTTTTAACAATTAGTATGTGATGTAAAGATAATGAGTTGAAGAACTTCATATATAATCACTACTCAATATTATTAGTTGTAAAGTATTGATACACACAATACAATTTTACAACATATTTTATAATAATATATTAAAATTAATATGTTTTAATATAAAATTATCTCTCACTTAACACCTTATTGCAAAATATATAGTAAAAAATATTGTGTATAAATCATTTTCCTTAATTGTATATATAGGTCCCAGCCGGAAACCTGCGTGGGGAAGCCTACAACAATATTTTAAGCAGTTTCCATTGGCCCCTTTCACCGTGACGAAAGATGATTACATACATAGACCCATATTCACATGGGGTAACGTGGATTTGATGCTAAAACCCAACAGATGCGACACCCCTTCAGAATCGTAGAGCAAATTACTTTGATTAGTTGTGGAGGATACAACATTCTCAATGTGAACTTAAGTTATGAATTTTTCAGAAATTAACTTCCCATTGTAAAATTTTGAATACAAATTTTATGGCGATTGAAATAGCAGCTATACTCACAAAATTCACTGCAATAAGTGTCAGAAAAAAAGGGTAAAAAGTACGCGGTGAAAGTAAACTCGCCACAATTAAGTCATTTTCACAGCGATTTTATTTGCGTGGAATGGAAAATCGTCCAGTTTTTCTGGTAACGTGAGTAGTTTAGTAATCATATTACAAACAATAAAAAAATAAAATTGGAAGGATTATTAAGTATAGCTTTTCCTAATTTTTGAAAGACTGATGAAACTGAGGCTGACATGAAAGCATTAAAACTAGTAACTCGATATTGGTTGCCCTTCATCGACTGAGTGAGAGGTCGTTCATGAAGTTTCAGACTTCTCTTATGGAGGTTTGGAAATTTACACCTACAACTATTTATTGTACCAACAAGGTAAAGGAACCAAATCATCGTATATCAGTCTATTCTATGTCCTACTTCAGCTCAGTTTAAGACGTTCTCTTGCTGTTCTTGTTCCTCTTTACTGTCGCATGTACTGTACAATGGAAGTGTCAAAAAGAAGCAAGAGTAGCAACATTCACATTCTGGGTTAAATGGTCCGCTAAATCACTTTCCAACGGGTTCTTGGAAATTTCACTAAACCATTCCTCTGTCTCTCAAGTACAAAAGGAAACTTCCTCATTGGCTGCCTCTTCCCAGTTTCAATAAATTTAGTGCCAACCAATTCTAACTCTTGAAAAATAAAATTTTGATCATCGCAGGTTTTTAACAACAAAATAACCATGTTCCCTGGTTTATACTATGAAATTGGCAAAAGAGCCAGAGGTTACATTTCATTTGTGGTTTCTAATTTATCTCTAGAATTATTTCTTTTACTAAAGTTGCATGTGGTTTCTCTTTTGTGGTGTATACTCACATTCACTTCACTTCTATGTTAGATCTTCTATACAAAGGCTATGCTCAGCAACCACCTAATCTCTGCCAATTCCAAGGCTTTGAATGCAGCCTTGATCTCTCCTGTCGAAGTAATTTCCTCTTAATCTCAACACTTTCTGCAGATCTTGCCTGATCTGCATTCTTGTTTCTTAGATTTTATGCTCTGGATTCATGGTGTTGCATAAACCTTTTCTTCTATCTTTCGTCCTCACTATCTTTTTTTTTTTTTTTTTTTCTAAGAAGAGGACGGTATCACAATTTTATTAATAACCCTCACTTATGCGAAAGAAAACCTTAGTCCGCACTAGTCTTGAATGATTAAGAAACATTTATAATCATTTCCCTTTAGTGAAAATTTGAAGACAGCACCTTAAAAGCATTTGTTCTTTAATTTGGAATAGTCTCATTGCAGTTATGAACAAGTGCTGTTCTTAATTTGCTTGATAATATGCAATAAACCCCATAAGCAAGATCAGAGGTAGCACTGTAGAGGGGCAAGAATATTAACTCTCTTCCTTGCCATCATGCTTTTGTTACAGAACTTCAATTGACAAAAAGTAGATGGAACTGAATATGATATTTTAGTTTCCTATGACTCTTGCAGTTGGAGACATTGCACCAGGATTAAGGACCCTTTTTAACCTAGACATTCCGGATTCTGCAAGAGTAGGTCACTTTCTTGCCATCTGAAATCTGAACAAGTTTAGCATTACTATTTAGTTTCCATTTCATAGTCTTCTTTTGATTCCATCTTCCTTATTGAGCCAGAGCCATGTTATACAGTACAGGAGATCCAATTCTTAGACAACAGTGATTGTGGTAACAGGTGGATCTGCAATACTTGGGAGACTATGCCGGGATAACCGGAGGATTGGGGTTCAAAGGAAACCCAATTACAGGATATAAGCCCCTCATAAACTTGTCAGGTGTCGTGGGAAGCGATTTTCTATCTGTTGGAACTGACCTAGCCTTTGACATATCAACTAGAACGCTCAACAAAGTTAATGCTGGTTTGAGCTTCGACAGTGACTTCCTCATTGCTTCCATAAACTTGTGAGCATTATTCCCATGAAATGTTGGAGAAAGTAGCTTTTACAAGAAAAGAAAAGAAAGAAAGTTGTTTTCTTTGAGAAGTAAACAGAATTTTTTTAATCTGATCTATATACCATGAACATGAACTCAAATGTTTGATGAGCTAAGCTTCTCTAACAATTCAGGAATGACATGCTTGACACTTGGAAGGTTTCCTGTTGCCGCGTCATCAACCCTCCGACCAACACTGCCGTCGCAGCAGAACTCAAGCATACCTTTTCAGCCAATGACACTGCCCTCACTATTGGTGCCCAGCATGCAATATTTCCTTTTACATTGTTGAAGGCAAGATTAAGCACATATGGCAGGGCAGGTGCTCTTATTCAGCAAGAGTTGTTCGAAAAGCTTGTTCTAACAATTGGTGGAGAGCTGGATTTTATGGACATAAGGAGAGTTCCTAAGCTTGGTCTGTCTGTGGCGTTCAACCTTTAGAAGAAGCCAGAGTACAGAAAGCTTCTATACACACACAACAAAAGTACAAACATATGGAACTTATGGTTTTCCTGGAATAATTTTTGCGTGTCATAGAAAAAGATTTGAGGCAAATACTTTATAGTAAGTTAGAGGTCCTATTTTAGTAAAAGTAAAATAATTTATTTGTATTTTTTTAAGAGGAAGGAGAGGAAGTAAGTGTATGCTTCTGCATCACTTCCACTGGGCAAGTACTCCAGAAAGTGAAGATATATGTATACCGGTTTCCAGAAAATGGTAAAGGTAATAATGAATGGAAATTACTCCCGATGGGCTTTTCTGAAAACCTAAAAGAGAAAAGGATGATATATTGTGAACAAAGGAAGGGCTGGTGGCATTAATCTTTGATATATGCTAAAAGGCAATATTTGTTTTGTCTGCTCAAGCCTTAAATGAACAATGTTTTGTGTCTCTAATTAGGGCTATTTTATTAGTTCAACCTTTGTAAAGAATAAGCACGTTTCGCTGTATTTCTCTTCTTTCAATTGAATCAAGACATTGCACAAGGATCGAGTTTCAGAATGAAGAACTCTCAAGTTCCACCAACAGAAATAATATGACAGTACTTGGGACAACATACATAGTTTGGAAATGATCAACTCAACATACTTGGACATCTTCAAACTTAATATTAACATATACAATCATTGTTCACAAACTAATATGACAGTCACTCATGTTAGAGTACAGCACACTGGACAACTTGCATATAAATATCAACATCCACGGAGTTCATTTCAATGCGAACTTATTAAAGCATGAAAATTGAAAATCAACATTACTGATGACTAGAAGCCTGAAGAAGGCCATCACGGATTTGAGTAGCTACATCACGAACCGCACCAGGTCCATGTGGGATGAACACAGCAGACGATTTTGAGGCAGCACCAATTTCTTTCATGGTGTCAAAATACTGGGTAACAAGTACCATGTCCATGACATCCTTGGCTGTGGTCCCAGGCACATTAACAGAGAAGCCTAGCACACTGTCTCTCAAGCCATCCACAATAGCTTGACGCTGGCGAGCAATACCCAGACCAGACAGATACTTAGACTCGGCCTCACCCTCAGCTCGCTTAATTTGCAAGATCTTCTCAGCCTCTGCCTTCTCATTAGCTGCCACCCTCATTCTTGCAGCTGATGACACAACGTTTTGAGAAAAATAAATAAATCTAAACCTACTAAATAAAAGAAACGTAAAATTCCAAGAGAAGATGGAGCAGAGGACGATGACTTGACAATATAGTGGCAAACATGAACTGAACAGTCACCAGAAGATTTTAGTAAATGTCAAAACTCTGGAAATTCATAAAGCTGGGCACCCTTATTTCTAGGAAACAGCTTATTCCATAGTTGTTACTATTTTCAGAAAAACAATAGAGAGAACAACTCCACAACTCCGGCTGCCATATCTAACTTATACCAAATCCAGCTGCTTGCTAGGCATGGATATGGGGACGCAAGAATAATCATTTGACAGGGTACCCCATTGGCAATCTTGTAGCACAACTTTAACATTGGACAATGACGACTTCATCAGATGATACCAAAATTTAGCATCTCCATATAAACACGGAGATGGGTTAAATAACAAAGGAAAAATCTACAAATCCAAATCGAGAAAGGAAATCGATGATTTAAGATACCTGCATTAATTTCATTCATTGCTCGCTTCACATGCTCATCTGGTTCAATATCAACTATAAGTGTTTGTACAATTTCATACCCATAAGCAGACATAGCCTGTGAGCAATCACGAAGGGAGAACATCAGTTTCACAAGTTATAGCCTTCATGATCTTTCACTACCGTTAATTCATCAGATAGTCTACCTTCTCAAGTTCATCTTCCACAGCTTTGGCAATATCATTTTTCTGCTCAAAAGCATCATCCAAGTTAAGCTTTGGGACACTAGCTCTGATTACTAATTTCATGAAAATGGAAACTCCATTTAGCTGATAATATTTGTGATAAATATAATTTTAGTTCTACAAAAACATAGAAGACAGAAATAAGAATTAATGCCAGCAGGATATCAAATCAAGTCACATGCATGTCAGTAGAGTATCAGTAGGGTTTTCAGTTTATACCATCAAAAACATAAGCTTGGATTTGGCTTCTTGTGTTGCTGAGTTTGTAGAAGGCATCACTTGCCTTGTCAGCCAGGGCACGGTATTGAATGGATGCAACCACATTGACAAAAACATTGTCCTGGAGAACAAATGATCACAAAGATCAGTGACCCCACATGGTCGAGGCACATGTAACAAGTAACAACAGCTTTGTCAAAATAATTTCCCTTTGAGTGATCTTTCCTTCCATATAAACTATAGTATTTCCTCCATTAATTCCTCTGGACTCCAAAAATAAAAATAAACTTACAAAAGAATGCTTCGATGCCACTAAAAAACAAATCAATCTGATTATAACAGAATAAATTTATAGGTGAGAAAACTTCACCGCGGGCTTTAAGCATATCAGCATCACATGCTTTAAGCAAGCCTTTCAAGTGATGCCTTTTATATGCTTGTTACTACGTGCTTCGATAGCACTACCTACCAAGTGTCACAAGACAAAAAGGTTAGTCATCTCCATGGTTATGTAAATTTACAAACCTTTGTCTTGGTCTCGCACTTCACATCCAATTGCTGCAACCGAAGAGTGAGATGCCCAGCAAGCTGGCTTCCAAGGAACCAAGGCAAGCAATGGCATCCTGGCTCGAGTACATCATCAAATTTTCCAAATCTTTCTCTGATAGCCACTGTCGATTGGTCAACTTGTACACAACATAACAGATTACCCATCTTCTCTTTGCTATTTGATTATCTCTAATATGTATGCACAAAAATCAGAAAGTAATTGTAAATAGAAAGTAATGACAATCAAAGCTTTGTACGCAAGTAATAGAGACTAAAACATAGTTTTCTTTATGTCAGAAACCCCAGAGACTGTGCAAACACTACCAATAAAGACTAAAATATATTAACACATACAACCACAAGAGCTATTATCCAGAAACCCTTTCTTATGACAGACCAGTAGACACACCCAATAGCAACTTACACAAAAGCTACACTTCTTGAAGTCCGGGTCCCTAAAATCAACCTGAGACCCATAATTGAAAAAGTAGTTTAAAAAAATTATGCTGTTCATAAATATTATAACAATTCGGTGGAATTTACCACAGATTGATTGCTATTTTTTTATTTTCATTTTTTGAAGGATTTCGGAAATTGCTCCATGCATAAATTTAATAAAAAGTAAGCAAAAGATATATGCAGGAAAAAGAGGTTAAAAATGAAAAGAAAAAGAAAAATTATGTCATGAATACACATACCAAGCACGTTTTATACCGAAAGAGATAACTCAAAAGGTTTAGAAGAGTAGAGAGAAGACACTTACTATTGGTAAGAAAAACAAAGGCAGCAGGCAACTCAAACAAATTAGACTTCTGAGCAACTTATATAGACCCCAATAAGACGATGTTAGATTTTTTTTTTTTTTTTAAATATTACCCATTTAAATATGATATAATTTTGAGAATACCTATTATAAAAGAACAAAATTAAACCCGCCATTAAAAGCCATTAGGATTAAGCTATCTGAACTGTACACACTAATGCCAGGACGACTCTAACAACTTTTACTACATAAAACCTCAAAAACTTCATCAAGGAAAAACTCTGAAAAGTTTGCAGCATCACAGATGGTATCCATCGTGATACAACCTAGAAAAATATTATTATTATAATACAAAGCAATAAAAACTAAGAAACATTAAAGAATATTTGTAATAGGCATTAAGAAATTTTAGACTATGACAGCTAATATTTTTCCGTCTTCGCTAGAAAATCTTATCGGATTCTTGTTCTGCTTCACAATATTCAATTCCATATATTAAATTCAGATACTCCATAAATGATAGCGTAATAATTACATGAAGCAAGAACCCAAATTTTGAAAGAAACCAATTTATAGAATACAGTGTGATTTCCTCACTTTTCAAAGATAAAGGATCAAGTTTGTAAAGCAAAAGCATAATTTTCACAGAGACCCATTTATCATATTGAATTGAAATGGACGAGAAAACTCTAACCTGGATTTTCTTTTCTTACTGATCCCAGAAGACGAATATAAGAAACAGAAACTGCGTTATTATTTTAAGCAGTTTCCGGGATGATGAGAAACTTCGCCCTTGCCTTAGGATGAAGTCAAAAACTAGGTCAAGAATTAGGCTGTACGGCCCAGCTATAGCTACACCCCAAGCCCATTGTTATCGATTGAATTTGAATCCATTGAAATTTCCCATATCCCGTTGCTTTCCTTCTCTCTCATTGGCCAGGATTAGATTTATTAATTAATACCAAGGAGAAGAAGATAGGATCAAATTGTGTGACTAATAATAGAAGGAAAATGAAATGATTGTTTTTTTTTTATTTATTATGGATAACGTTGGGGGTGCGGTTGGATTGTACTCAGCGTCTATATAGTCCACCTGTTAAATTATTTTAAATTTTTATAATTTATATAAAAATATAATAAAAAATATTAAAAAATATAATAAAAAAAATAAAATTTAAAAAATATAATAAAATAATAAAATAAAGAAAATATAATAAAAAAATAAAATAAAGATACATTTTAAAGAGAATTTGGCCATAGCCCAGCCCTCACCGCCGCCGGTGGTGGTAGGCGACACCGCCCAGCCCATTTGGACCAGAGATAGTCGGCGACCCCACCTCTGCGACGGCGAGCACCCGCAATCTCCGGTGTGCTCCCAGCGGCCTTAAACTCGAAAATGGGTCCGTAGTCGCCCACCACCGCCGGAGACGGCGGGGGCTGCAAAGGGAGGGGGGTTCGGTCGGACCAAATCTCCGGATTCTTCTTTTCTTATTTCAAGTAGGAAGTTTATTGATCACATCAGTAGACAATATCCACTACACATAAGTTTACAAGAAAATAAAATGATTATTACAAGTATGATGTGTGATATAATTATATTTTTTTAGAAGAAAAAATTTGGTCGTAATTAATTTTGTGCATTAATATCTGTATTTATCTAATATGATTAGTCAAAAACTCAAATTTTAAAATAAAATATATGATCAACTAATAAAAATATACAAATTTTGAAATTCGCATTAATCACTTTTAAATTTATCCATCCCTTAAATTTATTTTTACATACTTTGAAGATTAAACATAACATTTTCATTACCCAAAAATATAATTGATAATAGCCAAATTGTGCATAATTTTACTATTTTATTTAAAGCATTATCACATGTAGTATTCATTCTTATTTCTATTAGTTTTGAAATATTTATTTTTCTTATAGGTGTAGTAAAAAGAATAAATTTTAAACGTGAACATAAAAAGAAAAAGAAGCAAAGGCTGGATGTGCAAAGAAATAAAAAAAAGAAGGGTACAATGAAAAATAATGTAGTGCTTCATTGAAAGTCCAATTTTATTTTTTATTTCTCGGCAAGTTTAAGGTAAACTATTAAAACAAACCAGGAATAACACAAGAGTATGTATTCATATAGTACAAGTTAGGTGGATCTTTCCCATTATAAAAATGAAGGAGATTTGGAGTGCTGGTGGATAGGGGCAGACTTCCAAAGTAGAAATTGGAAGCTGCCTGGTGCGCGAATAGATGCGCATATCGATTTTGAAATTGATAAACTTTTGTTGCCATCCATATCTCAAAACTTGCAAGGAGGTGTTTAATGTCTGAAATGGTAGTGCTAATAGCCCAATCCACCTGTGGAGAGTTAGTTGTTATATCATCAATCACTTGTTGGGAGTCGGTTTCAATGAAGATCTATTGAACGTTGTGGAGTTGTGCTTCTTTAAGACCATTGAGGACTGCAGTTGCTTCTCACACTCTTGGGTTTGTGTTTTTTATGAGGCTTGTATGTGCAAAGAGTATTTTAAGTTCCTTGGAATAACAGAGCGTAGTAAAGGTGCTACCTGTAGGTCGGACAATAGCGTCGCATTGTAGAATGACTTGAAGTGTTGAGGAGTTTCGATTTGTGTCTGTCGAACTGTTTTCCTATTGGTTTCAGGCGCTTTGATGTTCCCTAAATTGAGAGTTTATTGATTTGGTTAGATCCATGGGATCAGTTTTGAAATTCTGATGGACCACTTTGTTGCGGATGAGCCATATATTGTTGCGGATCTAGAAAAAGTGAACCTCCTCGCATTGAACATCCAATTATTCTTGAAACACTTTTCTATTTTTATTTTACTCACATATTATAAGTTTTTGTTCTTTTACCCTACATTATGTGCCAATAAAGTCCTTATTTGATCTTAAGGATTGAATAGTTTAGATTTTGACATGACTATATAATGAAGTTTGATATTAATTATATTTTCGACATCCTTATGAGATTTCTATTTTTTTTTTCTTGCAAGCATTTCATCATAGAATTTATATATGAGATATTTGGTTATGCTTACTTTATTCCTCCCACATATTACATTGAAGAATATTGTACCATATTTAGAGTGATTTTATCTGTTGAGTGTACACCCTAGTGAGATTTGAGTTAAAACACACTCTCATATAGAAATTTGAGTCATATTTATCCTAAATAAAGTGTGTTTTGTGTTGGTTAAGACGTTCACTCACGCTAGTATTAAAGGTACGTGAAATTTCTTTAATATTTATAGTGTTCATCCAGGCCGAGTTTTACTCAGCCTGGTCCTGATTTTTATTTTTTAATAATTTTATCATTTTCACCTAAGAGGTTTAAAAAAAGTACTCATCATTCGAATTCAAATTTTTGAATTCGAAACTCAAATAAACAAACCTAATTTAAACTTTCATTAAATTCTTTGCTAAAGAAAATGAAAAAAAATTAATTATATAATTTTTCTTTATCTTTATTAGTCACTTTAACTAGGGGTGCTACCCGCCTCCTATAGCATGGGGCCACCCCTTTGGACGGGGGCGGGGAATTTCTTCCCGCACTCCACCCTTGTCCATGTAGGGCCAGGGTTCCCTGTCCTCTGCACGGGATGTGGGGATGGACCTCCATCCGTTCGCTTCCCGCACCCCCCAACGCCTGGAACAGCCATCAACAAATGAAAATCCCAAAGCTCACTCATAGTCGAACAACATAAAAGAAAAAAAAATAGATGAAATCAGTTGCGGCACTTACCTTCAACTAGAGGCACAATGGAAGTTGTGGCAGTAAAGGGAATGAAGGCAGCAACCATGAAGACAGAAATGGGGGCCTAGGGAAGATTTAGATAGAGAGGGGGAGAGAAGAAGAATTTTCGAAGCAAAAAATGGGGGGTGAGTGGGAAGATTCGGGAAATTGGGGGAAGTGGGAGGGTTTAAAACAATCTAATATTGAACAACAACATTTTGTCATTGTGCAAAACGATTCCGTTCGATGTTGGGTTATTATAAAAAAATCTCATGCATAAAACAATGCCACTTTGCACTAAAACAAAGCGACGTCATTCAATTCATTCAGAACCTATCTTTCTCAAAGATCCATTTGTTTCATTCTACATTGAAAACCCATTTGAAGCTCTGAAGAAAGCCTCGCAACAGCTCAAAATAATAGTTGCTCCACTAATGGCCACTGCAAGAAAAAGATAAGTAAGAATCGATCAACAAAAACATGTCTTTGAAATTTAAATACAACTAAAATTGAAGTTATAGCAGCGGGAGTGAGATGATGTATTTGCGAGACGGGAGTTCACCTTATCCCGCTCTCGGCACCGTCTTCATTCTCTAAAGAGGGCGGGGTTCCCCCGCCCCCATTACAATGATTGGGGTGCTCTGTCCCGTCACATGGGAGCGATGCAAAAAGTGGGCGGGATAGCGAGACCGGGTACCTGCTACCCACCCCTAACCTTAACTGTTAGAGACTTGTTGCTTTAGTTGCCACATACTAATAATAAGCTAGTAGGAGAACGTGATAATAGCCAAATTCTACACAATTTTACTATTTTAAATAAATCATTATCACAATTATATAGTATTAATTCTTATATTTTTAAATATTTTTAAATATTTATATTTTTGTAAGAATAGTAAAGATAAATAAATTTTGTACTTGTACATAAAAAAGAAAAGCAAAGCCTGGACGTGGAAACAAATAAAGAAAGAAAATGCTGCAGGGATCAGGGAATACACGGGAATAAGAATCAAATGTGAAGATTTCCAACATGGGTCATAATGTCAAGCATTGAACGGGGATATAAAGATAAGAAGTACGCTGGCGTGAAAAGTGGGAAAGCCTAATTGTGAAAAAGACAAAAGATATGAACAGACAGACACGTGAAAGAAGTGAAAAAATGAAAAAGTTCAAAAAAGAGAAAAAAAAAAAAAAAAACTTTTAAGGGCTATTTCCTTTGGGCTATTTCCTCCATTTTCTTTTTAGGTTAACAAGTTTTATATAAAGGATCTAATTTCATCAATCATAAAAAATAAGGCTCTTCCATACTTAGTCAAAAATTCAAAAACAAATAATTATTTACTCTAAAAATAAATAGTATTCATTCTTAAAATCTAGGGTGTCACAGGCCAGCAGGCTTAGGGTGTCACAGGCTAGCAGGCCTAAATCGATAAGGGCCAACCCTTTCGACCTAATCTGAGGGAAGCAGATCTCTCAAATAGTCACAGAGAATAACGTTGTAGATGATTCCACTCGATACAACCCATACTTAATTGAGAGACGACATAAGGGATGAGACGCAATCCTAAATCATCCTCCGAGTACAGACACTTGAGTGCCCATCTAATAAGGAAAAACCATTAATCCACTAGCATTGAGATATCAATTGACAAACAGGAGCACATAAGCAAGGAAAATATGCCTCATTAATAGAAAATGCAAGGGAATTATGCTGCATTAATGATGCCTAATTCAAACTTCACACTACATTAATATTGTCATCATAGAGTCATTCTGCATTAAAAACTTTGACAAGGGAATAGTGCAAAAGGCGAGGATCCTACAAGAATAGACACACTCTACCCTCCTCCAGACCTCGAGTATATATGCGGACTTCTAGGTATAAGGAAACGTTGGATACTCTCACTCTCAACACTATACCGGAGACTTCTCGGCTTCCAAAGCCGACCGCCGCCACCTCTTTATTTTTGCAGACCCAAATTGAAAAGATTTGAGCTCCTAAAAATTTGACCTATAGGTATGCGAAACACGACTTTAATAAGGACAGTGTGAACTCAAACAAAATCTCCAGTTGATTTTACTATTCATGAGGCTATAGCCTCATTTATTGTAGAATAGTAATATATATATATACATATTTTTTATATGTATAATATATACATCTCCTTATAAAGGATTTAGGATACCGTTTTTTGTATTAAAAAGAAAAAAAGGAAAAAATTTAAAATTTAAAATTTAAAAATAAAAAACGTTAATGGTGGTTGTATCTATGATGGTCTTGTTTGCATGATGATGGAAACCAAGCATGTTGCATAGTTCTGGATGAAACACTGTTTCCATTTTGGAATATACCACTCCTACAGGCCGGGGAGGATCCTGACCCGAGGTCCCGAAGCTTATCTTCTTTACTTAGCAAAATCGACATTTTCGTTCATTTTTTCTTGCAACTACCTATTGCACTATTAATTCATAATTTTTTCGCTCCTTTTTCGCCCTTAAAGAAAAGCACCATTCAGCTTTGAATAAAGATAGCCTTATTACTATTATCCTTCTACTACTTTTTTTTTAATAATTTATTTTTTTTAATGATTAAAAATATTAAAATATATTTTAAAAAATAAATACACTATAATAACAAAATGATAATAAAAAGAATTATAAGCCTATCATTAACTTTAGACTTTTCACTCTGTAATTAAGGTTACCAAGTGGATTCTGTCATATCCCACACGTAAATATCGATTAGGACTTCCAAATTAGTGGGAATTGTGAGGGCCGGTTAGCTAGGTCGATCTGAAGAACCTGGCAGAGAGTTTGGGTAAATACATCATGTGCTTCATCTGATCTTTATCATATATGTTGATCTTTTCCAATTGGGATCACAAGGGTTAATAATGGAAAATACTATATGCGACTCGGCTAGCTTTATTGCGAATATAATTCCCGCAGGCTATAATAATAGGCAAAATACTATATGGGAGGGACCACATAAATCCCCATCTCTCTCTCTCTCTCTCTCGTTTTCTTTTTTTTGTTGATTAGTATATCAGACAACCACCCATGCATCATATGATAAAGGTTAATAATATTATTTATGACATTAATCTTTTCCAATTAATCGTACGTTCAACTAGAGCTGTTCACCCGACTCGTTCCGTTTCGATTAGGCCATTTCCGACCCGACCCGCTTTAAACTTGTATCGTTTGGCCGATGCCCGATAGCCCGATAGCCTATGCCATGCTAAATCTCGATGCGGTTCCATCTGAGCCTGAGATCTGAAACCAATGGCAACGACGTTGAAAACCCAAGGTTCACGATTATCACTGCACCTGCAAAAGCTATAGCACAAATGCTGTCCAGATTCCTCAACTCCAGGTAGCAAACCAATCTACAAGGCGATATCCACACATATCTCCGTAACTCTAAGAAGCAAAAGAGATCTACAATCCGTTGGTCAAGGTTGGTTTGGCACACTTTTCGCTGAGGAATGGATTTGGGAAAACATTGAAAGCGATATCGGTCGATTAACCGATTCCGACAACGCATGTAACGGGTCGGTCATTTCGGGTCGGTCCGGTTCAAAAAATCGGGTGGTTCGGAATGACTGGTTTTTTGAACAGCCTTACGGTTCAACAGTTTATTATTTTTTTCATTATATCAATTGAGAGAATTAAATACAATTCTAAATTCTTGATATATGTTCGATCATTTTATTCTCATGATCTTTCTAGAATAATCTTAATCAGTTGAGAGATTGATTTATAATTTTTTAAAAAACAAAATCTTATATATTTTGTAATTTTTTTTAATTGATACAAGAAATGATTTGATTTTATATTTTTGAGTGAAAAAATAAAACACCCCTTAGATGTTTTCTTAAAAAACGATTTCTACAATAATGTTACAATTCATTATAACAATATTGATTTCTAGATTATTACGTAGATTTGGCGAAGAATCAATATTTCTCATAAATATATTATTAAGAATTAATAAGGTAGATTCCAAAACCTTAGTTCATTCTCCATTAATAGTTTATTCATTGTTTAGATTAGTTTAAGGCATCTTTAAAATTTTATTTTAGTTCTTTTTTTTTATTGTGATGATTTTATTAAATTAATTATTTCTTATTTTGGTTAATTGATTTGTTTAGTTTTGAATTTCTTATTTTATTTTACGACTCAATTTTCTGAACTAGATTAGAATTTATTTGGCTTATATTTGATTGACTTCCTACGTTTTATAAGTCCTTGTGGGCTCGGTCTAGTTCTTGCTAAACTATATTTCAGTACAGTTAGTACGCTTGTGAGTACAATTAGGAGTTCACAACAATAGCAGCATGAATAAAATCCTCTAGGTTTGAATTAGTTGAATAAGATCATAAGTTTAAAAAAGAGATCAACCACATTGATAAGATAGAATGTGAATGTTGAATGTGAATTATAATATTACATTTAAAAAATTCAAAATTTAAGATTGAAGTTTTAAATCAAATTATATGAAGTAAATAGTATATAGTGCAAAGACATTCAAATATAATTATTCTTATATATCAACACTACTGAGACTTATTCATGAAGGCCCCATTAATATAGAGAATAAATATATAAAACCCACCTTTTAGAATAGAATAATTTTATTTGTAAGTTGGTATGAATAGCATATCTAGTAAAGTGCTTAAACGTAATAATTTGATTTTGAAAGTATATATTATAAAATTTGAATCTTACAAATCACATATTCTTATTTAAGTAAAGCAAATTGTGTATTTTACATACATACTTGAGAATAAAATAAGAGGTATCCTAAACCCACACATAGGGATCCCGACAGTGGGTTTTTTTCTCTTTTCTTTTTTACTTAGTGATTAAGAATGAGTGTTTTAATGATATGTGATTTTTTATTTTTATTTTTAAATATTTAAAAGTGTTAAAAAAATACATGTAAAAAATATAATATATATATATATATATATTAGATATATATAAATTACACTAGCGGGATCCGTTGGAATCCCCATGTATGCCTGTATAATGTGATAATAGCCAAATTATACATAATTTTACTATTTTAAATAAAGCATTATCACAATTATATAGTATTAATTCTTATATTTTTATTAATTTTCAAATATTTTTTTTATAAGAATAGTACAAATAAATAAATTTTGTACTTGTACATAAAAAGAAAAGAAAAGCAAAGGCTGGACGTGCAAACAAATAAAGAAAGAAAAATTTGCAGGGATTAGGGAATACACGGGAATAAAGAATAAAATGTGAACATTTCCAACATATGTCATAATGTGAAGCATTGAATGGGTATATAAAAAAATAAAAAAAAATCAAAGGCTCACTCTCCAAAATGCCTCACTTTGTACTCTTTCTCCTCTTGCTCTTTACTCGACCAAAATTCTAACTCTCCCACCCTCGCATCGCGGGAGGAGATGGGAGCTTTGGCTCCCCTCCCTCCCTCCTTCCCCCATCCCCCTTTTCTCCCGTCTCTTATTGGTTTTCTTGCTAGTTTCTTCCCCTATCACTCCCTATCTTTACCTCTTTGTTTTTCTTCTCTTTCTTTTATTTTCTTTGTTTTCGGAATGTAGGGACTCCACCAGCAATTTTGTTTCCCCTAGGGATAATCGGTGAATGGCGACTCAGAAAAAGTGGCCCATGCACCAGAGCAGCTCGTGCATCCAGCCTCCCGCATCCAGCCCCAACACATCATTCCGCTAGCCCCTCAAGGTCCTGATCTTTCAGTCGGGGTGGTTCCTCGCCGATTGGAGGTGCATGTAAGGAGCACACGCGATCCTAAGGAAGGATGTTGTCTCCCTACATGCCTTCTCTTGTGGTGGCCTTCAGTTACCACGGATGTCTTCGCAGGGACCAGGGCCTTTAGTGGCATCGCCTGCTTCTTTTCGCCGTCCTCCAGTAGTGGTGTGTGCTACCCACACGCCACTCACAACCGTGGCTTCACCTGTTTGGTCAGTTTCTATTTCCTCCAAAGTTGAAAGTCGGATCCATGTCCATGTGATCCGGTTTCTCCCATATAGTTTAGTGTTTTTTGTTGTTTCCTTTTATTTAATAAAAAAAAACACTTGGTCTCTAAGACTTTATATCTTTAGAATTTGTCCTCTAATTCGTCTTTGAACGAGAGTGGGGTTGGTTGCTTTTTGTTTATTTTATTGATTTGGTGGTTGAAACCCTATCTTAGACTGAGTTGGACTATCTTTTAAACGTTGTTTTGGAGAGATTTGAAATCAGTGTTAGAATACGTCAGTCATTTTTAGTATACTAGAGAGTTATAGATTGTCGTTTAGTTAGCTTGTAATATATGTTTTTGGTCTATTTATAATACTCGTTATTAATAAATTGAATGCAATTCATTCCCTTAAAAAAAATGGGTACATAAAGATGCTTACAAAAAAGAACGGGTATATAAAGATAACAAGAAGTATGCTGGCGTGAAAAGTGGGAAAGCCTAAGAAATTTAAAAAAAAAAAAAAAAAAAAGCGTAAGAAATAAGAAGCAAATTGGGAAAACAGATAAAAGAACAGACAGACACGTGAAAGAAGTGAAAAAATAAAATAAAAAGACGAATCTTAAATGGAAAGTGGCTCTTCAAACTCTCAAAGTATATAAATGGTTAAGAAAATAATTATTAATGAAATTATATGTTTTTTTAATTTTTTAAATGATTAAAGATATTTAAAAAATATTTAAAAGAAAATAATAAAAAAATAAATGTTTTAAAAATACGATTAAATAGTACATAGATAATAGAAAATAATAAGCTCATCATTATCCAGCACGTGAGTGAAGCAGAAAATAAGAAACAAGAAGGAACAACGCCACAAATTTCATACGAAATTGAATTTGAAGAAAAATTGATTTTCTACTTTATATTTATGAGAATATTATAATTTTTATTTATGTTAAATATCGTTTTAATATTTAGTTATGTTCAATTTTTAGAATTTTTTTTTTTTTATGAACATATCTAGTTAAATTTTCACATAATGATAAAGGTTAATAATATTATTTATGACATTATTTTTTTTTTCCAATTAATCGTACGATCAACGGTTTATTATTTTTTCTTCATATCAATTGAAAGAGATAAAGCCCTTAATATGCGTTCAATCATTTTATTCGCATGATCTAGAATAATCTTAATCAGTTGAGAGATTGATTTATAATTTTTTAAAAAATAAAATCTTATATATTTTGTAATTTGTTTTAATTGATACAAGTGATAATTTGATTTTACATTTTTGAGAAAAAAAAACATCCTTTAGATATTTTCTTAAAAATGATTTCTACGATGTTACATTTCATTATAACAATATTGATTTCTAGATTATTACGTAGATTTGGCGAAGAATCAATTCTCATAAATCTATTATTAAGAATTAATAAGGTTGATTCCAAAACCTTAGTTCAATCTCCATTAATAGTTTATTCATTGTTTAGATTAGTTTGCATCTTTAAAATTTATTTTAGTTCTTTTTATAGTGATGATTTTATAAAATTAATTATTTCTTATTTTGGTTAATTGATTTTTTAGTTTTTAATTTCTTATTTTATTTTACAACTCAATTTTCTGAACTAGATTAGAATATTTGGCTTATATTTGATTAACTTCCTACGTTTTATAAACTATATTTCAGTACAGTCGTACGCTTGTGAGTACAATTAGGATTTCACCACAATGACAGCATGAATAAAATCCTCTAGGTTTGAATTCGTTCCGTGAGGGAAATTCTCGATAGGTTAAGCCTGAAGGGATGAAGCCCACGGTTTGATTGGATCAACTCGAGCTCAAACCCAACTGGAGAACCAGATATAAGGGGAAAGTAAATCTCGAACGTCCATATTAATGAGAAGGTAAGCCTAAGCAATCCCAACCGTCCAAATAAGCCAGAGAATGTATCAGATTGATAAGACAACTTATCTTTCCCTCCCATGCCATAACTAACTTTACATTAATGATAATAAGACCTCTGTTGACTTGACAGAGCAGCTCATGGAATGCAAAGTCGGTTCAAATACACCGTATTAATTGTTGAAATGGACAAAAAATGTGTCGCATTAATTACTACCCATCATTCGGCTTGACCGGGTATTGATCGAAGGGACAAGTCACTAAGGATGGGACGGGGAGAGTCAGACCATCTTTTACCAAGTGACGACCGAATAGCGTCACTACGAGTCACGCTCCCTCTTGTCTTCTAGAAGAGCATGCAAACATTTATAAATAAGACCCGTTCAATCCAGAAAAAGTAAATATATGCATTCCCTGGCATTTTTTAATACATAACCTTATAAATCATCTATCTGAAACTAACTTAGCCATGATAACGGTCTCTGACCCCGACCACCCTTATTTTCATATTTGCAGGAAGAAGTCGGTTGGGACCACGAAGGGTTGGGCCGTGGAATATGTTCTCAACAATGGCGTCGTCTGTGGGATGGTTTTGTATTCCATAGTAGGGCTATAAAAAGACCGGATAGAACTCGGTCTGTTTTGGTCCAATTTTTTTATGGACTGGAAATTTTCGGTCTGATCCAGGAGGAAAACATTTCTCCATCTGGACCGGATCAGACTGGACCGAATGCACACATATTTTTTTTTTATATATGTATATATAAGTAATAGTATATAAATTTTAATATTAATCTTAATATAAATTAAAAGTGATAGTATAATATATTAATATATAATATATAATCTTATAATATTAACACATTATAATTTATAATAGTTGTAGTGTAAAAGTATAAATTATAGTATATTTATATAGAATATTAGTAATAACTTATAAGTAATAAGTGTATTATTATTATTTAATATATTATTACTAATTTATCACTATTCTCTAACATATAAATTTATAATATACTAATGTAAATTATGTAATAGTGTTATTAGTTATAGTTAATCAACCTATTATGTATCACTAAATCACTATTAACTAATTAATAATTACCCTTCTTATGATTACATGTAGCAATTATAAATATTAATTATTAATTTTGTTTTTAACTATATATGAAGTATGATTAATGATCATTAATATCATTGATTAATTGATATGACTTATGAAGATTAAATTAACTAATCAACCTATAGGCTATATATAATATAGAATATTAGTTATAACTTATAGTATAAGTATTAAGTCTATAGACTATAAATTATAACTATATATTTTGTTTAATATTTAGATGAGATTAGAAATTGACAATTGGCAAAGATGATTATTTTTTTAAGAAAGTAGTACTAGTATATATTTAATAATTTATAAACTTAGGCTAAAAAAGCATATTTAATTATTATAAGATTTTGGATCAAATTTAGCCCATTAAATCATATGGGGTACCCTTGGACCAGACCAGACTGCCCTTGGACCGAATTGAACCGGACTGGTATGGACTGAATCCTATTCGGTCCGGTCTAGGGTGAGAAAATTTTTGGACTGAATAGAATCGGTCTACATTTTTTCCAGACCGGATCGAACCATTTACACCCCTATTCCATATAAGCGCACTTTTTGCATACCAACCACAATGCGGCCCCAGACGACTAGTGACGAGCGACACTAAAACTCCGCCATGGAGGAGAGACTAAAAGTAATGAAAGAGACCGTAAAGAAGCTGATCGAGAAGAACGCTGCCTTGTGACAACCCAACGAAGGGCTCTCGGCGCACAACGAAGTTAGCCTCAGTGAGAATGTGAACTCACAATACTGTGGCGAAAATGACACATCCGGGGAAGAGCAACGCCGGATGCATACTGAGCTCAAGGAACTTGGAGACAAGTATGCTGAAATGACTAAATTGATCGACCCGCCCCAGAGACCTGGCTCATTGCAGGGAAGCGCGGGAACACCTTACAGTTCCGGCGCATGGCAATCCCTCTCCTATCAAAATTCAAAGTCCCTTAGGTGGAGCTGTATGATGGGTTCCAGGATCCTGTAGAGCATTTAGAATCCTTTAAAGCACATGTTAGTTTGCATGACTATCTCGGTGAAGTGGCGTGCCAAGCATTCCCGCTAACACTAAAGGGAACGGCCTAAACATGGTTCGAAACCATTCCTTTAGGATTGATCAACAGTTTCGAAGGATTGGCCCGGCTCTTCACTACCCAGTTCATGGCCAGTAGGAAAAGGAGATGCCCGACAGCATACCTCTTGATTGTTAAGCAAGGAGAGAGGGAAAATCTTAAAGGATACCTGACTAGATTCAACAGAGAAAGAATGACGACTGACGACCAAGATAAGAAGATCACACTGGCTACCCTTTTGGGCAGCATATGGCCCAAGAGTCCTTTCATGGCAGAGATAACCCAGAAGACCCCCACAACCTTAAATGGGTTCATAGATCAAGCTGATGGGTTCATCAATATTGAAGATACTCTTAAAGCCTTAATAGCCACACGACGCGGGAACTCCAACAGTCTGACCGAGCAATGATCAAAGAAAGCTCTGATCGACACCAAACCGAGAGGAAATTTCTCGACGAAACGAGGAAATGAAATCCCCCACGGGAGTACAGGCCTCCACCATGGTTGCACTCCAATTTGGCTGTTAAAGATCGGAACCGCCAGAGCCAAGACGGGAGTCCATCAAGAGAAGACAAGTAAACATGTATTGCGAGCATTACAGGACAACTGGGCACAACATGGAAGACTGTCAAGCTCTCAAAAAGAGGCAGGACGACGATCGGCAGCTCGACCGAAGAGAAAGAACCCGATCCAGACCCCCCATTGGTCAAGAACTAGAATTTGTCCATAACAGGAATATCTCCACATCTAGCCACACGCTCGGTGAGATCAGGACCATTGTAGGGGGACTCTCCAAAGGAAGACCTACCTTCTCTTCTCAAAGAGCACACGCCTAGAAAGTTAGATACGAGGAAGTTTACACCCTAAGAAATACCCCAAGAGGCGGAGATTGAGCCCCTAGGAGAGTGTCGATCATTTTTGACGAGCGGGATGAAAAAGGCATCATCCATCCACATAACGATGCGTTGGTTATAGTCATGCTAGTGGCTAATTTCACGATCAAAAGAATACTGGTCAACAATGGGAGCTTGATCGATACCCTGTTTTGGGAAGCTTTTACGTAAATAGGGATCGATCGCAACCAACTCCGACCAGTCTAGGCACCCCTTAAAAGCTTCACAGGTGAAGCAGTACACCTTGAAGGGATCATAACTCTTTCGATTTTGGTAGGTTCAACGCCCAGGACTACGTCAGTCATGGCCAACTTCCTTGTCGTGAAAGCCACCTCCTTCTATAATGCCATCTTGGGAGGCCCATCCTGAACAATTTAAAGGTGGTCACTTCAACCTATCACCTCGAAATGAAATTCCCAACCAACAGAGGGGTGGGAGAAGTCAGAGGAGAGAAAGTCACGTACAGGGAATGTTATGCACGAGAGTTGAAGTACAATACCAAATTAGTCGCCACGTTGTCCACCAAGCTCCCACCACCTCTTCTCAGAGCAGACTGGGATGAAGAAATCAGAGATGAGGAAACTTTGCGTCAGGCAAAGGCCAACAAACCATTGGAACTGGTCCCGGTTGACCAGACAAACTCAGAATGGATCATACGAATGGGAACCAGAATAGACCCCAAACTGAACACAGAACTCAAAAGTCTCATCATCAAGCATAAGGATGTGTTCGCTTGGACACACTCCGACATGCCTGGGATCGGCAGATCAATTATAGACATTGACCGTGCGTTGATCCGACTACTCGGAGAACTAAGCTGAAACGAAAAAACTTTTGTGTTGAGAAATATGCAGCCACAGTAGAAGAAGTCGACAGGCTATTAGCAGCAGGATTCATACGCAAAGTTCACTACCCGAAGTGGTTGTCTAATGTAGTCCTTGTAAAAAAGACGAGCAAAAAATAACAAATGTGTGTAGATTTCACTGATCTGAATAAGGCTTGTCCAAATGACAGCTTTCCTCTACCACGCATCAACCTCATTGTGAATTCAACCGCTGGTCATTCCCTCCTTAGTTTCATGGATGCGTATTCAGGCTACAACCAAATCAAGATGAGCTCAGATGATAAGGAAAAAACGACGTTCATCATAGACCGATGACTCTATTACTAAACCGCCATGCCATTCGAACTCAAAAACACTGGAGTAACCTACCAACGTCTGGTCAATAGGATGTTCAAAAATTAGATTGGGAGGAACATAGAGGTTTATGTCGACGACCTTCTAGTCAAAAGCCGAAGCCCCAAGAGCCATTTAGTAGACCTTAGAAAGGCATTCTCCGTTCTATGACACTACCATATGAAGCTCAATCCAGCCAAGTGTACATTTAGGATCGAGTCTGAAAAATTCTTAGGTTACATTGTCTCTGAGCAGGGAATTAAAGCCAACCCAGAGAAAATCCAAACCATCCTCAACATGGTTTCTCTGCGGAACCTGCAGGAAGTTCAGCGCCTAGCTGGTCGAGTCGCGGCCTTCAGTCGGTTCATAGCAAAGTCAACAGATTGATGCCTCCTTTTCTTTCAAGTCCTCCAGAAGGCTCGTGAGTGGGATGCGTCATGTGAACAGGCATTCAACCAGCTGAAGGACTACCTAACCTCTCCTCCATTGCTTAGCCAAACTACCCCGAGAGAAATTCTTGTGGCCTACTTGGTAGTCTCACTTCACACCACATCCGCAGTCCTAGCAAGAGAAACGGACCAATGGCAGAGGCCGGTTTACTATGTTAGCCAAGCATTTCGAGATGCCGAAACCAGATATCCTCGAACTGAGATGCTCATATTCGCTTTACTGGTAGCGGTCTCCAACTACGCCCTTATTTCTAGGCACACACACTCAAGATTCTAATCGACCAACCCCTCAATATTATCTTCTAGGGGCCCAATACCTCTGGTCTGTTAGCCAAATGGGCAATCGAGCTGAGTGAGTTCGACCTGACTTTCCAACCAAGAACGGCAAAAACATTATAGGTTCTGGAAGATTTCATAGCAGAATGCATAGGGTTTTTCGAAGAGGTCTCCGATGAACCTCGAGACCAACCGTGGCAGTTATACGTCAATGGGTCCTCATGCCGAGCATGAGGCGGCACAGGAGTACATATCACCACTGCCCATGGATCACAACACAATTATGTTATAGGTCTGTCCTTCAAGGTAACCAACAATAAGGTAGAATACGAGGCGCTCATAGCCAGAATGACAATCACCCGGACGTTGGGGGCGACCGAAGTGGAAGCCCAAACCGACTTCCAGATAGTAGTCAACCAGGTCCTCGGTTGGTACATCACGAAAAGTGAAAAGTGAAAAGCTGAAGAAGTATCTATAACTTTTGGGCACTGAAAAAGATCGATTCAACTACTTTTGACTGCAGCAGATCCTGAGGGAGGAGAATCAGTTCGCAGATCGGTTGGCAAAAATAGCATCAGGGAGGGACGAACCCTCCTCCAGAATACACCGAAGTCAAATCAGTGGACACGCCTTCCATCGGCAGCAAAGTCGCAACCATAGCCACCACAACTCCCGATTGAGCAACAGACATTGTCGGGTACCTCAGGGAAGGCAAGCTCCCCCCCTCCCACACCCCCCCACCCCCCGACCGAGAACAAGCGCGAAAGATCAAGAATGGGTCGGCTCGATTCGTCTTAATCGAAGAAATATTATATAGAAAGGGCTTTTCTAAACCCTTACCTTGGTCAGGTGTCAGACAAATGAAGAAGCATAGTATGTGCTTGCAGAAATCCATGAGGGGATTTGTGGAGCCCACATAGGAGGAAAAGCCCTAGTTGCTCGTGTAACTCGTGCAGGATACTACTGGCTGTGCTCACTCTAAGATGCAAAAGAATTTGCCAAGAAATGCCCAAAGTGTTAGGAGCATAGCCTAATATCGCACTCTCCACCAGAGTAACTCACATCAATGTCATCTCCTTGGCCCTTTGTCTAGTGGGAACTGGATCTGATAGGGCCATTTTCGATTGGGAAGTGGGGGGACCAAACTCATCATAGTTGTAGTAGATTACTTCACAAAGTGGGTGGAGGCAGACGCCCTTGCCAACATTACCTCCCAAGTCATCACCAAGTTCTTGTGAAATCTATTGTTTGCCGATTCGGGATACCTCAAAGCTTCGTATCAGACAAAGGGAAACAATTCGATTGGGCCATTATCGAGAGTGGTGCTCCGAGTTAAAAATCAAAGTAAAATACTCATCACCCGAACATCCACAAGCCAATGGACAGACCGAAGCAACCAACAAGACAATCCTCTCCACACTAAGGAAACGGCTCAGAATCCAAAAGGGGGCATGGGCTAATGAACTATCTAGCATGCTTTGGGCCTATCGAACTATGGTCCGAACTTCCACTGGCGAGACACCATTCACTCTTACATGGTTGTGAAGCGATGATCCTTATCAAAATTGGGATGCCCACACTACGAATTCAACACTACGATGCAAGCATTAATGACGCCAAAATGATGGAGCGATTGAATTTGCTGGAGGACCAAAGGGAGGAAGCCCTCACCCAGATCGCCAACAACAAACGTAAGACAGAGTTGTACTTCAATAAGCGAGTAAAACCACACAACTTCTAAGACAAACAGGCGTCACGACCTCGACACAAGGAAAGCTAGGGCCAAAATGGAAAGGGCCATACGTGGTAACAACAACCAACAGACCTGGCTCATACTGACTCAATGACAGTCTTGGAGCCGACCTACCCCACCCAAGAAATGTTGAATGACTGAAGAGGTATTATGTATAGTGTTTCATCTTATGCATTTCATTTTGAAAACTTGTAAAAATTCAAAAGTTATTAATGAGATCAAGTATTCAAAAAAAAAGTCCATTGGAAATCCTGTGGGGTCAGTCTACCCATCTACGCGAAGTCAATCGAATCACGCGGGGTCGGTCTACCTACCCACGAGAAATCCATCGATTCCCGCAGGGTCGGTCTACCCACCCACGAGAAATCCATCGAATTCCGCGGGGTCGGTCTATCCACCCACGCGAAGTCCATCGAATCCCACGAGGTCGGTCTACCCACCCACGTGAAGTCCATCGAATCCCACGGGGTTGGTCTACCTACTCACGCGAAGTCAATCGAATCCCGTGGGGTCGGTCTACCCACCAAAGCGAAATCCATCGAATCCCACGGGGTCGGTCTACCCACTCGCGCGAAATCCATTAAATCCCACGAGGTCAGTCTACCCACCCGTGCGAAGTCAATCGACTCCTGTGGGGTTGGTCTACCCACCCACGCGAAATTTACTAAGTTCACTAAGCCCCAAATTTCCTGGTTAAGTTGAACTTGCCAGGAATTCGCGGGGTACCATCGGGTAGGGCAATATAAATAAAAAAATCGAGCCGACAATTACAAAATAAAGAAGAAAAAGCATAATTAAATTTCATCTATTTCAAAAGTGTCATTTACATATACTGTAAAAATATATATATATATATATATAAGAAAAATGTATATATAAATGGTTAGGCCCCTGGAGGTGGACGAGGGTTCAAATCATCAAAGGGAGGATAGTCGGGCTTCTCGATTGTCTTCGCAAACTTCTTCGTAATCCGATCAGGTCAAAAGGACCTCGGGCTAATGGTGCTAATGTTGAGTTGAGGATCCACCAAAAGCTCGGTCCCTATCCGACTCAAACCCTCGGCATAGCCATATCCCCAGGCCGAGTTGTGAATGGCTACGATATTGGATGTTTGGTGCTCGAGGTCAACTATCCTCCTATGTGCATCCTCCAAGGCACTACGAACTTCCCCCCAACTCGGTGTCTTGGGCAGCTCGGACGCGCTCTGATCTGACCAACTCCTCCTCCAGAGCTACCTTGGCACGTTCTGAGTTAGCTAACTCATCCTCCTGAGCTACTCGAGCACGCTCTGAACTTGCCAACTCTTTTTCCCTTAAAGAAAGGGCTTGAGTAGAGGCAACCAACTCCGACGACCGAGTAGTCAGCTCTGCCTAGAGAATTGCCTTGTCTTGTTCCGTGGTCGACCTGGCATCAAGAAGACGCGCATTCCTTCGGGGAGTAGTCGCCAAAGAAGCCTGAATTGCTTCCAGCTCGGTCTGGAGCGAGACATTGGCCTTCTTCAGGTTCTCTTTATAGGTCTTCAGCTCCTCAACAGTCTTGATCAAATTCTCATGGGTTCCTTGAGAAGAATTGAGCTAGTTCTTTGTTTGTTTTAGTTTGAAAGAATTGAACCTACAGACCGTCCCGAGCTCACGGTTAAACTCACTAAGTTCCGCTAGCTCGAAACCAACAAGTTGTGATATTTGCTCAGTGACCTGAACGCAAAGAAAAAGGACTATCAGTCAGGCTCGGCAAAATATATATATATATATGTATCATACCTAGGTCAACAGAGACTCCAACATCCTTGCCACTCACACAGTAGAATCCGCCTTGGCCTGATCAAAATGGAAAGGAGCACTCAAGGTCTCCTTTTCACTTCTTGGATCGCCCCCACCTCCCTCTTTTGGCCTACCAGATTCTGACTCAAAAAATTGCCCGACTGCTGCAACTCCACTGCGTAACCGGAAAGGTGAAGGGGGGGCGTATAAGAGCTTTCGAGCCAGGAGGTGGCTGTTGACACTCAGGCTGAGTTCCCAAACTTGACCCCAACTCAAAATTTTGAAGCGGTTCAGTTTGAGTCCCCAAAGTCGGCCCCATCTCAAAAATCGGGGGAGGGCCCTCGGGGAACTCGTCGATAACAAAAAAGAGGACCTATCCCCCACCAAAGGCTTCAGCACACGTCTCCTCCTACAAAATGACCCTACCTTCCTCATCCATCCTCTCGACCTCCACCTCGCCTCGATGACCCTCTCCATCTCCACCCCCATGCTCGTCTCCTTGGTCGTCATCTCCCTGATCGCCCTCAGGATCGGACTCATCCTCGTTTCCATCCTCACTCTCCGAGGCGTTAGTATGATGCTAGGGGGAAGAAGGTGGGGGAGTGAGTAGTTGACCAGCCTTGACGACTTGCTCCTCCGACTCTTGGCGGAAGATCTGCTCGTGGGGCGTGGCGCTCGATGAGAGGTTGGCAACATGCTCTAAAGCATCTATGAAAGCCTGGTCCAGACTCGAGCCTCCAGGACTATCCTCCTGGCCTGGCCTCAGACCTGTTCCGCTCAGTTTCTAAGAAACGGAGCTCATCCGAAGAAGTATAGGAAGAGGCACGGACGGGGTTACGAACCGGGGATCTCCTCGAGTGCATGTCCACACTGGGGTCCTCACCACGAGGACCCTTCTTCTTTTTCTCCTTTCCCTTCTCCTTCTAATGGGGACCTCAGCTCGAGGAACCCTCGCCCTAACGACTCTTTGTCTGCCATTCCTTATGGACGTCGTGGTCGGCAGCACGTTTGCGAGCCATTCGAGGAATATCCTCGGGGACCCCAAGGATATTTTGGCCTTCGGCATAAGACTAGTCTGGTTGGGTCAGATGCTCCCGGATGTTCTCTTCAGTCAAAAGAGCATCTGACCACAATCGATTAGGGTCCTCTGACCCTCAGGCAAGAACAGCCTTCACCCTTTCAGTCTCTAGGGCTGTGAGAGCAATCTCCAGGTGCGGGGGTGAAGGAAGAAAACCCCAATATTTCTAGGTCGGGAACTCACTCCCTTCCCCTTTGAGAAATTTCCAACCCTTCCCGAGACAAACAAAAACCTCCGGTGATAGTCTCTGGCACTTGAGTGCCTCTCCTCCATCTAAATGAGTCAAAACTTCGGTTTTATTTGAAAACCCACCACATTGTCATCCTGACGAAGGAGTCAGTACATCCAGAAAAACTCTAGAGCTGTCAAATAGGGATATGGATCGTTCCTTCTGGAAAAAATGATTCGAAAAGCCATGCAGGTGGCCAATAAGATGCGCCACCCATTCGGTAAGATCTGGGTTGGAGCCAAGCCCATGAAGTGGAGGACCTTTCAAATGGGTCGGATAAAGGGAATGCAAAAGCCCTTCAAGAACATTATTGCAAAGACAACGACTTTCTAGGCTTTGCCTTCGCAGTCACAAGACCTAACGACATCCCTCGGCGCTTCTAGGGTGTGCCACCATGAAATCTGCTATTTTTTCCTAAAGACATCGATATCGGACACCTGCATGGAGGAAGTCCAACCATTCCCTGAAAAGAAAGGGCAAAGATCAGAAGAGGCCATGGATGCAAAGGCTTGAGGTTGAAAGAGAAAAATGGTAAGATGGCTGGAAGGCAAACGAAGAAAAGGAAAATCAGAGATCGAAGTAAAGAAGACAAAACAGGAATGGGGAAGGGGTAATTTAAATCCAGAACCAAATCAAAGGTAGACGGGAAACAAAGCGACACAGTCGCCTAAATCACCCGATGTGACCTTTGGAACCAGGGGTCGTGCTCAGGACGAGCCAATCAGAAGCTAGGAGCGTGCACAGCAATGACAGGCCAAGTAGTGATGGCCTTCGCGCGCAAATCACGAACCAACACTGTCTGACAGCACAGTGCTAAAAGCAGTGGTAGCAGTCCAGAAGTCGAGGCGATAAGACATTTCCAAAATCCAAGAGTATTAAATGCACATAACTCGGGACATGGACAGCACGCCAGACGTCATTAATAATTCATAAAACGAGGTGACAACTAAATGGATTGTCAAAACATCAAGAAACTGAATCGCCCCAAGAAGTCGAATAAATTAATAGTAAACTGGATCCCCACCACTCGGGCTCGGGGGACTGACCTCTTCGGCACCAAATAGACCTTCCCAGTACCGAGCCCGAGCAAAAACAGAGTGAGATAATCATTATTTCCTAAAATTTTCAGAATCTCCATTGAAGTCCCTCCGATAAAGATTCGCGGGGTACTGTGAGGGAAATTCTCAATAGGCTAAGCATGAAGGGACGAAGCCCACAATCCGATTGGATCAACTTGAGCCCAAACCCGACTGGAGAACTAGAGATAAAGGGAAAGGTAAATCTCAAGCGTCCATATTAATGAGAAGGCGAGCCTAGGCAATCCCGACTGTCTGAACAAGCCAGAGAAAGTATCAGATTGAGAAGACAACTTATCTTCCCCTCCTATGCCACAACCGACTTTGCATTAATAATAACAAGACCTTTGTCGACCTGACAAAGCAGCTCCTTGAATGCAAAGTTGGTTCAGGTACGCCACATTAATTGCTAAAATGGAGAGAAAATGTGTCGCAATAATTACAGCCCATCATTCGGCCTAACCGGACATTGATCAAAGGGACAAGTCACTAAGGATGGGACGAGGAGAGTTAGACCATCATTTGCTAAGTGACGATCGAATAGTGTCACTATGAGTCACACTCCCTCTCATCTTCTAGAAGAGCATGCAAACGTCTATAAATAAGACCCGTTCGATCTAGAAAAAGTAAATATATACATTCCCTGACATTTTTTAATACATAACCTTATAGATCATCTACCTGAAACTAACTTAGCCATCAGAACGGTCTCGGACCCCGACCACCCTTATCTTCATATTTGCAGGAAGAAGTCGGCTGGGACCATGAAGGGCTGGGCCGCGGAATACGTCCTCAACAAGTTCAATAAGATCATAAGTTTAAAAAAGAGATAAACCACATTGATAAGATAGAAAGTGAATTTTGAATGTGAATTATATTACATAAAAGATTCAAAATTTAAGATTGATGTTCCAAATCAAATTATATCACGTAAATAGTATGTAATGTAAAGACTTTAAATAGAATTATTCTTATATAAACACTACTCAGTCTCACTCATGAAGGGCATTAATATAGAGAATAAATATATAAAACCCACTTTTTAGAATAGAATAATTTTATTTATAAGTTGGTATGAATAGCATATTTAGTAAAGTGCTTAAACGTAATAATTTAATTTTGAATATATATTTTAAAATTTGAATCTTACAAATCACATATTACCATTTAAGTAATGCAAATTGTGTACTTTACATACATGCCCCTACATTCAACCATAAGTTGCCTCCACTCCCTTTGGTCCTTGGGCTGAAGACTGGTCTCGATCCATGTTGTAGTTTACAACTGCCCTGGTTGCAGTGTCACTAGCTCCAGCGGCTCATTAGCTTCTGCTTACTCCAAGTTTTTCTCGTCCAGTGTTTCTACACCACAGTTGAGAATGATCAATGGCAAGGGTGGGACTTTGTCCCAACTTTGGTTTTCCACGGTACATACATTTGCTCATATCGATTTAAGCTCTTACACATAACACTCTCGTGCTAGGGCTTGCTCACCTCAAATTTCTTCTACTTTCGCCCCCATCAAGAACTTTATCTTCAAATAATAGTTAAAGGTAACTACTTTCGGCTGTTTAAAAATGGATGCCCTAGTATAGTGTTGCAAGATGAGGAGACCTTGACCATTTAGAAGGCAATTACTGTGGTGGTGGTTCGCAATTCCTTCCTGACTATGACCAGTAGGGTTATTGTGCCTAATTTATATAAAAATTTAAAGTATATTACTAATAGTAATATAGTAATAGACTTTTAGTATTATTATAAATATTAGTATTAAATTATTAATTATAGTGATTAGAATAAATATATATTATTATTTGTTAATTTTTATAGTTAGTTTAATTTATTATAACTATATTATTGATAGACTATATTAATAGTATTAGTATAGAAATATAGTATTAGTACTACTATATCATTATTTTATATGTCATTATTTAGTATAGTGATTTATATACTAATTTATATATAGACTTAAAGTATATTGCTAATAGTAATATAGTTTTAAACCGTTAGTATTAGGTCATAAAATGTAAATTATAATTAATATAAATTATATGCTAATGTATATTATTATTATTAATTTACTAATGTCTTATGTACTCATAAAAAAATATTGAGAATTTATTAGGCCCTAAAAATCTAGTATTAATATTTGAGTTATTTTCTTTCTTTTTTGGTAAATAATATTTTAGCCATCTTATTTACAACTTTGGTATATAAATTCAAATATTTTGATATTTAGGATTTTCTTTTCAATTTTAAATTGATTTTAAGTGATAAAAAAATATTGATCAATTGATGTGATTTATCAATTTGAGTTTAAAGTTTTACAATTTTAGTCTATTTTTAAATTAATTTATTATTTATCAATTTATGATATATCACTTTAATTTTTAAGTATTTTTTTTCTCAATTTAAGTGGTTCTTACTTCTTATGATAAAATGTTATTAATCTATATATATATATATATATATATATATTATGTTTAAAGCATATGTCAATTAAATTTTCATGTTTAAGATTAAATATTTATTTTATAAATTATAATAACATTATCTTATATTAATTATAACTTATATTATTATATGTTATATAATAATATTAAATAGAACCGGATCGATTCGGTGTGGTCCGATCCAAAAATGATCGAAACCAAAACTAGACTGGTTTTGGTTGATTTTGCAATTTTGAAAACCAGTACCAAACCGATTAGGGCTGGTCTAGACCTGTTTTTCGGGTTGAATTTACACCCCTAGTAGTCACCACTTGTTCGAGAAACTCAATAAATTTGGCAATGAAGTTTACTAAGGCCTACCTTTTCATTGCGTATCTCAGGAGGTAATCAATGTTGAACTCACTCAGCTCAATTGATCAACCCATTAAGCATCTAGAGGCATCTAGTTCATGCAGTAGCTTTTTTTAGGATATTCTGTCAAGACCTTGATGGGGTGAGCTTAGAAATATGATCGTGATCGCCTAACTACTATTATCTACTCGAAGGCTAGTATCTCCATTCAAGGGTATATCAACTCCGTTCCCCGCAGGGTGTGGCTTGTGTAGTACATTGGATTTTGAACCGCTCCTTTTTTGTTGACCAAAGTCGTCGACATGGTATGAGGTGAAACTACCAAGTGTATATATGTAGTGTGCCCCTTCTCAGTTTGACTTAGAAATGATGGGCTGGATATGCATTACTTCAATGCTTGAAATGTCCAATCACGATCATCATTCCAAGGTTTAATGGGTCTGAACACAAATATATTCAATGTTGCTACCTTGCCAATTAGTCTATAGGTCATGCCGATCTTTCGAAACGGCTCATATTCATGATTACCTTATTTTTTCTATGTTGGCTTCTATCCCTCTCTCAAACGTTATAAACTACATAAATTTTCCTGACTTGACACGAAAGGCTTACTAAGCCAAGTTCAATTTCATTTTGCACTGGCGTAACATGGTGAAATTCTTCCCTCAAATCTTCCAAGTGTAGGGATGATTGTTTGCTTTTAACTAGTAAGTTGTCCATGTAAACATTCATATTTTGTCCAATCTACTTCTTGAACATTCGATTCACAAGTCTTTGATATTTGGCCTCGACGTTTTTCAACCCAAAAGGCATGATTTCGTTCTCAACTCTAGTTTTCCACGATATGGACATCTACTCCTCTTGACTTGAACTCTGGCACATAACACCCTCATGCTAGGGCTTGATTACTTCGAATCTCTCTTACTCCAGCCTCCATCAAGAATTTCACCTTCAAATGGTAAGTAGAGGTGACTACTTTGGGTTATTCAAGAATGGATGCCCTAGTATAGAATTGTAGGAAGTTGATCAATGTGGTGGTGGTCTGCAACTCCTTTATGGTTGTGACTGGTAGGGTTATTGCACCCAAGGGTTATACTACATCTACAAAGAATCCCTTTAATGGTGTGAGCGATGATCATAGTTTTCTAGGATCACTGCCCATCTTTGTGAACACATCCCAAAAGAGGATGTCTATTAAACTTCCATTGTCGATCAATATCTTTTTGGTAGTATAATTGGCGACTAATAACGTTACCACTAATGCAACATCATATGGGAATGAGACTTTTTCACAATATTATTCCCCAAAAGAGCTGCTCTCTATGCTCTTTCGTTGTAGTTGCTTGGGCGGTCTGCTTGCCTGTCTTGTATACTTCCTTGTATGTTGCCTTATGAGCATGCACTTTTCTACTGTACATAGAGGTTATTCCCCCTATGGTGCCTAGGTTCTAGCGAGGAGCATATCGCTTATCTCCCCTTCTTGGTCAACACCTTTTAGGGCTACTGCTTCATCAGGCATCACAATTTGCTTTGCTCTCTACTCAGGCGATTGTCTCCCAGGTTTCGAATGTTTTGTGATTAGGCACTCCAATTCACTGCTTCCCATAATTCCTCGAATATTCTTTTCATTATATAGCAATACTCTGTCCAATGGTTGTCATTCTATTTGTGGTTGTCATTCTATTAGTAAGTATAGAAAAGTCATCCTCTCTTTGCCCGAGTACCTTCTTATTGATCTAGCAACCTACCATTTGACTCCATATTCAAGTGGTTGTGAATGGATCTTGAACCACATTCTCGAGGGGATGCTCACCTTTCTCGCCTTTATCATGATGAATTCGCCCAGTTTTATCCGAGATTCTTCTTTCGCTTGACTTTTAAGGGTCTCTACCTTTTTCTTTCATCTTCACTTTCTGTGGTGAAATTAGGGCTTGTAACGTGGCTTCAACGTTGACGAAGTCATCATCCAAGTCCATGAATTCTCTCAGGGTTAATGGAGTCCTTTGTGCTAGCTCCACCATGATTAGACTTTGGACTGCCAATATAATCTTTTCATCTTGGTCATTGGTAGTTAAACACTCTTTGTTGAATCAGGTAAGGTATGCTTTCAAACCTTCTCCTTCATTTTGCTTGATGGTTAAGAGGTATGCTGCAGGTTATCTTCGCCTCTTGGTGAGCATGGATTGCATTAGGAACTGTTTGGTCAGTTCTTTGAAGCTATCAATCGATCCGAGTCATAATGCCCTAAACCAGCCTTTTGCCACATCTTTCTATATCAATGGGAAAGCCCAACATGCTAACTCCCCAGAGAACCTGTGAAGGGTCATATGTGCTTTGAAGTTCTCTAGGTAGTCTACAAAATCTCACAATTAGACAACCCTCTTTACAGGATCTTGAACTTTGGTGGAGTAGCACAACCATCACCTCCGAGCTATAGGGTAAATCTATGTGATTAAACTGCTGATTGACAGAGGTTGACCCTTCCATTTTCCTAGCAATCTGCCCATGTTTATAACAAGATTGCGCAATTTGTCATGTAACTTATTTTTTTCTACTTCCTTGGTATGTATTCCATAAAAATGTGAGTCTATCCTTCTAATTGTTCGTTGTTGTTTGGGATGGTGCTTTCGTTGTAGTCTTGGTTTTACATCTTAGGCTCTCATTCTCTTGTTGGAAAGCCTCTATCGATGCAGTCATCTTCTTTAACAGTTCTTCCATCTCCATAAGTCATGCCACCATATTTGTGAAAGTGGTTTCTTGGTCATGAGTTGTATACGAGCGTGTCGTGATTGGCATGTGAAAACCATGTTGACATGTTTTTAGAAAATTTACACGAATTTCATAAACGATGCTATTATTTTGGACGTATTTCACTATCAATTGATCTTGATCGCTAACTTGCAACAAAAAAAAGGGTGGCTCAATGTGCCTGGTGCCTCCATTGCCTAAATTAGAGATGTGTCTATATTGTCTTGCAATGAGAGTCTAAATATATTATCTTGGGCTGCTAACGTTGGTCCTTTATACAAGGGTGGAGTGTCGCTGAGAATGATAGTTCAATCATTCTCCAAATCTTGGGGACTCGATTGTCAAATTTTGAGATATATTTTCGAATTGAAATAATTAACATATAGAAAATAAACATATCAAACTTCTCAGAGTTTCTTTAAGGATAGATATCCTTGATTGGTGCCAATTACCATATTAATTCCATTAGATTGTATGATCTCATAGTAGTGAGTGTATGATGTATCTGCAAAATTTTAACTCGTTAGACCCATCATACAAACCTCTTACTCAGTATAGTTGGGCTCATCTTTTTTTTTTTTGAAAGGAAACCTCGATTTCATTAAGAACAGATTAAATCATCCATTATCAGAATTACACAATTTTTTCTTTTGGATAAAATGAGTTATCTCAAAGGGACCTTCTTCTATCCATATCTTCTCACCTGAGAAATTAAAAGCTAGTCTAGTAAGAATATGAGCTGCACAATTTACCTCTCTATGCACAAAGGATACTCTCCTATGATCTCCATTTTTTAGCCATCTCCTCACCTCTTCCACCACGTTACCATAGCTAGTACATAGCTCATCTGTTCCATTAGTGACCTTCACAATACAATGCGCATCACCTTCAAGCTCTACCTTTGAGAAACCCAGCTTTGAGCACAGATTCATTGCTCTCCACATGGCCAGCGCCTCTCCCAAGGAAGGATCCTGCACACATTCAACAATATTGAACAATAAGCTGCCATAATATCCCCCTCATAATTTCTCACCACTACCCCTAACACGTCCACCGAAGCATCCCAATTAGGTTTAACCAATGAACTTTCCGGTTTTCTCCAGTTATTAGTGACTCGACTAGGGGCAGCAATATAATCAATATACCTTCTCAACTCATTTGCTTCCACATAACCAACATACTCATCAATTGCTAGCTGCCATACTCTCTTTGGGTCCAGAAATTTTGCCTCAAAAATATATGCATTCATTCTTTTCCAGATTTTCCTCATAACACAGGCAGCAATTTCCATATCCTCCTAATTTAGCTTAAGGGAAATTTTTTTCCACAAATCAATAAATGGCATATTAGAACAACACCACTTCTGAACTGAGCTAGAGGACTCACACCAAACATCTGAAGCCCCTAGGCATAACCTTAGAGCATGCATCACACTTTCTGGTTCCCTCATACATATGAGACACCTATTATTATTAATCACTTGTTTCTTCCATAAATTAAAACGAGTGGGCAATATATTGTGACAGGCTTTCTAAATAAATTGTTCAACACTCGGCTGAACCTTCAGACCCCAAATACTCTTCCAAAATTGTTCATCTTCACCACATGATTTCTCCCCACCTATCTTATCATTCCTAGAAAACTCCAGATGATATGCACTCTTAACAGAAAATTTACCATCCTTAGAGGCCCCCCAAATTCTCTTATCAGGTTTGGGATAACTTCCCAATTGAATTCCTTTAATGAGCTCAATTTCTGTCTTAGAAAATAATTCTTTCAGCAAATCCAAGTTCCAAGTATTCATTTCATTATTAATCAAAATACTAACTTTTGTAGATCTATCCATCTCCTTATTAGGAGAAAGAATTCGGGAGTAAGAGGTGTTGGGCAACCACTTTGAGTCCCATATACCCACCTGTTTTCCATCACCCACTCTCCAAACAACACCTTCTTTGATAAGCCCTAGAGATGACCAAAGGCTTCTCCATATATAGGATGGTCTTTTCCCACTTTTGCATTCAACAAATCCCCATTTGGGTAGTATTTCTGTCTCATAACAGTGGCACCTAACGAATAAGGTTTTTCTAAAAGGTTCCAGCATTGTTTCACTAACATTACAATATTAAAGTGCTTTAAGTCTCTAAAACCAAGGCCACCCTTATTCTTCCTTTCACTTATTTTCACCCAACTCCTCCAATGGATCTTCTTTTCATTTTCACCATGTCCCCACCAAAAGTTAGCTAAAACAGAATTTATTTCTGAACACAATCTCCTTGGGAGTCTAAATACACTCATTGAGAAAGTGGGTATTGCTTGAGCCACGGCCTTTAAAAGCACCTCTTTACCGGCTTGAGATAAGAAACATTCTTCCAGTTATTCACTTTTGCCCAAATCCTATCTTTAAGGACATTGAAGGTATTGAATTTAGACTTCCCCACCATTGCAAGCAACCCTAAATATTTCTCATAATTGTTACACACCATAACCCCTGCCACCCCCTAAATGTTTTGTTTAGTGTCATCATTGGTGTTGGAGCTGAAAAACTTGGAGAATTTTTGAAGATTAAGACTTTGTCCCGAAGCCTCTTCATATATGCTGAGCAAGGATTTAATACTACGCAATTCAGCAAGAGTAGCCCTTCCAAAGATCATATAATCATCTGCAAAAAGTAAATAATTTATTCTAATTCCACCATTTGCTATAGCCACACCCCTTAATTTTCTTTCAGATACAGCCCCATTAAGCAAGGATGTTAACCCCTCAGCACAGAGAATAAATAGGTATGGAGAAATGGGGTCACCTTGACGAAGACCACGACTAGGTTTAAACCATTGCCCAGCTGCCCCATCAACTAAAACAGAATATGAAACAGATTTAACACATTTCATAATCCAACTCACCCATTTAGACCCAAAACTCATTTTTCTTCCAGTAATTATTTCTTCTAATCAAAGTGCCTTTTTAGCTGGTAGGCTCATAACGGATAATGTTGTGGTAGCCTATGAAACTGTCCATACTATGAAAACTAGGCAAAGAGGTAAAATTGGGAGTATGGCCCTTAAATTGGATATGTCTAAAGTTTATATAATTGGGCCCATCTAGTAGAGATAAAAAGCCTCTCCATTAGTAGTAATAAATTAGATAGAAGGTAAATAATGTAAATACCTATTGCTTGTAAATTAGACATATTTTTGCCAAGGACAATGGGTTTGATGGCACAGACTCACTTCTCCAAAGGAGAACTCCCCCATCCATAATGTATACAAAAAATAAATAAATAAATAAATAAATTAAATTAAATTAAACATTTTTGTTGTTGAAGAAATTAGACCTTTTTTTTAATCTGAAAATGAATGCATTTGATTTTCCCAAAATATTTTCATATATTAGATTTTAACTTGTCAGGATAAAGCTACGACCAATTTGATTGGAGGATCTCATTGGACAATAGACAATATAGATCACAAATGCAAAACTCTGTCCTTTCATCTCTGCGTCCACCAATCCACGTGGCAGTTAGCTTCACCAAGAAAGAAAGAGAGAGAGAGCAAGCTGTGCGAACTTCATACTCTGTTTCTCCCCATGCGTGATCCAATGGCGGTCACTGCACCATCTTCTTCTGCTCTCTATCCTCGAGGACTCGAAACCAAGCGCTTCCTCTCCCCCCAATCTCGCTTTGTCCGCCTGTTTCCTACCAGAAAATCACTCACCGTCGTGGCCATGGCACCCAAAAAGAAGGTACTACTTTCTTTCTTTCGTTCGTTCTTTTTTCTCGTATCTGTTTAATGAACACCCTTTAATCCTTGTTTCGCTGTCAAGAAAATTCGGGAAAGAGAGAAAACTGATGTCTAATTTTCTTTTTCTGCTCCTAGATTGTAATCAGAATACCAAAGGGTTTGGGAATACTTAATTCAGGCAAAGTAAAATGCAAAACTTGGTTAAACGGACCATATATGGCATACTGTTTGCTTGGTTGCTAGGAGAATAGCATAAGATAGGAAAAACACCATTTGGGACCTTACTCGCTGCGAAGTTAAAGATTTGTCTTTTCATTGGGGTCCTCTCTCTTTTCTTGGCATCCAAACATTGAGCTATCTCTTGCATTTCAATAGTGATAAGACTATTACTATTTATAATTAGGATGAAATACACTTAGTCTTATCACACTTGTTTTGATTCCCTTAATCAAATTGTCGATTGGCCAAGGGAATGAAATCTTAAGAATTCGCACAAGTTGAAGCACTAAAAGTCTATTTAAGCCTAATGATGAGAGTGATGAAAAGCGCAGGTGAACAAGTTGGATAATAACTGGGAGAAAAAGTGGTTCGGGGCCGGAATATTCTACGAGGGAGAAGAGGAAGTGGAGGTTGACGTGTTCAAGGAGCTGGAGAAGAGAAAGGTGCTGAGCAATGTGGAAAAGGCAGGCCTGCTTTCCAAGGCAGAGGAGCTTGGATTCACTCTCTCCTCCATAGAGAAGCTTGGGGTTTTCTCCAAGGCCGAGGACCTTGGCCTTCTTAGCTTGCTTGAGAAGGTTGCAGGCTCCTCACCCTCAGCTCTTGCCTCTGTGGCGCTGCCCGTATTGGTGGCGGCATTGGCAGTTATTGTGTTAATTCCGGATGACTCGGCAGGGCTGGTGGCTGTGCAGGTCGTGCTGGCCGGGGCGCTTGGGGTTGGTGCTGTTGGCTTGTTTGTTGCTTCCCTTCTGTTGGATGGCTTGCAAGAAGCTGATTGATTTTCTTTGTTCCTTTTCTTTTAGCAAATTTTACTTCTCCATTGTAACATTTTATTTTGTTTTTGTTGAATTATGGAAATGTGGAGTTTTTTTAGATAAATGACTGCAGCTAAGAATTTAAACTAGAAGAGAGAGCAATATTTTGGCATTAATCGATAAATGTAAATTATGACTTAACAATATCTGCTGAGATATGCTAGCACTTAATGCATAGTGTAGAATATCCAGCATTGCATGTATTAGAAACCGCTGCAGAGAGAACTTTTTGGGCACAAGTGAAATGGTTCTCTTTAGCCTTCTCCAGCTATGAAACTTGTAGCATGTGTTATACTGCACTTTTTCGAAACTCTGCCCTGAAATAGTATTGTTGAAGTGGAGATCCCAGAGAAACACTGCTAGTCTTTGTTGGCTTCAATCCATGCCACTATAAAGTAACTGCAATGCAGTAGTTGAAGTACTCTGATCTCTGTTTCTATCCTTGTGGTGGTGCTATCATCAAATTACTCAGTCCCATGTGGTGGAAGAAGTTCTAAGGCACAACCGTTTTGGTTCTGTGTTCTTTCTCTTCGCGACTTGAGATGTTATTATTTACATTCTCTAGTTTATTTTATTTTCTATATTTTAGCATGGCTGATAATTAAATTTACATTTATATACTACTAATGAGAACAAGAAAAAAGCTCTCTTGCTTTAGTAACAAAATCCTTAGGATGTTTTTATCAACAACTAAGAATTCAAATTATATTAAGCATCTGAAATGAGGATAATAAAAGAAAAAAAAAAAAGTGCTAAAGAATGTTGGTGTGAGTTATCATTAGAAACGAACAAAAGAAATTATAGGCATTTCATCTTTGTAAAAATTCTATATAAAGGAATCAAGTGTGATTCTAGCCAAATTGATTGTACAATCGAGATTAAGTTTAGGTTTCAATTCTTGCTATGTATGTATATTGTTCTGTTAGTAAATATACATTTTGAATATATGAAAATATAGGAGTTTGACATGGTATCAGAGCCATATGATTTTTGGCTCTTTGTTATTACCTTCTAAACATCGACACTTCTTAAGTTCTTCCCTGTCCTTGTCCATGGCAAACTCTGGCGATTTTCACATGTATGGAGATGCATCCCACATCTCTAATTGACTACTAAGATGTCCAGAGCTCAGGCCCCGACTATCACCAGTGAAACTTTCGTTGCTCCAATCAGTATTAAGCCTTGTGGTTTGAGGTTGTCTAGATGTACATCTCCGTCAAAGACAAATTGGGCTATATGAGTGGTGACTCACCCCAGCCACCCACAATTGGCCGCTCCTTCCACAAGTGGTGTACTGATGACGCCATTGTTAAAGGATGGTTAATTAACTCCATGGATCCCTCATTGATTGGCAACTTTATCCATTTTCCTATGACTAAAGTGGTTTGGGATTCCATTGCCACTACCTACTTGATGGTAGTGATACATCTCAAGTCTACGATCCTCGACACCATGTGACTCGGCTCCAACAAGCCACGATTCCCTCGAAAAATACTACACTGCCTGCAGGGTCTATGGCGTGAAATTGACTTCCGTTGTCCAAATCCTATGGAATGCCCTATTGATATCCATCACTATAATCAGCTTACCCAAGAAGACCGTGTTGGATGGACTTGTTGATCACCTTAACAAAATTTATGGTAATGTCCTCTAGATGAGTTTATTCCTTACTGTCGAGCAAGCCTATGCCCATGTTTGATGAGGGCTACCCATCATTAAGTTATTACCACAGAGGATGCTGAAGTTCCCAGGGTGCTGTTTTGACTTCCAAAGGCCTCACGTTGGGTCCTTTTGGGTACGTAGTCGAGCATCTCCTCTTTCAGATGGCTATGAATTGTGTCATAAAAAGGCGGGCCAATCCATCAAAGCTATTGATGATCCCTAGGGGAAGGGTTACAAACTAGGTCCGAGTTCCTCCTTTAGTGTCAGTGGGAAGACTCGACAGGTAACTTCACTTGGAAAATCATGTAAGCTCATATGAGCTTTTAATTTCTCTAGATGTTCGAACAGATGCTTGGACCAGTCATACAACTCTATTTGAGGGACTTTGAACTTAGACAGGAGGGAGACCGCCATGATCCTCGCATTGTATGGCAAGCCAGTGCTGCCAAGTGGTTGATCATACACAAAAGGTGTTTCAATCCGTTTGGCCATCTCTACATACTTGTCTCCTAGCTCTCGGAGTTCGTGATGCATCAGCTTGCATCGTTCCTCCTCCGTCATGGCGTTCTCAAGTCCCCGTTGTGAGTCAACATGTTCACTGGCGCTGGGTTCTTCATTGGCCACCAATTTTTCATTGGTCTGCTGAAGTGTTGCATTTTTCTCTATAAGCTTTTTAATCATTTTTTCCATTGCTACGAATTTTACTTCCATTGCGTTGCTCTGGTTTTCTTCTCTCCGAGTAGTCTAGGAATGAAGTATATGATGTTATAGAAGAGTTATCCCATAGAAGGCACCACTGTTGTTGTCGTTTTTCGCGGCCTGAGCTCCTCAGTTGTGACCCAAATTATAAGAACCTGCAAAAGAGAAAGGGAAGGGGCAATCTTGGTGATCGGGGGTCGTTCCGATGCTAAAGTCAGGTGAGATTGAGGTAGATAAGAGTAAATATGCGGTAGAGTGGGGAGAAAGTGTAACCTGTGTTTCGGAGAGGCGTTGCTAGGGGCGGAACCAATATTTGGTGTTTGGGAGGGCAATCGACAAAGTGTGTGATATGTATGAATATAAGTAATGTGTGTTTTTTTGTACAAAACTATATATAAAAATAATAATCATACATTATAAAATTATATACAAAAAATGCATATCTATAAATCATCTTTTAAGATAATTTTTCTTAAAATTTTCGTAATTTACTAGAGGCCATTTTAGTTAGGGTTAGAGTGACTGTGAGCCTAGATGAATTGAAGATTTGGGTGTTATTGAAGTTAAAAATTAGAATGGAACTAAATGAATATTGAGATTTGGGAGATAATTTTAGTAAAATTTTGGGGAGGGCATTTTTTTTTAATCTAGGGGCATTTTTAATTATATATATATTATATATATTTATATAGTAAATAAATCTCTTGAAAATTCTTGGTGGGCGGTAGCCCCCTACCACAAAGGTAGTTCTACCTCTGGGCGTTGCCCTATTCATATGTTGCTCAGGTCCTGCTTGCTAGAGGAGAATAATGATGACATCGTGTCCATGTCAGTTTAGCTATCATTCGTTCAGCCATGTTAGAGGGTAAATCTGACTCAGAGGGAGTTATCAAGGGGAGTTAGGGGGCGAATGTCTTGCCAAGCCGCTCTATTAACTCATTTCCTGCTATTGTGTGCTCGGGATTTTCGGTCCGCATTTAATGTGGCGTGCCTCTGGCCTAATCAGTATTGAATGCGTTATGCTTTATCCTCTAACCTTCATTTAATGTAGTATGCATGTGCCCTTTTTGTTCCCTCAACTCTATGACACTTTTCTACTGTGGGACTGCCTTCTCGAGTTGGACACCTACGATGTGGTCGGTTTGGTTCACTGGGTGAGTATCTGGGTCGGGGATCTGTCCTCCGCTAGCTGGCCTCTCCCTTACTTAGGACCCGGGCCTGTCTCTTTCTAGGCCCGGGGCTTCTTTTCCTGGAAGGGCCTTCCCTCATAATTTCAATTCTTGCTATGAATGTATATTGTTCCGTCTGTAAACATACATTTTGAATAAATGAAAATACAGAAGTTTGACAAAGAACATAGTATGATCCCATGATTACTGGGACGTTTATCTGTCAGGCACTAGAAAACAATAAACAGCTACCTTAAAACCATGGACTATGGACTATGGAGGCTGTGTAGGGTTGACTGCATCTGGTTTGCTTGCATGCATGACATGATCGACAGGTATGACAGAAAGTTTGTCAACAGATGGACACCCAAGTTGTCCAACAAAAACGAATTTTGGTGTTGTCCCATTGACTTTAAACATTCTATTCTTCTATCGACGCGTTCATCGTGCTGATCAAAACAAATTTGTACAAGGCATTATCGATGATTCTGATTTTCAGAATACTTATCAACATTTGAAAACTTAGAAGCGTAGAAATCTAAACAGTTGACAGAAATGATTTGCTAATTGGAAATCAAATGTGGTGTTGATGATTCCCTGAATTGACCAGAACAGATGGAGCAAGTGATGCATGCATGTCAGACTAACTCAAAGCATCGAAGGATTGGATATCAGAAAAGAAGACATAAATTCTAAAAAAGTAATTAAGTGGGCTGCATGATTAATTAAGGTCGTGGGTGGAGCTGATGCTGTGGCTGGAAAGTCGAGTTTAGAGTCTAGCTTTCCAGAGATGTCCCACTGCCACATTTAGCGCACAATATCATTCACACTAAACTAGTGCTAAGACCACTGTGTTAAAGCTAATCTCAAGAGATAAATGCTTTGTACTGTACTTGCACGATCTCTGTTGCATACCAGACTGAACTTTCCCATAACAGAAAGTTTAAAGATGACCTCAAATAGAATTCCTCAACAGTCACTTATAATCCCAATTACCTAGATTTGCCTGCCCTGATTGCATTCTGTAATGTTTGTTGCTTCTGAGAAATCAAAAGCCATTTGGTTGCTTTATGACCTGTAACAATTCATGTCATTTGTGCCTATCCAGTAGTGCAGTTTTCCTATGTGGGCCACTTGAGTCCTTATTCCCCTGACCATTAAAACATGTGGTTATAAAATGAGAAAAGAACTTTTGGCGCATGATTTCTGAGATCTCCATATTGGGTGGCTATGAGATTTCATATGCTACCATGTATTGGCAGTTGGCCACATTTCTCTATAAACCTTAAGAGTTACTTTATCATATCATAAACCATATAAAGGGTTCTTGAGCTCTCTCATTCAAACAAAAATTTGTAATGTTTCTGATCATCATATCATTCGAACCTAAAGGAGAATAGGCGAGAAAAGATGAGTTGTTCAACCAAATTTTGGAGTAACATTCGCGCTCTTTTTTATTTATTGCATAATGGAATCAAAAACTCAGTTTTCTTCTCACTCAAAAAAACATGTTTCAGGTTAAAGCATCCTCATTTTAAACATCAGTAACTTCAGGACGTTCTTGTCCTCTGTTCTTGGATGTAAAAGTCCCGGCAACTACAGAATTGAGAATGGTATTCTGCTAGAGTGCTAGCTTTTAAAATTTTCTTGCCTAGATAGTCAAAACCAATGGCCATGCAGCTTGGCTTCATTTATTCTTTCTATCCTAAGGGCTTTTCCAGGTTCGAGTAAAATTATCTTGGTGACGGGTTCTTGCTTAAAACGCGCAAAAGAAAAACAGTAAAAGCTATATTAGTAATTATTATTGAAATCAAACCCAATGTTCAATCTGTTCTTTATCTGAGACAAGCTGTATGTTACTTGGGCCCTAGAATATATGTTCATGTTGTTGTGTCAGCTTGGGCTACCAACGTCATCCATCCGAATAATTTTATTTAATAGAGTGAAATTATTCACATTTTATTGGATCCTCGCAAGTCATGTCATAGATAAACCAGTAAGATCTATAAATAAATAAATAAATAAATAAATATTAATTTTGTAGGAGTTTTGCTCATGTTAAGTCATATAATCTTAAATCTATTTCTATATTAATTAATGATTTAAAATTAAACTAATTTGAAAGGAAGTTTCAAGAAATATTAGATAACTAGAAATTATTAGGAATTTTTTTTCTTTTTTCTCAAGTCATATTGATGCTTTTGTTTACTTAGGCCGAAGCATATTGTATTATAAGTGAATATTTGTGTTTGATCAATGGATAGTTCATAGTAGATGTGGAGCAATTGCATGTTGAGACAGATAATTTGTTGTCCTTAAGCTAGGACAAAATCCAAAGGCCAAAATTCGGTACAAACAAATTATGCCCATCTAAAATTAGCACATGTTTTCTTGTTGGATGCAGGTCCCAGCATGATCACAGGATCTTCTGGAATCAGCCACGAGAAGAAAGACCACAAAACAAAAGGAACATGAATTGATTATTTCTGGAATTGATATATGGTCGTAGTTTAGCTAGCATGTAATCGATGAGGTAGAAAAATGTTTTGTTCATCCTAAACCCTTTTCATGTCTCAGCCACTAGAAGAAGAGATATATAGCATGATGGATGATCTGCTACAGCAAAAATAATTGGTAGACTATGATGAATGATCCCACATTCCATTGCCAATATACTTTTGGCAGGCTTTCCTCTTCTATGGCTTACCTCCAAACCTCTTTCCATCCATTCAAGGTGATCGGTGGAGAGTGGACACCAAGAAACAACTCCACCATGGCTAGACCATGGGCCATTTCTACTTAAGACTACTCTTAGGGTTGTGCCCATTTGGACACTCTCTCGTTTGGATTTTTCAATTTATATCAATCTCATCATTATAATTTTTAAATTCTCATATAAAATATAATAAATAATTCAACTTTTTCAAATTTTAATTAAAACTTTTTCAAATTCTAAAATACTGATAATAATAATAATAATAATAAAATATAATATTCTAATAATATTTTACTCAACTTTCAGAACTCCTAATATCTCATTTTATCTCTCAATCCAAATGGGATTACAATTTGAATTGTGAGATGAGATATAATGATTTTAGATAAAAGTTGAAAAATTAAATAAATATTATTAGAATACTATTTTTAATATTATTATTATTATGAGATTCAAAAAAATTAAGTTGTTAATTATATTATATAAGAATTTAAAAAAATTATAATTATGCATGAAATAAGATGATATAAAACAAGATGAAATTGAGGCCCTGTTTATATTCGAAGACGAGACGAGCTTGTCTCAATTCATCTCAAACTCATCATTATATTTTTTTTATATTTTTATATAAAATATAAATTCTAATACAAGTTTTTCAAATCTTAATACAATTTTTTTTAATTTTTAAATTAATTTTTTTAAATTCTAAAATAATATTAATATTAAAAATTAAAATTAATTACCTATCTCATCCCATTTTTAAATTAAAAAAAAAAACATTTTTACCATCAAAGTTGGACCTAAAAATATAAAAGAGCGGACCTGCAAAAAGTATATGAGACGGGAGAGTTTATTTTGATGTGACTTGTTCGATTTAGTGTTTTTTTTTTTCGCACTATGTTCGATCTAGTTTAAAACGAAAGGGTTTTACGATTTATCATCTCCTATATACATCTTATTAATTCACTATAAAAAAAACAGGCAATTAAAATCAATTAATTATTGTTAGACCAGTCAATTGGGATTAAAATAATATAACGGCAATTAACTAGTCTCAATTGCCTTTTTTTTTTTTTTAAGCGTAATTCCATATTTGTACAATAGTTTTATAAGTTCATATATATAAAGATATAGATATATATATATATCTCTTTATATATATAAAGTGGCTATCTAACAAAAATTCTTGTTTTAACGGAAATTTTTGTTTATTCGTTAAAGTTAATATTTTCCATTAGTTTCTGTTAAAATTAATACTGCATCTATTGAGAATTACCGTTTTAAACATAATTTATTTAATTTATTCACTGAAATAATGTTCTTAACATTAAAATTAATTACATCTCTTCAACTTTCTACAATAGTAAACTTTCCATTTAAAACTCATTTAACATCTATTTAATATCACTTAATACTTTAAACACAATTCATTAAGCCAATAAATAATGCTAAAAATTTCTATTTTAGAATTCCAACTTAGGACATATTTTTGAATTTTATTTTATGTAAAATAAATATAAAATAATAATAATAGTATAAAATGACATAATAATAGTATAGAATATATAAATATAATAATATATATAGAAATAAAATATTCATAACAATTTATACATCAGAGAGTTTAATTTTATTCATGAAAATTTTATTCCTATTATATGATTAATAATTTAATTTGTTTAAAAATAATTTATAATTTTAAAATAAATGTATTATTTATTAAATTAGCTATATATACGGTATATACAATTTATTATAATTATATTAAATTGATAATAATAAGTAATAAATATAATTAATATTATATGTTTGATATTTAATTGAAATATATATGATTAAGTAAATTTATATAAATTATAAATTATAAATTATAATATAACATTCTTATATAAATTATAAACTATATAATTTATTTTTTGACACAATAATAGTATAGAATATATAAATATAACAATATATATATAAATAAAACATTCATAACAATTTATACGTCAGAGAGTTTAATTTTATTCATGAAAATTTTATTCTTATTATATGATTAATAATTTAATTTTTTTAAAAATAATTTATAATTTTAAAATAAATGTATTATTTATTAAATTAACTATATATACGGTATATATAGTTAATCTATAGTATATACAATTTATTATAATTATATTAAATTGGTAATAATAAGTAATAAATATACTTAATATTATATGTTTGATATTTAATTGAAATATATATGATTAAATAAATTTATATAAATTATAAATTATAATATAACATTCTTATATAAATTATAAACTATATAATTTATTTTTTCAAAAAACTCATATTATTTCTTAAAAATAATCACATAACTAAAAAAAATAGATATTTTAATATCCTCTGTTTTGAGGTTGTACAAAATAATACGAATGTTAAATTATCATCTTAGAATTAAAAAAATATCATATCTTGAACTAACCTTTTATTAAAACTTTAATCAAAATTATCTCAAACAAATTTGATATATTTTTTTATAATATATAAAAACGTATAATTATTAATCATCTACTTAATTGTAATTAATCATTAAATTTTTATTAAAAATTAAATTAAATTAACGTGTTTTGCACGTTATTTCTATTTAGTATATATATATATAATGCTTTGCACGTTATTTCTATCTAGTATGTATGTATATATGTATATATATATATGTATATATAAACCAGCCTTTTGGTTTACTCTTTGCTACAATCACATCCTCGCCGCTCAATAAAACGAGATTCGTTGTTGATCAATTGATCCAGGCATTGTCTTCAAAATTTATATATGAATTAGTACTGTACTTTAGAAAATAATGTTCTAATAAATGCATATTTATGGCACTTGACCAATTCTGAAAGAATTCGTTGTTCTCCTTGTACAAGAATATAGAGTCATGTAGTGTGTGTATATATATATATAGAGGCCAAGCTTATAATTTCCTCTTCTAATTGTGTCATGTTCATTGAGCATTAATTTGAGGTCATGTGTCATGTCTATTTTTATTTAAATGAAATAAATGAATTTGTCAAAATTAAAATGTTATTTTCAACCGTGATAAATGATATTTCTTAACATGGTTTTTAATTAAATATCAAACACAAATACCTTGACAATGATTTCATTCTATAAAAGCAAATTCTTCTAAGTAATTTATAATTTAAAAATACCAATGAATATATCATTAGAATATTTTTATAATGATAAATGTCGATATGCCATAATCAAAACCATTTACGTAAAACAATGACTGAAATTTAGTTCAAAGAATTGTAACTTCTATAATATCATGAGGATATAGTTTGGGATAATAATTTTCTCCAATTCACTTAAGAATCAATTAAAAGTGGCAATATGTAATACTAGTAATGAACCCAACATAAACATAATACCAAATAGGAGGTTTGAATTTGATATGAATGAATTCTGGTCAAAATAGATTAATCCATTAAGACACGATTAATGAACAAATCAATGACAAATTAACTCAATTAACCCAAATCAATCCACAATAATCTGTTAAAGCTTTAGTTCAAAGTTACAATTTTATTATTATTGAGTTATAATATTGGTATTTCTCAATATATTTAGGTTTTTATTATTGAGATTGTAATTATGGACTTATGCTCATATTTGTTATTGTAGGAGTTTGTAATATTAGTTTTATTATAAGTTAAAATTAGGAAATTTTTGATATTGCGCTACTAATTATATATTTAAATTTTAAATTTTATATGAAAATATGTTGATTTGGTCAAATAGGTCATATAGACTATGCATATTAGTTTAATTTATTTACATTAAATGAATTGAAATGAGGTCATGTATGGTGTTCCTTTTTTTAACTAATAATTAAATTACGTACGGATCAAAACGGGTGATACAACATGATCCGTTATTTAAATAGATTGGATTAGTGTTTAAAAATTTGACACATTTAACTTAACGGATTGGATTCAAGTTGACTTACATAGTCGAATGCTCATGACTTGACAAGACACGAATATAACCTGCAAATACAAATTGCCAGCCTACTTAAAATAAATAGTATTTGTTTAATGCAAAAATGAGATATTTCACTTATTGATTGTGAAATTGTACGTTGTATGAATAATATACAGATAAAATGATCAAAATAACTCGTGTAGTGAAAAATTTAAATTAAAAAAAAAAAAAAAAAACTCCTGTAGCGAATGCAATCGGATCATAAGTTGCCAAATTAAACGAAGATGATGGTGTTTATAGGGAAGACAAATTACTCAAATACTTTATGAACCCCGTAAGCCGGTTTTTATAATGATTTCAGGAAACGGTATTGTAGACACACTCAAACGGATGGCATTAACATTTAGAACATCATTGAGGTATGAATGGCATGCAAAGGTAATTTCAGTCCTAGTAGATAAACCAAACAAGCTTTAATCCCCTACTTGAGCTTTATGGTCACTTTCAAAGTAAAATGGATAGACAATGAATGTTTTAGATGGGCGGTTGGGATATTTTTCATGAAGGTATCATAACCCAGCCAATAGACTAACTGATCAATACGGCTCATCAACATGTGCCTTTTTGCTGGTTGTGGTCCTTTGTTTATTACTTTCCATAAAAGGTTTTTTTTTTTTTTTTTTTAATTTTCATGTATAACCAAGTTGGGTGAAAGAGTACTACGCAAACACCAGATGTTTGGTCAGTTCAATTTCCTCTCTAACAAGGAAAGCCATCGGCATGAAAATGGCTAAGTGACAGAGCAGGCCAAAAGTAAGACCAAACAAGAACAACAAAAATCATAATCTGTGATAGAGGAGATATTGAAGTTTCCCATTATTATAATAATAATAATAATAATAATAATGTTATGCTTTATGTTTTGATATTGTTCTTCAGCTTTTGAATTAATTCAATACAGACCATAAGATTCCCCATTTGTAGATCATGTGAATTCTTACCAAAACTAAATCATACACTGCAACTTTCATGTAACACTATTGAATTCTACTACATAAAGTCATTTGTGCATATTTTTTTTTGTATATTTCACTGATATGAATGGTCAAAATAATTATTTTATATTAAAAAATGACACAATTACATATTAATAGAATGCACAAATAATACACAAAAATAACTGTAAATAGATTTTTTTATTATTATTTGGAAATATCAATTCAGAGAGATAAATATATAAATCGGAAAATATAATATTTCTTAAGCATTTAATGCTGTCTGAAAAATCTATGCGAACAATAATAAATATTGCGATATAGAAGGTGTCGTGCATATTGGAGAGGAACCTTTGGGAGATTATAATCAAATAGTATGGTTACTTGATTACGCACGTTTAACTTGTTGGGTGACTCAAGAGTCAAGGAGATTAAACCCCCAAGAAAGTATTATGAGTGCTGTATTTTCAAGCACCACTCAAATCAATGGCTCTAACATACAAAGTATATTCTAATTATGTGATAAAACCTAACCATTTTATAATTAAAGGTGCACACTCAACAAGGCAATTATGTCAGAGAAATTTGTATGATGCTGTATATAATTATAGAAAAATGATAGATGCAATCATGGAGTTATAAGTGGTACGCAATCGTTTTAGAAAAAAAATGAATATATATAAGACCCACATAAAAAAGTATTTTAAGTGCTGTATTTTCAAGCACCATTCCAATCAAAGGCTCCAACATACAAATTATATTCTAATTATGTGATAAAACCTAACTATTTTACAATTAAAGGTGCATACTCAATAAGGTAGTTATGTCAGAAAAACTTGTATGATGCTATGTATAATTGTAGAGAAATGATAGATGCAGTCATGGAGTTGTAAGCGGCATGCAGTCATTATGGAAAAAAATGAATATATATGAGACCCATCTAAAAAAAGTTAACTTTTTTCTAAAGCGATTGTACGCCTTTGCAACTCTACGACTGTATGTAATATTACTCATAATTGTATGATACTATGTATGATGCTATGTATAATTGTAGAATGCACAAATATCACTTAATTATTTTGAAAAAAAGTGAAATTTATTATTAAAAATTATTTTTTTATGTGAATTTTATATTTACTTACTTTTTTTCAAAGAAATTATACTATATTTACTCATTTAATGATTGTAAATATCATTTTTTAAGTACGAGCATTAAATAAATAGACTTATAAATAAATAAATAAATATATATTTAAAAATACACATAGGAAAAACGTATACATTAAACAAGTAATTTATCCATATCTTCCATGTGCAAAATCCAAATACAAGCGTTAAATATATATTCATGTGCGATTTACTTAATTAAAAAAAAAAATCCGATTTAAGAAAAGACCCAATACAATATATATTACATGTCTAATATAATACTTTCATTTAGAAATTGAAGTAGCATAGTTTTGTTAGACACTGTTTCGTAAAAAACAAAACTACAATTAAAAAAAGGAACAAAGTTTCAAATCTTAGAGACAAGGATAGGTCCACGGGCATATTGACGTGGCCCAATTGGCGACGGGTTGGAAGGAGAGGCGCGTGAGTAGTGGGAAGAGGCTGAGCCATATGTCACCCCCTTAGTGGGCCTTAAAAATAGTTAAATTTGCTGGAGATCGGCCCACAGAAAGCGACTGATTGGACACGATTCCTTTGTTTTCTTCCCCCTCTATCTCTCTGCCTCGTTGTCATCTACATATCCGCCCATAGCCTCTATCACTTACCAAAATACCCTCCCCCCTTCCTTTGAAATTTTGACATCATCCATATTTTTAAGTAACTTGTGAATAGTTGGGCTGAAGTGCTTAAATTCTTTATCAAAAAAGTCCATAAATTCGATTCCGAGTAGCTTTCCCCATGAGTAAAACATTAAAATCACAGTTGTTTTTAGCAATATGGTGAAAGTGGAAATATCATATAAATAATGAGCGACATTATGATAGTTATATTGATCTATGATGAATTATATATGGATATATTGGTTCAACCATTGAGTATAACAACTAGATTTTCTATGTGAAAGTAACATGCACTTGAGAAAAACAGAGTGGCTCCATTAGTGTACCCATGAGGTGTACTTTGAAGTTTTGAGTAAATATCCAAGGAGAGGATGAAGTATAGATTGAAAACAAAGTGCGGGTAAAAGTGTGTAATTGAATAACCGCACGTCATGATAAGATTGGTGAACAATTAACATAAATACTTGTGTATTTCATCCTTTAACTGTATTTTCAATTTCTCAAAACATAATTTTATTACAAGAATTATTAATATGTTCATAAAACATACAGATGATATGAGATAGTTGAGACTAATCATCTGAAAAATTATTTATCTTTTATAATGTATCACGATTGACATTAATGTATTGTTTTTATCATCTTTGGTCGGTTTGGACTTTCACTTTAGGAATTTCCCTTTAATAACCTAGTTTTGTAGATTATTTCTATGGGATTAAATCTTTGCTGAACTAGATGGTTGACAATTGGTACATCAACCTATTTCTTCCTGATAAAGTGATGTCATGTCTGAACTTAATTCATAAGTTTACAATAGTGAGCAACAATAGTTACAACTATCTATTTAGATGGTTGAAACTTCTAAGTTTCCAAATTCTTGTAATATATAATGAAAGAAAATGAAGGAAAAAGGCAAAAGCAAATTCTCTTAGCATAAAAGATCGGAGGGGCATCATTGTAACTAGGGAGTCTGGCCATTTCCACCCTCCGCTTGGAACCCCTTATTATACCCTCTCTTCAGGGTCTCCTTTCAGGAAAAAGTTATCTCTCTTCCTCTTTGATCTGATACGAACAACCGAATACAACTTCGCCTGCTTTTCGGTCTCCCCCTTCCTTCCCCACTGTGGGCGAAATTCTCCATCTTTTTCTTCTTCTGAGTGATGGGTGTGAGCAGCCGGTGCTCCCATACTTCACACATCACCGAGATCATCATCACCAGCTTCTTCCGCCACAAGCCTTAGATCCCAACTCGAAGACAAGGGCCTTTTGATCAGCCTAACCCAGCTGCCATGGTGGCTTGAGAAAGAAACTGATCAGGTGTTACAAGAAAAATATTATGGCAGGTGGAAGGGTTTATACGGGCGGTAGTAGTGGTGGTGGTGGTGGTGGTTCCAGTCCTTTGAGTGTTTTGTTTCAGAATCAAAAGGGCTCTTGCGCTTCTCAGCCTCTTGATTCTCTTTTCCTTTCTGGCTCTTCCCCTTCTTTCCTTGGTACTCGCTCTCTTCTTATATACTATTAGTTGCTCTTATGGCTGGTTTGGTATTCATTAATTTGCTATACTTAACTATAAATCGACCAAAGCTTCCTTGTATGCATCCCATAAGCTGGATTAGATTGGCTCTGATCTTATTGCCAGACCGTTTGTGTGGGTAGTTCATATTTTACTTACTTTGTTATAGATTCATGCAATCAAACCAAATTTAGAAGATAAAAATTGATGAATAAGCAAGAAGAGAGTTTTACGAAGATTCTCAATTACCCAGATAATTGGACATCCAATGTGTGTGTATCTGTGAAGAAAAATGTAACAGAGCTTTGCTGTCCATTCAAGATTTTGTTCTAAAATGGTGTTTTTTCTTTTTGAAAAGAAAATTAAGTGTGGTGTGTTCTGTTTCAGGTTCAAGATCGATGATGAGCTTTGAAGATGCTCGTGGAGGAAACGGATCAAATAGGCCGTTTTTCGGCTCGTATGACCACGAAGATAATGGAGACGACGACTTGGATGACTATTTTCATCAACCCGAGAAGAAGAGGCGGCTAACCGTCGACCAGGTCCAGTTTCTCGAGAAAAGCTTCGAGGTGGATAACAAACTTGAACCCGAAAGGAAATCCCAGCTTGCCAAGGACCTTGGCTTGCAGCCTCGGCAGGTTGCCATTTGGTTTCAGAACCGCCGAGCTCGGTGGAAGACCAAACAGCTCGAGAAGGATTTCGACACTTTGCAAGCTAGCTATGACAGCCTCAAGGTTGAATATGACAATCTCCTCAAGGAGAAGAATGAACTAAAAGCTGAGGTACAACACTTTGCCCCACAATTCACTGTCCTTTCTTATGTATTAAAAACTGGGATTTTGGATTGAAGCTTGTTGACAAGTTTTAATTTTCTGCAGGTTGCTCTTTTAACAGATAAGCTGCTCCTGAGAGAGAAAGAGAGGGGAAGTTTTGAACTATCTGATGCAAATAACCTATCCCAGGAACCACTGCAAAAGCAGGTTTCTGAATCTGGTTGTGAGGTTGAAGCATCCAAAGTGTCAATTGTGTCATGCAAGCAGGAAGATATTAGTTCAGCAAAAAGTGATATATTTGATTCAGATAGTCCCCATTACACTGATGGGGTTCATTCTTCACTGCTAGAGCCTGGTGATTCTTCAAATGTTTTCGAACCCGATCAGTCGGATCTGTCTCAAGATGAGGAGGACAATCTCATGAGCAAAAGCCTATTGCCTCCATTCATCTTTCCAAAACTGGAGGCCGATGTTGATTACTCCGATCCGTCTGAAAGTTCATGTAATTTTGGATTTGCTGTTGAAGATCATGCATTCTGGTCCTGGTCTTACTGAGTTATAGATCTGTGGCATATGAATTTCCTCTGTTTTACTTTAGATCATAATGATGTGGTGGTAGATATATGCAATAAATCCAGAACAATTGATACCACGACCCAGCTGTGGTTGTGGATTTGGTCTGGGCTGCATCAAGAAAAATGTTGGTCTTTTTGTTCCCTTTGATTTTGTTGTTGTTGGTGGTGTTGTTAGGGTCCCTAGTATTCAATGAAACTCTCTTTTAGTTCGGAATGTAATTATAACCTTTTTCCTCGTACAATGCTCTGTATTACTTTGAGTTTGTGAACTTTTGTGGGTGGAAAGAGAGGTTAAACATGGTGCTTAAGTTAAGTCTCATTTTACAAAAGAAAAATTATTGAGTGAATCCACACTCAGCACACTTATACTCACAGGGCACTGTTCATATAGGGTCTGTGAGTGTGAGTGTGCTGAGTGTGGATTCACTCTAGCATTACTCTTTTACAAAAACTCAAGTCCATCATATACCTATCTTCGTGTCATAACACACCATTATCCATCAACTATAATCTCTCATTTTAACATATTAGAGTTCATCTAATATATTACTGTAAACATCGCATCAGTATAGTGCGATTGAAGTGAGATCAGAGTGTAGTATATAGCATGACTGATCAAAAATGATAAGGTTGAATGAGAATAGTCTCCTCTAAAGTTTTGGCTCAAACCTCTTGTCCTAGGTATTTCAATTGGAGTTCAAGATTTGATATTTTGGAGGAAAAATAAAAATGGGACATGAATGGAATGGAATACCATTTTTTTCCCTCTTCTTGTGTGTGGTTTGGGATGCCTTAAAAGTGAGTTTTTGAATGTTTAGGTGAAGAAGGAGATGCAGATGCCTTGACATACAAAATCATTGAATGAAAATTTTAGGGTATTGTACTGTTGTTTATTAATTATCATGTATTATGAACTACAGTTCATAAATATTTTGATCCAATTTTTCAGATTAAGAGAACATGCGCAGAACTGTGATGGAGTCTGCCACCCTGCATTTTTCCTTTTAAATCGTCTTCGAAACAATGAGTAGCAGCATCTGATCTGCAGGTGTAAAGTTGTAAACAGCTCTGAAATGTACAAAAGAGTTGACTTTCATATTTTCCCTACTTTTCTAATTTCTTCTGAAAACTATTCACAATTGCTATTGCGCTTTCTTATCATGGTATCCTCCTCAAGATGAGTAGGCAAAATCACTTATTATAATATTTCATATGCCTAATATGATGAACTTTAGTTTTTGCACAATGCTCCAAGAAAATGTCCTCCATGAAAATTGAAATGAGAATCCTATCGCCATAAAGAATTCTATAGAAATAAATCTACAAGTTAACATGATCATTTAAGTTTATTTCATGACAAAATTAATTTTATAATTAGACATACAATTATCATATCAAGTCACGTCAATTTATGAATTTATTTTTATAAAATCTCCTTTTGATTAAATCATTTTTCCTTTTTAAATGTCTTTCCCTAAGACTAAGATATGTTGACGCTCTTATCGATCTCCATGATTTATAACAAAAAATTGATTAACTCTATATATAAAATGAGTTTAAAGTTTAGTTTGGTTATTCGACTTATCTCATTTTATCTCATCTTATTTCAACTAAATCATTAATGAAATTTAAGATCATTCTCATTGGATTGTCTAAAACTATTATTCAAAAAGTATAAATTTGTATAATTATCAAAAAAATTTGATCATATTTAATCAAAAATAAGGAGATAAAAGTGAGAAACTGAAATAAAAGTACTGTTTATGAATGGTAAAGTTAAAACTTTGTCCAACATTGACTAAATTTGGTAAAATTTTTAATTTTATTATTTACTTTTGAAGATAAAAAATACTTTTATTTCCTTTCTCTACAAACTCCTCATTATTTTTATTAAATATGACCAATTTTTTTATGTGTACAAAATTATATTTTTTAAAATTTAATTTTGAACAATATATTAAGAATGCTCTAATATTTTATTACGAGACTGACTCATCTATTGCTTTTTTTTTTTTTTTTTTTTTTAATAGGTAGCGGGGAAGCTATGCAGAGTAGTGGTTTCGTGGTGGCCTAAACTTCGTAGGAAAATTCCTACGTCACCAAAAACAATCAACATTGTTGCTTAAAGGTCCCCTTCAACAGAACGATGAAATAGTGTAATGCAATCTCATGATCCCATCCAATGATGGTGAATGCTGATTGTGACCTCCTTTCTGATCTCTTCTTCCCATTACTTTCTCCTTGCCATCAATATACATATATAGCCCATGCAAGTTATCATATATATCACTATTATTATTTGCAATTTAATTATCAAATAATTCATTTTTTCTTTTTCACTTTTTAACATGTTGGTATTTGTTATTTTTTAGAGATAATGAGTCATTATTTGGGGTAAAAATATTTACCTATTTGTTTTTACATAAAGTTTACACCATATTAAACCCTTAAAAAACACTAATTTTTATATTTTTTTTTGGGGGGGGGGGGGTAGGTGATATATTAAATTGTTGTTATAAAATATTGAAAATCAAAAGAATATTGCCAATTTAAAAAAGGAGTTTTTGATGAATGTTTTGCAGAGTCAAAACTGTTTGCTCTTGTTTGAGTTAGGACCAGTTCTATAATATTCATTAATGCCGAACATAGTTGTCACCCATAATATTATAAAAAAATATAAATAAATAAATAAAATAACCCCCACCATGCTTTGCTTAAAATATTAAGAAATAGAAATTTGACAAAATGAAAAGGACGGCTCAACCACCAATATTTTTTATATTTTGATAAAAAAAATAAAATAAAATAAAATAAAAGGAGACTTAAAAGGTAGATAAATACGTGTTCTATAATTTCTTTTAACCATTTCAAGTTGTTTGGAAAACTTCCATAAACAGTAATAAATATTTTAAAACTCATTTTATCTGTCAATCTCTATAATTAGTTTCTTTAATTTATATATATAAAAAAAAACCTTTGAAGATCTGAATTTTAAATATATGTATGAATGCATGTTTTGTTATTAGTTTTAAATTATTCATTTAATTTATAATTTGAAGATCAAACATGAAAATTATAAAAAGAATTATACTCAACATTCCTATATCACATACTTGCATAAAGAAAAAAAATATATGTAGTGTATAGTATAGGATTGTTGAATAGACAAATTCAAATTATAAATATTAAATATAATTTTAATAAATATTTATAGTTTTATAGATATATTGAAGGAATAATTTGGAGAAAAAAGTATGTTCTAATATTAAATTAAATACTTTTTTGAAGATAGAAATTACATTGAAACCATTCGAAAATGAGAAATTCTATTCATAATTCTCAATGCTATGCACTATACATTTTTTTATTAATTATTTAGAATATGAATAATGAGCAGAAGATTTAAGAATAAATTTTAAAAAAATCTAAAAGGTCAAAAAATAAAAGAAATATACTGTGCATAGTGTAGAAGATGATGACTGAGCAACACTCTTCAAAATAGCGAGGTGTCCCGTACGTCTCTTTTTATGCATCTCCTATCTCCTGCCGACATTAAAAAAATCCGCTAGGATGGAGTGACGGCCAGGATCGATGGAATGGGGCTCAATGTCAAACCAACAATCCTCGCTGTCAAAGACAGCCTCCACCCAGCAAACGGAATCTAAAAACTTGTGCTGGGCCCCATGGGACGTGGACGTTAACAGCTACGTGGCAATAGATCCGACACCTCATTGGCTGATGATCGGGTAAAAATTGATGGGTCCCACTACAAGTGTTAGACTTTTGTAATTTAGTGTGATGAAATATAAAAATATTTTTTTTTTTTTTTTCAGTTTCGAGAGAAGAAGATTAAGAAAATATATATGAAATAAAATATATAATGGGTGGGACCAAGGGTGCGTGGATGACGGTGACAGCACGCAATATCTGTCCTTTAAGATCAATCCGACGTCACACGTGGTGGGTTGCTTTCTGTAGGTCCACTTCAAGTGGCTGTCAGCTCTCATTTTCAGCGCCCTCCTACTACTGCTTACGGGGCCGGGATTTAGGGGTGAAAAAAACAATCGAAAATTAATAAAATGGGACCGGCTCAAATTGTAAAATCGATTTGGTTTTGGATCGGTTTGGAATCGGGTTTTGTAACGGTTTAAACCGTTTAGTATCAGTCCGGTTATAATTTTAAATTTTTAAGAATCGGATCGGACTTATTTAATATAATATATATTTTAAATTAATTTTTTTTTAATATTATATATAATCTAAAAAAATATTTTATATATTAAAATATAATATAAAGTAATTATAATTTATATTTTATAATCTAATACTAATAGTTTAATGCTATATTACTATTAATAATATATTTTAAGTCTATATATAAATTACTATACTAAATATTTACATGTGAAATAATAATATAGTAATAATAATACTATTAGTTATAAAAAATTAAACTTACTGTCATTATCGATAATATAATTATAAAAATTTAAACTTATCATAACAAATACTAATATAAATTAATTTAAAATAAAAAAATGGGCATAAAACCGATAAAATCAGTACTATCGATTTTGGAGATAATTAGTGCGTAATTAATTTTTAAAAATACTAAATTTATTGTACCAGTTTAGTCCAGTTTTCGACACAATTCTAATTTTGTCCAAAATTATATCGAATCGGACTGATTACACCCCTAACAAGACTTAACAACTAAAATAGTTCAAAAAGTAAAAGTATTTTACAATATTTTATATAATATATTTATAAAGTTAGAGTATGTTTGTAAAGTGATGTTAATTTCATAAAATAGTTTACAAAAACATCCTTACTTTATAACATGTGTTGTGTAAGTGTTGTAAAATATGGTGTGTATATCACTTTTCAAATATTATTAGAATATTATTTTTTAATATTATTACTTTAAATTTTATAAAAATTGAATTATTTATTATATTTTATATGTAAACTTAAAAATATTATAATAATAAAATGAGATGAAATGAATTAAGCTCATCTATCAATCCAAAAGTTTCACATTTATCTATAAATAAAATAAAATAATATATAATTTATAGTCATAAAATACATAAATATTGAATAATCGTTTTTAAAAGAATAGTGCTACAGTAGCACGATTTTATCACTTGAATAGAAAAAGTTTATTATTTATTATTTACTTTTTATATTCCTAAACATTTTAAAAAAATAAAATAAATTCACAACAAATTAAAAAAAAAAAATCTTCTTAATTACTAATTAAAAATAATATTGGGAGAAATTCTATAAAGATTTAACATTTCTCTTTTAAAAAGATTAGATCTATTGTTAAAAAAAAAAGATCGCTTAGTATTTACTATTCACGCATTTCATGGTTTTAAAATCTAATATTGCACGGTAGAAATGATTGTTATTTTCACGAGAAGGTCACTCATCTTTGTGAAAAGAGTAATGCTGGGGGATACGCAGCACTCAGCGTATCCCCCTCACATGAACAATGCCATGCACTGTTCATGGCACTGTTCATGTGAGGGGGATGCGCTGAGTGTGCGTGCTCCCCCTCATTTCTCCTGTGAAAAATGTTACAGTTCGAGGGATTAAACTAACTTTTTCCACATTCTTCTTTTGCTATCTGAATTTTTTTTTTATGTACCTCTATATATTCACGAAAATATTTTGCTAATTTATTTAATAAATTAGTTAGTAGTCAATTATTTAATAATTTGATAATCAGTTAAATATATAAAATAAATAAAGTACGTAACACAACGATTAGTAACGAACAGAAACTTTTTGAAGAACTCATCACAAGTAAAACTCTATATGACAACCAAATTTCAAAAAAGTCAATTTTATTAGATTTCTTTTTTTTTTTTAAGAGGAAACATTCAATTCATTAATAACGAGCATCATAAACGAATTTGAAACATATAATTATAAGTTAACTAAACGACAATCTGTAACTCCCTAGTACACTTAAAGTGATTGATATTTTCTAACCTCAACTGACAACCATAACTCTGTACAAGATAGAGTTACAAACAACCAAACCACCCAAAACAAATCTCATTTTTGTACTAAGACGAGTAAGGGGACAAACTCTGCAGGCCAAATACCCTAGAGACCAGATTTTTTAGGTTTTTATTAAATCTAAACAACAAACAGAAACTAAACTAACTAGAAAAATCGGACCACAGTTTTCAACTTTGGAGAAATTTAAAATAATACAGGGAACCACGCGCTGCCTGGAGGGGAGCAAAACGGACAAAGAAGAATCGTCGGCTTCCCTAAACCCTTCGGCCTCGCGTGTGGCAACCAAAGGACCTCTCCAATGGTGGCGCACAGAGAGCGAACTCCTGCTATGAGAGGTGCGTGCGTAGCACACGCCACTCCGATCGTTGCGATTCTGTCGTGGCTGAAAGATCGGCACCCTAGGAAAACATCGGCGAGACACATGAGGAGTCTAGCACAACAGAGGCCTTCACTGTCGACAAGCACAGCCCAAAGACAGCCCCGGTTCATATTACAAAACCTTTGCAACTAGATACTCTTATTTGACCAAACAAACGACATATTTGTCTTCTATCGCAATAATAGTTAGAACCTCTAACGATTTCAATCTATTGATTTTTTTCCTGAAACCCCTAGTAGCTAAAGTCCAATCAGCAATCCCCACAAACCTTGAGCACGATCACACTCACAAGCGTATGGAAAATACAAGAAAAATTTTCCTAAATGTTTCTCTCAAACGGCACACTAAATTCTCTATAATTAATCTCTGGCCAAAAATCCTAATTAGGGTTATTATATAAGTGAATTTAAATAGGCAATTTCAAAAATTCCTGATCCAAATTGCAATCTGGTGATGGATCGAGGCTATTGCGAAATACTCTCTCGACGATTTACTAACAGATCTCGAAAATCTCTGCAACACTTTAAATTCAATTTGTCTTCAGTTTGGATAATTCTTGAAACTTTCGTGTACTCCTAAATATTAGTTATATTCTTCACAAGAATACTCAAACTTAATTAGTGACCATCAATATCATGCATAAATATAAATTAAAATAAACACAATATTGGTCACGAAGGGAAACCCTTTGAAGAACTACTCAAAGGTAAAACCTACAGGGCAGCCAAACTCAGGATAGCCAATTTTATCAAAATGACATGATCACAAGCAAAGTTTTCAAACTACAAAACCTTTGCAACTAGATACTCTTACTTGACAATATAAACGATCAATTTGCCTTCTACCATAATAGCTGTCAAAACCTCTGATATCTTTAATCCATTGTCTAATCACTTAGAACCTCCAGTAGTCAAGCACGGACATTTAAATTCCTCCTTAAAGTATGCTCTTACTCAAACCCTACAGATTGAGTATTTCGAAAATTCTTCTCTTGAAAATTTTCTCTCATAAAGATACTTGAAGACTCTCTCGACTTTAAGTTCTCAATAATACTTGTGAAAGTATTTCTGAATCATAGTATAAATAGAACTTGTAGTGTTATAGTTATATTAGGATTCTGCTAACGGCTCTTATCCAATTACCAGTTTGTTACGTTGTTAACAGTTTGCCAACATATTAAACTGAAACACTTCTACTAGATGTATCCGAGTTCAAGTCTGCTTTGTTATCTTCATTTAAATCTTCCATCTCGATCACTTGATAACTTCAACTGGTTTCGAGACTCGAACGTTTATCTTGGACTCTTGAATCTCTCATTTTTTTAATTTGAAAGTCACAAGATAAGAGTTATATTACAAATCGGATTCTATTTTATCGAATAAACCTTATAGTCCCATTTAAAATTACGTTCATCCAATATTCAAAATTAAAATCCTAGCCAACATGAAATTACATTTCCAATCCATATCTCGAAATTTACTTCAGCATCAAAAGTAACTGACTCTTATGACTCCTAATGTTATGGATAAACTTCATAAATAATTTACATTCATCTATAATTCAAATTTAAAGATAAGATACAATCCTATCTTTTAGTCTTCTAGTCTATTCAAACTCAACCACCTAATCCATGCCAACAAAAATCTGCATTTACAATCTCCCCCTTTGAAAAATTGGTGACAAAACACATTTTGATAAATATATATTTTCTGTAAATATCAACAAACAAGTCATAATTAATCAAAATAGAAAATTAATTTCAAAACCATTCACATCAAGATTAAGTCATTCACAACATGTCAAACATTAGTGTCAAACTATCATACTGCATTAGATTGTATCAAATTTAAACATAAAGAACTGAAAGTAAGACAAATTTAAACATAAAGAAACTTTCTAAAAATTAATTCCTGCTCAGGTCTAGCTCCTCTTTCATAAATATTTGTCCTCTAAATTTGTGCTATTGCTTTCCTTTATTACTCGCTTTTCTCTCCCATTTTTGTCATTAATTTAGCCATAAGAGACTTAGTTTTCAGCATTTAAGTCATTGATGACATGTGATGCGACTTGTTAAATGTCGGAGGAGAGTTGAACCAATTGATCTCAATGGAGAGTTCCTTTTCATGCTCTTCACTAGATGAGGACTAGGACACCACAGGTGTAGATGGCTTCTTCTTTTTTGTGCACGTTCTTTGAACCTTCTCTAAGTTCTCACATAAATAAAAATAGAGAGAAAATAAATGCACAAGTTAGTTTACATGCACTAACCTGAAATACAAAAGTGGAAACTATGTCTCCATATGGAGCAATTGCCACATATCAAACTTACATACATATATCCCAACTATATAAGTGAGATACACATAGCAAATGAGAGGCAAATAAGCACTATAGGCTCACTTAGGCAAAATATCAAACACCTAGTGTGCAGTGAAGAGACCCCAAAACAGAGAGAGTCGGGACCCATGGAAATCCGTCTTCAATACATGCACAAATCAATGCCAAGTCACTATATGTGTAAACATCTTCTCAACCCAACCAAGATTCAAACACCAACTCTTCATCTCAAACAAATCTGAAACCCATATTTCATATACATAAAAACCAAACCCTATAATGGGAAAAATAGAGATTTGAGTTAAGGAAACTTATCTTGATGCCAAAATATAGATGGAGATGAGTGAGCTAATTAAAAATCATGGAGAAGCCGTGCTTGATTGCCAAGTAAAGCCGGACTAGGGCCTAGGATGCAACATAGTGTCGTGAGGGTGCAATGTGGGTATCGAGAGGTTATCCTGCGGGCCTTGTTACAGGTGAGAGTCTATGAGGCTTAATTCATCTAAGTTGAGTATCGCGCATAGCATGTGCTTCTTATGTCCCAATGTGACCCAACTTAGCTAACCCAGTGCACCTGAGAAGTGTCTCCCAAGGACTTAAACACAACACAACTCAGCATTTTAAAAACTTATTATCTGAGACATTGCTTCATCATATATGCATCACATGCACTTGTAACTCCAAAACAGACCAAAAATCTTTTTTTAAAATATATATATATATATTATAGGCCAGAAATTAAAAAATAATTTAAAAAACAAAGGCAATAAGACAAGTACATGTTTAGATGCATCTTAGTTCAACCATAAAGTCACTCACAAAATAAATCCAAGATCATACACCCTCTTAATTGCAACAATCACAATAGATGTTCACTCCAATCATCAAAGTCAAAGTTCATGTGAATGTGTGAGCAAACAACCTATATAAGGTAGCAACTCTTTATTCATTTATTTTATTTTTTATTTTTAATTTAATGCATTTCTTGATCATATTCTTTATGAGTCTTTTTTTTAATGCTCCCAAGAGTTTGTCGCTTACATTAAAAGTCAAACTTTATTCTAGGGCTTAGAAACATGAGTGTCTCCTCCAAACACATTTTCACAATGATTTGAGTAGCGATTTTTTCTATAGGGACTTTAAAGAATGGATCCATATAGGATGTTAGTCTTTTTCGACAATGATTTAACACTGATTTTTTCTATATGGATCAACAAATGGATTTAGGCAAAGGGAGACCTCTTTAATTTTTGTGCTAAGTTTAACTAGTATTAGTTAATTTAAGGCATGGATCCCCTCTAAGGTGAGCATCTCAAAAATATATATTCAGTCTTTTAATTTTAATTATGCAACTATATAAGTTTCTCATTGTGCACTAAAAGTAAATTTTGCCAAAATAACTTATAGGTTTAGTATGTACAAAGTGGATTACACAGAAAAGAAATGCATGAGTTTAAGAATTTATTAGATGAGTACTCACATGCTCAAAATTTCAACACATCATCAATCACGCCATTAACAAATCTGGTTGAAACACTTCTTTTTTTTTTTTAACAATTGAAACCAAAAAAATAAAGAAAATAAAAAATAAAAATGCATGTTCTAGACTAATGATATGCAAGGAATTCAAGAATATGCAAGTGATCCTATCAATTAATGTGACACCATAGCTTTTTTGACCACTCACTTTGCTTTAAATTCTAGCCTATTCTTTTTATCAACACTTTGTATGATCTTTTGTTTTGTTGTGAAGATAAAATTCTGTTAATTCACCAAGTTTGATACTTATGAAGACGATTTGTTGACTCATATCATTAACTTGATTTTTAAAGTCTTTTCCTTCCTTTTTAACTTTCTTTCACCTCCATTTTTCTTCTCTTTATTAAAGTTAAAACAATATAGCTTTATATGATCAAAAATATCACAATAATGACAAGTAGAAATAAACTTACTTTTAAACTTATCTTGATTAAGTTTTCTTGGCAATGATCTTTTATGAGAAGCTCTCGGATTGTTTCATTTTGATACAATCTTATCTGGAGTATCCACACTTTGGCTTCCTTTAATAAAGATAACCCCTTTAGAAGTAGTAGCAGTAGATGATAAAGCTAGAGATTCTTTACCACAGGATGTTGTGTACCCCAAACCCGTGTGATCACAATTGGATTTTCGAATGCTCAATATCTCATTCAATTTCTGAGTTGCAACTTTTTGCTGACATTCTTGAGTTGTTTCCAATTCCTTCACAAGTGATCCTCTTTGAGTATTCAACCTTGATATTTCAACTTCAGAATTTTTCAAAGCCTCAGATAGATTATTATTTTCATTCTCCACGGTTGCGAGTTTGTTGTATAACTTCTTATTTAATTTTTTCAGCTTGACTTTTTCTTTACATAAATCATTATATGCTTCATGTACACTCAACTCACGGCCAACCTCAACAAGTGTTGCATCCGAATTACTATAATCACTTTCATTTTCAGATTTTGTTATTGCAATCTCAGAAAAAACATCAACAATAGTGGTAAGAGCTTTAACAGTTTTTTCATTATCTGATGATGAACTAGAAGTTTCAGATTTTGAACTAGCATTCAGTACTTTTCCTTACTTTTCCTATTGCTTGGGCACTCCCTTCTAACGTGACCATATCCGAAACAGTCATAACATTGTAACTTGTAACTTTTTTCAAATTTTTCTTTATCACTTTTCTTTTTAGAAAATTCCTTACCTCGTTTCTTTTTTCACTAATTTTCTTGTCAACCAAGATTTTTGTGAATTTCTTTAAAATAATAGCTATATTCTCATCATTCAAATTTTCTTCATCGGAAAAATCATCTGGGAATTCTTTAATAATTTTAGAAAAAATGGATTTGCCTTTTCTCATTTGAGGAAGAGATGACCCATATATTTGCAAAAAACCAACTAGCTCTTCAACCTTAATAACATTCAAATCCTGACTTTATTCAATGGGAGTTACTTTAGGCCGAAGTCTTTCAGGTAAAGACCTCAAAATCTTTCTCACGGTCCTTGAATCCTCCACCTTCTCGCTGAGATTAAACCTGGAATTCATAATATCATTTACTTTAGCAAAAAAGTAATTAAAACTCTCATCTTCCATTATTTTAATCTCTTCAGATTTTGAGATTAGCATATGCAATTTCAAATTTTTTATCATTCCAGTGCTTTCATGTGTAACCTCCAAAATATCCCAAACTCCTTTAGCAATCTCACATATGGAAATTCTTTTAAATTCTTTAGGGGATACCGCCATGAAAATAGCGTTAAGTCCTCTGCTATTCCATTTGGAATTGATGATCTCATCTCTAGTCCAAGCATCAAGAGATGTCTCAAGCTTAGTCCATCCTTGTTCAATTACATACCACACAAGTTCATCTAGAGACTTGAGTAAAACACTCATACATACTTTTCAATTAGCATAATTTTCTTCATCGAAGTGTGGTGGCACATATAACAACAATGACATGATCTTACAACACAAATACCACTCGCTGAGTGAACCTGGCTCAGATACCAATTGAAATTTCCTATGTACCCCTATATATTCACAAAAATATTCTACCCATTCACTTAACAAATTGGTTAGTCGTCAATTATGTAATGATTTGATAGTCAACCAATTATATAAAATAAACAGAATGCATAACACAACGATTGACTACGAAAGAAAATCCTGTGAAGAACTCCTCAAAAGTAAAACTTTTTGGGGTAGCTAGACCCAAAAAAGTCAATTTTCTTAGATTAAGATTATAAGTAAAGTTCTCTAATCACAAAACCTTTTCAACTAGACATTCTTACTTGACCAGACAAACAACTCGTTTGTTTTCTACCATAGTAGCAGCCAAAACCTTTAACGATTTTCAATTTATTGACTTTTCTTCTGGAACCTCCAGTGATTGAAATTCAAACAACAATCCTCTCAAATTTTGAACACGATCACACTCACAAGTGTATGGAAAACACAAGAAAAATTCTCCAATAAATTTTCTCTCAAACAGCACACTAATATATCTGTAATTAGTCTCTGACCGAAAATCCTAACTAGGGTTACTGTATAAGTGACATTAAATAGGCAATCTGAAAAAGTTTTGGTCAAAATCACAATCTGCTGACGGGTCGAGCCTATTGCGAAATACTCGCCTGACGGTTTATTGATAGATACTGAAAGTCTCTGCAGTACTTTGAACTCAATTTGTTTTCTGTTCTAAATAATTCTAGATCTCGAAATTTACTTCATCAACATGTATAACTGACTCTTATGACTCTAGATAGACTACAAATGTTATGGATAAATCCTATAGATAATTTACATTCATCCAAAATTCAAATTTAAAGATAAGATAAAATCTTATCTTTTAGTTTCCTAGTCTATTTAAACTAAACCACCTAATCTAGGCATGTTTATCCGGGCTAGGTATACCTAGCCCGATTCTAAATTTTTTTGTTTTTTAATAGTTTAGGCATTTTTTTAAGAGATTTAAGAAAATTAATCATCTGGATTTTCGAATCTGGAACCTGGATAAACAGGTGTAACCTAGTCACCTAATCCATTCCAACAAAAATATGTATATACTCTCCAACGATAATTTAACAACACACTTAAAAATTTTGAAAAACAAATGAGAAGAATCTTCAAGAAAGGTAATAATTCATAATTTGTGGCGTCAATAGCCAGAAATTATTATGGTAACGTTGGATTAAAAGTAAGGAGTAGAAGAGGAAAAAAAATCTCTCAATTTTGCTCTTTGAGATTATTAAGGTTGTTTTTTTAATATTGAGATGATTTCAAATAATTTGATTTAATGTGTGAATTGTAATATTTTGTATGTCACATTGAGATATATTTGAATATAAAAAAGTTACAATTTAGCACGTCTAAACATTGAACTAGGCTGAGATGTATTTAACTTTACTTGTAAAAAGTTAAAAAAGTAATAATTTTCTTTAATGATTAATTTGAGATGAATTGAATTGATTTAACAACCAAACACACGTTTACTTCTTGTTGAAGGAAATCATACAAATGGTCAATGGGATGCCAATTTGTATTTGCGAGTCGTAATTTCATCATATCAAGTCATGAGTATTAGATTTTAAAAATTTATCCGAGTCCAACACGAGTTAAGCAATCTTGTAAGAATGATGTCATAATAATTTAGATATATTGAAAGAGAGACATGCGTAATGAGAACCAAAAGTACTATACAGAATTAATCACAAAAATTCTTATTTTAAATATGGAAAAAAGATAATGATAGACCAATAACTTTTCTATAACTATTTTATAATTTACTTTGCAATTATCCAATACAATCGTGTCATTTTATTAAAATGATTTTCAATTCTACAAAAATATTACCTTTCATTTCACCTAAAATTGTAAAAGTAATTGTAAAAAAATTGTAAGTTGATCATTTTCCGTCTAATAATTACTATTTTTATAGGATTATGCTACTCAGCATCTCACATTACACACTTCACCTCTTTAATTTCTTTTATGTTGAACTAATTGAATTTTTCTTTTCATCATCCATACATTATATACTTGCTATGAAATAAAAAATAATAATAAAAGAAGTGTGATATGTGAGATAATTAAAAGAGTACCTAAATATAATTATTCTTTACTTTAATTCAGAAACAGAGGATTGTCAAATGGGTAAGACCGAGTGAAGGGTGGCACAAATTAAATGTAGATGGGTCATGTTGGGGCGAGGCAACCCTGGAAATTGTGGTGGGGGAGGGTTTATTCGGGGTCATTTAGGAAGAACGGTGGCTGCTTTTTCAAATCATTTTGAGTATAGAACATGCAATGAGGCTAAGCTAAGGGCTTTGGTTAAATGTATTAATTTGTGTAAAGATTTGGGATTGTCTCAAATTCAGATAGAATGTGATTCCTCTTTAATTGTTCATTGGTTGAAGAATAAAGAATGTTCAGTTTGGTATTTGTGGGATTATTGGGAAGATTTGTTGGAATTGTGTTATGATATCAAACGGTATTTGATATCTCACCAGTTTAGAGAAGGAAATAAACTAGTAGACTTTTTGGCAAGACAAGGGGAAGAGAAGATTAATTGTATTTATATGAATCCTGATGATTTACCAAAGTCTGCACGTGGTCTGTTAAGATTGGAGATTTTAGGCTTATAGAACCTGAAAACATAGTCTGATTTATTATGTATTTCGTTTATGTTAATTTGGTTATTTTTAGTGATAATTCTTTTATTTATTTTGTTTAGATTTGTTGGGTGGTCTTGTTAATATTTGTATAGGAAAGTTTAGAATTGTTTTGTTTTATGGAGGTTGTGTTTAAAACACTTGGGATATTTATTCATAATGATACCTAAATCCCAAGTCATGTTATATTTGTTTCCAAGGTAGCCTTCGGCCATAAGTGATGATTATTTAATAAATTTGAGCGGGAATTACTATTAGACATATGACTATTCTCTTTCTAAAAAAAAAAAAAATTAGAAGAGTTAATAGATTGACAAATTATCTTATAGCCTTTGGTGATACCTTTTTTGACAGATTTGATGAACATATACCTAAATGACAACTTTCTCTCTCTCTCTCTCTAGAAAAAAAGAAAAGCTCGTCTTTTGTGGATGTGATCTGAAGTCCAAAAATCCACTAAAAGTTTGAAAACTTGTCCCCACTAACAATTGAACTGATCATCACTGTAATCAGTTGACTCCGAGAGTGCAATTTGAGCAAGTTGTGAAAGCATGCAAGAAGCGACCTTTGCCTTTGATTATTCCTCCTCCATGACTACTGAGTTGGAATTAATCAGTACCACCTCTTATCAATCCCCCCCTCCTTTTATCTTTTATTATCTTTCTTTTGCCCATGCTGTTCTTTACCCCCCTATCAACTTATATAATTAAACCTTTGACCAAAATATTTGAGAACCTACACAAATGATCAGATGTGGTTAACCATGAAATTCTCAAAGAATTTTTATACTCAAATGAGTTGAGACGACTTGTATAGTAATAAAATAATTTATGAATAGTAGTGAAATATTTTAAGTTAATATATTTTATTGATTTAAGAAAATGAGAGAGAGATAAGTTGAATAAAAATATTAACAAATTAGAATATTATTAAAATATAATTTTTATTTTTAAATTTGAAAAAATTGAATTGTTTTTTGTGTTTTTTTTTTAATTTTAAAAAAATTGTAATGATTAGATGCAAAAGTTAATAATTTAAAATTTAAAAATTTTGATATTTGTGGTTTTTGAAAGTTAAGATGAGATAATATGAAAGCATATGCAATCCCAACCGGATCTAAAAATTGTGGAATTGATCTTTCTTCACCATGTCATATGTTTTGGATTTGGCGGGCACAGCAAAATAATTAGACTCTGTTTAAATTCGAAATTGAGATGAAATGAATTGAAATAATTTTAAAAATTAAATAAAAAATTGAGATGTGATGGGATGGGCTGAAAGCTCATCTCAATCCAAATTGAGCTCAATTACTCAATATTGGCTTTTCATATTCTTCATTTCTCAAATAAATAAAAAAAGTGTCGCGCCACATTACATGGGGATCATTTCGCTTGCGGTGAGACCACTTGAAAATAATTAAGGTAAATCTCGCCATCCAGCGTGGGGTAGTTACGTAACCATCATAGATCTTTTTATTTTATTTTATTTTATTTTATCTTTTATTTTCATTAGTGTAAAGTCCATATTGTTAGTTATTTTCATAAAGTTTTAATTTTTAATTTTTAATTTTTAAGCAAGGATTGCGTGTTAGACCCGTTTATAGTCTATACTCACTAGTCACTTGGTACGTAGCTAATCAAGAGATGCTAAAAAAGATGGCACAAGATTCCCTAGAGTTTATAATCAATTTCAAATGCCCGTAATGGTAAAAAAGATAAACAAATCGAGGCAGTCTAATTATATTTATAGAACATTTATTGTTGCATAAGATATTCATGTGAGTAATAAGTTAATAACAATCATATTGTAAAACCCACTTCATTGTCTATTAGGCACTCCCACTTTTAAGTTTAATAATACTAGGCTCTAATGGTTTTGTTTGGATGGTGAGATTATTTTAGATTATTATAATTAATTTATCAATAATAGTATTTTGCAAATCTCATTGAGATATATTTAAATATAAATAAATTGAGATATATGTCTGAATGTATAGAATATATTGAGATGAAGTTAATTTTTTTTTTTTTATAGAAAGTTGAAAAAGTAATAAGTTGGAGTTGTCTTAATATTCAAATATAACCTTAGAGTCCAGATAAAAACTATGTAAAATCTAAGATATTAGAAAGAGATTAGAACTGTTACAGATATAAAGAGATCACATAAATTATATTCATAAATTAACGTGATTTCATAAAATTCGTTAGATCTATTTTATAATAAAAATAATTTTATAATCTAACAGTACTATATCAAACCATATCAATTTATAAATCTTTATCCAAAAAAAATTATAGATTTATTTTTGTATAATTCTTTTGTAATTAAAGTATTTTTTGAAATAGATACCCAATCTTTTCTTAAGATTAAGCTAAAGATATTTTTTCTCATCCCGTACTATTTCAAATATGCTTAACATTTTCAACTTTCCCGTTTGAGTGAGAAATTACGAATGAGAACAAACCTCCACCACTGTGTCGGCAGTTTCCTGAGCTATTAATCCAACCTTTTGAAATTCCTTTCGTAAAATCGCAAGTTGCGTGCCTAGGTGAGTGATAAGTGTAATCTATATTCAGTTTCGACAATTCCCCCGGACCCCCAACTCTTGTTCTTTGGACATATGTCAAAACATCTTTCCTTCATTTGGCAAAAAATTAAGACACACTTTCATTGTATAGATACTATTCCTTTTAGATTGGTCGTAAATTGAGTATTACTACAAAGACATGGCAATATTGGTTGGTTTTGATAAGGAAATTACCAAATCCAATTCTTTTACCCAAATTAGAAGAGTGATAGACACAATATTAAATATTTATTTGGAGGTTCACAACGATGAAACGTTCATATTGATACGTGAAAAATCACACAATATACTGAAATGAGAGAAAAAATCATTTTCGACCTACTGCGACAACTTGGGCCTTGGACGGTGTTATTTGGGAGCCCCCGATAGTGATCCAGTGCAACTATACAATATAAGTGCGTACTGTATCTATGGCGATGAACGGAAAACAAGTACAGATAAAATAAAGAAAATTGATAAATCGATTTACGTGATTCGACAGATTACCTAAACCCATGAGCGTTTGGAGAGGAAAAATTCACTATGATATATTTGTTTACACTCTCTTATAGCCTCTCATTTCTTACTGCACAATAAAAACAGCAGATCTATTTGTTGAAAAATATTTTCTCGCTGGAGCTCTCCCTCGAGAGGTTGAAGAAGAAGTCCTTTGATCTTCTAACTGTCTGGCCATTTGCCTTTATCTAACCCCTTTGTGCATGCCTACTTGTAATGATGTGACTTGGTCTCTTTGTATGCCCAATTATCTTGTTGAATCCAAGGTTTCAAGCTTCGTGTAATTATAAATCTACACATGGATTTTGATGATAACAAATGAATTCAAAAAATAAAGGAGTCTCAAGCTCAAGTTGTCCACACAATAGAATCAAGCACATCAAGGAACCAAGCTTGAGCAAGAAGGGAACAAGTTCACATTAAAATCATAGAATAATGTTGTAAATCTCTTAAAAATTCGAAATTAGGATTAAGGCTCAAAATTAATATTTTATCATAAAGCATTAAAATACATTTTCCACATGTGCATGAATATTTTGAAAATTAAATTTGAAAATTTTGAAAGATGATTGATTGTCATCTTTCACATGTGCATGACATGATTAAAGGTTTGAACTTTGAAAATATTAAGATGATTGATTGTCATCTTTCACATGTGCATGTTTTATTTGAATATTTTTAAAAGTGATGGATGTTTTTCTTGACTTATGCAAAAGGTAAGTGTCTTTGTTTGAAAATTTTGAAAAATAAAGTGTGCTTCTTTTGTCATATGCAAAAAGTAAAAGATTAGGTTTGAAATTTTTGAAAAATAAAGTGTGCTCCTTTTGTCACATGCAAAAAGTAAAAAGATTAGGTTTAAAATTTTTGAAAAGTGAATGATGATGTTTTTGACATGTGAATCCTTTTAAATTTGAATATGAAGTCTCATATGCCTATAAATAGATCATTTGAGAGATTCACATTCACAACACCAAGAGCATACAACATTCATTCAAAGCTTTTATTCTCTCTTCTCTAAGCATTGAGTCTTAACCCTTGTTCATTTTGAGAGATATAGTTTGTGCTGTATTGTTTCTATCTCACTCATTGAGGAGTGTATTTTGATAGTCTACCCACTATTAACTCTTGTATTTTTAAGAGGGTGTGTATAACCCTTGTGTGTGTAGCAGGTGTTCTACCCGGGGAATAGTTAAATCATCAAGTGTGAGGTGATTAGAAGTGTAGAGGGTGTTCTACACGGATTCTTTAGAGCGGTGTTGCTCAAAAGTGTAATAGGTTTCTATCTCCACCTACAGGAGATTGATTAGTGAATTCGGGATCCTCAAGGGGTAGCTTGAGGCGAGGACGTAGGCAATGGGGCTGAACCTCGTAAAAATACTGAGTTTGCTTTCTCTTACCCTACTCTTTACATTTCTTACTGCTTTACATTCTGTTTATATTTTATATTGTGTATTTGATTAATAAGTGTTAATTTTTATAATATAACCCAATTCACCCCCCCTCTTGTGTTAGTCATCTGGGCAACATATCTTTTATTTTTCACTTTTTCTTGACGCTCCATTCTTATATCTCGTGACATGTTCACTCATTATCTTTTTTTTTTCTCCTATTCTTGACCTCTCTCTCATCTCCTAGAGGTAGGTAGCCTGTGGGCTAAACCTAGTCTTGGACCTGGATATTTTATCCTCTTCAGCTCACATGATAGATAGCAAATAGCAAATATTGTATCTATCCCTTTTTGCGAATTGGATGATACAATTTAGAGAGGGTTGGGTGAAAATATCTATAGTTTGTTTCTCCAATGATATTCATAATACATGAGAGAGAATTTCACATTGTTATACAATAGATGCCCATGTCAAGATTCATGCCAGCTTCATCATTGCTATTCCATTATATCAAGAAGTTTCCTACTTATTTCTTTCGACATATAAGAAAAGAATCCAATTTCCATTTGCAAGTGTCAGGACTCAGAACGTTGACTAAGTTATTGAAATCACCTCTTCTCACTAATTTATAAGATAATTGGTCATTTTCCAAGAAAAATTCTAAAATCCCAGAGACTTTGATCAATTTCAAACTGTATTTAATGCGCTCCGAGCAGCCGCCTTCTTTTTTGGCCGTAAGTGTTTTTGTTTTTGTTTCTTGGCTGTGTAAATAGTTTGGTTTCAGTATTTGGGTTGAAAAAAAGAAGAGGACGTTGGTGTCACACACACAAACGAAATCTTCATCTATTTGTTATCAGCACATATAAACTTCACTCCTATTCAGGGTATTATCACATGGGAATAACAATCTCTTTATGTTGGCCCACAAATGCATATCAGGTATCTTATCATTTTGGGGTAAAATAACTTTAAATATCAGTCTTGGACAGCTTAACTTTGCAGCAAAAATATGGTCACAACATTATTCTAGTTTGTTTTTTTGTCCAAGTCATCCTATTTTCACGTTACTAGAGATCGAAGTTGTGGCTAAACAATCACCGGCTAGAGCACGCATGTGTAATAATAGTGAACAAAGAAAGGCAAAGCTACACGAAATAAGCAAACTTCCAAGACTCTTCGTAGTGCTTTAATTACCTTAAATCATCTAAAAAGCCCTGATGTATGATAACTCAGAGGTGTCAATGACAGGGAATCCAAGCAGCATCTGACATTAAAAAGATTTCGAATATGAGATAATATTGATATGCATACACAAAAATTCACAAGAGACGGGTTGAAGTCGATCTGTTTGTCATATGATCCCCGTGGACTTAGAAAAATACCCAGTGATCTGAACCTCAAACGTTTGTATAACTTCTATACAATCATGTAATATGATGCCGTGTAGATTGGTGCCTGCCAAAGCTTTTCATTTTCCTCTTTAGAAGCCATTATTTGAGAGAAGAATCTGGACAAATATGCTTGGTTCGGAGTGATTCGGATTACTTACTCCATCTACCACTACCTTTACAGAAGGTGATCTGTGTTGATCTTCGTGGCATACACTTACATTCAGATAATGAAATTGTTTACAGATCAAAATTTGAAGTTATCCTTCAAGTATAACACCATCTCTTGCTGTAGCAATAGAACGGAAAAAATGAGAAAACATCGCATGTTAGCAACGTATAAGAAAAAAAAATGTGTTTGTAACGAATACATGATTTCCGATACTGGAACTTGAAAGCATTTGAATTTACAATTCAGTTTTTGACATAGTCAGTTAACATTTCCAATGCTTGAGACCTACTATCGAGTTTTCTTTAGTTGATGCAGGAGATCACATGTTAAATCGTGAAGGAGGAAGTAAAAAATCTTACAATCAAACAGAGGATGATGCATCCAGCAGCGCCAGGGAACAAAGCATACCAAAAGTTCAAGTGGTGCAATTTAGCTCCATCAATGAACAGAATAGGCAAGCTTGCAGCTACATTTTGATGGTAAAATTGGCATCTTAGCACAAAATTGTGGATCTCTTAGAAAGCAAACAACAACAAAGAGGACAAGTTAAAGCTGCTTTAGGGCATTACCTGGTGGATGACTGGCCCCCGTGTAGATCATGAAGGCTATGGAAGCGGCCAGGGCAATGCTCCTAGCAAACCAGCCCGGCCCAAATATAGAGAATGCCAGAACACCAATGGCGGCGCAACCAATTTGAGCGATGAACATATTGTACTTCTGTAACATTACAACAACAAGATACTTCTTAATGCTAGTCCTTGCAGGGAAATGAACTCAAGAGATGAAATTATAACACAACCCATGACATGAAGGTTCCACCAAAGGAATTATATCCAGTGGCTTTCATTGTAATATATCAATCAATCCCTCGGGTCTCACTCTTCGAGATTTGACAATGAAATTAACATACGGTTTTCTGTTTTCAAAAGATATTTGTTCTGTATCCTTCAATTGGGAAATAGAGATATTTGACGAAGTACCAAATTTGTCTCTGTTGTAAAAAGGTTTAAATACAAATTCACTCTCCATCTAAGGCCTACTTTCTGGCCTGAGAATCTGGACCAAACGGCAAACACCTTCTTAAACCATGCCAAAATCCTAAAACTAACCAAAATTCTGAAGAACTGACAATGCCAGAACAAAAGGTCCCAACACTTCATCAGAAACACTAGTTATATATGAACCAGACCCTGGCAACATGCATTCACTGCCTTCCCATTGCCATTTGGCACATCAATTTCTTGTGCTACATGGGAGCTTCAATATTGATGAAGCCATTGGAATCTGGGCTTTCAATACATGATGAAATTTAAATTTTCTACATAAATAGTTTTTGGAAGAAATCGCCATGGATTGAAAGCGAAGGGACGAATTTAGCCTCCGTGCAAAAATATGGTATTCAAATTAGGTTTCAGTCCATTGAATAAACTTCACGTTATATCTACATGCCAAAATTAAATTTTGAATGTTGATGGACTTGTCAAACGCCACCACATAGCAATGATTCAGTGTAGAACACGCAGAAATGCATGGATTTCGTATTAGTAAAAGGAGTCTCTCAATTAATAAATCCAAAAATGACTAGGATCTCTACAAGGGAAGGAAAAATTAACCTTCTATAATTGTTCTAATGATAGAAGAAAGTAGTGGGAAAAAGAAAAAAAAAAAAAAGGTACGACAATGTGATGAAATGCAAAGTGTGGATAAATACAAATACTAGGACAAAATGAATAAGTTTATTGATATGATTTTTAGAAAAGAAACAAAGCTATTGACGATATGGGCACTTTAAAATATACGAGTGCATTGCAATTTGCAAGATGCGAGGATGATGCAGAGAAGATATCATAAGAAAAAGGATTGATCGAAGACAAAAAAAAAAAAAAAGAGAGGTGCAAATTGTGTTGTTCTACAAATTTAAAACAAGCTATATTGGATCAAATTAAAAGAGGATCAATTGCTCCAACACCATAAATATGAGTTAGAATTAAAGGAAAAATAAACAAAAAATAGAATAGAAAAAGAAGAACAGCTAAAAGTAAATCACGGTAGACCCAAAATAAAGCCATAGAATCTAAGTATACGTTGCAAACAATGTTGTCTGTACGTGTCAGACAAAGGCCCATCAAGAAAGCCCAACTCTAAAATCCAAAATACTTGAAAGGACTGAGGCCGGGCCTTATAAATTCAAAGGTCAGCTCTTTCGAATCAAGCCACAGAGAGAGAGAGAGGGCTACCCGGGCAGCTGGAGAGGAGGGAGAGGCAAAGAGAACAGCAGAAACAGCCCCCAAAGGTGCAATTGTCATTGAAATGCCTCTTGGGGTCAAAAACTGATCCATCTTGCCCAATATTGCCATTGCAGCGAACGCCCCTACAGAAAGAAACTTCAACATTAATTAAGCACATTCTAATTAAGTCATTGAGAAGTATCTATATCTAAAATCTAGCAAATCTCAAAACCTGCAGAAGGCCAGAGGATGTCGCTGAGGGAAGGAACTGCAGGGCGCTTTTGGGGTTTCCAATCATCCCAGAATGGTGCAGCCACGTTAATTGACGCCACGATTCCATTTTCTCTTCTTCTTCCTCTTATGCCGCTTATGCTTCTGCTAAAATGCCTTTCTAAGACAAGTCGTTTGTTTTGGACGAAATGGGTGTGGATTAACAAAGGATTTGAAGGAGAAAATGAGATATTTTGATAAATAGGAGAAAAGCAGGCTCGTAGTTGCATTCCCATTTCTTAGATCCCTCACAGCCTTTTCCTGTGTGTCTCTGTATATCTCTCTTCCCTCTTCCTCTTCCCCTTCCACTTGTTCTTCGAAGATATCATCCAATCTCATGGTAAGAAAAGACTCAAATATAATACACGTGCAGAGACAGTGCCGAGCGATGATGCTACTTGGAAACCATGGCTGGACTTCTATATATAATTGGCTTTTGGGGTGATCTAAAGGTCATTGGAGAAAGCGAACATTCTTATATGCGCCTTATATTGCGAATTAGGTTATGATTTAAAAGAGGCATTTTACCAAAATAGATTATGATTAAAGAAAAGGGTCGGTTATGGTTAAAGATATTATATACAAATAAATTTATAAAATTACTGTAGTAATAATATTATAAAATTATTTTTATTATATAATAAATTAATGTAATACATGAATTTGTGTCGATTTTTTTTTTTTTTTTTATAATTGCCCCGTTTGGATGCTTAACTCTTTCCAACTTACTTAATCTAATCATTATAATTTTTTCAAATTTTCATACATTTTTTTTAAATTATCATATAAAATATAATAAATAATTCAATTTTTTTAAATTTTAAAATATTTATAATATTAAAAAATAATATTCTAATAATATTTTATTTAATTCAATTCAATTCAACTCAACTTAACTTAACATCCAAACAGGTTAAATTGAAATGAAGTAGTTAAACGAAGAAATGCATTCCGTTTCTTGTATTGAGAGCATGTGCATAACACTGCTGAGTCGCTGACCACGTTCTGAAACATAATCTATATTTAGAAAAAAAAATTATTTAAGGGCCTTATGATCTACAAAATCCGGGATGACCGTAACAGAAGTAGAAGTTTTGGGTTAAAGGTGAGGCCCAAAGCAAATGAGAATCAAGCCTGTGCATGTGCCTGTGCCTGTGCCTGTGCCTGTGCCTGTGCCTGCCAATGACTAATTTGTGAAGTACTACTTCTCACTCATTTGTCCCAAACAAATATCAAGCATATTCATCATCCTGTCCCAGCAAACTTCAATATTATCAATATTTTATTTTGAATAGTTAGCAAGAGTTCAATTTAAGATTGTTAAGTTAGGGTTAGATTCACCATTAGAAATTTAGAAGTCTTAATTTGGAGTGAAAGTCATTAATTTGTGATCAGCATTTTGTATTAAATTATATATAATATTTCTAGAGCACTCTTATTAGATTATTTAAAATTAAATGACAATTTTAATTATTATGAAGAAAAATTTGACTTTTGACTATTTCATTCACATAAATTTCTACATTAGAATAATTATTTTTTCATTTCGATGCCTCGTGTACTAAAATGTAAGGGTTTTTATCCCTAGCAAATGTAAGTAACTCTTAACGCATGCATGAGTCTCTTCTTGTAGGTGTAAAATGTTCACTAAAAAAAGAAGACTATTAATTTTCGTACTTGTAATGCACGCGACGTCTCATTATCACAAATATGTACGTACTGGGAGTAAAGAGGTGGCAATTTGTGTTCATCGAGTCATGAGTAAATAGATCAGTATATGGGTGAATCTCAACACAGTTCGTTTAATTAAATAACTAGTGATCACATAATATGACACGTTTAAAATATTTAATAATTAATTTTTATTGAGTTAACCTAAATAGGATCCATTTAACATGTTTCATACAATTGAATTAAGTTACAGCTTGTACATTATAATTAATCCATTTATTAATAATGTAATTTATAAATTAATATTATGAGCAAATAAAATTGCTGATATATAGAGGGTCGATTAATTACAAAGTAATCCGGCGTACGTCCCAAGTAATTATCATCCTAGTTAAGTAAATATATATTCTTCAATTCACTTATCAAGTTGAGAAACTCTTTCTTTTTCATTCATGCACGCTGCCGACATCCAGATCCATATGTGAAGGCGAAAAAATCTTCACAACTTCTTACTATTTATATAATCTTCACACATTATATTTTTTTTATTTTATTTTTTATTAAATATTTGATATATGGATAATAAAAAAAATTAAATTAATTTAAAAAGCACAAATTCAAAATAAAAATATTAAAAAATTAAAAAAATTAAAAGAAAATTAAAAAATAATGATATGTAGAGGTTAGAAAAATTGTGTAGAACTTCCCTTTAAAAGCCGCATCTCGCTAAAAATTGATAATAGTATGATACTAAATATAATACAGTAATGTAGTGCTATTAAAGAAATATATTATAATGCATTTCACTTGGAACAATGGGAGACAAGGGTTAGCTTTTACCAAGGAACGTTTGGATAGGGCATTTTGCAACTTTCAGTGGTCTGATTTGTTCACAGACTCCCAAGTACATGTCCTCCCCTACCTAAGCTCAGACCACTATCCCTTTTGGATCATATTAGACCACTCCCACCTAACTGGTTTCAGACCTGAGAGGCATTTCCGTTTCGAAGCAAATTGGTCCTAAATAAAGCATGCTACTCAATAGTTGAAAAGGCTTGGTTGACACCAAGAGTAGCTCCTAGCAAGCTAAGTTATACCACAACAGGCCTCAATTAGTGTCAACAAGTGTTATCAGAGTGGAGTAAGAAGTTGCAACGCAACACACAGCAGACCATAAAAGCACAGGTGGAGCAGCTTACCAAGCTTCAAGAAAGGAATACAGGGGACCTAAATGACGAGATCAAAGGCCTTTAGAAAAGCTTGGACCAAAACCTTGAAAGTGAGAACATGAAATGCAAGCAACAAGCGAAGCAGAGATGGCTTAGGGAATGTGACAGAAATACAAAGTTCTTCCACCAAGCAACCCCTCATAGAAGGAATGTGAATAGGATCCAAAAACTAGTAGATGATAGGGGCTAGGCAATGACATTGAAAGAGGGAATTAATGACTTATTTCAAGCATACTTCACTGATATATTCTCATCATCCAACCCCTGCGATCCATCAACATGCCTCAAATCCTTAGAAGCTCATGTAACAAAGGAGCAAAATGAGAGGCTAGCAAGACCCTACTACCAAACTAAAGTCGAAAAGGCTCTTTTCTCCATGAACCCACTTAGTTCCCCAGGGCCAGATGGTTTTTCAGCATGCTTTTTCTAGAAACATTGGACCATCGTGGGATCACAAATCAGCTCAACAATCCCGAGTATTCTAAATACTCAGACAAGCATGGTAGAGATAAACAGCACACACATTGCTCTAATTCCTAAGAAGAAATCTCCATCAAAGGTTATAGATTTTCGCCCCATTTCACTTTGTAATGTCATCTATAAACTTATATCCAAAGTGATTGCAAATAGGCTAAAAAAAAATTGCCTAGCATCATCTCTGAGTCTCAGTCAATTTTTTTTGTCCAAATAAATTAATAACTGACAATGTCATTGTATCTTTTGAAGCTTTACATACAATGAAATGTAAGATGATATGTCAAGAAGGCTATACAGCCTTAAAGCTAGACATGAACAAGGCATACGATTGTGTGGAATGAAGCTTCCTCCAAGTTGTCCTCACCAAATTGGGTTTCTGTACAAAATGGGTAGCGCTAGTGATTAACGGTCTCCAATCAGTCACATACTCATTTCTGGTGAATGGTGAGCTCCAACCCCCTTTCTCCCCCACACGAGGTATAAGGCAAGATAATCCTCTATCACCTTACCTTTTTATTTTATGTGCAAATGCTTTGAGCAATTTACTCTCAAAAGCTGAGGAACGGAAGCTCATCAATGGGGTGCCAATGGGCTAGGGTCTACTGAGAGTATCTCATCTCTCATCTCTTTTTTGCCGATGATAGCCTAATCTTTTGTAAGGCTAATGCAGTTGAATGGAGCTGACTAATTCAGCTCCTCAATTCCTATGTAGAAGCCTCTGGCCAAAGGCTGAATTTAGACAAAACAGCCATCATCTTCAGCTGCAACACCAAGAGAGTTACACAAAACTATATCCTATCCGTAGCAGGAGTAAGATCGGCTCTACCCTATGAAAAATATTTGGGGTTACCCTCTGTAAGATTGGCTCAAGACTTTCTCAAGTATCCTTGACAGCATTCAGAACCGACTTAGCAACCAAAGAGTGAAACTCTTATCTATGGCCAGCAAAGAGATCTACCTAAAAGCTGTTATACAAGCTCTACTAACATACACAATGAGTGTTTTTAAACTGCCAAAGATCCTGTTTCACTCCATCAACAGTGTGATGAGAAGATTTTGGTGGGGACAACATGGTAAAGAGCACAAGATACATTGGACAGCATGGTTGACAATGGGGGTAGCTAAGGCCAAGGGGGGCCTAGGTTTCAAAGATTTAGACTTATTTAACCAAGCCATGTTATTCAAACAATGGTGGAGGACTGCCCAACATCCTTCATTCCTGGTTGCTAGAACTCTTGAAGCAAAATACTTTCATAATGTACCTCCCCAAGTAGCCAAGCTGGGCTCAAAGCCATCTTTTATTTGGAGGAGTTTAATAGCAGCCCAAAAAGTGATGGAAGCAGGCTTTTATTGGAGACTAGGGTCAAGAGAGCAAACCATATAGCAAGACAAATGGGTGGCCAAATCAATTCCATCAAAGGTCATTAGCCTCCCCAAAGTCCTAGACCAAAATGTTAGTGTCTGAACTCATTAACCCATCTACCAAGACTTGGAATACAAATTTAGTTGAAGCAATTTTTGAGGAGAATGAATGTGCCGCTATACTAAGAACCTCCCAAAGCACACTAAACGCTAGTGATAAGCTATGTTGGCATGGCACAAGCAATGGCTCTTTCACTATACGTAGTGCTTACCATATGTTCAAGGAAAAGGAAAGGGCCAGTCGTGGTGAGTGTTCAACCAGCAGCAATCTCAAGCCTTTCTGAAACAGATTATGAAAATTGCAAACTACCCCTAAAGACCGCATATTTATTCAAGAGGAAAGTGGCGGAGGACCCTTTCTGTCCAGTGTGCTCTAGAGAGGTCGAGAACACTCTCCATGCCTTATGGAATTGTGAGGCAGTCTGGGATGTGTGGGGAATTTGTTCCAAGAAGCTCCAAAAATATTACTCATCCCATCTGACCATGCTGAAATTTTTTACTTTCCTTCTCCATGAGCTTGTAGACCAAGATTTGATAGAATTTGTGGTGGTGGCGAATAAAGTCTAGCATAGAAGAAACCACTTGGTCTTCAATTAGGTCTTTATCCCTCCTCAAGTGTAGATCCGAGAGGCCAAAGAAATATTGTCCATAATACAGGTAAGCCCCGCCACAGATCAAGGCCCCCTTCCAACCTGCAATTCTAGCTATGAGTGCCCCCCCCCTCTCCGGGCGAATGTTTTGGCACAAAGTAAACTAGGATGGTGCTTTAAACAAGGCCAATAGCACGTCAGGCATAGGGGTGGGTAGTCAGGAATAGCCAAGGACTGATTACTGCTACAATGATGAAAAAAATCACCCTGTATCCAAACCCACTTCTTACCGAATCCTATGGTGCGGTGGTAGCTACCAAGTTTGCGCTGGACCTCGGATTACAAAACATCATACTAGGGGGAGACTTAGTTCAGGTAGTCCAGGTCATCCAAGAAGATTGTACACCTGGAAGTAGCTCTAGTTTATTTATTTATGAAGCTCATTTTCACTTAAAATATTTTGTAAAGTGATCACTTTCTCATGTGAGGAGAAACGGTAATACCTTTGCCCACTTACTCGCAAAAGACTCTTTTCATTTCGGACTGCCTTGTAACGGTGGAGGATGCTCCTCCTTGCATTGATCGTTTGGTTTAATGGTAAAGTGGTCCCCTCTTCAAAAATAAAAAATCATCATCAGATCATTCTTAATTGGTCTAGTTAAGGTATTTTTCATGTCTGTATAATAATTAGCCAAATTAATTTTAGGATCAGGATCGATGCTCTCTTTTACAAGCTGGTACGATGGCTGTAATTCTGGATTATTATTTTGAGTCAGATAATTTGGAACTCTAACTAATCATATCTCTATATATATCCTCAACTCATGAGCCGGATCAAGACGATCATAAAACTTGAGTACTAATCATCATATGCATCTAAATTAACTTAAAAACTGATCATCAGCATCCATTATACGATCGAGATCCAAAATACATGATTACGGAAATATATATCGTACTCATCTAAAATGATGGCCGGCCGGAATTAAGTGAGATCGATACGGTCGATTCCTCAATATACTCTTTAAGTAGTAGAAGTAGAACTACTACTTCCGGGCACGTAAACGCCGTCCACCACAAGATCATGCCCACTCACAAATTCATTACATACAAGAGACAACACAGCATCTGCTACATGTTCCGCCTTCAGCGTAACCCCTTTCAATCTCGCATGTGCCTCGTACACCTTCTCTACCTCTTCCACGCTCTTCCCTTGCAATCCGCACGCCAATGGCGTCGCCACCCCATTTGGTGATACGCTGTTCACCCTAATCCCGTGCTCCCCAAGCTGCAGGCTCGCCGATCGAACCAGCCCCACCACTGCGTGCTTTGTCATGCAATAGTCCGTTCGACCATTCCAACCATGGCTAGCCGCCACGCTCCCAATCGGTCGAATCTTGAAATGTCGAGCTCGAGGACGATCTGTTCGGAGGAACTTGCAATCCCAGCATTGCTGAACATGATGTCGAGCTGCCCATATTTCTCGACGGTTAATTCCACGATGTGTTTGACCTGGTCTTCGGCGGAAACATCACAGTGCACGTAGCTGCACTTGTCTATGCCAATGGATGAGGCAACCTGTTTACCCAGTTGGTCTTGGATATCGGCGATCACCACCATGCGTAAGCCATTTTGGGCGAAAAGGCGTGCGGTGGCCTCGCCTATGCCACTTGCGCCGCCGGTGATTATTGCTACCTTGCCCTCTAGTGATCTGTGGACGTTGCCCACTGTGGAGTCTGTCATTCTAGACCACAAAAACATCAAATGGGCAGACTGATCAACTATAATTTTCCTTATCTTATTTTCGGATTTCAAGGAAAATAGATATCTTCAGAAAAAGTTCTTATTGGTTTCGAGAAGATGACCGTTAGTTGGCAATCTATTAGAGGAAAGCTGGGATTGGTATGGTCCGAAATAGGTTTGAGGCCGTCGGAGGCGTACCGGAGATTGTTGGGACTCGATGTTGTAGGGGTGAGGTCGCCAGCTCCCTTCGGTTTCGATGGGCTGGACGGTGTCGCCCACCGTCGGTAGCGGTGTCGGGGGCTAAGTGAAGTCGAATTTCCTTTAAAAATTTATTTTCATTTTATTATTTTATTGTGTTTTTTATACAAATTTTAAATAAATAAATCTTATATAATTCTTTTGTTAGAAAGTATATATGTCTCATCTTACAAAATATAAAAGAATATATTTGTTTTTAGTTGAAATATTTTTATAAGACATGAAGCCGTTTGTTTTGGACGAAATCATGGGTGTGGATTAACAAAGGATTTGAAGGAGAAAATGAGATATTTTGATAAATAGGAGAATAGCAGGCTCGTAGTTGCATGCCCATTTCTTAGATCCCTCACAGCTTTTTCCTGTATGTCTCTGTCCAAGGGCGGAATCAGGATTTAGTTATTGGGGCGATCAACTTTAGGCTCGACAACAATTTTTCATTGATATAAGTAAGAATAAATTTGAGAAGTATCAAAAATGTAATGATATAAAATTATTAGATTTTTTGTATAATTTATCAATTAACGAATATTTTTAATTAATCTACAAACTTACAATATCCAACTTAAAATTCAAGATATACAAATATTAACAATCATATAAAATTATAATGAACCCAATTTCCAAAATATCAAAAAATCATGAAGCAACTAGATCAGCATATCCGTAAGTTAGCAAATACTAACCAAAAATAAATAAAATGACTATATGAAAAAATGACTATCCGTAAGCGGTAAGCATGAGATTTGTTGTAAAAAAATAAAATAAAATCATGAGACTTAAGGGGCCAAGGGCCAAGGACCATAATAAAAGAAATACAAATATAATATGACTGACTATATAAGATTAATTGACTAAGGGCCAACCGCCAAGCCTCCACGGCCCATAACAAATATAATATAATTATATCACTATGAGGCAAGTTACGGAAAGTAGAAATTTTTACTAGATTCTAGAAGAAGAGAGAACTGCATCTGAGAAATTGAGAACAATTGAACCTGATTTGAGGCAACACGTGCAAGTGGTAAGCTAAAGCGATTATCCAAGCGCAGACTACAGTTATGCAAGTGGCAAGTCTACAGTGGACCAACACCAAATGGCAAGATAAAGCCATTTTCAGTACCTCGCATGGACCATTGGTTTTGGACTCCTGAGCTTATAGACTATTGGTTACACTGTTACAGCTTCTGGCATGATTACTCGCATCCTCCATGAATCATTGGTAATGGACTTTTGACCATTGGTTTTTGTCCTTTTAGACTTATGGTTTATAATTTATTTTTTTTGGGGGGGGGGATAAGAGAAAATTCTCTAACTTGGAGGGCTGTAGGAGAAAAACATTTATATTTGGAGGCTGTTCTCTAAGAATCTATATACTAAACTGATTTTTTGAAAAACTTTTGGGGGGGGCGATAGCCCCCCCTAAGGACAAGGTAGTTCCGCCCCAGTCTCTGTCTCTCTCTCTCTCTTCCCTCTTCCTCTTCCTCTTCCCCTTCTACTTGTTCCTCGTAGATATTATCCAATCTCATGGTGAGAAAGGCTCAAATATAATACACAGTACTGACCGATTATGCTACTTGGAAACCATGGTTGGACTTCTATATATGGTTGGCTTTTGGGGTGGTCTAAAGGTCATTGGAGAAAGCGAACATTTTTATATGCGCCTTATATTGCGGATTAGATTAGGATTTAAAAGAGAGACATTTGGCTAGAGTTTGTTTGGAGTTGTATGTTAAATTTTAAAAAATATTTTTACATATTTTTAAGTATTTAAAAAAATGATATATTTAATAATTTTTTAAAAAATACTTTAAGAAGTCTTTTAAAAAAAAATAATAAATTGAAATTTTTATCAAAAAGTTTATGTGGATAATAATATATTTTAAAAAAATTATTGTAATTAAATTTAAAAATACTTTAGATACATGTTTATCAAACAACAAACAACAAACAATTTTTAAAATATAGAACTTATTATTTAATTAATTATAAGCTATAAATCCTAAATTTATAAGTTATATTTTTTATCGCAATCTTAAACACGTACTAAAATAGATTATGATTAAAGAAAATAGATTATGATTAAATAAATTATATAAAAATGATTTATAATATTGCTATAGTAGTAAGATTATAAAATTATTTTTATTATATGATAAATTTAAAGTAACACCTGAATCTGCAGGAATTTTTTTTTTTTTTTTTTTTATTATAGAGAAACACTACTGACCAGCCGTGTTGCTCTTGAGCCAAAACCAGCCCTCCATCTAAATTATGACACCCAAGTAAAATAAGAATTTTTTAAATAGCTATGAAAGCACTTGATCGAAACCTTCACCTTCTAACACAGCCCATAGACCCCATCATCGCCACCCTCCCATTTCAATCCAAGCAAGATTCAACATTTCTACCTCCAGAATACACTAAATCATTGTCCAAGGAATTACCCAAGAATCCCAATTGGAAAATGACCCAAAATCCCTACAAGCCATAGCCAACTCAATCCCAGCAAGCACCTCAAGAATCCCAATCGAAAAATGACCAAAAATCCCCATAATCGTCGCCGTGTTCTCTGCCAAAACAAGAAACAAAATTAACGAAAAATTAAAGACGAAAATAAATTAAAAATGGAAAAAACAGAAGGAGAGAAAGAAAAACCAAAAAAAAAAAAAACAAAGAAAAAGGAAAAAAAAAAAAAAAAAGTGGAAGACAACCTGCAGTGGAAGAGGGGTGGAGTAAGACGAAATGAGAGGGGTTGTTGTGAAAACAATTTATTTGATTTAAGAAAATAATTTTTGTTGTTGCTGCTGTGAAAACAATTGAGACCAATTATTTCATTTTTGCGTGAAAAGGGAAAAAGTAGAAATTGAGAAAAATGGACATAGAGCAGCAGCAACAAGACCTCATCGATCACTTCACGAAGCAGGAGTCGGCTCTCTGGGATTCGGCCCTCTCTAGGATTTTAAATATTTTTTTATTTTTTATTTTTTATTTTTTATTTTTTATTTTTTATTTTTTATTTTTTATTTTTTATTTTGGCAATGTCCCCTTCTCTTCTTGATCGGTGTTCTTGTTTGACTGTTCTCTTATTTCTGCAAGCTTTTTGATATTCAAGCAAGAATTCATGGTAAGAGAGGCACGAGTTGATGTTCGAATGTAGACAAATGTATATTAATAGTGATAAAATCATAAAATGCTGACAGGGTAGATTTTTATTGAAGGGCTGGTATTTGAAGGAGACCAGACGGTCTGGTTTTCAAATTTTCTCTTTTTGATATAATGTTATTGTATATGTAGCACTTTTCTATTTAGATTTTTATAGTTTTAGATTGAAATGAAGTAGTTAGATTTTTGTTTCAGTAATTTGATATAAAGAAATTATTTAAAATGTAAAAGACTAAAGAACGATGAAGAAATGCATTCAGTTTCTTGTATTTTTCATGTCTGTATCATAATTAGCCAAATTAATTTTAGGATCAGGATCACTGCTCACTTTTACAAGCTGGTTATACGATGGTTGTAATTCTTGATTATTACTCTGAGTCACGTAATTTGGAACTTTAACTAATCATATCTCTGTATATTATTGGGAATCTGGACCTCCCGAATTCTCCCTACTAAGATCTACTTTTGACAAAATACCAAAAAAAATAGAGAAATAAACACAAGAATTTGCATGGAAAACTCTCAAAACAGGAAAAAAAACTACCAGACCTAGAGAAAAAAATACACTATGTGAAAAATTATTACAATCACACAATTTTTCTCCTCACCCCAACAACACCCACAAAAAACTTCTCCCACTAGTAAAACTCTAACTTTCACTTCTCTTCTTTTTACATACAAAAAGGACAACAGAAAAATTTTACTAAAGTCAAAAAGTATTAGATAAGATTTTGACTGGTATAATTAACTAAGGAGACTAGGCCTCCTTTTATAACCCCATAGCCTGCCCCCTTTTACAAATCCCACCAATGTGGGATTAAAAAAATGAGCAAAGTCAACAATTTCCACCTTGCGACTTTGACTGATCATATAGTCATGCTCCACCGCAATGAGGATTTTCATAGCTATCGCTATCGTGCTCCACCATAAAAGCATACTGCCTCAGAATAAACCAATTACAAGCATTTCACTTCGGCCCATATCGAAAAATAACCTTACTGAAAAATTATGGTGCAACTTCTATGTTTGGCTTTCCTGGAAGTTTATCAACAATCGACATGAATTTCTACCACACACCCTGCATCAATACCAAATCAATGTCAGTGTGCAAACTTGTTGAACAACTAACATTAACACATCCTCTATCATGGCAACTTTTGGGATTAGCGACATACTATGAGGATGTACATGTCTCTTTTAACAGACAGCATCTTCTGTGAATAGAGATACAATGTTAGTTTCATTATCAGTATCTCCATTTAGTGATTTGGAGTCTTTTGTCGAATCTCCTCCACCTCTTGGACAATTTATCCTGACGTGCCCAGATTGTACACACACCCAGCAGACTACTTTCTTCTTCATAGAGTTCTTCCTCTTCCAATCACTAGTTGTTACCATTGCTAAGTTCTCAGGTGAATCATTACTTCCACCACTTAACCTCCTTTCTTCAGAAAAAACTTTACTGGTAACCTCTAAAAAAAATATTTTCTCTTTCTCATGTATCAAAACAGGCTTCATATGCTCATAGGAAGATGGAAGAGATCAAATCAACCTCAAGGCTGAATCCTCATCATCAATTTTAACTGCAATAGATTCCAGCTCAAAAACAATGTCATTGAGAACACTTAAATGATCTGAAATAGTCGTATTTTCACTCATCCGCATTGTATGAAACTGGTCCTTTAGATACACTCTATTTGAGAAACCCTTCGTCTGATACAACTCTTCAAGCTTTTTCCAGAGTCCATTTGTTGTAAATATTTCATGCACATTTGTAAGAACATTCTTGGCCAGGCACAAACGAATCGCACTTGCCGCTCTCAAATCCAGATTCTCATAATCTTCATCGCTCATTCCAGATCTGCTCTTTATTTCACCAGTAGCACTTGGACCGCTACTGACTTCAAGGACTGGTCTGCCTTTCAACGCCTTGTGTAGTCCTGATTGAATCAAGTTATCCTTGACTTGCACTTGCCACAAGTTAAAATTGATTTTTCCATCAAATTTTTCTACCTCAAATCTGATAGGATTTGAAGCCCTACCTCCTGACATAGCTTCGATAAATTTTATCGTAGAAATAAATAGTAGCCACTAAGTAAGTTTCCAGGAAAGATTCTTTCCTAGACAGAACTTCAAAATTCCTAGAAAAGATTGGAGGGTCACAAAAGATACACTTAAAATTTTCAATCTCGTAGACAGAACCTTCTTAGACCGTACATATCCACACTACCACACCAAAGTTTCACCCCGCCAAAAGAACCTAGTGGCTCTGATACCACTTGTTGGAAATCTGGACCTCATAAATTCCTCCCACCAGGATTTACTTTTGACAGAATACCAAAAAAAAAAATAGAGAAATAAACACAATACAATAATTTAAGTGGAAAACTCCCAACACATGAGAAAAATCACCAGATCCAGAGAAGAAAATATACTATGTGAAAAATTGTTACAATCACACAATTTTTCTCCTCATCCCAACGACACTCATAAAAAACTTCTCCCACTAGTAAAACTCCAACTTTCACCTCTCTTCCCTTTACGTACAAAAAGAACAATAGATGAATTTTATTAAAATAAAAAATTACTTGATAAGTTTCTAATTAGTATAATTAACTTAAAAGGCTAGAACTTCTTTTATAACCCCATACCTTACTACCTTTTACAAAACCCACTGATATGGGATTAAAAAGGAGCAAAGCCAATATATATCCTCAACTCATGAGCCGGACCAAGACGATCATAAAAGTCGAGTACTAATCATCATGTGCATCAAAATTAACTTAAAAACTGATCATCATCATCCATACGATCGAGATCCAAAATACATGATTAATGAAATATATATCGTACTCATCTAAAATGCTGACCGGCCGGAATTAAGCGAGATCGATACGATCCATTCCTCAGAATACTCTTTAAGTAGTAGAAGTAGAACTACTAGACACTTCCGGCCACGTAAACGCCGTCCACCACAAGATCATGCCCACTCACAAATTCATTACATACAAGAAACAACACAACATCTGCTACATGTTCCACCTTCAGCGTAACCCCTTTCAACCTCGCAAATGTCTCGAACACCTTCTCTACCTCTTCCACGCTCTTCCCTTGCATGCCGCACGTCAATGGCGTCGCCAACGTGTTTGGTGATACGCTGTTCACCCTAATCCCGTGCTCCCCAAGCTGCAGGCTCGCCGATCGGACCAGCCCTACCACCGCGTGCTTTGTCATGCAATAGTCCGTTCCACGTCCCTTCGAACCGTGGCTAGCCGCCACGCTCCCCGTGCAGACGATACTCCCCCTCACGCCTCCTTCAACCATCGCGCCCGCGGCGTGCTTCACACACAAGGCCATGCCACGGACGTTGACTGCAAACAATCGGTCGAGTTCTGAAATGTCGAGCTCGAGGACGGTCTGTTCGGAGGAACTTGCAATCCCAGCATTGCTGAACATGATGTCGAGCTGCCCATATTTCTCGACGGTTAATTCCACGATGTGTTTGACCTGGTCTTCGTCGGAAACATCACAGTGCACGTAGCTGCACTTGTCTATGCCAATGGATGAGGCAACCTGTTTACCCAGTTGGTCTTGGATATCGGCGATCACCACCATGCGTGTGCCATTTTGGGCGAAAAGGCGTGCGGTGGCCTCGCCTATGCCGCTTGCGCCGCCGGTGATTATTGCTACCTTGCCCTCTAGGGATCTGTGGACGTTGCCCACTGTGGAGTCTGTCATTCTAGACCACAAAAACATCAAATGGGTAGACTGATTAACTATAATTTTCCTTATCTTATTTTCAGATTTCAAGGAGTAGATATCTTCAGAAAAAGTTCTTATTGGTTTCGAGAAGATGACCGTTAGTTGGCAATCTATTAAGGTACTTCTCTTTTAGAACTGATATACACAATATTACAATTAATATTTTAGGCAACACCTTATAAAAATAAGAATATTTTTAAAATTATCTTAAATTAATATTATTTTATAAAAATATTTTTACTTTTATAAAATGTTAGATAAAATATTGTGCATAATATTATATATTTATCATTTTTTCTTTCCTTTTGTATGTGTGGTAGAAATTATATTTAAAATAAATAAATAAAAATGACCAAAACGCGTCATGTTAGGAGTGGAAATATGAGCAATATTAGAGACAAACACCACAAACAAGCGCTGGACAAACGTCAATTGATATAACATGATAAACACAATATTTCGAATCCATTTCCTTCAATTTTTAGTTTAATTCATTATTCATTAGCTCATATATATTATGCAGCATATAACAGACATTAAATATCATATATTATTAATTGAAATTTATTTACCATTTATCTGTAGATTTGTCCCTAAAATTTTTGTGGAAATATTGTTGGGCCGTCTATTGTTAAACGCAAAGTCATCTAATAGCATTCGCATCCGATGTCCTTAAAAATAATTTAAATAGTGGTTCCCTATCAATTCGTTTTTTTCTAGGCTCACTTTATGATTGAAAAGTTTCTCCATCCCGATTTTAGGAAGATTTAGGAGATAAATAGTAATTATTCAAATATAAAAATTATTATTCATCTCTTAAATCATATTTTATCAATATTTTATTCTAATAAATAAAATAAATTCTTCTTCCAATCATCTATACTTTCTCTCATACTCATATTTGTTATAGTTTTATATAATAATTTTACAAATAATTTTAATAATTAAGAAAATATAAAAAAAAAAAAGTTTAAAAGTATTATCATACCCACAAAAAAAAAATCAAATCTTTGTTTAAAATATTGTAATAGTTTAAGGCCCCGTTTGTATTCGAAGATGAGCTCAACTCATCTCAACTTATCTTCATTTCATCATTATATTTTTATAATTTTTTATATAAAACACAAATTCCTATACACCTTTTTCAAATTCTAATACACATTTTTCAAATCCCAACACACTTTTTTCAAATCCCAAAATAATAATAATATTAAAAAATAAACTAAACTCATTTCAACTTATCTCAACTCATCTCATCTTCGAATTCAAGCGAGGCCTCATAAGAAAAGATATTGAGTAGTTAAGTTTGTAAATGGAAGTCAAAAAAATAATAATAAAGAAATAATAGAAAATTATTATTTTAATATAATAGAGAATGAGATATAAGAAATTTTTGAAAGATGAGTAAAACTTTAAAAAAAAAAAAATCTAAAGAACTTTGTTTTAAGATAAATTATATATAGAAAATTTTGAAGTAACCGAATGTGTTGCTCCAAAAATAGTAGAAATCTGAGCAAACAGCACTACCTATTTGGATGGTAGCTGCTTTCTTGTATGTTTGTTTTTTAATTGAGAAATGCTATTTCTCCTAATAAAAGTTTTCAAGAAATGAATGAAAATAATTTTTTAATGAAGTTGTATTTTTTTTTTCAAAAATTATTTTAAAAATATAAACAAAATGAATGAAAACAAATTTTAAAAAAATAAAAATAAAAATTGTATGCTTTCTCCATACAAACACGTGCTAGATGTAGCACTACTCTTTCTCATTTTTTTATTTTATACAAATTTGAAATAAATAAATAAATCTTATGTAATTCTTTTGTTAGAAAGTATATATATCTCATCTTACAAAATATAAAAGAATATATTTGTTTTTAATTGAAATATTTTTATAAGACATGAAGTCGTTTGTTTTGGACGAAATCATGGGTGTGGATTAACAAAGGATTTGAAGGAGAAAATGAGATATTTTGATAAATAGGAGAAGAGCAGGCTCGTAGTTGCATGCCCATTTCTTAGATCCCTCCCAGCTTTTTCCTGTATGTCTCTGTCTATCTCTCTTCCCTCTCCCTCTTCCCCTTCCACTTGTTCCTCGTAGATATTATCCAATCTCATGGTGAGAAAGGCACAACTATAATAAACGTGCAGACAGAGTGCTGACCGATTATGCTACTTGGAAACCATGGCTGGACTTCCACATATGGTTGGCTTTTGGGGTGGTCTAAAGATCATTGGAGAAAGTGAACATTCTTATATGCGCCTTCAGGAATGTAAGAAAAAATTAGAGAATTGCTAAATTGGACCGGATCAGATCGATACTACAAGAAATAAGGCCAATTGCAGCAATTTTATATTTGTGGCAAATAAAATCGTAGCCAAAAACCTTTCATCGTAGCTAGTTTTGAGTCGCTACAGAGTTCTAATATCAACTTGTCCAAATGTCTAATTGCAGTGACTAAAATTCCTATTGAAGCAAAAAAAGTCGATGTTGTTGATATAGAATGTATTGCAACAAAACACCTATTGCCAGTGCTATCTGTAATCACTAGATATGTATATTAGTGGCGGGTTTATGATTATTAGCGGCGAATTTATGACTACTAGCAGCAGTTGCGAATCGCCGGAATAAGTATTTCACAAAAATTATTAACTGAATCGTAATGCCTATTCCCAACAATATTTTGACCAATTGTGACGAAAAAAATTGCAAGTAAAGTCCATCTTTTTGCAACGATTTTTAATTTCTGTTGCGACAAATCAGAAGTGAATGAATAATACCAACGTTTATGCAACGATGTAAAAATCATCCGAAAAGCCAATGGCGACAATTTTTATCACTTTTTGCGGCGAAAATGCTCGCCGCAAAAAGTCATATTTCTTGTTGTGCAAACCGGTGGAATCGGTTCGGTTTTGAGTAGGTACCAGTTCGGAATCGGTTTTGATAATGTTAAAACTAGTAGAAACCGGTTCGGTTTCGGTTCTAAACTTTTTCGGACCGGACCGGACCGGACTGGTTCAATATAATATATATTTTAAATTAATTTTTCTTAATATGATACATAATATAAAATATTTTATTAATATATATAATATGTTATACATCAGTACATAATATAAATTAGTTACAATTTATAAACTAATATAAACTAATTTAAAATCGAAAAATCGGATCAAATCAGACCGAAACCAATAAAATTGGTGCTACCGATTTTCGAGAATAACCGGTGCGTAATTAGTTTTAAAAAATAGAAAACTAATTATACCAAATCAATTCTAGATTTTATCTAAAATCGGACCGAATTGAATCGGACCGAATTCTAGATTTTATCTAAAATCCACATAAACTTATATTGCGGATTAGATTAGGATTTAAAAGAGAGACATTTGGCTAGAGTTTATTTGGAGTTGTATTTTAAATTTTAAAAAATATTTTTAAGTACTTTAAAGTATTTTAAAAAATAATATATTTGATAATTTTTTTAAAAATACTTTAAGCAGTCTTTCTTTTTAAAAGGCACTAAATTAAAGTTTTTATCAAAAAGTTTATGTGGATAATTATATATTTTAAAAAAATTATTGTAATTAACTTTAAAAATACTTTAGATATATGTTTACCAAACAACAAACAGTTTTTAAAATATATAACTTATTATTTAGTTAATTATAAGCTATAAGTCTTAAACTTATAAGTTTTAAAAATAATAATAATTAATTGAAATTTCTATCAAAAAGTTTATGTGGATAATTACATATTTTAAAAAAATTATTGTAATTAAATTTAAGAGTATTTTAGATACATGTTTATCAAACAACAAACAACGAACAGTTTTTAAAATATAGAGCTTATTATTTAGTTAATTATAAGTTATAAATCCTAAATTTAAGTTATATTTTTTTTATTACAATCTTAAACATGCACTAAAATAGATTATGATTAAAGAAAATGGATTATGGTTAAATATATTATATAAAAATAATTTATAATATTGCTATAGTAGTAAGATTGTAAAATTATTTTTATTATATGATAAATTTAATGTAACACCTGAATCTACAAGAATTTATTTGTTTTTAATAGAGAAACGCTGCTGATCAGCCCTGTTGTTCTTGAGCCAAAACCAGCCCTCCATCTAAATTATGACACCTAAGTAAAATAATAATTTTTTAAATAGATATGAATGCACTCGATCGAAACCTTCACCTTCTAACACAGCCCATAGACCCCATCATCGCCACCCTCCCATTTCAATCCAAGCAAGATTCAACATTTCTACCTCCAGAATACACTAAATCATTGTCCAAGGAATTACCCAAGAATCCCAATTGGAAAATGACCCAAAATCCCTACAAGCCATAGCCAACTCAATCCCAGCAAGCACCTCAAGAATCCTAATCGAAAAATGACCAAAAATTCCCATAATCGTCGCCGTGTTCTCAGCCAAAACAAGAAACAAAAAATAACGAAAAATTAAAAATTAAAAACGAAAATAAATTAAAAATGGAAAAAACGGAAGGAGAGAAAGAAAAACCAAAAAAAAAAACAAAAACAAAGAAAAAGGGAAAGAAAAAAAGTGGAAGACAACGTGCAGTGGAAGAGGGGTGGAGTTAGACGAAATGAGAGGGGTTGTTGTTGTGAAAACAATTTATTTGATTTAAGAAAATAATTTTTGTTGTTGCTGCTGTGAAAACAATTGAGACCAATTATTTCATTTTTGCGTGAAAAGGGAAAAAGTAGAAAATGAGAAAAATGGACATAGAGCAGCAGCAACAAGACCTCAACGATCACTTCACGAAGCAAGAGTCGGCTCTCTAGGATTCGGCCCTCTCCAGGATTTTAAATATTTTTTATTTTTTATTTTGGCAATGTCCCCTTCTCTTCTTGATCGGTGTTCTTGTTTGACTGTTCTCCCATTTCTGCAAGCTTTTTGATATTCAAGCAAGAATTCTTCGTAAGAGAGGCACGAGTTGATGCTCGACTGTAGGCAAATGTATATTAATAGTGATAAAATCATAAAATGCTGACAGGGTAGATTTTTATTGAAGGGCTGGTATTTGAAGGTCTGGTCTCCAGGTTTTCTTTTTTTGATATAATGTTATTGTATATGTAGCACTTTTCTATTTAGATTTTTATAGGTTTAGATTGAAATGAAGTAGTTAGATTTTTGTTTCAGTATTTGATATAAGAAATTATTTAAAATGTAAAAGACTAAAGAACGATGAAGAAATGCATTCCGTTTCTTGTATTTTTCATGTCTGTATAATATTTAGCCAAATTAATTTTAGGATCAGGATTAATGCTCACTTTTACAAGCTGGTTATACGATGGCTGTAATTCTTGATTATTACTCTGAGTCAGATAATTTGGAACTTTAACTAACCATATCCCTATATATTGTTGGGAATCTGAACTTCTTAAATTTCTCCCACCAATATTTACTTTTGATAGAATACTAAGAAAAATAGAGAAATAAATACAATACAAAAATTTACGTAGAAAACTGTCAAAAGAGGAGAAAAATCACCAGACCCAAAAAAAAAAAATACTATGTAAAAAATTGTTACAATCATGCAATTTTTCTCCTCACTTCAAGGACACTCACAAAAAACTTCTCCCACTAGTAAAACTCCAACTTTCACCTCTCATCCTTTTACATACAAAAAGGACAACAGATAAATTTTACTAAAGTCAAAAGTTACTAAATAAGTTTCTGCCTGGTGTAATTAACTAAGGAGGTTAGGCCTCCTTTTATAACCCCATAGCCTGCCCCCTTTTACAAACCCTGCCCCCTTTTACAAACCCCACCGATGTGGGATTAAGAAAATGAGCAAAGTCAACAATCTCCAATTTGCGACTTTGATTGATCCCACAGTCACGCTCCACCGCAATGAGAATCTTCATAGCTTTCGCTATCATACTCCACCATAAAAGCATACTGACTCAAAACAAACCAATTCCAAGCATTTCACTTCGGCCCATATCAAAAAATAACCTTGCTGAAAAATTATGGTGCAACTTCCACGTTGGACTTTTCTGGAAGTTCATCAGCCATCGACATGAACTTCCACCACACACCCTACATCAGTGCCAAACCAATACCCATGTGCAAACTTGTAGAACAACTAACATTAACACATCTTCTATCATGACAACTTTTGGAATTAGTGACATGCCATGAGGATGTACATGTCTTTTTTAACAGACATCATCTTCTGTGAATAGAATACAATATTAGTTTCATTATCAGTATCTCCATTTACTGACTTAGAGCCTTTTGCTGAACCTGCTCCACCTCTTGGATAATTTTTCCTGACATGCCGAGATTGTCCACACACCCAGCAGACTACTTTCTTCTTCATGGAGTTCTTCATCTTCCAATCATCAGTTGTTACCATTGCTAAGTTCTCAGGTGAACCATTACTTCCACCACCTAGCCTCCTTTCTTCAAAAAAAAGTTTACTTGTAACCTCTAAAAAATATATTTTCTCATTCCCTTGTATCAAAATAGGCTTCATATGCTCATAGGAAGATGGAAGAGACCAAATCAACCTCAAGGCTTGACCCTCATCACCAATTTTAATTCCAATAGATTCCAGCTCAGAAACAATATCATTGAGAACACTTAAATGATCTGAAATAGTCGTACCTTCACTCATTCGCAATGTATGAAACTGCTCCTTCAAATACACTCTATTTGAGACACCCTTCATATGATACAACTCTTCGAACTTTTCTTAGAGTCTCTTTGCCGTAAATATTCCATGCACATTTGCAAGAACATTCTTAGTCAAGCACAGACGAATCCCACTTGCCGCTCTCAAATCCAAATCCTCCCAATTTTCATCGCTCATTCCAGATCTGCTCTTTATTTCACCAATAGCGCTTGGACCGCTACTGACTTCAGGGACTGGTCTGTCTTTCAACGTCTTGTGTAATTCTAATTGAATCAAGATATCCTGAACATGTACTTGCCACAAATCAAAATTGATTCTTCTATCAAATTTTTCCACCTCAAATCTGATAGGATTTGAAGCCCTACCTCTTTATATATCTTTGATGAATTTTACCGTAGAAATAAATAGTACCCACTAAGTAAGTTTCTAGGAAAGACTGATCTTTCCTAGACAGAACTTTAAAATTTCCAAAAAAGATTGGAGGGTCACAACAGACATACTTAAAATTTCCAATCTCCTAGACAGAACCTCCTTAGACCGTACGTATTCACACTACCACACCAAAACTCCACCCCGCCAAAAGAACCTAGTGGCTCTGATACCACTTGTTGGGAATCTGAACCTCCCAAATTCCCCTCACCAGGATTTACTTTTGACAGAATACAAAGAAAAATAAAAAAATAAACACAACATAAGAATTTACGTGGAAAACTCCCAAAACAAGAGAAAAACCACCAGACATAGAGAAGAAAATACACTATGTGAAAAATTGTTACAATCACACACTTTTTTTCCTCACCCCAACGACACCCACAAAAAACTTCTCTCACTAGTAAAATTCTAACTCTCACCTCTTTTCTTTTTACATATAAAAAGGACAACAGAGGAATTTTATTAAAGTCAAAAATTACTAAATAAGTTTCTACCTGGTGTAATTAACTAAGGAGGCTATGCCTCCTCTTATAACCCCATAGTCTGCCCCCTTTTACAAACCCCATCAATGTGAGATTAAGAAAAAGAGCAAAGTCAACAATCTCCACCTTGTGACTTTAATTGATCCCACAAGCACGCTCCACCGCAATGAGGATCTTCATAGCTTTCGATATCATGCTCCACCATAAAAGTATATTGATTCAGAATAAACCAATTCCAAGCATTTCACTTTGGCCCATATCAAAAAATAATCTTACTTAAAAATTATGGTGCAACTTCCACGTTTGATTTTCCTAGAAGTTCATCAGCAATTAACATGAATTTTACCACACACCCTACATCAATACCAAACCAATGTCCGTATGCAAATTTGTGAAACAACTAACATTAACACATCCTCTATCATGGCAACTTTTGGAATTAGCGACATGCCATGAAGATGTACATGTCTCTTTTAATAGAGATCATCTTTTGTGAATAGAGATACAATGTTAAATTCATTATCAGTATCTCAATTTACTGACTTGGAGCGTTTTGCCGAACCTGCTCCACCTCTTGGACAATTTTTTCTGATGTGCCCAGATTGTCCACACACCCAGCAGACTACTTTATTCTTCATGGAGTTCTTCTTCTTCCAATCACCAGTTGTTACTATTGCTAAGTTTTCAAGTGAACCATTACTTCTACCACCTAGCCTCCTTTCTTCAGAAAAAATTTTGCTGGTAACCTCTGAAAAAAATATTTTCTCCTTCCCATGTATTAAAATAGGCTTCATATGCTCATAGGAAGATGGAAGAAACCAAATCAACCTCAAGATTTGATCCTCATCACCAATGTTAACTCTAATAGATTCCAACTCAGAAACAATGTCATTGAAAACACTTAAATGATCTGAAATAGTCGTACCTTCACTCATCCACAGTGTATGAAACTGCTCCTTCAGATACACTCTATTTGAGACACCATTCGTCTGATACAACTCTTCGAGCTTTTCCTAGAGTCCCTTTGCCGTAAATATTCTATGCACATTTGCAATAACATTTTGGCCAGGCACAGACGAATCGCACTTGCCGCTCTCAAATCCAGATCCTCACAATCTTCATTGCTCATTCCAGATCTACTCTTTATTTCACCAGTAGCACTTGGACCGCTACTGACTTCAGGGACTGGTCTGCCTTTCAACACCTTGTGTAATCCTAATTGAATCAAGATATCCTTGACTTGCACTTGCCACAAGCCAAAATTGATTCTTCCATCAAATTTCTCCACCTTAAATCTGATAGGATTTGAAGCCTTACTTCCTGACATAGTTTCGATGAATTTTACCATAGAAATGAATAGTACCCACTAAGTAAGTTCCCAAGAAAGATTAATCTTTCCTAGACAGAACTCAAGATTCCCAGGAAAGATTGGAAAGCCACAACAGACATACTTAAAATTTTCAATCTCCTAAACAGAATCTTCTTAGACCGTACGTATCCACACCACCACACTAAAGCTCCACCCAGCCAAAAGAACCTAGTGGCTCTGATACCACTTGTTGATAATCTGGACCTTCCAATTTTCCCCCACCAAGATCTACTTTTGACAAAATACCAAGAAAAATAGAGAAATAAATACAACACAAGAATTTACATAGAAAACTCCCAAAACAAGAGAAAAATCACCAGACCCAGAGAAGAAAATACACTATGTGAAAAATTGTTACAATCACACAATTTTTTTATTCATCCCAACGACATCTACAAAAAACTTCTCCCACTAGTAAAACTCTAATTTTCACCTCTTTTTCTTTTACTTACAAAAAGGACAACAGATAAATTTTACTAAAGTAGTAAAGAATTATTATATAAGTTTCTGACTGGTGTAATTAACTAAGAAGGCTAAGCCTCCTTTTATAACCCCATAGTCTGCCCCTATTACAAACCCCGCCGACATGGGATAAAAAAAAAAAGAGCAAAGTCAATATATATCCTCAACTCATGAGCCGGATCAAGACGATCATAAAACTTGAGTACAAATCATCATGTGCATCTAAATTAACTTAAAAACCGATCATCATCATCCATACGGTCGAGATCCAAAATACATGATTAATGAAATATATCTAGTACTCATCTAAAATGCTGACCGGCCGGAATTAAGCGAGATCGATACGATCCATCCCTAAGAATACTATTTAAGTAGTAGAAGTAGAACTACTAGATACTTCCGGGCACGTAAACGCCGTCCACCACAAGATCATGCCCACTCACAAATTCATTACATACAAGAAACAACACAGCATCTGCTACATGTTCCACCTTCAGCGTAACCCTTTCAACCTCGCAAATGTCTCGAACACCTTCTCTACCTCTTCCACGCTCTTCCCTTGCAGGCCGCACGTCAATGGCGTCGCCAACGCATTTGGTGATACGCTGTTCACCCTAATCCCGTGCTCCCCAAGCTGCAGGCTCGCCGATCGGACCAGCCCTACCACCGCGTGCTTTGTCACGCAATAGTCCGTTCCATGTCCATTCGACCCGTGGCTAGCCGCCACGCTCCCCGTGCAGACGATACTCCCCCTCACGCCTCCTTCAACCATCGCGCGCGCGGCGTGCTTCACACACAAGGCCATGCCACGGACGTTGACTGCAAACAATCGGTCGAGTTCTGAAATGTCGAGCTTGAGGACGGTCTGTTCGGAGGAACTTGCAATCCCAGCATTGCCGAACATGATGTCGAGCTGCCCATATTTCTCGACGGTTAATTCCACGATGTGTTTGACCTGGTCTTCGTCGGAAACATCACAGTGCACGTAGCTGCACTTGTCTATGCCAATGGATGAGGCAACCTGTTTACCCAGTTGGTCTTGGATATCGGCGATCACCACCATGCGTGTGCCATTTTGGGCGAAAAGGCGTGCGGTGGCCTCGCCTATGCCGCTTGCGCCGCCGGTGATTATTGCTACCTTGCCCTCTAGTGATCTGTGGACGTTGCCTACCGTGGAGTCTGTCATTCTAGACCACAAAAACATCAAATGGGCAGACTGATCAACTATAATTTTCCTTATCTTATTTTCGGATTTCAAGGAGTAGATATCTTCAGAAAAAGTTCTTACTGGTTTCGAGAAGATGACCGTTAGTTGGCAATCTATTAAGGTACTTCTCTTTTAGAACTGATATACACAATATTACAATTAATATTTTAGGCAACACTTTATAAAAATAAGAATATTTTTAAAAATTATCTTAAATTAATATTATTTTATAAAAATATTTTTACTTTTATCAAATGTTATATAAAATATTGTGCATAATATTATATATTTATCATTTTTTCTTTTCTTTTGTATGTGTGGTAGAAATTATATTTAAAACAAATAAATAAAAACAACCAAAATGTGTCATGTTAGGAGTGGAAATATGAGCTATGTTAGGGACAAATGTCACATACAAGCAGTGGATAAACGTCAACTGATATGACATGATAAACAAAATATTTCGAATCTATTTCCTTCAATTTTTGGTTTATTTCTTTATTCATTAGCTCATATATATTATGCAGCATACAACTGATACTAAATATCATAGATTATTAGTTAGCATTTATTTGTCATTTGTCTGTGACGTTTGTCCCTAGAATTTTTGTGGAAATATTGTTGGGCCGTCCATTGTTAAACGCAAAGTCACCTAATAGCATTCGCATCCGATGTCAATACAAATAATTTAAATAGGGGTTCCCTATCAATTTTTTTTTCTAGGCTCACTTTATGATTGAAAAGATTCTCCATCTCAATTACTTTATGATTGAGATAAATAGTAATTTTTTAAATATAAAAAATTATTATTCATCTCTTAAATCATAATTTATCAATATTTTATTCTAATAAATAAAATAAATTCTTCTTCCAATCATCTATACTTTCTCTCATACTCATATTTGTTATAGTTTTATATAATAATTTTACAAATAATTTAAATAATTAAGAAAATATAAAAAATAAAAAATAAAAGTTTAAAAGTATTATCATACCCACACAAAAAAAAATTAAATCTTTGTTTAAAATATTGTAATAGTTTAAAACATAAGAAAAGATGTTGAGTAGTTAAGTTTGTAAATGGAAGTCAAAAAAATAATAATAAAGAAAGAATAGAAAAATATTATTTTAATATAATAGAGAATGAGATATAAAGAATTTTTAAAAGATGAGTAAAACTTATAAAAAAAAATCTAAAGAAACTATATATGGAAAATTTTGAAGAAACCGAATGTGATGCTCTAAAAATAGTAGAAATCTGAGTAAACAGCACTACCTTATATATGTGAAAGGGATGAAATTAATCACACATGCCAAGCATTTATGATAAAGGGGACAAAAGGACAAATGATGGGACTGAAAGGTGAGTTGATGGACATTGGGAGTAGATGAGAAGAAAAGCAAGACGGCAAGGGAAAGGAAGTCGACTGTGACACGCAAGATAAAGATCTGCCTAGATATTTCACTTGGCTATAAAAGGACTGGTCGGCTGGAACGCAGGGGGGCTCTCTTCTTCTTCAACCTGGGCTTCCCCAGACTTCTCCAAAAGCACAAGGCGAATTTATCTAGATGGTCATTTATATTTCTCTGTACAGTGAGCTATGAGAGACTGTAAAAATCGCCATTATAGTGGATTCTCATCCTCAAACACCCGTGGACGTAGGCATTCGCCGAACCACGTAAAACTGTGTGTCCATCTCTCTTTATTTCATCTGTTATCGCCTACGCGCAGTAACGCCGGGATCTCGCCGGGAGCCCCAAACGACCTCAAACGCAGCCCAACTCGCACCGGTGGGTTGGAAATAATCATTTCTCTCACACCGACCATTTGGCTGATTTTTATGGCCTTAACAATATGGATGGTAGCTGCTTTCTTGTTTTTTTTTTTTTAATTGAGAAATGCTATTTTCTCCTAATAAAACTTTTCAAGAAATGAATGAAAATAATTTTGTAATGATGTTGTGATTTTTTTTTTCAAAAAATATTGTAAAAATATAAACAAAATGAATGAAAAAAAATTCTAAAAAAATAATAAAAAAAAAAGTGTTTGCCTTCTCCACACAAACACGTGCTAGATGTAGCACTACTCTTTCTCATTTTTTTATTTTATACAAATTTTAAATAAATAAATCTTATGTAATTCTTTGTTAGAAAGTATATATATCTCATCTTACAAAATATAAAAGAATATATTTGTTTTTAGTTGAAATATTTTTATAAGACATGAAGTCGTTTGTTTTGGACGAAATCATGGGTGTGGATTAACAAAGGATTTGAAGGAGAAAATGAGATATTTTGATAAATAGGAGAGGAGCAGGCTCGTAGTTGCATGCCCATTTCTTAGATCCCTCCCAGATTTTTCCTGTATGTCTCTGTCTATCTATCTTCCCTCTTCCTCTTCCCCTTCCACTTGTTCCTCGTAGATATTATCCAATCTCATGGTGAGAAAGGCTCAACTATAATACACGTGCAGACAGAGTGCTGACCGATTATGTTACTTGGAAACCATGGCTGAACTTCCACATATGGTTGGCTTTTGGGGTGGTCTAAAGATCATTGGAGAAAGTGAACATTCTTGTATGCACCTTTAGGAATGTAAGAAAAAATTGGAGAATCGCTAAATTGGACCGGATCAGATCGATACTACAAGAAATAAGGCCAATTGTGGCAATTTTATATTTGTGGCAAATAAAATCGTCGCCAAAAACCTTTAATCATAGCGAGTTTTGAGTCACTACAGAGTTCTAATATCAACTTATCCAAATGTCTAATTGCAGCGACTAAGATTCCTATTGAAGTAAAAAAAAGTCGATGTTATTAATATAGAATGTATTGCAACAAAACACCTATTGCCAGCGCTGTCCATAATCACTAGAGATGTATATTAGCGGCGGGTTTATGACTATTAGCGGCGAATTTATGACTACTAGCGGCAGTTGCGAATCGTCGAAATAAGTATTTCACAACAATTTTTAACTGAATCGTAACGTCTATTCCCAACAATAGTTTGACCAATTGTGACAAAAAAAAAATTGCAAGTAAAGTCTATCTTTTTGCAACGATTTTTAGTTTCTGTTGCGACAGATAAGAAGTGAAGGAATAATACTAGTGTTTATGCAACGATGTAAAAATAATCCAGAAAGTCAATGGCGATGATTTTTATCACTTTTTGCGGCGGAAATCCTCGCCGCAAAAAGTCATATTTCTTGTTGTGCAAATCGGTGGAATCGGTCCGATTTTGAGTAGGTACCGGTTCGGAATCGGTTTTGATAATGTTAAAACTAGTAGGTACTGGTTCGGTTTTGGTTCTAAACTTTTTCGGACCAGACCGGACCTGGTCGATATAATATATATTTTAAATTAATTTTTCTTAATATGATACATAATATAAAATATTTTTTTTAGTATGTATAATATGTTATACATCATTACATAATATAAATTAGTTACAATTTATAAACTAATATAGACTAATTTAAAATCGAATAATTAGATCAAATCAGACCGAAACCGATAAAATTGGTACTACCGATTTTTGAAAATAACCGATGCGTAATTAGTTTTAAAAAATAGAAAACTGATTGTACCAGTTCGATTCTAGAATTTATTTAAAATCGGACCGAATCGGATCGGTTACACCCTCATGCGCCTTATATTACGGATTAGATTAGGATTTAAAAGAGAGATATTTGGCTAGAGTTTGTTTGGAGTTGTATTTTAAATTTTTTTAAAAAAATTTAAGTACTTTAAAGTATTTAAAAAAATGATATATTTGATAATTTTTTTAAAAATACTTTAAGCAGTCTTTCTTTTTAAAAGGCACTAAATTAAAGTTTTTATCAAAAATTTTATGTGGATAATTATATATTTTAAAAAAATTATTGTAATTAATTTTAAAAATACTTTAGATACATGTTTACCAAGCAACAAACAGTTTTTAAAATATATAGCTTATGATTTAGTTAATTATAAGCTACAAATCCTAAACTTATAAGCTATATTTCTTATAGCAATCTTAAACATGCATTAAAAGGGATTATGACTAAAGAAAAGGGATTATGGTTAAATATATCATATAAAAATAATTTATAAAATTATTGTATTAATAAGATTGTAAAATTATTTTTATTATATGATAAATTTAATGTAATACCTGAATTTGCGGGAATTTATTTTTTATATAATGTTATTGTATATGTAGCACTTTTCTATTTAGATTTTTATCGGTTTAGATTGAAATGAAGTTGTTAAATTTTTGTTTAAGTAATTTGATATAAGAAATTATTTAAAATGTAAAAGATTAAAGAACGATGAAGAAATGCATTCCGTTTCTTGCATTGAGGCCGGCATGAGCGTAACACTGCTGAGTCGTTGACCAGGTTCTGAAACATAAGCCATATTTAAAAAAAAAAAAAAAAACTATTTAAAGGCGCCTTAATGATCTACAAAATCCAGGATGATCGTATTAAATTATATATAATATTTTTAGAGCACTCTCATTAGATTATTTAAAATTTAAAAACATTTTTAACTATTATTATGAGGAATTTGACTTTTGACCTTTCTATTCACACAAGTTCCCTCCCACATTAGAATAACTATTTTTTTATTATATAATAATAAAATAATAGAATAATAATTTGGTTTGGACTACTCACATCAAATTTCTATATTAGATTATCTATTTATTCATTATATACTAATGAGTAATTAATAATTAAAATTTTTTTAATTATTTTTAATTATTATTTTATTTTATTTTATCATATTTTATCATTCTACCTATTATATGTTAATTAATAATCATATTCTAATTAAATTATGGGTCAAAAATTAATTAGTTATACGTATGGTTGTTGGATTCTTGCAAGAAAAATAAATAAATAAACATAGGTTGCCTTACAAAATATAAGGAAGAAATCTGCAACAAGTAGAAAATTATAAATGCATCAAAAATAAATTTTATATACAAATGGTAGTTTGAGAAAGAAAAGAAATAATGAAACAAGAATATAGAGAGAGAATAACGACCTCCATCTTTAGAGGATTATTTAGCATTAGTGTAGCTACAAATTCAAAATTTTAGAGTTTAAATATTTTAATAAAATCTTATATTAACTCCTAATAGGCCAATGGCTAAATTCTCAGTGAATGCCCTTTGTTTTGCCACTAGGGATAGTCATAATTCATTACCTCTTGTACGTAAAATGTAAGGGTTTTTTTTTTTTTTTTTCCCCTAGCAAATGTAAGTAACTCTTAACGCACGCTGTCTCTTTGTAGGTGTAAAATGTTCACTAAAGAAAGAAGAATACTGTTTATTTTCGTACTTATAATGCACCTCTCATTATCACAAATATGTACTACGAGTAAAAGGTGGCAATTTGTGTTTATCGAGTCATGAGTAAACAGAATATGTGGGTGAATCTCAACACAATTCGTTTAATTAAATAACTAAGCTAGCGATATCATATGACCCGTTTAAAATATTTAATAATTAATTTTTATTTAGTTAACCTAAATACGATCCATTTAACATGTTTCATATAATTGAATTAAGTTACTTGTACATTATAATTAATCCATTTATCAATTATGTAATTTATAAATTAATATTATTAGCAAATAAAAATGCTGATATATAGAGGGTCCATTAATTATAAGTAATCCGGCGTACGTCCCAAGTAACTATCATCCTAGTTAGGTAAATATATATTCTTCAATTCACTTATTAAGTTGAGAAACTCTTTCTTTTTCATTCATGTCACGCTGCCGGCAGCCTGATCCATATTTAAAGGCCGCATCTCGCTAAAAATTGGTAATAGTTCGATACTATATATAACACATTAATGTAGTGCTATAAAGATATATATTATAATGCCTTTCGCTTAAAGCTTATCATCATCATCAGATCATTTTTTTTTTTTATATAGGTCCATCATCAGATCATTCTTAATTGGTCTAATTAAGGTATTTTTCATGTCTGTATCCTAGGGTTGAACAAAATGATCGCCCGACCAACCCGACTCGTTTCATTGAAATCTCCTGACCCGAAAACCTGACTCGATTGGGTTAAAAGCGGAAATAAAATTATCCGTTATACTCGATAACGACATGTTTGTTCAATCCTCTCTCTCTCTCTCTCTCTCTCAAATTGCCTATGTTGATCTCCAAACCTTGCCGGACCAAGTTTTCCATCGCACTGCCATTCACCGTAAGCATCAATTACGACTCCAACTGGTTCTTAGTCCCATTTTCGGCGAGATTGCGAAGGTCTGGAAGCACTGTGAGCTGCTCATCTTCGTCTACTTCATCCTCCTTTCAACTGGTTTGCATCTACTTCTCCGATTCTTCGTCTTTTTCACTATTTTCTAAACAAGCCATCGCACTGCCATTCACCGTAAGCATCAATTACGACTCCAACTGGTTCTTAGTCCCATTTTCGGCGAGATTGCGAAGGTCTGGAAGCACTGTGAGCTGCTCATCTTCGTCTACTTCATCCTCCTTTCAACTGGTTTGCATCTACTTCTCCGATTCTTCGTCTTTTTCACTATTTTCTAAACAAGCCATGCCCCATATTATATATTATTGACAAAAGCTCCATCGACAAGAACCGAATCCCACTTTCTTTGCTGTCACTCTCTATTGACTGTGCTTGGACAAATTCTAAGAATGTTTAATATTGAGATGTGGAAACATTAATAAAATCTAATCTCCAGATCGAGTTTTCAAATCTCTCTCTTTCTGAGACACAAAAATAGGTATTGGGATAGGGTCGGTAATCGGGCTATCGGTACCGAAATATGATACGAATCAAGTCGAGTCGGAATTGCCCTCAACGGGTCAGTTCGGTTGGGATAAACAGCCCTGCTATAAACTAATTAGCCAAATTAATTTTAAGATCAGGATAATGCTCTCCTTTACAAGCTGGTACATGAATGCAGGCTGTAATTCTTGATTATTATTCTGAGTCAGATAATTTGGAACTTTAACTAATCATATCTCTATATCCTCAACTCATGAGCCGGAACAAGACGATCATAAAACTTGACTAATCATCATGTGCATCTAAATTAACTTAAAAACTTATCATCATCATCATCCATACGATCGAGATCCAAAATACATGATTAATGAAATATATATCGTACTCATCTAAAATGCTGACCTGCCGGAACTAAGTGAGATCGATACGGTCCATTCCTCAGTATACTGTTTAAGTAGTACTAAAACTACTACTTCCGGGCACGTAAACGCCGTCCACCACAAGATCATGCCCACTCACAAATTCATTACATACAAGAAACAACACAGCATCTGCAACATGTTCCACCTTCAGCGTAACCCCTTTCAATCTCGCAAATGTTTCGTACACCTTCTCTACCTCTTCCACGCTCTTCCCTAGCATGCCGCACGTCAATGGCGTCGCCACCCCATTTGGTGATACGCTGTTCACCCTAATCCCGTGCTCCCCAAGCTGCAGGCTCGCTGATCGGACCAGCCCTACCACCGCGTGCTTTGTCACGCAATAGTCCGTTCGACCCTTTGAACCGTGGCTAGCCGCCACGCTCCCCGTGCAGACGATACTCCCCCTCACGCCTCCTTTAACCATCGCGCGCGCGGCGTGCTTCACACACAAGGCCATGCCACGGACGTTGACTGCAAATAATCGGTCGAATCTTGAAATGTCGAGCTCGAGGACGATCTGACGTTCGGAGGAACTTACAATCCCAGCATTGCTGAACATGATGTCGAGCTTCCCATATTTCTCGACAGTTGATTCCACGATGTGTTTGACCTGGTCTTCGTCGGAAACATCACAGTGCACGTAGCTGCACTTGTCTATGCCAATGGATGAGGCAACGTGTTTACCCAGTTGGTCTTGGATATCGGCGATCACCACCATGCGTGTGCCATGTTGAGCGAAAAGGCGCGCGGTGGCCTCGCCTATGCCGCTTGCGCCGCCGGTGATTATTGCTACCTTGCCCTCTAGTGACCTGTGGTTGCCCACTGTAGAGTCTGTCATTCTAGACCACAAAAAAATCAAATGGGCAGACTGATCAACTATAGTTTTCCTTACTTATTTTCGGATTTCAAGGAAAATAGATTTCTTCAGAAAAAGATCTTATTGGTTTCGAGAAGATGACCGTTAGGTTTTTTCTTTTTCTTTTTTTTAAGAAGATGACCGTTAGTTGGCAATCTATTAAGGTTTTTTTTTGCAGAATATTAAGGTACTTTTCATGAACTGTAATTTTATACATAATATTTTTGTATAATATTTTATACAATACTTTATCAAAATAAGAGTATTTTTATAAATTATTCTATAAAATTATTTTTATTTGTACAAAGTATCATATAAAATATTGTGCATAATATTATATGTTTATCATTTTTTCTTTTCTTTTGTATGTGTGGTAGAAATTATATTTAACATAAATAAATAAAAACAACCAAAACGTGTCATGTGAGGGGTGGATATGTTGTTGGGCCGTCTATTGTTAAACGCAAAGTCACCTGATAGCATTCGCATCCGATGTCCTTACAAATAATTTAAATAGTGATTCTCTATCAATTCTTTTTTTTTCTAGGCTCACTTCATGATTGAGAAAATTCTCCATCTCTATTTTAGGAAAATATTTAGGAGATAAATGGTAGTTTTTCAAATATAAAAAATTATTATTCATCTCTTAAATCATATTTTATTAATATTTTATTCTAATAAATAAAATAAATTCATCTTCCAATCATCTATACTTTCTCTCAAACTTATATTTGTTATAATTTTATATAATAATTTTAAAAATAATTTAAATAATTAAGAAAATATAAAAAAAAGTTTAGAATTAAGTATTATCATACCCACACAAAAAAATAATTTAAATCTTTGTTTAAAATATTCACTAGAGTAATAGTTTAAAACATAAGAAAAGATATTGAGTAGTTAAGTTTGTAAATAGAAGTAAGAAAAAAGTAATAAAGAATTAATTGATAAACATTATTTTAATATAATAGAGAATGAGATATAAGAAATTTTTGAAAGATGAGTAAAATTTAGAAAAACAAAATCTAAAGAACTTTGTTTTTAGCTAAATTATAGAAATTTTTGGAGTAACCGAATGTGTTGCTCTAAAAATAGTAGAACTTAATATTATTATTTTTTTAATTAAGAAATGCTATTTCTCCTCATAAAAATTTTCAAGAAATGAATGAAAATAATTTTTTAATGATTTTATTTTTTTTTCAAAAAATATTTTTAAAATATAAAAAAATGAATGAAAACAAATTAAAAAAAAAAATTGTTTGCCTTCTCCATTCAAATTAATTTATTTCTTTTATGAGCGGCATCAGGCAAGGGCCATGACCCCCTGGGCTCCACGCACGTGGATCGATCCGTTCCGGTCAACACGCTCTTCAATCAGTTCTCTAATGAAATAATTTTGATTGAAACATGTTTGGTTCTGAGGGGATATGTCTGTCGGTTGTTGCATTAATGCAAAATCTGTAAGGCTTTCATGTATTGCCATTTTAGAACTATGGCAGCTTCTAGCTAATTGTCATAATTTTCTTCTAATTAATCAAATGGCTTCAGAACTGCTACTTACTTACTCATGTAGATGGAAGCAGAATATGATTCAGCTTCTCCTGAAGGCTGAAAAATAAGAACACTAGTATTTTGAACTCCTCGATCTGTCGTTAATTACATGTTTTCTGATTTTCTAGTCTCCTCGTAATAACTTAATTACTACTCTTGCATGCGTATTATATTTTTTCCAGTCATCCTCATGCAAAAATATATTATCAAACTCATGTAGCTTTTATATAAATTGACCCATATATGCATGAATCACACTAGAGGACGAGAGAGATCAATTGCCAACTTCAAACATTAAACAAGTTTGATTGATCTCTATATACTATAGTAGCGTAGGGTTCAAAAATCTTTTCAGTCATTTCCTCATCTTCCCGTCATCCGAGCAGTCAAGCCAGTGGCCTCCCGCTCATCTGATCAAGACGAGCTTCATGCACCTTGCATCTAATGCTGTTAAGCCATCTCCCACCTAGTTTCTCTTGCTCGAAAACTGTCATCACTTAACGCAAGTGAAACGCTTAACTAGAGATCTACTCTCGAAATTTATTTCTCTATGGACTTTAGCTAACTATGTTGGTTATATATTAATTTATCTTCAAAGATTCTCAATGCCTTCTTTTAGAGTAAATTATCCTTAAGAATAGGGGGTAAGTGAAGAGGATAATTATCACAGACCCAAAGTGGTTTTCCAGCCCAAAGTGTGGGAGTCTTATCTAGAGGGAAGCTGAAAGAAAGAGGAATGGAAGGAACAAAAGGTTGAAGAAGTAAAAAGGTGTTAGACTGAAAAGAGGTAAAGGGTCATAAAGGAGAATGGATGTGACATAAAGAAATGAGCGGTGAAAGGAGGGGCAAAAGAAAGGGACGGCCAAATGACTTCAAGTGAGATTCCAGACTTCAATTTCTCTAGGGTGTAATTGGTATTGTCTGATTCGGTTCAGTCCAAGGAGAGTCACGGACCAAAAATTTTGGTTTATCATTTTTGCTGGACCGGACTGTTAGCTATCAGCCTAATTCGGTACACGAACATTTTTTCATTGCATATATATATATGATCAAGGGTATAACCAGTCCAGTTTTAGACAAAAATTTAGGACTGAACTAACATGTACTGATTTATTTTATGAATCGATTCTGCACCGGCTACTCTTCTAAACTAATACTTCCGGTTCATCAGTTCTAGTTTGGTTCGGTCTGATTTTTCAATTTTAATATATTATATATTATATTGTATAATATATATAATATAGTTTATTATATTATCTAATACTATAGTGATAATATGTTATAGTATATTATAATATATGGGGATATCGTATTAGAATAACTATTAATACGCACTATATAGTATTTTTTTTTATAAGTTCACTATATAGTATTAATATAATTATTAATACAGTAGACTACAGTGATATAATATTTTAAAATTTAATATTATACTAAATAGTAATTTATTATATAATACAAAACTTTTATAAATAATTATATATTATATATAAAAATAAAAATATATATATGAACCAGTCCGGTCCGATTTTAGAAAAAGAATAACCAAAATTAGACCAATTTTGACCAGTTTTAAGAAAAATAAAACTGGTATTGAACCGAACCAAACTCGGTACCGGACCAAACCCACTAGTTCGATCTAGTTTGGTCCAGTTTACCGACTCACTGGTTTTTTTTTACCCATATAATTTCAATGTATATATGGTCAATGATGATCCTTTTGATAAAAATCACATAATTAACTTAAACAAGTACTAATAAAATAATATTAAATATATAATATTTAAAAATATATACATATACATTCGGTCGGTCTCGATCCAATCGAGTCCAAAACAACCACAACCCAAGACTAACCAATAAAACTATTAATCCGGTCCAATCCTCTTATAGCCCTAAACTTCCCCTTCAATCTTGTGACTAGAGCATCAAGGATAGGATCTCCTTCAGAAATTATATCTATGATTCTTATTGTACAGCAAGAATGAGAGACCATAAAAGATTGTAAAATAATTATATTAGTCGGTTTCTCCGCTCTCCCACACCCCCGCGTATGTAGGCATTATGCCGAATCACAGAAACATGTATGCCTACGTCTTTTTATTTTTCCTATATTTATTTTCTATTCAATGTCATATATGCACACACAGGCACCATACAATCACATCGAACCACCTTCAGGGGCTCCATACTACACAATTTGAGACCCGAATCCTCATAACAAGGTGGGAATGACTCTTACTCTCATTTCGGTCTATTATGCAATTTTTAGATATTAACAGGTTCAATCAAAATATGTGCATGTTTGTTTGTATATATATGTTAGTAGGTAAAAATACTTTCGAATGATCGAGTAGTGTTCGATCATTATACTTTCGAAGCTGCGCCTCCCCGCCCCCCCTCCCCGTTCCTACTTCGCCCTTTCTCTTTCCTTGCCTTTCTCCGTCTCCTTTCTCCTCCTTCTGTTCCATTTTCTTTCTTCTCTCTTAAGACTCTCCTCTTCGTCACCCTCCTCCCCCTCTTCGGTCCCTCTCGGCCTCGTCTTCCATCACGCCCCTTCTCCTTCCCGTCTTTTCTTCTCCTTCTTTTTTCTAGTTTCTTCTTGTTTTTGGTTTTGGTATGTAGGTACTGTTCTCGGGCTCTGGCGTTACTCTTCGACGTGTTGGCCTCTGCTGGTTTGGACTACGCACGCGTGCCACCGTGCGCCTCCTAAGGTACTAATCTCTCAATCGCGTCGAAAGCGGGAAGATCGGAGCGGCGTCTGCAATACACGCGACCCTCATAGTCTTCCCTCTGTGCGCCTTCGCTGGAGGTTCAATAGGTATCCACGCATGTGGCGGGTGGTCCAGAGACTCCGGCGGTCCATCCCTATTCTATTGCTCCCAGCCAAGCGGTGCATGACCATCTCGCGCCATCGAAGACAGTGGTTCCTGTTTTGTCTTTTTATTTCCTTTAAGGTGATGAACCGAGATCTGGTTCTCCCAGTTAATTTTTAGATTCGGTTAGTTGTAGTCCCATGTATGAGGTTTTGGTCCCCTTTATGGGGTTTGATTACTTGGTTGGGTTTGTAATTCTATCTTATATAGAGTTAGGGTTAGAAATGGTCAGTCACATTAGTGTACTGGGGTGCTTAAATCGTCTATTAGTTAACTTGTAATTTGTTTCAACTTCGCTTGTAATGCCCGTTTAGAGTAAATGAAATGTTTTCGCTTAAAAAAAAATGGTTGAACCTGCTAATATAAGATCGATACATATATAATACATATATATATTATATACACATTACAAGAAAAATAAGTATTTATAATATTAATATTTTTATCTATTTACATAGCTAATAGTCTATCTAATTACAATTAAAATGTCACAATTAAATATCTTTTTTTATTTGTAGTGACGCTAGCTAGGCTGCATGCTAACATCACACACATGATTTTACATTATTCTATTAATTGATACGTACGTTAGCTATACGTACGTAGTAGATCGGCATATGACAAGTTCTATTATCCTTTTTTTTTTTTAACGTTTATTAGCCCATCCGGTGGGCCAGCGTGATCTTCCTATATATATACCTTATATATATAGTGGGTTATATACACTTAATCCCTTTCAGAACGCTACATATATATTAAATGGTTCAACATGCTTATAAGATCGATACATATATTTGTACGCTAGCTGCATGGTATCATCACACACATGCATGCCCACTCACATTTTACATTATTCTATTAATTTATAGGTACGTTAGCTAGGTAAATATATAGAAGATCGGTCATACATGACAAATTCTATCATACCATTTTTTGTTTTTGAACTTAGGGTTATGGAAGTCGAGTACTATATATTTAGGTAGCACCTAGGTAGCCTCTATCAACGACAAGGTTGTGTCCGGTGACACATTCGGAATCATCAGACGCAAGAAACAGTACTGCATCGGCAACATGTTTCGCTTTCAATTGTGCCCCTTTCAAAACAACATAAGGCTCAAAAATCTTCTCCACTTCCTCAGCTTGCTCGGCGTCCATCCCAAGTGCTTGCAACGTCAATGGCGTAGCAACCACGTAAGGTGAGACGCAGTTCACTCTGATGCCATGCACCCCAAGCTGCTTACTCGCCGATCGAACCAGCCCCAGCACTGCATGCTTTGACATGAAATAATCAATGTTCTTCTTCGCCCCACAGCTAGCAGCCACACTCGCCGTGCACACAATGCTTCCCCTGACCTGCCCTTCCACCATTGCGCGCGCCGCATGCTTTACACAAGCAGCCATTCCACGAACGTTGATTGCAAACAGATGTTCAAAGCTTGTGAAATCAAGATCAAGAATTGTCTGGTTAGACTTGCTGTAAATCCCAGCATTACTGAACATGATGTCCAGCTGCTTGTAGTTTTGGACCGTCCATTCCACCATTGCTTTCACTTGCTCTTCATCGCTAACATCGCAATGGATGTAGGCCGCAGCATTATTGGTACTGTTCGAGCCAATGGATTTGGCTATTTTTTGGCCTAGTTCATCTTGGATGTCAGCAATCACCACAATACGTGCACCATTATTCGCAAAAAGTCTGGCAGTTACCTCTCCAATGCCGCTTGCACCACCGGTAACTATGGCCACTTTGCCTTCCAGTTTCTTCCTGCACATTGGGGATTCAGCCATTATTGGACCAACACAATTGATCAAGCTCATACAACAGGTTGCAATTAACTAATTATCTTGGCCATTTCCATAAAATTAGGACTACCACTATATATACACATCTCCCGTGTGGAAAGTTCAACCGTAATAATATTGTACTATTGCTGGAGACAAATCCATCAGGTTACATTGCATTTAATTGCTGCAAACTGTTTCATCTGTATTTGGTATGCCTAGCTAACTTCTCCGGTTATTCATCACTCGATCCCCTATTCCTCCACAACGAGGAGTCATGTTTCTGGTGTAGGGTAATAGTAATACTACAATATCCACTCTATTTGATACTTCTATTTGACACTTTTTATATTTTAATTTTTTTTTATTTAATGATTAAAGAAGTGATTATCAGTGTATTGATATATTTTTATATTTTTTAAAAATATTTAAAAATATGAAAAATATATGAAAAAAAAAAAACAAAAAAATCATTTTTTCCCTGTTATCATCATTTTTTTCTTATTTTAAAATATTTTTAAAAAATATCAAAAAAAAAATATCTATAAACTGACCCAACCGAAAGGAAGGGGTTTGAAACCTATAGCCTACCATCCTATAGGAAGGGGAGAGGTTTGGAGAGGGGCGGCCCCTTTCTGGTACTGTTCTAGGCAAAGCTCCAAAAAAGTCAGTTTGTGGCCATTCTTTAGCAAGCCTAAGCCACTGTTTTTAATTATTAAATAAAATTAAAATATTAAAATATAAGAGATGTGAAATAGAGTGAAGATAATAACATTTTCCTTCTGATGTATATAATAATGAGCGCTTATGATCAGTACCAATACATCTAGTGTCAAGTCCAAGCTTATTCAGGCAGGGTCGGGATCCCAATCCTTGTCTCTCTCCTGGTCAAAATTAAGAAGAAATATGATAGAATTATTATTATTTTATAATTTTTTTTATATTTAATTTTTTATATTTTTTTATTTTTAATTTCATTTAATGATTAAATATGTGAATATTAATAAAATTATAATTTTTTAAATGATTAAGAATGTTAAAAAAAATACTTAAAAAATGATAAAAAAAATTAAAAATTAAATATACTAAAAAGTTGTAGAATAATAATAAAATGATAGTATGTTTATCATTGACTTGATTATTCCCATCTCTCATCATGGACCTGATCATTCAACATAGAGCTGCGATTCTTCTCCTGAAATTAAATGATTGTATCATCATGTCTATTGCTAGTAAAAACAGATAAATAATCCGATCCAATGATCTTCGATTCTTTTAATTCAACAGCAAAAATCATGTTGACTGAATAGTTCCAATAGTTAATAACCGTATCTTTAAGTAGCTAGGCTCTTAACGTTCTCCACCTAACTAGTACATGATATGTTTTTGCAGCCTCTTTTTAATATACTAGTCAAAAAGTTAACATGCAAGGCACGCATGCGTTGTTCGATAAAAAGAAATATATAAACCAAGTTTTTAACAACAATATATACATCAATATATAGTTTCCAAAAAATAAAAACAGCAATATATACATCATATGTTAATCAAATATACAGGACAAAAAAAGTCGAGAGAATATATATTTTAAATTCACGTTGCTGTCTCAGTCACTGGATGCATAGATAACACATTAAATTTTTTATTTTGCCTTCTTGAGAATTTATCTGTTTTAGGAGTAAGGTGTATAAATCATTCTTTCTCTAGAATTTCTGTCACAACTTTTTCTATGCATGACAAATGATCCTATATAAAGAAGAAATTTAGAAATTAAACATCTAGTTTAAGTAAAGGAAAGTGTATAAAGATTTATTCTATGATTTATTTGGGTACCTTCTCATTTTGATTCATGAACTCATTTGCAATGCAACCTAGTAATTGGTCTGCTATTGGTCCAAATAAAACAGTTGGTAAGCATCTAGTATCATCATGTATGTCAACATCAACTCGAGAACTGAAAGTAATAGAAAATGTGGATATAAGTTATAGAAATAAATAATATAGTAAAGTTATGATATTATAATTTATAAAATAAAAAAAGAACAAAATATATATACCATGGTTGTGAAGTAGTTGGATTTTTGCAATTGTAACATATGAAGTTCTCGTTGTATTCATATCATGTTATGCTGTTATAGCTAGTACAAGATATATAAAAGAAGTTTTGTTGAAGATCGACCACGAAGATTTTACCTTGAATCCAAAATTTTGGTTTCTGTATAAAAATATATATATATATGTAAGATGAATGTGAAGTCTAGAAAATGAGAAAGAATTATAAGAAAGATAAAGTCTTACTGTTATGGGTTACAAATCCGCAATGAAGCTATCCACATCAAAAATTTTGATTGTGGAACGAATATTAACAGTTGAGGTTGATGTTATTGGATGATCTCAGTTTTTTTGAGCAATTTCTTCAAGTAGTGAAGCATTAAGTATTGATCTTAAAATTTGTATATATGTTATAAGTAAAAGATTTATTACGAAGTAAATAATGTTATTATAACATATATTTTTAATATACGTTATGAACTTACCATTCACGTAGTGATATTGCCTAAGGAATGATAGGGTCGATGAAGAAAATATTTTTAGGTCGAGAAGAAAGAGAAATTCCTATATTATAATGATATATTAGTAATTGCACAATGATTTATAATATATGAGAAATAAAGAAATTACAGTTTAAGAAATATACCATGAAAAGATGTCACTCTTAAGTGCCTAGCAAGAATTATTGGCTTAGATGCTATGATATTTGAAATTGTTTGGCATTCACTATGAACAAATTGCCCCCACATTGTAAGGCAAACAGGCATAATGCTACAAAATTTTAAAAAATATGTAAGAACTTCATGTTAATAAATAATCTTTGAAGGAATGAATTAAAATGTTACTAATATTGCAAAATAATTTTACCTTTGACCAATGATATAAATTTCTTGAATTATTGTTGGCCCAGATGCAGTATTTACTTCTCTTGGTGGCTTCACATGTATTGCAATAGCTAAGAGATCTGATAAGAAATATTTATAGCTTGTTATTTATTAAAAAAAATAAATAAAGATAGAAATTTAAATAAAGATGTTTAAAATACATATATTAGCATCAGTATCTCTATACTCGTACAAGTCATTAAATGAGATAAGATTATATTTGGGTGCCTGCAATGATTGCTCCTTGTCTGGTACATCTTCAAAAATTGTTCTGGAATTTAAAATTCACTCGTATTTTTGCGAATCAATTTGATATTTTGGATTTACTAATTTTACATATGCATTGTTGATATAGTAGGAACGAAAGATTCGCAATCTGTCAGCACGTAAATATATATCTATGTCAAACATAGTTGCTTGTACTCGATTTCCCTATAAAAAGAATATATATTAAAGTTAAGTAGATTTTTATATTTTTAGAATGTAGTTGAAAGAACTGTATCGTAAGAGTAGCAACTGTAGTACCTCAGGGTCGACTAAAATCAACTTCTGATAAGTTTTTGTTGAACTCTGTGATGTACATTTTGGTGATTTTTCAAAGACAACCATTTTAATTCTCCAATTTCTTGTACTTGGTGTAATATCTTTAATTGATTTATACAAAGTCCTCATCTTGATGGCTACCTGCATGTAAGAAAAAGTATATTATTGCAACAATATAATAAACTGTATTTAAACTAAATAATAAAAATAAATCAATATTGAACATGTATTACTTACATAGGCTCATGTTGAATATGCTAGTTGTAATAAGTCTTTGTAAACAATGTTTTTCGTGTAGTTGTTGCTAGAGTCATTATTTGATATTGACCTTATGAGCATTTTTATTGATGCAGCAGTTCTTGCTCTTGATAATGCCACATATAATTGACCATGACAGAATACTGGCTAAGGCAAATAAATTCTAACAAAATCTAACGTTTGCCCTTGTGATTTATTTATTGTCATTGCAAAACTTAGTCTTATAGGAAATTGAGGTCTTTTGAATGAAAATCCACTATTTTCATCTATATTTGGTAAAAATGAAATTCTTGGACTAAAAACTATTTTTCCACTATAGTGACCAATTGCAATTTCTGTATCAATGACATTACGATTAAAATTTCGACATATTATACGTGTTCCATTACAAAGCCCTTCAGAAGGATCAATGTTTCTAAGCAATATTATCGAACAGTTCTTTTTCAACAACAATTTATGAGGTGGAAGTCCGTTCGGTGTCAAAATATTTAAGAAGTCCTCCATAATGCCCTGTTCAAATGAATCTATCGTTTCATCAAAGCTATAGTAACGCATTACCTCACTAGGAAATCTTTCGATAAGTAACGATTTGATCTGGTTGACGTAGCTATTTTTAGGTGTTAATATAGCTCTATTGATCATTTGGACCAAGTTATCTGAATAACTATTGATATATTGAAAAACAGTATCGATCAGATAATTCAAAGATTCAAGATCATTAGTATAAGGAATAAGAATTTCATCGGGAATCTTGATCTTTTCTTCAATAATAATTGGTGTTCTTCCATTGTCAACTTCTAACAAATATTTTGAAAAGTTCGGATCTAGTCTTGCTCACATGTTTTCACTTAAAGTAATTCTTTCGAATGTAGGCCAAAGATAAGATGCAACTAGGCTGACATTAATTTGTTCCTCTTTTGTACCTTTGCAAACTACAGGTAACACCTGATGAAAATCTCCACCAAAGACAGCAATTTTACCGCCAAATGGTATATCAGAATCATTGATTTCTAGTAACATTTTTTCAAATGCTTCAATAGCTTCTTTTCTGAACATTGGTGCTTCATCCCATATAATTAATCTTGAAACACATAACAATCTGGCAAGGGCTCCCTGTTTACTAACACTGCATGTCTTATTATTTTCAACATTTAATAGAATTTTAAATCGTGAATGTGTTGTTCAACCTCCAGATAAAATGGATGTAGCAATACCAGATAATGCAGTTACAAGTGCAATTAATTGTTTAAATCTAGCACCAGCAAGTATTGCTTTGTATATAAATGTCTTTCCAGTATCGCCAGGACAATTAATAAAAAAGACGGCAGCTTCATTTGAGAAAATTTTTTGTAGTATTTCGTTGTATGCACGTAGTTGTTCATGATTAAGACTTGCTGATGCTAGAAGATCAGTTTCTGGAATTGCAACTGCTAATTCATCGTTAATTTCTTTATACTGAGATTGGACTTCATCAAAAAAAATATCGTGATCAAGAAGATGAAACATGTTAATATCTTTTCCTATTGATCGAAGCGAAGAAGAAAGGTTTCGTAAGACTTTTGTTCTTACATTTGTTGCTATTGCATTAGTTACTTAGAAATCAGTTGACATATCTTGTTCAAAACGTTGTCAAAGTTCTTTGGGATTTGAAGGGTTACAATATGCTAAGATTGTTGCAAACAAGGGTCTTAAACTATATGGCATTTGATAAAAAGAAGCTTCTTGTAAACAATCTTCCAAGTTAGTATCGTTTTGTAACAAGCCATGTAAAGTAGTAGCATCTTGAAACGTTGGTGCAATAATACCATTAACTGTCTTGATATGATTGAATGATAAAGGACCTTTGACGTGATTCAACAATATGCATAGGTAATATCTTTCGCCTTCAAATGGATTTGCCGTAACAATTGGTCCTATTACACTCATTTTCTTTCTTGGAATCCATATTTTCTGTTGTCGATTCCAAACAAAAACTTCTGGAAATTCTTTATCTAACAAATTCCGAGCATTTTCATTAATTCGATTTGTTTTGAAGAATTCAGTTAACATGGATTTTGCTGAGAAATCAGAATTGACAACGGCGGTTAAGTTCTCATGTGCACGAAAAGTTACCATACGTTGATCTTCAAGATGTAAATGCAAACTATAAGCTGCCGGATACATTTCATTAAGAGTAAAATCATATATTTTCCACTTAGCTTCAGGTGCAGCAATCCATCTAGCTGATTGGAATTATTGAATCTCATCAATCTCTTGATTATTTTGTTCAGAAATAATATTGAAAGCAGCACGATCATGACCTTTATAAATGTACTTATAAAGATATTTAACAGCCTTGATTGTAAAGAAAATCTCGACATTAATGTGACGATCAAATTTTGAAACAAGATATTGATTATGTGAAACAACCCAAAGGTTATCAACAATTTTTCACTTAACTTTGGCTGTTATTCCAGTATCACAACGCTTGCAAAGTGGAAAACAATCATTTCCAACAATAGTGGCAGATATAAAGCACCTTGGATACTGATTCTTGCAGTTGCCATCTTTCTTCATGCATATATTGGTTGGATTTAGAATTCCACAGGGACCATACATCATATGTTTTACAACAGTTTTGTATAAATGCAAGTTCTTGCTTTAATCAGATATTTCTGTTGATATGATCTGATCAAAAGATTCTGGAGCATACATTTTTCAATCTCTTTGTAGTATGATTAGAAAATGAACATATGGAAGACCTCTTTTTTTATGTTCAATTACATAGACATATGTTGCCACTTTTTCAAAAATCTGTCATTTTAATAAATCAAGTTTTAACTCTTCTAATTTTGCTTTAAAGATGCGTGCAATTAAATCTAGGCATTTTTAAGCTTCTTCTTGTGGCTCTAACTCATCTAAGATTTTTTTCCAACTTGGATTGCATGTCATGGTTAAAAAAATATCAGACTTTCCAAAACGTTGAATTAAAGTCATTACTTTCATATATTTTTTACGCATATCTCTTGGGTCTCCAATAAATGATGAGAGCAAAATAATATGCTTGCCAAATTTAGAAGCATTAGTTTGTCCAAATGAGATACTATCAACAATACCTTGATATAGTTCTGATCGAATATGTTGTTGCTGGTTACGAAAATAATCAAATCTAGATGTCTCAATTTTAACGTACATATCAACTACAAATTGCTGTGGTAAACAACCAGATGGCAACAAGATACTTTTGTTGTTCCTTTTGATCTGTAACTTGTAGTAATAATATTCACGACATGAAACTGTTAGTGTCTTTGTTTTTCTGCTCAACACTATAAGAATTGAAAGATAAAATATTAGAAAGATATCAAAGTTGAGGATAGAGCAAAAAATATATAGTAGTAGTATTTCGAATAAACCTTGTTGTCCTTTTGTAAGTAGATCATCTGCTGATAGCATATCTTTAGGATCAATTCAGTTCCTCTATCAGCATGTGACAATGTTGTCCCTTTTTTCACTTTCTGTATACTTTGATGCCAACCGGTATCACCAAAAGGAAATAATAATAGATATTGTAATGGATCATAAGAACCAAAATAATATTGAACTATACGACTTCGATCTGTTTGGTTGAAGACCACGATGTTTCGAGCAATTGAATTTTTAGAATCTTCATTTTCAATCCAAATAACTGCTACTTGTGAAGCTGATGGAGCATTGTAGACACGTTGATCCAAACCAACATCTGATATAATATGAATCTTTTGATTTTTCAAATTGGGTACATTGCCAAGAGTTCGAAAGAAATTAGAATATGGATTAACATGAAGTATATCTATAAGTTTTGTGATAATCGACGGATTCAATCTTCCAAAATCGTAAACACGATTTTGTAACTCATGCTCAGTATCGAATAAATAAAGTTGTAAATAAGAAGGATGTTTATCTAAAGGAAGTAAATCATTAATGTAATGCTAGATCTGTCATTGAGCTTGATATGTGTAGATTCCTCTATTTCTTCTACATAGATCACGATCAAATGTCACTCCAAATGATCTGAAAGTAAATTTGTTATCATATGTGCGCACATAAGTCAAGAACTCAGCAGATTCAAATGAGTTAGAAGTGAATAGTTGATCAAGCTGATTAGGAGCATCATTAGAAGCTAAAGAAATTGCTCCATCAGCACAACAAAAGCCAATAGTCTCATGAGAAAATCTTTTTGCTTGACAATATTTGCAAATTGGTATTGATGTCAAGAAATTTGCTTCAGATAATATATTTTGTAGTATCTGTCAAAAAGTAGCGAATTGTTGCTGCTGTTTTTCTGTCGCAAAAAATATTAATGCAAGATAATTTTAAAATAACAATGGAAGAGAAAATTATAGATGGCAAATGACAAAATGAAGAGAACAACGACATTTTTAAATATATTTCTTACCCCGAGAAGATATCAATACTCTCCTTTGAGCTGATAAATAATCCATACGACTATTCAAGTTCAAAAATTCAGTTGGCAAGTGTATAGATGCATTGAATTCCTCAGTCACTATAGGAACATTACTGTTGGAAGAAGATCCAATTCCTTGTATTGAAACTATTCGTCGTTGTCTTCATCACCAGAGAGAATGTGTCGCCTTTTTATGGATAATATTTGAAGTGAGTCAACATCATTCGTTGAATCAATATTTCTTCCAGTCACATCTGTTTGAACAAATGTAAAGGCTCTTTATTGAGCATATCTTTCTCTTTTCTTTTGACATATCTCATCTTTTCTTTCTTGTGGTAGCGTAGCATAAGAATATTTTTTTCTTAATTGTTTATCGCCAGTAGATGTCATTGCATTATGGAAGAGAAGAATTCTTCATAGTTGAACAAATTAATCAATAATCAAGATAAAAAAAATAATGTCAAATATCAACTAAAGTAAATATTTTTATTTAGAAAAAAGAATACAAAACAATAATATAGAAAAAAGAGAACATGTTTATATCGAAAAGAAAAGTACCAATAGTATAAGACAAATGAATATGCAAGTATAACAAACATCTTTATATGAAAATTTAAAATGGGTAAAAAAAAATGCAAACCTGGGATTTTTCTTTTCTCGGATGGAAGAATATAAGATCGCAAAATGAAAAGAAAAGTACCACTTGAACGGCATATAAAGAGATAAACCAAATTTATTAGTGTAAGGAAAGCAGAAATGGTTTATAGTAATCATCAATAATGAATTTAGAAATATATACTTGTAGGTGTAAATTTATGTTAATTAGAAAGTTTCCTCTATTTATAAAAGATTTATAAATTACTATAATCTATAGACATTTGACATGCATCAGAAGCTCTATTTTCCAAATCTCTTTATGTAAAGGTTGTTGGTCTTATCCCATTCGAAATTATATTTCTTTATTGCACAAGTTTTTTCACTCAGTTACTTTTCACGCTTGTCGAAATTTTAGCAGCACTTCTTTATAGTTCTTCAAGTACCCATGTTCAAGAAAGGGATAATTACCTTATGAACATTGTACTTAAAGAACAAAGAAGGAAACTACCAAAATTTGATACTAAACGTGTGAAGTATGAGTAAAAAAATATGTAATATAGATAATATAGTTTCAAATTGTTCACACTGAACAATTCAGAAATTAGTGAATAATTAAATGTACACTAATTTCTAAACGAATCTAAGGTTATTTATACAATGTCATACAAATTTAAATAATGAAATAACACCTATAAACAAGAAAAAGAAATAAATAATTAAATAACAGGGAGCATATATTGTATATTAAAATATATAACTAAATATGACAAGTAAACAACAAATAAAAAGTATTATGTATTTTATTTAGTATAAATGTTATGAATTAGTATACATTTTTTAATAGTATTTCTTATATGTTACGAATTATATATAACTAAATAATTTGTGCATATGTTTTAATTCTTACATGTTAACATTATTATGTTGGTAAAAAGAATAAATGTTTAGATCCATAAACACAACATTTTTTTCTCATCTGGAGCCCAAAAATCTAGTGCATACAAGCCCAAAATGGTAAACAAGCCCAACCCGTGACCCTTTTAAAAATTCGAAACTGCATCGTTTTAACCCAACAAAATCCTAAACTTCATCCACTTATAAATCCATCTCTTCACCGGCCTCCCTCCTTCCAGACCCTTCTTTCCTTTCTCTCTTTATTTTTCTCATTTTCCTTCTTCTTCTCTTGCCTTCCACCGTTTTAACCCAACAAAGTCCTAATTTCCTCCCACCTATAAATCCATCTCTTCACCGGCCTTCCCCCTTCCAGACCTTTCTTTCCTTTCTATCTTTATTTTTCCCATTTTCCTTCTTCGTCTCTTGCCTTCTTCTTCTCTCGCCTTCCACCATTCGTATCGCCGTGAGAGTACTGGATTCAATGGCCCTAAAAATCTTTAATTCCTTCCACTAAAAGCACACTCTATAACTGGCTCTTTGTTTTCAAAATTGATAGCCGAGAAGACGCCATTTATTGTTCTCCATTCAATTGTCGTCGGGCAGGATACTGCTAGGGTTAGGGTTCGGAGGTTAGACACCTAAAGAGACGAGATGGGAAAGGGAAAAGTGCAGATGAAACGAACTGAGGAGAAGACAAGTCGGCAAGTGACGTTCTCGAAGTGGAAGGGTGGACCAGTAAATTGTGTTTATGGATCCAAAACATGCCGGTCGTTCTAAGTTCTGGCGTTGGGTCGGATAGGATCACAACAGATTTCGTGATCCCCTGTCAAGAAAGAATCTAAGATGCTAGATCTTCGAAGAACATTATGGACCGAGAAGAGGTCGGCATCGTCAAAGCTTTAGCTGATGAATTTCATAGGATTTTCTCGATTACCTTTTTTTCTGTGTAAACTCTAAATTGTTGTGTAAATGTTTTAGATTTTGTAGGAACAATTTTGTTGCATTTTGTGAAGCTGGATTTCTTTTTTTTTCTGCGTTTTATGAAATTGGGATTTGTTGTTTCTGTTTTCTATATGTTTCGGTTTCTTCTTTTTGTTTGTGGTTGTGTTTTATAAAACTTGATTTCTTATGTGCGTTTTATCAATTTGGGATTTGTTAGTTCTGTTTTTTACATATTTTCATTTCTTTTTTTTTTGTGGTTGAAGTTTTGGAGTCATAAGCAAGAGTAATTTGTTATATTGATATGAGAAATCAATTCTGTAATTGAGAGATAAAAAAAACATACCACTATGATGATGGAAAGAAGAAATTTGAAGCAATACAAGATGAAAGCAGAGTAGAGTGAGTAGAGTGAGTAGAGAAATGAATAAAGAAGAAGGTATGAAAGTAACATTTGAGAAGAGGATAGCGGTGAGAAGTTGGAGGTGTCTCAATTCTTCTACTTGGATGACACCTCCTGCTAAACGTGCAGTAAAACGAAATTGAGAAGCAGAAGGGCATTTCGTATTAGAGTAGAGATTAAACTGGAAATGAAAATTCGAACAAAAATAATGTTCATTGCATAGATGCTTTTATATATAAGAAGATATGTACGTCTCTTCTTTTATCTCTTTTCTTTTCTTTTCTTTTTCTTTCACAATTTCAAAGTGAAGAGCTAGCAGAGCAGGGGAAAAGATTACAAAAAAATGACTGTTTGATAAAATCAAAGTTTTGAATTCTATTCTAGTGATCGTTCTAGTTGAAGTATTCAAATAAAATATTTTGGTATTGATACATTCTGGTGTGCCGTTTCAAGATTAATTATATATTATATATATAAATTTATATGTATATATCAAATAACAATTAATAGAATAAATACATATATATGTAAGTGTATATCATGAATATGTGTACATATTGAATGAATTGAAATTTGTAAAATGAATATAGGTTGAACAGATACAAACTTGAGTTGAGACACAAAAACAATAAAATAAAATAAAATAATAGATAAAAAATAATTATATTTTTAAAAAAATGAAATATTTAAAGTTACAAAGTGTATACATTTAATTAATATTCTAGAATTAATTAAATATCATCTGAATTTAAGATTTTAAAAAAATGTCATTCAAACACAAAAAAATTATTAAACTAGTCCAAAACGAAATAGGAATTGGAATAGCCGGAATTTGGACTGGAACAAGCGAAGTTAAACTGGAATGACCAAAACAGACCAGAACGGGTCGGAATTTGGATCGAAACGGAACAATAGGGTATAGTACACCGGATACTATACCAAAACGAAAAATTCCAGCCATTTCGATTGAAATGGAACAGAATTCAAAACCTTGGATCATAAAACAATAGAAATGATGGACACACATGCACTTGCCAGAAATCAACTAATATTTTTTTTTTTTTAGCGAAAAGTCAGGACCACATGTTCAGTAGTAGCTTCTATCACAATTTTATTAAAAGATTCCTTACTTAGCGCAGAGAAATATCGTAGTAATATCATTACACTTGGGGGTTACAAGATATGAAGATAAATACCCAAACCCAAGTATCAAAATAAAGCATTAAAAACAAATAATAAAACAACCATAAATCAAAATCTAACAAGCCTAAAATAAAATAAACAACAGTAGCAATAATAAAAATTCTAAACATGCCTATGGAAAGCCTATAGAATATTATTCGCCTTTATTCCTCAAAACAATTAGCAACAATCCATAACAAAACAATAAAAAGAAAAACTAGCATCTCAAAGTTGGAAGGTCCAACTTATCTACCTTTAAAATCCCTTTAAGCACTTGAGGAATGTCACCAAAATTATGCCAAAACCCAGCACCTCTTCTGAAATCCATATGCCCAAGATAATTCGCCTCTACATTGCTCTCCCTATATATATGCCTAATGACAAAGTGCATTGTAGACAAAATATTCTTTGTTTGCTCCCAATAGTCCTCAAGGTACCGAATGCCACATCTTCTTTTCTTGAACCAGTTTACAACTAACAGGGAGTCTAGTTCAACTTCAACTCTTTGAATACCCATCTCACTACAATGCCTCAAACCATAGAGAAGTGCCAAAAATTCAGCAATGTTATTAGTTCCCTCATCCATGCACTTTGAAATGGCAATATTAACTTTCCCCTATCATCTCTTATCAAGCCACCCGCCCCCATATAGACGGAATTACCCAAACAACTGCCATTTATATTTAACTTATACCAACTCCTCATGGGCTTCTTCCAATGAACAAGACGCACCTATTTTCTTCGCAGCTCTTTCATCAGAATTGAAAATACTAATAAAATATTTTCATCACCACTATGCATCTTCTTCCCTACTCTTAATTGCACATCCACCCAGAAAATGGCAACTTTGATCGACATCCATAAAGAATTAACATAGCTCTTCTTTCTTTCCATTCGTGTCCTATATCTCCACATCCAAATAGACCAAGTAATAATAACATGAATAAGACCAAGCAACATACCTTTTTGAGATGAATGTTTAGCACGTCGATACCACAATTCCATTTTTCTTTTCCAAGACATATAAGGATCAAAAGGCCATTCCAATCTGCAAAGATGCCCGACACCATATTTCTTTTGCAATTGTACCTATGGCGATGACATGGTCTTGGTCTTCAACACTCCCTTGTACACAACATTCACACCTTGAAACCAGTGGAATGCGAAGCGCTCCTAGAATCCCAAAACCAATCAGACCACTCGAATTGCAAACCTCTAATCCTTATGCACTGCCAGGCTGATTTTGATGAGAAGTCCCCACTAATACTTGGCTTCCATATGAGAGTTTCTTCTCCATATTTTTACGCACCAAGGCAATCCAAAATTTCATCCATTTTATTTTCTCCTACTAGTTCTCTCAACAAACTTACATCCCAAGCATCTTGAAGCTTACACTCCCAAACCAGCAAATTAGGATGATTAACTATCGGCAACTCATTCATGATAGGACCCAATTCCAACCGATTATCCCTCCAAAATGAAAGTTTCCCTTCTTGAATGTGCCAAGTAGATTTAGATAAAACTTTTGGTATTGTGTCCAGTATACACCTCCAGAAAGTTGAGCCCTTGTGCCAATTAACCAAAGAAATATGGGTGTCTTTGACATATTTAACTTTAACAAAGTCAGCCCATAAAGATCTTTTAGTTAGTAAATTCCAAACAAATTTCATGAATTAAAATGACTGTACCTCCTCTAATTGCCTCAAACCCACTCTTATTTCTAAAATTAATTTGCAAATTCAATGTCATAAAACAATTTCCGTTTCAACTTGCCATTAAAACAACTCTAAAAGAAACTACTCATTAGCCAATTGAGAGAACCCATAATTGCCTTGGGAGCTTGCACCACAGACAATAAATGAACAGGAATGCTAGACACAACATGCCGCAACAATAGGAGTCTAGCACCCGAAGATAAGAAATGAGTTTGCCATCCCTCTAGCCTCTCTCGAATACGATCCAGCAAGCAATCAAGGAAAACCACTTTTGATAGGAAATGAACCTTTAGAACATGATGTCAACTGCTATAATCTTCGCCTCTTCACAGAAGTTGTGTACTTCGAAAAAATAATTGAAAATTTGTCTTTGTTTACTACCTGACCAGACCATTCTTCATACATAGTGAATATCTCACAGATCTTTTAAGAGAAGACCTGCCACCATTAGCAAAAATAATGACATCATCAGCATATAAAGGATGAGAAATAAGTGGGGCACCTCTCAGATGGGAGAAAGGAGCGATCCGCCCTTTCCAAAATTAATCTTCAAAAGCCAGGTCAGCATCTCCTCAACTAGAATAAATAAATACGAGGATAGGGGATCCCCTTAGCGTAGACCACGCCCACTTGGAAAAAAGCCTTTCGTCGTGCCATTCATAACTATAGAGAACCATGAACTAGAGATACATCGCCGAATCATGTCACTGAATCTTGGTGCAAACCCAAACGATCTTATCACATGAATAAGGAAGTCTCAATCAATGTTATCATATGCCTTAGACATATCAACTTTTATGAGTACATTCCCACCACGAACCGATTTGTTAACCAAATGGATCATCTCTTGGGCAAGAGCAATGTTTTCAAATATACTACGCCTAGGAAGAAAGGCCTCTTGTTCAGGAGAGATGATCCTACCCACGACAGGAGACAAGCTTTTAACCACAATTTTTTAGAAAATTTTATAAACCACAAAACATAAGCTTATAGATCTAAATTTCTCAAAACCAACAAGTTGTTTAACTTTCGAAATTATGACAATATAAGATGTTGTATAAAATCGTGGAAATGAAGATAACCGAAAAAGTCTCTAACTACATCCACTACATTAATTTCCACAATATCCCGACAAAATCGGTAAAATCCCGACCCAAAATCATCAGGTGTTGGGCTACTATCAACTGAAATAGAAAACATTGTCTCTTTCACCTCTTGGATTGAAATGAGCTTTAAAAGCTCGTTATTCTCCTACTCACTGATATTCTCATCCATAAACAACGAAAGATCTGGAAGAATATTATGAGATCTAGCCCGAAGGAAATCACAGTAATAGTCCATAGCACCAAAATGTATTGCTTTAGGACTATCTAGGATAACACCATCACTAAGGCACATACTCTGCACCATAAGTTTTGAAACTGTAGCAAAGGTTTTGAAAAACTAGGCCGAAGCCTCCCTTTTCTCCAACCAGTTCAGTTTCACCTGTTTAGACAAACGAGTCTCTTCCCTTTGTAACCACATGGATAACTCTTCTTTAGCCATCATCAAATCTGACCCCAGATCCTCAGAAAAACTCTACTGCAAGTTTGCTTCAATCTCCTCAATCCTCCTTTCCAACTTCAAAATATTGACCTATGTGCACTCAAAGGCATTGAGGTTCCACTCTTTAAGCACCACCTTCAATCTCTTTAATTTGGTGGCCAGCCCATAATGACCCAATAACCCCGAGAGGCTTTGCCAACTACCGTCCACAACCTTCCTAAAACCCTCATGAGATACCCACATTTGCTTAAACTTGAAAGACAATGGCCCATATTTATCCATCATGTCTTCAACTAAAAACCTCATAGGTGAGTGATCCGAAGAAGTTCGTGGCAAGAACTGAACACACACATTCGGCAACATTTCCATAGCTAAAGAATTTATCAAACAATGATCTAGATTTAATCAACTTCTAGCTAGAGCACTTTGTCCATTATAGCAACTAAAAACACTCTCAACTGACTTCATTTCACACAAACCACATGAGTCAATAAAATCATTGAGTTCATCCATCGCCAACCGCAAACGAGGTCTTCCACCACGTCGCTCATCATCCATTTGAATAACACTAAAATCTCCAAGGCAAAGTCATGGTGCATCCTGCGGCATATCCAACTGCAACAAACTCCATAAATCTCTTCTATCCTCATAGCTACATTTCACATAGACTACAAATACATAAACCCAACTGGATTCAACAACTACAACAATTGTGATATGTTGGGCACTTGGGTTAAGAACCAAAACCTAAACACTACTTTCCCACAGTAACCAAATATTTCCCCCTACACTTTGATTAGACAAATAACTAGCAAATTGTAACTAGTTCTTCAATGACTCCATTTTAGATTCTTCAACAAAAGGTTCAGCAATCATAATAAAATTCAACTTGAATCGTTTCACCAACTTACATAATCTTCTCCATGATGAACACAACCCACGGACATTCCAATAAATGGACAAAGCATCATAAATTCAGTCTTACAGGCTTGCAAGGAACCCGAGTAGAACTTCTAGTCTACCTCTTCACAACAGCTCTCTTCATAGGGGAATCACAATCTGAAGCACTTGACTTCCCTTTACTTAAATGTTCATGAGAGAAACTTCAGGATCCGACATAATTCCTTCCTGCAGAACAAGTTCTTTCAAACCATTTTTAGCTGGGTCTTCCATCGATAACCCAACAACACCTTCCTCATTAACAACCAATACCTGAGAAACAACATTCAATCCCATCTCAACCTCCAATTCTGAAACATGCACACAGGCTTGCACATATGCTAACTCCACTGTAGGATCACACGGACCCTACACTGTAAGTTCATGAGATTCCTACACTATTTGTTGGTCCAAAACCAAAGCTCTTTGAGAACTTAGACCCTGCATTATATGTGTTTCAGAACATGCTTATCAAAATTTAGGGAATTAATTCCATCCACCTCAATCGGTACACAAATTTCATCATCCTCGACTTCAACTCCCCCCATGGCTACATCTTCTAAAATTACCAAAGATGCCTCATTCGAGTTTCCATGATCGGAAACCCCCTATGCCATATTTTCTACGTTATCAGAATTCCCCTAATCTACTTTTCCAGTACCATTAGCATATTCCTAAATTTTCGGCATCCAAACCTTCAAACGCTTACTTCCCTCATTTCTCCACCTGTCTACATCCTTTCTTTCATCTTCCTTCTAGCGACAAGTTTGTAAATTATGCCATTGAAAATTACAATTGCAACAAAAGGCAGAAAGGTTCTCATACTTTACCGGCACAAAAACACTTGATTCCTAATGAGGTATCCGCAACGAAATTTCAAGTAATGGACTCAAATCCGCATCCATCTCTAAACAAACTCTAGCTCCATCAATTCTAGTGGCACACCTGGTTGCGTTATCCCGACGAAGCAAACGACCAATTGGAGCTGTGATGTTTCTCAAAATGGATTCTTGACAATAATTTGGGGCCAAACCCTTGAGAAAAACCCTGATAGGCACTAAAGAAGGCTCCCTCTCTTCATTGAAATCTGGATGCCATTGAAAAGCTCTATAGGAAATACCTTCAATATCATAAACCTCCCTCAAAAAGGACTTCAAGAAATCTTGTTTATTAGAAAATCGTAGGAAGACGTTTCAAGGCTTCTAAGGCTTCCTCATAGCAGAGACAATCAGTTGAGACTCCAACTCCCATCGACTCCAAATCACCACTTGAATCACATCCAAATATGAACGTTGCCTAAGAAATTTAAGAACCATGAAGAAATGAAAAGGGGCCGCAGACTTCTCAATCTCTTATTTAGAGAAAATCACACAATATTCACCCTCAATGACTTTTGTCGCTCGAAAAGGAACATCAATAGTAGGTAGAGGATGAGGAGTTTGTTCAACCATATCAGCAAATGATCTCAGACAACCAGCCAGAGCCGAGGAGCCAAAAAGGCCCCCGGTGGTGGCCATCCCAGTACACAGGGTCAGAAATCCTAGCAGAGCAATTTTTTGGACAAAATGGCAAAATTGTCAAAATAAATAAAGTTAATACTTAATTAATAGCCAAAAAATGAAGTTAGATCCGCATTAACTAGTATATATCTTTGAGTTGATTTTCTTCCTACATTTAATATAGATCTGAAATTCAGTTCGGCAATAACATTTAGGCTTCATTTAGTTACACATAAAATATCCCCATTGCAAAAGCACATAAACAGCTACGTGGAATACATCTCATATAATGTATAGTTAAAATAAGATCAGAAATCTAGAAATTGTAGTAGTGAAATAATAGTGAAATAGTTTGAACTAAAATGTTTTAAAAAATTTTGATAAAGAAGAGAAAACAATTGAGTAAAAAAATTATAAAGATAAAAGATGGTTAGAATATAATTTTTTGATATTATTTTTGTTTTAAGATTAAAAAATATGGAATTATTTTTTATGTTTTGTCAAGAAATTTAAAAAAAAAAAATGTGATGATCAGGTAATGATTAGATGAAAGGTTTTAAAAGTTGAAATTGAAAGATTGCATTTGTATGGTATTTAAATGTTAAGATAAAATTTGTGAAGAGATTAGAGCGCCTTAGCGCTCCTTCTTTATATTTTGTCAATTTAGTTATTTATTTATACATTAACTGTAACAAACCATTGAATGAAATGTGGAAAATAACTCTCTAATAACTCACTTTGAGGGTGAGAATCTCACAACAGAAGATGAAGCTGATTTTTTTTACTTTATAGACACCCTCTCAACCTGATTAATGTTCGACAGGTTTAAGTTAAACGTGGATGGAAGGTTTTATTAGATTGGATAGGGGGTTTCCCTTATATGCAGAAAAATTGTAAATGATTTGTTTATGGGGGATAATTTCTTTATTCTTTATTGTTTAGTGATGTTCGTTTGGAAGTGGAATGTTTGTTATCACGGTTTTACTTTTTACCTCCACCATAAGTGATAATGATTTATAATGAGAATGCTTGACCTTCATGTTTAAAAAAAAAAAAAATTGCACGTACAAATATTTGTCGAATTTTTATCTTTTACAATTATTATATAAATAATTTATATCAATAGTAGGTAGATTGGATCAGACCAAACATCCCTACGAATTGGACCAAATTGATAGCTATCAGTTTGGTCAGTCTGTTCAATCCAATAATTTATTTTTTATCTTTTATTTTTTTAAATCATTTAATACAACTTTTTATTTAAAATACTAAATTAAAATTAAGTGATTTATTCATATGGATTATGCAACTAACTCGATAACAAACTATTTTATTTTATTATTTTTTAAGAGTTAGGATCTCCTAATAGGAACTCTTATCCCAAACTTATTAATACAACCCTCGTTTTTGATGAATGAATACCGTGGTAAAACAACCAAACCGTAAAGGGGTTACAAAGCAATAAAACCCAAACCTTTGCAGCCAAAAATATTACCAAGAAGAATAACCAATAAAACAAATACAAATTAATGCCCATGTAACTCCAAAGACCGAAAAACCAAACAAAAGGACATAATGATCTATCCGAAAAAACCAAATACTAAGAGCACTCTCAATTAGTAGTTAAAATTTTTTTTTTAAATTATATTTTTTATATAATTTTTTAAAAATTTTAGTCATATTTGATCAAAAATTACTAAAAAGATTATAGAGAAAGATCAAAAAGTATACTTTATTTTTAAAAATAAATAATAAAGTTAAATTTTTCTTCAAATATAGAAAAATATATAACTTTACTATTTACTTTTTAAAATAAAGTATATTTTTTTTATCTTTTTTTCTATTTTTTTAAAAAATTTTGATTAAATATGATCAAATTTTTAAAAAAATTATATAAAAAATATAATTAAAAAAATTAATTACTCTATTAAGAAAGCTCTAAGCGTCAAAAAGTTAAAACTATCAAAACGTCAGGAAAAAACGTGGCCACGCGCAAAGACATAAACGAAACACATAGATGAAGCCGCGCGCAAAGACCAAAACAACCAATTCGCAAACGTAGAACTTCGGAAAACCCACCTCACAAAGACATAAACATTCAGCACTTCCAGAGATATGCTAGCCCACTTGAATCAGTGCGAAGGATGCCCTTTAATAAAAATTACATTATATGATTAATGATAATAAATTAGATAAAAATTTATATTATATATTTATATAATTAGTTAATTGATATTATATATTAAGCAATTGATAGAATATTAATTTTTTAATAACATATTTAAAACTTTATATTATTAATGGTGATAGTCTATAGATTATATGAAGATTACATAATAAATTGTACAATTATTATATAAATAATAAATATAATCTATTTTTATTTTTATTTTTATTTTTTATTTAATTCAGTCAAGGTGAAAAACCCATAGACCGGGACCAGACCAAAACTTTTTAATTTCCTAAAACATGGACCGAGATCAACCGATCTCAATCTCAATCTCGTCCTGTCCGAACCGAAACAATTGTTCCAATCAATTTATCTAGTCCAGACCGACCGTTCCTCACCCCTACTAAGAACTCTTTCTTCTCGTGGGCCAATCCAGTAATTCATCTTAACATACTTCATTTCCCGTACTCCTTGCATCAACAACTCAGTGTCAGAAGTCTTCCTATGAAGCTCCGGACAAACCCTTTCCCTTTAAAGTAACTTCATCTCATTGTCTTTGCCAACAAATTAAGAGTTCCATTCAAGCCTAGTTCTTCACCTTCGTCATGCGACATCTAAAGACCTTTTCTGGTTTCGGCTTCAAAACACCAAAAAATCAATATATTGCTACTACTGCTCTCCACTCGAGCATCCAGTCTCCGACTGCCACGCTTCCACCTTCTTGTTCTCAAATGTCGGGTACATCCATTTGTTTATCCACTCACACACACAGTTCACTAGCATATTCATTTTCACCTTGGATACTGGACACGGGTGCCACAGAGCACATGGCTTGCATCACTTCTTTCTTCTCCACATTCACCTCACTTGTTTCATTCTTAGTAACACTTCCAAATGGTAGCTCGGCTTCTTTCACCCGTATTGGTACCATATATTTCACTAGTACTATTATTTTGAAGGATGTTTTTTGTGTACCTTCCTTTTCTTTCAATTTAATTTTAGCCACCAAGTTAGCCACATCTCTAACCAGTTGCTTGCTTTTTTTTCGGATTCCTACTTTATTAATGACTTGGTTTCTTAGACAACAATTGGGAAGGGTGAACTATAAAATGTTCTATACCATCAGCTATACAAAGAAGTCTCTCCCTCAACTCTAACAAATTACCTCCCACAAAGGCATTTCAGTTTTTAATATTATTGCTTCTATAACTAAAGATGTTGCTAGTCTTGACCTATGGCATTATCGCTTTAGTTATTTATCTTTTTCTAGGTTGAGATTAATTTTTGATCCTATTGCACAGAAATATATTCTTAATATTAATGAAAAACCTTGCAACATTTGTCATGTGTCTTCTAACATAAGGACTATGGCATGTGAGGAACGACGGTTGTGATCTTGTGCAGCAGTTTGGTAGCGGCAATATGAGAGCTTCTGGTTGTAAGAAAAATTTATGCGTAGGGTTTTTCTTCAGTAGAAATCATAGTTGATGGTCCTAATTTCTTAAGTTGTATTATGTTGAGGTGGCTCTTTCTTATGGGAGTGTGTTAAACGCTTGAAAACACCATATATGTTCTGAAGTAGTTTTGTTAGACAATCTCACTCGTAAGGTAGAAGATTTTACTCTAAGTAGAACCATGAATTCTATCAATCAAGTTCAAGATTATGTATGTTCTCTATGTGCTAGTCCCATGCATACAATATGAATGTGTCCTTCCACACAACCTTGTTCAGGATGTTATGTTGAGCAAGCAAATGTACTATATAATTTTGGAAAGCCATTTGCTAGCCCACGTTTAGAAACGGTCAATACCAATTGGCAGAATCTTCCTAATTTTTCTTAGACGTAGATTCAACCTCTCATGAATTTAGGTAGACTATAGGTACATCAAGAAAGTTAATTATATCTAGCTAACCCAATTTAGCCTCATTTTCCTTAATCTACTCCTTCATTTACGACAACACGAAGACAACAATCATCCTTAGAAGAGCGGCCTTCATGTAATCAACTATCGTCTTGATATCTTTGATAACATGTTTTGGTTAGGTATTTTGAAACTATAAATATTCTTTTCTGCATTCTAAACTTTATAAATGCTCATAATTACATACTAGCATAATTCTCTGCTTACTAAATTGTTAATAACTCACTTCTTATCTTCACAATATTTTTCAGATAATTTGAATTTTTCAAGTGAGGATCAAGATTAGGAAGCTTGGACGAGATTAGTTAAGCAAAATGGATTAAGCACAAAAGGCTGTGGAGATAAGATGTGAGTTATTAATAATAAGTTTTTATTCAATAAGTTTGTTGTATTAAGATGACATGGTATGTTGAGAGGCTGATCTTTATATTAAGATTTTCTAGTGTTCCTAATTAATTATTTGGAGTAGTTGATTTAAAACAGTGAGATCTATGTATAATTGAAAAATTGGAGGCTATATATGTACTACGATATATGATTTTAAATAAAAGTTAGTAACTCTCCTACCCATCCGGGTATAAAGCATTACAATTTGGTAGCACATCAATATTGTATTTTTACTCACTTTTGGCAAGTTGTGTAACTTGTGTTGCATCTTAGAAGCTATGACATAACCATAAGTAGATCATGTTTATGGAGATTAAGCATTAATCTAAGTCAATTTGACTCAAAGGAGATTGGGAATGCTTAATTTGATGTGAACAAATGAGTTGGAGCATAACAAGATACTAGAAGGGATATTATTATGCTAGTCTTCTCTCAGAAAGATTTGGTATAGTGTTTGCATTTTTCTATTACTGATGTTCTCGGTGGTCACAGAACTTATTTATCAATATGCATAAGATTAAAAATATATTAAGAAATTCAAACTTTAAGACTTGTCCACTATGTGTGAGTGGGAAATGTAATAAAATGGTACCCATATTAAGCACCCATTCCCTTCCCTTGGCTAGGAATTATGAAGTAGCATAAAATGGGCTCTGATGGTTGGCCTTTGAAGGCCAACCGGGGATTATGACCTACTCACTATTATTGGAATAAGACTCTTACCAGAAATATGTCTCTCTAGTCCCAGTGCTTATGTTATGGAACTTGTGAGTATTATTCTAATATTACCACGTAGCATAGTCCACTATCAACAATGAAGATTTTGGATAAACAATAGCAACCGTAGAAGTCTGGTGGAACAACCACACTTGATTTGAGATTTTCTGTTCAAGGTAACATCTTCTGCTATACAATTACCTAGTATGTCTAACACATCCAATCTCTCTTTTAACAAAATCCCGCTTCTTGAATTCAACCATAGTTAATGATTTTCATAATCCCACCATGCTTCAAGGACCATTTCACTTCAGTGGCGGGAAAAGAAAGATATGATGGAGCAATTCAAAACAAACAAAAGTAGTTAGATAAAAAACATTTCTTATATTTTGTCGATACCTTATCTTAAGCTATCCATAGTACGTCTTGTTCTCAAGACATCGCCAACTAGAACTAGACACAACTCGCCTCTTATAACTCAAGTTTCTTATTAGTTCAAACCATCAGTCTTACTTAAACATCGATGCTTAGACACGCCAAACCCCATGTTTCTTGTTCTTGCATCTAGGAATCAAAAAGCTACTTTGAAGGTTGGTCTATGTCTTGGCCAAGTGTGTTCGTCCGGGCTAGATTTTTTCCTAGTCCGATTTGGAACCCGAATAACTGGGTTCTGATTGCGATTTCTAGCCTGGATTTAATATGGGCCGGTGCCCGCATTCATTAAATTCATATCTATCTAGTCCAAATGCGGTTTTCACTTACACGATACCAGGTTTAAACTTGGGTACCAAGTTTAAGAAATTAAAAGCCCTAGCATTAAGCGACCGCCCCCCAGAAGTCTTCACTTCCATCTTCTCTCTCTCTCTCTCTCTCTCTCTCTCTCTCTCTCACTTATCTGCGATGCATAATGGTGGATTTTGGTAAGTTTTCTTTCTTCTCTCTATTTATTTTGTTCTCTCTTTGTTGATTTTGGGTTTGTTTTGATGAGATAGTTTGAATGTTTGAGTATTTTTATGTGTTAGATTTGTCTAGTTGAACAAAGGAAAAATAAACATTTTCTTAAGCACTTGAAGATTGGGTTTGTTGCTACATAAACGGAAAAATAAATAATAGATCTATTTAAGCCTGTTTTAAATCTATTTAGATTTGTTTAGATCTGTTTGGATTTGGAGTAGTCATCGTATTTGATTGAGAAACTATATATACATTAATGTTGATGAGATTTGCATGGCCTTTCAAGTTTGCAGATAAATTCCCATTTTATTTTGCTATTTGTTTCTCATTTTTCTTTTTATTATATTTAATTACAACATATTTAGTTAATACTTAACTATGTTTCTGTGCATGAGAAATGGATGGGATAATGGTTTGTGTTGTTTTTGAGGTACATAGGTGTTTGAAAAGCATATTAGTATTTTCTCAAAATTTCAATAACTGCGTTTTCAGTTTTGAGGTACTTAAATTTCTAATTACATTGCTTGTATCATAAAAATAGTTTATGTACTTTTTGTTGTTATTTTATTGAGATGGAATGCAGTACTTTAAATCTTCTATTTTACATGCCACACGTTAAATATGACTTTGTTGTTATCGTTTGTGTTAAAAAACAAATACAATTATTGAAATATCAAATAGTTACCAGGAAGAAATAGAGAGCCCATATTGGAGTCAATTAATTCATGAAGAGAGTAACTTGAAATAGGGAACCCAAATTTTGTTTGCCGGATTCATCCTGATTTCTGCCCCAGACACAAATCGGAAATATCTGGGCCGGAATCCGTACCGGATTTGGGAACCGGGTTCCGGGCTGAATATACCCAGATTCCCAATCTGGGTTCCAGTTATACAGCCCTAGGACTTGACAAGTGTCTTGACCCAACTAATTTCTTTAAGAAAAAAAATCAAAAACAAATAACAGCACCTTTTATTGCTTTGTTGATCGCCAGGTCAAGACTCATGGACATTCTCATTTAATTGTCCAAATTATCTATCAAAAAATACAAATTTTAGCTTTTGTGAGACAATTTAACTTTATTATTCATAAAAAAGGGTATAAATTTATACTTTTTAAAAAATAATTTTGGATTATAAATTTGTACTTTTTAAAAAATAACTTTAGACAATCCAATGGAATCACACAACTTATTCGGCCCATTCATTTTCATTTTGAAACTCAAAAAACGAACTCAATGACAAAATTGCAGAAAATTCAAATCCACCCCACTAACTACCGTATTACTGTGGCTACCCAGAATTGCCCATAATTAACTCTAGAGGCCATCTACAACGCTGCTTCTAAAAAGTATGGAATCAGGATCAAGAATGATTTTCTGGTTAAAAGTCTAGAACTACATAAATCCTAGCATCTGAGCATGATGTCCGGTTGCCTATAATTTTGGGCCATCCATTCTACCATAGCTAACCCGTCGAACAGTTTGCCTTCAAGTTTCTAATAGAAATAGCCCAATGATGTCATCTACAACGCTTTGTTAGATGAAATGAATCGTTTGAAAAAGAGGTAAAAAAACCAGCGGCCAGCCCACAAAACAGAATCATTGTTCGACAATAACAAGACGTTCAAACTGACAGGGAGAAAGGAGTTTAAAGTGGGTTTTCCAGGTTTGTATAAAGTGGGATCAATGGAAACAAACATCAAGGACCACAAGGACTAAATGGATAAATCGTACCGTTTGGCTCAAACATGAACTCTAATTACTCTAAATTTACAATCTAGCTCCATCTATTATAAATGGATTTTTTAGCCAACTAGCTCAAAAGATCTGAATAGTGAATATTGTAAAGCTAATTTATTTTCCCTTTTCTCTCTTCCCATACTACCTAAAGAGTAATTGATGCATCTGAGAAAAAGCTCGTTCTAAAAATCATTGGATTGGACAAAAGCTTCCAAATATGATTTTATACGCTGGATCAGAACAAGAATTATGGGCATAATAACATCCATCATTTGCAAGAAAATGATATAGACCCTAGAGATGGGGGCAAATCACTCACAATACATGGTCAGGTAGGTAGGTAGGTAGGTAACATCTCTTTCTAGCAGAAGTAGCTTTCTGTATTGGGCACACGAGGACTGCTTGCTACATATATGCAACGTTTAACAGTGATCTGAATGAGATTCATAGAATTCACTGGGACAAGGAGACATGACCTCTTGCTCTAGTAACTGCAATACGTGGTTCATCGATGGCCGATCATCTGGATTTGCATCTGTGCATGTGGCAGCTAATTCCAGAATTGCTTCCACAGATTCCATCTCAGCATCTGTGCACCTTTTATCTAATACCTCGTCCAATCGGTTTTGTTTCAACAGCATATTTATCTACACATGATCGGATTAAAAAAAGGTTCTATGAATAAAATTCTACCTAAGAGGGAAAATAAGAGCATATTGAGGACAGGAAATTTACGGAGAGCTTACCCAACCAACAACATTTAAGCCTCTCTTCACAAAAGTTGAATCAGTTGGTCTCTTTCCAGTTACAAGCTCAAGCAAGAGGACTCCAAAGCTATATACATCTGACTTCTCGGTAGCTCTCCCACTTTGCAGGTACTCTAAAAAATACAATGGATTAGTTGGTCTAAACCAATGGTGTATCAGTAAGATGGGGGCAAATATCCAGGCAAACAAATAAAATGTCACATTGGAGAGAGGAACAAGGAGTATGACCCATAATTACCGGATATGATTTTTCAGATGAACACAACAGATACAGTGGGAAAGAAAATGAACGGAAACAATTCAAATACTCTTAGATTCTTTAACCATTTAAAACTACAACCATTTAACTGATATTGGACAAATATGGAACTAAGTTCCCAGCAAACAATCACCCCCTTAATTTGAAGTCCAGCATAGACAATCATCTATTTGCCCAGAAAGTAAGCAGATTCAAGGTAGAGGAAGGTGAGTGGTTCTCGCCAGTAGTTAAGCAGAGATGTGTCAAAAAACTATCTCATTGTCAGTGCTTTGGCATACCAAAAGCCGTTATTTGATTGGTCAAAAGATTCACTGCTGTAATTGACCAGATGGAGAATTGCAACGTGAAAGAACAGCAAAATTATTAAGTCAAAAATGTTACTAGTTAACATGTACAACATTGCACAATGATCTTCTCCACCCTGATTTCTAAATTTTAGTTGAACGCCATGATCTTCTCCATCCTTACTCTCTTTAGATTCTCTATTGTGTCATAAAGTTTATTTAAGAGAGAAGGAAACAAAGCCCTTTATATAGTCTACAAAAATAACTCTGAGCATGAAGATTCGCAACCACTAGCGTCTCTAATTTCCGCTCAAATTCAAAACAAGGAATCCATTGATTACAAAACTAAAAATTCATGAGTTGAAAAAACCAAAAAACATGCATCAAGAAGACTTAAAAACCAACAAATTTAAATGAAAACTTGGCTTATAAAAAAGGTTTAGAAAAGCCAGATAGTAATACATTTAGCTCATCTGCTCGTTGTGTTCTTATTATTGAATGCGACGATCATGACGCTTGATAGTCATAATCCAAGCACCTTTAATCTTAAAAAACACCAAAAAGAGTGCTTAAAGTGTACTTTTGTAATGCGCTTTGCTTTCAATAAGTTAAGCGCTTTGCCTCACTGCTAACATTGACTTTGCACATGATATATAATCACACAACCTGTTATTCTATAATAGGAAAACAGTATACACAGCAAGATTCCATGGACCAAATAAGAATTGCTCATAAAAATGGATAAATGACCAAACTTTTTGTTGAGCGCAGAAATTGTAGAGGCTAAATAAAAATATACACCTGGTGCTAAGTAGCCAAAAGTTCCAGCAACAACAGTTGTGACATGCGCATCCTCATCAACCAAAAGCTTGGCAAGACCAAAGTCTGATACACGAGGCTCCAACTTTTCATCAAGAAGAATATTGCTGGATTTTATGTCACGATGTACAATCTTTGGACAGCAGTCATGGTGCAAGTATGCCAGACCCCTGGCAGAACCAAGGGCTATTCTCAATCGGGCACCCCAGTTCAAGGACTGTTCTTCAGGCCCATGCTCTAAGAAGAAAAACACAAAAACGAATAAGGCTAGAAATCAGACATCGCATTTCAAGTTTTAGCACTTGTTAAATTTTATACATGGTGATACCTTTTTTGATAAGTAATAAAAGATTTTATTCCACAGAAGTAGGCATAAGCCTTAGTACACAGGATGTATACAAAAGGAAATACCTACATCTTCCATACAACAAAAAGAAACAGCCCCAAGAAACTAAAACAGAATCTGAAAATTATCAACCAGTACAAAAGAGTTGACCCAAAAATCCAAAGTGCTCAAGAAGAAGCCCCTAAGATCCCCCAAAGAGTGCTACTAACTTGAACTCAATTGGGAATACATAATTAATTACAATAAGCCAAAAAGAAAATAAAACCAAAACAATGACATAATTTAGCTACAAGATGCATATATCTATAAAGAAAACTGAGAGATAACACTTTTCAGTGTTAGGATTTTGCAAAATTTTCTTGCAGCCATGTGATTTTCTTCAGGACTTATGACAGTCACGCGATTTAAGGGGACAAAAATCTCAAGTGCTGAAGTCGACAATCAAATTGAGAGATGACTAAAACTAATTTTGTTCAGATATTTCTATTTCAACACAATCCTCCACATTGCAGCATGTAAACAAAACCCAAAAGATCCAGATTTGTGAAACATACCATGCAAGAAATCATCTAAGCTGCCCATAGCCATATAATCATAGATAAGAAGCTTTGAAGCTGGGAGCCTGCAGTAACCTCGCAGGTTTACTAAATTTATGTGCTTGATGCTACCCAATATTTCCAACTCTCTCTCAAATACTTGATCTGACCCTTCACGACTTCGATCAATCCTTTTAACAGCAAATGTTCCGCAATCATTCATTACCATCCTGTATACAGTACCAAACCCGCCCGACCCCACCACATCCTCCTCATCAAGAGATTCTAGCTTTTCTATGATCTCACTTGATGGGTATGGCAGGTCACCATGGAAAGTAATAAGTTTTGTGCCTGTTCACACATCAGATATTTACTAGCGATGAGAATTATAGAAGGGTAACAAAGAGAACCACTACTCACACCGAATTTTATTTTATTTTATTTTATTTTCTAATTTTTCTTTTTAGTTCATGGTTAAGGAAGTGTTTTTTAATAAGTTCGTAAATTTTTTTAAAATGTTTAAAGTGATTTAAAAGATGTTGAAAGAAAAAAGCAAGAAATAGGAAAAAAATTGCACTATATGGTACCCATTTTTCGTTGAGTAGCACACTCGGGTAACAAAATACTTATATTTGATAAAGCATCCACTCACTTGCATCTTGCTGGACTTGCTTTTTGACCTCCGTATATTTCCTAGCTGCTCTGTCCTTCTTTGATAGCATCCAAGCCCAGAGCAAAGCAAGCAACACAACCAGCGCAAGGCACAATGTGGACATTGCACCAATTAGCACTCCCTTTACATAATGAGAAGATCGCTTAGTAGGGACTGCAGAAACACCATAATGAAAAAAGTATAAGTACCTTGAGCACATATCCAAATGCAGAATAGTCAAAGTGACTTTGCTAGAGCTCTAAACCAGATCAAGTCAGACAATTCATCAGCCAACAAAAATCCCAGAAAATATGCTTAAACCAAGAAACTTGCCTGCTGCTTCATCACTTGCAGCATGTGGTAGCACTACAGGGAATCCCATTGAAGTCCTACATGGCCTGTTTACTTGCCGGCCACAAAGGTCAAGATTGCCAATAAACCTATGCATAAAGCAGCCCAGTTTTTAGTAAAAGGAATCGGATGGAACATGAAACAAAAATGAGTGCCTAAGATAGGCAGGCAATAGAAAGCATATGTAATTACGTCATTACCACATAGAGATATACAACTAAAATTTTTCTAGATGATGACAATTATTTCAAAACCTGTGTACGTCTGTTTTATGATTCACAACACTTAAGAAAATGATTCCACAACACTTAAGAACGTCAGACTTGGTTGAGCATGAAATACCCCTCTGGATTGGGTAAAAGAAGGTCATGAAAAGGATTCCCCATTGCTTGGAAGGGAGAAAGTATTGCTCTTTATAATAATTCCAAATGTCTCTAACTGTAACAGTGACTAGTACTTTAGAAGTACAAGCTTAGATGTAGATTGAGCTGTCCTTGAGTCGTTACATAACCTCTCTTGCTACTCTCTCCCCCCTTTTTAAATTAAAAATTTGAGAAAACAGAAATATAAAGAACAGCAAAGTTAGTTAAGGAATGAATAAAGTGATACATAAAAATAACCTTTTCAAAATCAGTCTACAGCCCTTCCAAGTAGCTACTGATACAGAAGGATCTCTATATTTTCTATTGCTTCTGTTCATTTTGTTTCTCTTTTCCATCATTGTAGTGAAAGTCCAGATTATCTAGTTATGTTTCCTCATGCTACGGAATTTTATGAGTCGAATTGCATCAATTTTACTTGAAGTTTTCCATAACAAACCAGCACAGAACATTCATTTTATCTCAAATGATTTAAAGCCACAGAATATGATTTATACCATACGTTTTTCTATCAGTAACATATTATGAGTTACACCACACATATCAATCCACTACTCTAACTGACTAGCTCACTGCTTTCCTCCACACCTCAAATATGAAGGCCAAAGTTAATTCCCTATGTTCTTTATTCCTGCCACACTAACCAAAATGAGCAGTCAAGAACAACTGGGAATCAATTAAAGGCATCCTCATCCTACTTCTGAATTTGATAGGTCCCTGTATCAATTCTACAGGATAATTTCCATTATAAACCACTACACAACTCTTTTTATCTCAAATGATTCAAAGCTGAATATTATGGAATTCCGCCATACAAACATACCAATACACTACTCTGACTGGGTAGTTTATTACTTTCTTCACCTCAAATACAAAAGTCAATGGTAATTCCAAATGTTCCTTTTACCAGGGCGCAATATATTCACATGAGAGCATAGGCAAAAAAAACAAATTGGCAATGCCTTGAAAAGAGTACTTACGAGGCATTCCCAAATGTGCTCAGAGCTCCAAAATCTGGGATTTCACCAGAAAAAAAGTTTGTGGACAAGTTCCTAACACAAATTACACCAACATAAAGTATTAGGATATTGTCTATTCCCATTTATTTTACAAGAATATGAAACTAAATAAGCCACATATCGATATCTGGTGGAACTTACAGAGAGCGTAACCGTGTTAGACGGCCAATAGAGGAAGGTATGGCACCCTTTAACGAATTGCTTGATACATCCCTATATTCAATGCTTAGGTGTTACAAGCTTATCATGATGTATAATTACATTTATAAATAACCACTTATCAAAACAAAATTATATTTATAAATAACCACATCGGTAATTAAGTGAGGAGCAAGAACTAACTGATAGGTATTTAAGTGTCTATTAGGAAGGAGAAATTAAATAACATCAAATACCATGTAGGTCAAAGATCTTACAATATGGTGAGAGAAGAAAGGTTGCCAATGTCAGGCGGTATGCCTCCTTGGAGATAATTTGCCCGCAAGTACCTAAAGGAAGGTGGAGAGGGGCAGGAGGAGTCAATGCAAAGAATCAAGCACCAAAATAATCGAAGACCAGAAATTAAACAAAACTTTAAACAACTAATTAGCGAACCGTTTCACTTACAAGGCTCGGAGCTCAGTACAATTTGTAATTTCATTAGGAATAATTCCATGTAAGCTGTTCTGGTGAAATGCCCTGGTTCACAAACAACAAAAATGAAAACAGCAAAAAATTAAGAAAATTTTAAAAAGCAAAAGTTGTTTGAACCCATCCCTCTGATATTAGTTTTTGATGTGAAAATAAGTGGCAGAAAGACTTACAGTCTATGTAGTCTACTCAGTTTACCAATGCTGGGAGATATAGTCCCTCCTAGCTGCATGTAAGGTAGATTTCTGAAGAAACACAAAAATACAATTTTGAAGAAGATTTACACTTCCAAAGTCAATATCATAGAAGGTAAAGTGAAACCATATATGCATATTGAAGAATAAGTCTAACATACATAAAGCGGACGCGTTGGTCATGGGGATGGCAAGTGACACCAGTCCATTCGCATGGGGACTCATCGGAAGCATTCCAATTACTGAGGACGTTTCTAGTGTCATTCAAAGTGCTTTTGATTTCCAATAATGTCAAACCTGGAATGTAAAAATCACTTAGAAAGAGTATTACTTCCAAGCTTCATTTTATTGCACAAAAAAAATATTCAAGCTTTAAACCAAACATCTTTAGAATTCTCCTAAAGATAAAGCAAGCTATTTGACTAGGTTGGAGATACCTATTCCACACCCTCACAAAACTGAGGGAAAATAAAAATAGAACCAAAAAAGTGCAAGGAAAAAGAAGATGAAATGCAATGTGGCTTTACCATCTTGATTGAGAGCAAGAGAGCTAGGGCTCAAAAGGGTCATCGCATAAATGAGAGAGAGGACCCAAACAAAAACACCCATTTCCATCCCTTCTTTCAAAATGGTCTTTCTGGGTAGACTACTCTCGGTAAATTATTACCCTGCTAGAACAGAGGATGGAGAGAGAGAGAGTGTGTGAAGTGAAGCTGAACAGCTATGATAACAGTTGGGGGTGGAGTAGAAAGGGGGAGTGTTGTGATGGTGGGGAAGACTTCCATGATAATTGATTAAACTAATAATTATTCGGAGCACGTAGAGAGAGAGAGAGAGAGGGGGGGGGGAAGGGAGGGAATTCACTTTTCCCATATTTTTGAGCAGAGTGAAAGACAGTCTTTTCAAAAAAATTATCGAGAGTCGTGCAGAAATAAGTAGCCGTTGTCCAATGAAAAACTCAAAAAGAAAAAAAAAATCCAAAAAAGAGATCTTCAGCTCTATTCTCTCGCGTAGGTAAAACATAAAACTCGCCACTCTGCGAAGAACACGTGTTCAAAAACATCGATCTGACCCAATTAGGGCAAGCTATATGGCCACCTCAGCAAGTGTGGAACTTTTTCTGCGGGAGAGTAAAGGCCTTTCAAGTTCTGCCCGCACCCCGTACGTGTCTCAGGGGGCATGGTCAGTTACCGATGAGATATCTCACCAAAGTTTTGAGTTCGCTCCAAAAATTCAAATTATATAAATAAAATTAAGATTAAGATTATTCTATTTTTAAAGTATATCATCTTGATATTATTTAATTTATAATATTTAAATTTAAAAATTATTATGTTTTATATTATACTGACTCAATAATAATAAAAAATTATAATATTTATTGTCATTTTTAATTTTTTTAATTATTAAACCAAGAGTAGTATTAAATAAATACACATTTATTTTCTAATATTAATTTTAAGTTTAGAATTTTAGAATTTTAAGTATTTTCAATAATTGGGACATAAGCAAGATATATTTAAGTAAATAAAGTTTTAAATATAGATAACATTGTCTTTCAACATAATCTCAAAATCTATTATTAGTTAAGTGTCTAAATTAAAGATCCGAATTCTGTTTTGATATTCGTTTTAACTGAAGTATTATAATAAAATATTTTGATACTAATTCATTCTTACGTGTCATTTTAAAATTAATTATATATTGTATATAAATATGTGTATGTATATATAAACTAACAACTAATAGAATAAATATATATATATGTAAGTGTGTATCATGTATATGTATAAATATTAAAAGAATTAAAAATTTATAAAATGAATATAGGTTGAAAAAATATAAACTTAAGTTGAGATACAAAAATAAATAAAATAAAATAAAATAATAGATAAAATATTTAAAAAAAGATAGAACATATTTAAAATTACAAAGTATCTAAATATATTTTATATTCTAGAATTAATTTAATACCATTTGAATTTAAAATTTTTAAAAAAATGTCATCAAATACAATAAAATTATAAAAATAATCCATAACCAAATAAGGATCGAAATAGCTAAAATTTGGATCGAAACGGTCAGAATTGGATCGAAATGACTGAAACGAATCTAAATTTGGATTGAAACAAAAAAAATGAGTATAATGTAGAGGAGACTATACCAGAACGAGAAATTCCAATTAAAATAGAATGCAATTCAAAATCTTTGTGTAAATTATTATATATTACATTACCTTTTCATTTTGTGGTTTAAAAGTAAGATAGAATATAATATCTAGTATTATTTTGATAGTTAAAACTTTTTTAAAAAAATACAAATTTAAGAAATTAAAATAAAAAGTAGTGATAACAAAAAAAAAAAATTGATTTTTTAGAATAAAAAATATTGAAAGAAGGTGACCATACAACCACTCCTTGACAGAACGAGCGACCACACCCACCATCTATATTCAAAAATCAAAAGGCAAAAGTAGATACTAATTATGTCGCAAGATGTTTTGATATAAAAGTGTTGTTAAAAGTTTCTAAAGCGAAAATTATTACATTAATTAGTGCATACTGCAAAATAATAGTTGGAGTAAACATCTACACATTGCATGGTCATCCATATATTTAATAAGTTAAAAGTATTGATATTGATTTCATCAATTATAAATTTGAGAAAGATCATTTTTTCTTACAATATTTTAAAATCTTATAAGAGCATTTTCAATCGGTTTCCTATAATTAACCTTTTTTTATAATTTGAGATCTTTTAGATTTTGGTTAAAAAAACCCCACTTTCAAATCCCCATTTAGGAAAAAAGTTTAGGGGATGCACTAAACTCATCCCCTAAATTACTTTTATTAATATTTTATTCCTTTCTATTAATTAATTCTTCTTCCAATCATTTAGATTTTTTTCATATTCATTTTTGTTATAGTTTTAAATAATAATTTTAAAAATAATTTAAATAATTACAAAAATATTAAAAAACTAATTTTAAAAATATTATCATACCTACAAAAAAAAATTAAATTTTGTTTAAAATATTTACTAAAATAATAGTTCAAAACATAAGAAAATAGTACTATTTTCGTCACAAATAATCATTCTGATTAACAAACAAGTAATGTTAGGAATAAATGTTAGAGATAAGTGGCGGATAAACGCCAACTAATATGGCATGATAAATAAAACGTTTCGGATCTATTTTTTTCAGTTTCATATCTATTTCTTCATTCCTCAACTCACAGATATTATGCAGTACACAACAAATACCAAACACTACAGATTATCAGTTAATGTTTGTCTGTCGCTTGTCTCTAACATTTTTTATAACAAATTGCTAGTCAAGTACCAAGAAATGACCAATGATTGGTTTTTTTGTTTTTACAAATGACATAAATTGAATTGGGATTAAAATAAAAATAAAAAATAAAACATTATTAAAATATATATTTTTAATATTATTTTTTGTCTTAAAATTTGAATTGTTTTGTTTTATTTTATTTTATTTTATATGAAGATTTAAAAAAATAATAATAATTAATGAGATTAAATGAGTTGAATTGAAAAAATTGTGAAAACAAATCTCAAAACTTAATTCCTCTCATAAAACTTTTCAATTCATTTTATCTCAAAACTTAATTGCTCTCATAATATTTAAAAAATATGTTATAATAACATCTTATTTTATTTTTAATTTTTATCTCATTTTATTTTATTTTATTTTATTTTATTTTATTTCATTTCATTTGAACTTTTATTTAATTGGAAAGTAAAGAAGATAAGTTGTATTTCGCAGTCCAAACTTGGAAAACAAGACTTCTTTGCATTCGTTGTAGTCATGTGACACAATAGCGCTTGGTTTCAATTCAATTTGAAAGGTTTATGCAATGAACAATATTATCTTTGATTTTCGGTTTTGTCGTTTTTAGTCATGTTAATAATTGATACCACGTAAGCAGTTTATTTATTTTTTAATCAAAGGGAGATGTGTGAGCTATCAAATGTAGTTATTTTTTTGACAATGCTACGTATAGTTATAGAATTATTAACGGCATATAGTCGTTTTAGAAAAAAAATTAATTTTTTTCATGTGGGTCCCATATATATATTTTTTTTTCAAAAAAACTATATGTCGCTTGTAATTTCCTGACTGCATGTATCATTTTTCTATTTTTTTTAATAGATGTGACTATAAAAATTGCTCATTACTGTAAAATATTCGATTTCAATTATAGTTATTGTCTAAAAAGGCGAGCTCATCATTACAACTTTACTAAGCTGTTAATTGATCTAAAATTTATTTTAGAGCATTGACATTGGATTAACCAAATATTTTATTCAAAAAATACAACTTTATACAAAAAAAATAAATAAATAATTGTCATATTTGATCAAAAATGACAATTTGAATAATTTTGATGTTTTACTATTCACTTTTCAAAACAAAAAGTAATTGTTTACCTTTTGCCACACTTAAAAGTGTTATCAAAGATGACACTTTTTTTTTTTAATATTTGTACAAAGTTATACTTTTTGAAGAAAATATTTGACTAATCCACTGCCAATACTCTTATAAACTCTTGGTTTAGACATTACTATTACAAGTGGTTTCGACTTATGTTTTATTCAAACTCCTAATTTTGAGAGTATGAAATACTAGTTCTACCATCTGAATTACTACCTTGATGGTGTACCAGCTTAAGTCATACCTTCTTAAATGAGCATTGCTAAAGCCACAGACTGGGATTTTCGATTGGGAATTCTTCCCATATTAATTATTTTTTTGTGTTTTGTTTTCATCTATTTTTTTAATATTTTCATAATTTAAAAATTTTAAAAAAAAAAATTAAAATATTATTATAAAATATATCATCATTCATTTTAAAATATATATATATTATAAAACCATAGTCAATCCTCGTACGTGACTCTATCATTTTTCTTCTTAAATTAATCACTTAAATAGCAAAATAACTTTAAAATGTCACATCAACTAGCTGCAATAATAAGGGATAACAAAATTTAAGACGAAGAATATAGAAACAAAAGATACATCATTTTCCAATTTTCATCTTCCAGTTTTCATACTCAACCAATTGCCAGGCCATGAACAAAGTTTTCTCCATATCGAACGTTTTTCGACCGCTTCTCTCCCGAGTGAGAGCTTCTCCAACGTCTTCTCTAAAGCCTAGCATTATCTCCCAGATTTACAATCTGCTCGAGTACCTTTCCCTTCCTCACGGACAACGATGGTGGCATGAATGAAGATCTTATCAACCAATGTGAAGGATTGAAGTTGACCGAATCTGAAAGGGAGAAAATTACTCTATCAGATAAAGATCGGCTTCTCTTCAACAAAGCAAGTAACCTGAATCTAGCCGCCCTAGTCGTAGCAGAAAAGGAAGTTAACAAATGTGCATTTAAAACCACGATGACTAACACATGGAAACTCCTAGGTAAAGTTACGATTAAAGACTTAGGAAGAAACCAATTCCTTTTGGAAATTCAATCGGCAGAGGAAAGATCGGAAGTGATACAGGGCCGGCCTTGGGCCTTTGACAAACACCTGGTGTGCATCTGGGAATGTGAAGGACATATAGCCCCCCGAGAGTTAATCTTCAACCGTGAGCCTTTCTAGATATAATTTCATGATGTTCTATTTGCTGGCTTAAACAAGAGAATCAGTGAGAAGATCAGAGAGTCAATAGGGGAAGTCATCGTGATGGACGTTGACTCAAACGGAAGAGCCTGGGAAAGTTTCTTACGAGCAAAGGTCCTAATCGATATTACCAAGCCATTACCTAGAGGTAGCATTCTGAATTTCGGAGGTACTCGAAAGTGGATCAACTTCCGATATGAAATGATGCCGAACTTTTGCTTCTAGAGTGGTAACATTCGATACGCCCAAGTTGGCTGCCCCAAATCTAATACAGATGGACGGACCAGGGATTTCCAAAAACTACAATATGGGTCATGGATTCGTGCTAATGCATCGGTCAAAACAGAGGCAATCTCTTCCTTCTCCTCTAGTAAAAGCACTGAGCAAGGACGACCGAAAGAGGAAGGATATCATTCCGATGAATCCTCGGCCGACGGTAGTGGTTCTCACAGCATGGAAAGGGACCAAATATCAAAAGCATATTCTTTTACCCAGTGTATAAGAGAGGAAGGACCAAACAGAGAAAATGTAGTCGTTGGTGATATAGTCGAAAGCAGCAAGAGACTGGTATCTCCAGACATACTTGACACACTCCAACTGTTCGACTCAATGCCTAAAAAGGCTACAGAGGCAACAGTCAACATATGCATGCCACCCCAGCTTCCAAATAAGGCCACTTCAAGCACACAATCGCCTGGAACAATTTAGAACGCTCAACAACAAGAAGCCTAGGACCTGGACATGGCCATCGTCTCCTATGCACCTCAGGTCAACTCTTCCAGCTCCCCTTTATCTGCAATCGCAAATACTTTAGTTGTTAAACTCATCCCCTCTAACTAGAAGCGTAGAGCTAGGGGAAAGTTTATTGGCTTCCCCAAACCTTTTCTCCAGTCACCGACCAAACTGGGTGTAAAAAAAAAAACTGTTAAAAAAAGACAGGAAAGCCCGAATGGGAAATTCTCCAATAGTTTCAAGAGACTCAAACATTCCTTATTGGCAGAGGCTGTTTTACAGCCCTGCCCATCTCCATGAATATCATGTGTTGGAACTATCGAAGCTTGGGAAATCCTCAGACAATTCGCGAGTTCCACCTGTTGGTGTGGCAAAAATCCCCGGACCTAATTTTCCTAATTGAAACTAAATGTATAAGGAAAATGATGGAATCAATTCGAAACAAATTAGGTCTTGATAATAGTTTTATTGTTGATTGTTTAGGGAAAAACGGCAATCTTACTCTCTTCGTCATATTTCTCTTAAATTTGCTATCAGTATTGCTAATGATTTTGGTATGATGACTGGATTCTATGGCCACCCATTTACGGCTAAAAGAAAGGAAGGATGAGAGCTGCTAACAATCCTCAAACCCGATCCAACCATCCCCTGGTTATGCATAGGTGACTTTAACGAAATTATCTCACAAGATGAGTCCTCCAGTCAGTGTCAAAGACCCCCCCCCCCCCCCCGCGGCGGCAGATGGATGATTTTAAAAGTGCACTAATTGAATATGACTTAAGGGATCTCGAATTTGAAGGAACCAAATTCACATGGTGCAATAATAAGCTGAATACTGATTTTGTTAAAGAAAGACTAGATAGAGTCCTTTCCAATGGAGCCTAGAATAATCTTTACCCCATGTCTTCGGTGTATGTGCTTTCAGTTCAGTATTCTGATCATTGTCCCCTCCTCACTACCAGCAGTATGTTCAATCTAAGGGCTATGCAATAAGGAAAATATTTAGATTCAAAGCTGCCTTCTCAAAATACCCAAAGTGTATTGAGGTGATTGAAAGAGCTTGGCATGAGGCAACTCAGATAGGTTCCAACACTGATATTACCATAAGAGAGATCGAAAGATGTGGCTATCAATTAGGAGAGTGGTATAAAGAAGAAATGATCACTAAACATATTCGGGTCAGACAAAAAAGGGAGGACCTTCGACTATACAGACTGACATCACCGCACAAAATGTGGATAACATCAAGAAATTGCAAAAAGAAATGAATGATATCCTTGAAAAAGAAGAGGTCACTTGGAAGCATAGAACAAAACAGAAATGGCTCCATAAGGGTGACAGAAATACCAAGTACTTTCACAAGTGTGCTACCCAGAGAAAACAATGGAATACCATCAGGAAGATTACTAATGAAAGAGGCAAACCTGGGATACCCCTAAAGAGATTGGCCAAGAATTCTAATCCTACTATACTCAACTGTTCTTGACTACTAATCCTTCGGTTATAGAAGAATACCTTGCAGATATCTCCCATAATGTCACTGCTGATATGAACAGTAGTCTCACACAAGTCTATAGCAAAGAGGAAGTAGAAATGGCCATCTTTGATATGAATCCCCTAGGGTCCTTGGGCTCGAATGGGTTACCAACTATCTTCTACCAAGACCATTGGAACATTATGGGTGATAGAATTACAGCCACGACGTTAGACCTCATTAATTCAAGATCGAGCCTCAGAAGCATAAATCATAACCAAATAAACATGTCTCCATGCTGGTTACGGATTACAGGCCCATAAGTTTGTGTAACGTGCTGTACAAAATCATTGCCAAAGTAATCTCCAATAGACTCAATCATATTCTCCCCCAACTGATCTCGCCTACTTAAAGTGCATTCGTACCAGGCAGGCTAATCTCTGACAATATTGTGGTAGCCTATGAACTTCTTCACTCGATACAGAATAGACTCAATAGCAAAAAAAATGTTACATGGCTTTAAAACTGGATATGAGCAAGGCATACGACAGGATAAAGTGGACATTTCTTAAAGCAGTTATGACGAAGATGGGGTTTGCTTCTACAGTGATAGAGTTGATCATGCAATGCGTCGAGATAGTTTCCTACTCCATCATTCTCAACGGGATCCCTCAACCACCCATAAATCTTTCCAAAGGAATCAGATAGGGAGACCATCTTTTCCCCTATTTATTTATTTTGTGCGCTGAAATGCTTAGTCAATTTATTTTTATAGCTGAACATAGGGGTCTAATCTCCGGTTTTCCTATCACTAAATGCTCATTTATGGTGAATCATTTATTTTTTGCTGATGATAGTTTAGTATTTTGTAAAGATCTTCCTTCTGAGTGGAACAGGATGCATGGTATTCTCAACGCCTATGAAATGGCATCGGGACAGAGACCCGACCCAGAGAAAACATCTATCATGTTCAGCAAGAATACAAAGGTGGCGGTGCAACAAGCCATTCTCTCCACGACAGGAATCCGAGCCACTGGGCCTTTCAAAAAGTATTTGGGGCTCCCTCTTCTCATTGGTCGGCATCAGACAAGGGCATTCAACCCAATTTTGGTCCGGATAAAAGCCCAAATGAATAACTAGAAGACAAATTTTCTCTCGTATGCAAGAAAAGAGATTTTACTTAAAGCAGTCATTTAAGCCATTCCAACTTACAGCATGGGGATATTCAAGATTCCGAAAGGCATTATCAAGAGCTTGAACAAACTAATGCAGAATTTTTGGTGGGACCAAAAGGAAAACAAGTCCAAGTTGCACTGATTAAGTTGGAAAGGAATGAGAGTTGCAAAACAACATGGCGGCCTAGGATTCAGGGATTTTGAAGACTTCAACCTCGCACTCCTTACTAAACAAAGATGGAGACTCATACAAAATCTTACATCATTGGCGGCCAGAGTATTACAACCAAAATACTATCAAGACAAAATCTTCTTAAATGCCGAGATCAAGAAGGGTGATTCCTTTGTGTGGCAAAGTATCATGGCAGCAAAACCCCTCCTCAATAAAGGCCTTTTGTGGAAGATAGGTAACGGGAACTTCGTGCATATATGGAAAGACAAATGGGTTCCTATCCACTCTACCTATAAAATCCAAACCCCACTCTTGACCCTACCTCTTGAAGCCAAAGTGGCAGAACGCATTGATCCGGATACCAAAGAATGGAAGAGAAGACTGATTCAGGAAACTTTCCAACTCGAGAAAGCAGCGGCCATACTAAGGATCCCTATCAGTCCATGCGGCAGTTCAGACCAACTCTCTTGGAGGTGCACAACAAATGGAAAATTTTCAATAAAGTCTACTTATCATCTCCAAGGATATATGAATGAAAAAATATCTGGTCAAGGCTCAGAGCCTCCAACTTTCCCAGAAGTTTGGAAACAAATATGGAATGCAAAACTCCCACATGTAATCCGAACTTTACTGTGGCGAGTGGGAAATGAGATTCTCCCTACAAAGGTGAATCTGGTCAAGAAGAGAGCTTTAGAAACTCCAGAGTGCTCCATTAGCCTAGAACTACCCGAAACAACCACCCACGTGTTCTGGTCTTGCCCGGCGGCGCAATATGTGTGGAGCATGTGGTCAAGGATCTTCCAAAATTCCTCCTTACAAAAGGGACCTTTTATTGGTATCCTTGGTTTTTTGTTTTCTACAGGTATCGAATCCAAAATCGCTGAAGCAGCCATGGTCATCAAACATCTATGGCAAATGAGGAACAAAGTAGTGTTTGAGTCTAGATTCTCCTCCCCGGGGCAAGTGATCAAGCAGGTGCAAACAAGCTTACTGGAATTGGAGATCTACCTAGCAGTGCCGACCAGAGTGCATGGTAAACAACCAAATACCGAAGCCCAAGCACAATGGAGCAAACCACCGGATGGATATGTGAAAGCGAATTGGGACGCGACTATAGACAAGATAAATTGCAAGCTTGGTATATGGGTGATTGTTCGGGACTCTAATGGCCTAATCCTTGCCACTCTACAAGCTGCCCGGGATTTATTTCCAGATCCTCTGTTAGGAGAAACAGTAGCGGCAACTAGATCCATCTCCTTTTACTTGGAACTGAGACTCCGTTCAAAGGTGACCTGGGAAGGGGATTCCAAGTTAGTAGTTGACAACATGAATATCAAAGAGGACACATGGAGCACATCAGGTCTTCTCTCCCGAGATGCCAAGATTTTGCTCAATGACCTCTCTATTTGTTCTGTTGTCCACATCCCTTGATTAGCTAATATGACGGCACATTGTTTGGCCCAAAATGCTTTAAATCTTGAAGAGGAGTGCATTCTTTTAGAATCATTGTCTCCTTGTATTAGCACGCTTATTTGATGTGAATGAAATACTTGAGAGCTTCTTTCAAAAAAACCAAGTGCCAGGCATTTTCACAAGTCACATTCAACCCCCAATTGCATTAGACATCTAATCAATTACAAGGAAATATATCTTATACAAGGAAACTAGGATCATTAAAAAAAACAAATCTACATCTTCCAGAAAGCACAAGCTATTTTTGCAAGAGAATTTTGGACTTCTTGTTATGTTTTTGATGCGTTTTGATTAATGCAATATATTATTTTCCTTTTTTTATTGTTAATATATTATTTTCATTTTTTTATTGTTGAAACGATATATATTGCCTTTAACTGAACTTGTGTTCTAAGTAATAAATAGAATTTTCTTCTTGTTGGCTTGCTATCTCCTTTTTATACTATTTTTGTGGTTCGTAAGAAAGATAAATAATATTTATAGTAATTATAGAGTGCACAAACACCGCACATATATTTTAATATATATATATATATATATATATATAAGATCTAGATGAAAAAAAATAATTTCTTTTATAATAAATCTAACAGTACTCTCATTAAAAAGAAGTTTAAGATGCTTGCATAACCGGCCATGACTGTATCGAAAACTTGTTAGTAATTAGAAATGGTAGAAAGAAAATAAAAGGATAAAAGTGATCATGACTCCTTTTTACACTATGGATGTTTATGTTAATAATAACATCCTTAATTCCCAAAGCTTAATGTTGATTACTATATATATATACATATGTATTGTTGATTATGATTATGATCATGATGTATTGATGCAAAATATGACTCCTGTTCTCACAGTTGTACGTACAGTACTACTAAAGAATGATCTTGCTTGCATTTGTTAACATTAATCTTATAACACATTAATCGTTTGTATCTTTGCCCATATGTTGTGATAATCGGTCAATATTATAATCTAAGACATTGTGTCTTAAACTTATAATTTGATGATGATAGTTTGGTGCAGCGTGGAACAAAAATTGCATGCACACACATTTATTAAACAATCACATGCAGTTTTTTTAACTGATTATCCACAATATTAGTTATGCAATTTTTGTTAATTAATTTTAAATTGGAGCCATTAATGCTTAAATAATTGATTAATGTTCGTAATTATATATATTTTCCTTTTGCTGTTTTATGAAGATATATAGTATATATAGTAATAGTGATTAGCAATAAAGAAGTTAATCCATTGCTGTAAACATTGATATTGCAAGGATCGATAATAGTACTTCAAACGAAAATGGCACTACAAGAAAAGAAGCTTTTCCCCGGTAATTTTAACTTCGCTGGAACAATATTAGTCCTGAAAGTTCACTATTTCCGGCGATTTAATTTTTGCCGCACAATTTTGCAATTAAATTGTTGTCTTACATTATTTAGCGATTTATTTAAAGTTAGCGGAGAAATAAATCGCTGAAATGGTAAAAATACTTGTTACGGCAACATATTTTGTCGTAACATGTATTTTTAATGTCCAGCGGTTTAAAATGAATTTGGCATGATTTGTTGCGGCAAATTAAGTTCGCCGGATGTCCGATTTAATAAACCCGAGTAACAGAGTTTTTCTTTATTTTGCTTTCCCCCCAAACAATTTCCCCCCAAACCCTATATCCTTCACCAGACTCCAAAAACCCTCGGCCCACACCCGCGAACCACCTCACCCACGAAGCACCTGCTTCCCTGACCTCAGCCACTCAGCCACGAACCACCTGCGCTGCCGACCTCAACCAAGAGCTCCAGCCATCACCTGCGGAGAATTCCAGTGCCGTGGGACTCAGCATTTCTCGAAATGGTCTAGGTATTTTTTCGGTTTCCTCTGTTTTTATACGATTAATTTAATCTCTGGTTCGATTCTTAGGATTTCCGTTTGTCCAATCCTCTGTCTTGCTGCAGGCTCAAGAGTATTTTTCGTTTCTTTTAGGCCATTTGGATGCCTTGAACTTCCCTCCATTGTGCATCTTCAATCCGATTAAGTGACTTATTCCCGTAAGTGTTCAATTTATTCTCAACATATGTGCATCTTGAGTAGTACCCTTGTAACCTAGTTTGTTATTTGTGGCTGGCTGAATAAAGGATTTAATTTTTTGAAATGGGATTACTGTGTTAAGCATGGTTTGCTGATTTTGTTTGGTTTTTTAAAAAATGTGGTCTGCTGTTGGTTTTGGGGGTTGGCCATTGTAGGTGGGTTTTTTTTTTCGAGAAATGCGGTCTCCTCTCTCATTTTCTTCACATAATCAGATGTTTGGTTGCTGTGTTGAGGTCTGTACTAATATTTTAATTTTGCCTGTTTTATTCCATAAATAAATTATGGGCATCCAGGTTGAATGCCTATATGTTTTGGGTATGCATATCATTTTCATCACATAAGAATATGCATATCAGTTCGTGGGAATTGGGTGCCGCAATGATTTATTATGGTTCAGAAGTTATGTAGAAGGAAGCTCCCATGTTGATTGTTTCAGTTTGAGAAGAGACCGAAAAAAATAGAGTAACTCGATTGATATATCTAAGGTCATGTTTGAATAATGGATTAACTATGCTTGAATAATTTTTTTTCCCTATGTTTAAGGTCATGTTATGCAGTCCTATTTTAAATGAAGAGTCTTCCAATGTAATGAATCTATTAAAATACTATGCATCCCATTCATTGGTCCCTGTATATCTTGGTGGAAAAGTATTGCTGCTATTAAAATACTATGCATCCCATATTGTTTGGATAGTGAGATCGAAATTAATAAGATGAAATAATTTTATATAAAAGTTAAAAGTTGAATACAAATATGAAACTATATTATGTAGAGAAAAGTGTATTGAAAGTTATTCTCTTTTGCATCTATTATGTAGAGAAAAGTGGATTGAAATTTATTCTCTTTTGAATTAGGTCAAGAATCAATTGATATGTATTTTAGATGGGTTATTGCAATTAAGGAAAATGATATTTGTAGTACTAGAATGAATTATTTCAAATGAAAATTTTGAGTGTTAATATGAAACTATATATATATATGTTTATATATAGTATTATACTGGTACATACCCACTTTTGATCTATCATTTTGGTATTTATATACAATATTATGCTTGTATACTTCCACTTTTGACTTATCGTTTTCGATCGTATTATATACTTAATCGTTCATATACTTACTTGCTTTTCTTGAAAGGAAGCTGAATTCTTGTATATTCACACCCTTGCATGCATGCTCTATTTTACCTGCGCGTGTGGTTGTAGCTTAATCCCCTCTCTACCGTTTACAATCATTATCATAAACGGTGCTTAGAATCTTATGCTTCGTTAGTCATGACCAAGAATTTTAATCGATTAAAAAAAGTTGGATGCAATTAAATTAGACAGAGATCCCCCACATGAGTTGGATATTACAGGTGTGCAAAAAAAAAAACTGTCATTATCCCTTCTCATTTCGATGTTGAAAATACTCTCAAAATTAGACATAAATTGTTACTATTTTTCTCATATAATTAATATTTATTTTTATGCCATTTAAACTGATAAACTTGGTGTTCTGTGTGCCACATTCTCATTAACCAAGCAGTAGATCTATGAATAGAAACAACACATCTCAAAACAAACGAAATCCCTTAATCGAAACATGTCTGAAGAAAGCAGAGAAAAAACAGAAACACCAAAAATTTCTACTTTTCTTTTTTACACAATCCCACCTACCATGCGGCAGATCCATACTTGTCGTTTAGGATTTACCCATCTAAAAACAAATAGATAAAGCCCAAGCCCACATACCAGGCCCCTCTAGACACCATCAGGCTTGATCATGATGAAGGTCTACTCCATCTTCTCTCTGAAGTCTCTATTGTTGTTGCAACACTGAAAGTGAAGGGATAGGGCATGAACGATTTGACTGGCAGTTAAAGGAAGGGAGGGGTATTATATACGGCTACAAAGAAAACAAAAATGCTAACCCTAACATCATTCACAATAGACTAATCATTGTTAGATTAAATTTTGAATAAAAATTTCCTTTGATACAATTTTTAACTAACTATTTTTTATTATATTAAATAATAAATTCAATAAATCAATAACTATTTTAATAAAATATGAAAATTTACCTTTTCAGTTATTTTAATTCAATTATAATTTAAATATTTATTTATTATTAAGCAAAATGCACATTAATTTTTGAACGTTGCTATTATTCTTAACAGTTGATAGTTATAAAAATGAAGAATCAATAATTTTTTTTACAAACAATAAAGTAAGATTAACTATTCTTATATTGAATATTTATGAAGAGGGGATTCCGAAACTTTATGAAGAAAAGACTGAACATACTCTCATTTTCCTATATATTAATTCCAAGATTACTGTTTAAGTGCACGGGTATGATCAGTTCATGTGTGTACATTGGGTTGGTTAATGTTTGAACTTAAGAGTCCGATATATATTATGTTGTTTAGTAGATGTCATTTTCATATCATGAGAATATAAATTCACTTTAGAACTAAAATGTGCAGTGCTAGCTAGCATGCACTTTATTCCCAATTTAATATATTTTACCTAGAATCAAATACCTGATCGGGATTCCATTAATGTGAGTATTTAATTAATTATCTTAATGCTATATATATATATCAGTTGTAATGCATGAATCTTAATTTTATGGGGTATTAGGCTATTAGCCATGGCGAATGATCTAATTAAGGAGCATTAGAAAATATATTTTGAGGTAGTACTCACTACAAGAAAAATGAATAATAGTACTGTATATTGATTAATTGTGGTATCACTATAGGTAGTACTCACTATAGACTCTTGGTGAAAGTTTAAATATTTTTTTTAAGGTCCATATAGTCTGAAAGTAATTCATTCCTATATTGATTAATTGTGGTATCATTTTGCGGATAATTGAGGATGTGTTGCAAAAAGCCTAAGGCATTTGTTCATGAAGGAGACACAGAGCATCACAATAGCAAACACAATGCTGATCATGTGGTGCGATCAGCTCAATGCATGAACAAGAAGCAATTGACATGTATAGCTTAAATATTTAAGTTGGTTTTCTAGAAAAAATAATTAGTTGCTCCCTTATGTAGCACCATAATTGCCTTCATTTATGTACCCATGCGATTATATAGATTAAATATTTGGAAGTAAAAACTTGTTGTACAATTGGGATGATTAATCTGTGACTTTCAGCTTGGACATTTTGCTATTTTATCTGTGGTGAAATTCTAGTGTTTAAGGTGGATATATTTTTTGGTTGTGTTTGATATTATATCTTTGGATATTGTAGTGCTGTGAAACCTGCTTTTAAATGATCTACTACTAGAGGAGATGTTGGATGAAGCAGGTTTACAAAATGTAGATATTGGATGAAGCACGTTTTAACTGTAATGGAGAAAAAAAATGTTTTTCCAGTGACTTTAACATCGCTACAACAAAAGACACATGATTTTAAGTCATTTTCGGCGATATATAATCGTCGTTAACTCTATCTCTGCCGTCGATTTACTGACTTTTACGGCAAAATAACTCACTGATTAACATTCATCATTAACAGCGATTCTGAAACCGTTGCAATAGTTAAATACCGGCAACTTATATTCGCTGTAATAAAGCTTCCATGACTCCTTAAGTGCGCAATCTAAGCGAAACTTTGTATAATTGCAGCGACTAAGAACGCCGCAATAACTTCCGGCAATTTTTTCACAATTTTATGGACTCAATTACGACGGATTGTTTATATTTAGCAGCAGTATTAATCGCTGCAATTATTATTAATTGCAGCAATTAATCTAATTCACTACAATAAATTATGATTAACATTTTAATATCGTTGAACGTCTGGCACCAAAAAAATCACTGGAAATTTTCTTTTCCAGCAATTTTTATTGGTATTACCGGTGAACTTGTGCGCGGGGAAAAACTTCTTTTCTTGTAGTCATGTGGAGTACTAGGAAGAAATAAAAACTGAAAACACATGCAGCCATTAATACAAACAGGTTCATTGCATTCAATCAGGACCATGAAAGGAAAATAAAAATAAAAAGAAAAAAAAAAAGAAAGAAGAAGAAGAAGAAGAAGAAAAAGATAGGAGCGGGACAAGATTTGCTAGCTAAAGTTTGCTGAACAAAACCTCAACCCCATCAACTGGAATTGGATGTGGAAGATAAACCATCCCTGCATCTGGGTTCTTTAGTTCCCACCTGACCATTTAATTTGAAATATATAAACATGATATATTGATGATCATTATCAGTGTCTACATTGCATTAATTAATACAGATATATATAGATCGATATTACTTATAAATTATGACATGGATTGATTTTTTCCTTGTAACCAACAGATAAATGATGAAGAAAAAGAGCGAGTCGAATCCTTGCTAGCATGTTTCCAACACAAATTACCTGTCCAGCTCCAAAACTAGGTATGTTCCAGGCCTTGCTGGTTCCTGCATGCATGCGGTTTAGCCATAAGAATATGTTGATATAACAATTATTACAAAAAAATTATTTATTTATAATAAATTAATTTTAATAAAATAACTATTTACAATTTTCAAAATAAATTATAAATAATTTTTTCATCGTAATTAATTAATCACCAAAACCTACTTTTCTTCTAGTAAATATGATCTAGCTAATTATCATGTAATAGTTGACATAATGCATGCATGTGTGCTCACGTACGTTCCATCTATCTGGATTAAAGGACATGGGATCCTCAAAGTTTTCAGGATCTGTGTGCAGGTATCGAGTCCACGTAATCACTTTCCAATTTTTTGGTATTTTGTAACCTGCAAATATCCCATTTATTATTAGTAAAGTAGTATGCAATTGAAATAGTTAGGGACCATGGGCCTTTTAATATATATATATATATATAATAGATATATAAAGAGTACTTCTACACAATTTCTCAATTTTTATATACCATTATTTTTTATTTTATTTTTAATTATTTTTAATTTTTTAATATTTTTATTTTGAATTTGTTTTTTTTAAACTAATTTAATTTTTTTTATTCATTATTTATATATCAAATATTTGATAAAAAAAAAGTGTGGTGTGTGGAGATAATCGTGTGAATAGTAGGAGATTGTGTAGATTTTTTCTTAAATATATTGGTAGATATATGCATAATTCTAATAAAAAAACTTTTAATATGGATGAATAGTACCACTAAATGTTAACGGATCACTATATATATATATATATATATATATTAGAATGAAAAGTAAAGGAACTACGTCTCTATTCATTTTTGCTCCACCGTTCGGTCTCCTCTATCCAGCGTTGTTGGCGCTATGTCCTCCCCTCTCCGGTTTGGCCTTAGTAAACTCCTTTCTAATTTTTTTTTTCATACTTTTCTAAAGTTTTATCAACTTTTTTGGTCCACAGCATCCAAAAGTTTCGATCTACTACTTGTCGAATGTTGACGACTGCCACATGCCAAATATATGGAATGCTTAGCTGTCGATCTATTGGAAGGACGAAAAAGATTGTCGAAATGTGCGACACACGTGCCACACGTGCGCGTGTCAATTCGCTCAATAGCCACACACTGTCGCACCGGAAGGCATCTCATGCTGTTACGCGAGTGCGGTGCCAGGGATTCAACGGCCTCTGCTACCTCAGTCTGCACCACCAGTTCTCTTTCCAGCGTGGTGCGTGTCCTTCACTATCGACACGACAGGCGACCGTTTACTGGTGTATCAACCATTTTTTCGGTTGCTGTTTTCTTGTTTCTCTAATCGAGGTTCAAGATTTAGTGGATGTGAAAATTTCCTTCAATCGGACTAGTTCAACAGAATGCAGCGTACCTCCCTCTACCGCGACTTTTTGTTGCAACTAAATAATTTGTTCATTAGACTATTTTAAAATCGCTTTAGATGGCGTTTCCTCTGTGGGATTGATAAGAACTATACTTATGACTCTGAAACCATTTTTATTCTTTAGTATTTACTATGTCTTTGTATATTTTGAGATGGTTGTTGGAGACTCTTATCTTACTGAAATTTGTATCTTTTAACATTTTATTTTATCCATAATATGCTTGCCTTTTAAAAAAAAGAATGAAAAATAAAGATAACTAATTAATGCATGATGATCATCAATTGGAGCTCGATCCTTTTTAGATAAATAATTGGTTATTTTGAATATACATGTAAAATACATGAACTATTAATAGGATTATAGTGCTCTAATATCTTGCAATTATTAGGATCTTAAAATATTCTAGAACTTTTGAAAATTGTAATAATCAAGTCCCTGCGAATCATAATTCAGTTAATGTCATCATGTACCTTTATACTCAACTTCTTTGGTGGCCCGTCGAAAAGAAAATGGAGCTAGCAATGTTTGCCATATATATTGTTTCTTCCACCACCTATCATATATATGCATCATTGTGATCAATAAGATTAATAAAAACTTTAGGGAAAAAAAAACCATTTTTTAGAAAGTTAGACGACGCCATTGAAGAAAAAAAAATAGAGACCTTGTTTATGTAGTTCAATTGCCCATGAAGATGTTCATGGAAAAAAAGTATTTCCGGCCATAACATCTAGTGGATAAATAAGTAAAAACACAACAAAAGCTTGGTTGAAAAAAGCAATTGCTACAGATAAAATCATTTTTTACCACAAACGAATTTCATGAAAAAAAATCATTATTTTCCACGAAAATTTTTTTTGGTGGCTATAATATTATTCGCCACTCATTATATGCCACGAAGCTCTCACGATAACATTTGGTAGGAAAAAAATTTTTTGTCACCTAATTCTAGCTTTTTGTGACCACTATCTTTCGTGCCAAAATCCACTATTTCTTGTAGTGATGAACTCGCCTTTATTTTTCTTTCTTATAGCCATGTTCTCCTCCTGCATGCATGCATTAATATTTCATGATAAAAGTTCGATGCAAAAAGGTCGATATATAATCCATCATCTTGCTTGATTTCTTTTCTCTTAAGGTCTCTTCAACCATGATCGATCTCCTTATTTTCTAACTACTATTTTATTCAGTGTCATATACCTACCCTTAGCTTGTGGAGGACATTAGGGTATTTGGCAAGATAATAGATAGCCCACATTGATGCAAGGGTTGTAGATTCATATGCTATTACTTCCTGGTTATAACTTAATTTATTCCCTTCTTTATCTCTAATTTGCATCAACCCATCCATTAGATCATTCGTTTCGACTCCATTTTCGTTTATCAACTTCTTCTTTAATTCTACTAAGAAAATTGCATTGAGCTTCTTCCGGCACTGCAAAATTACAAGAACAGTGTTCTTTTTACTATTGTACGTCGATCGATTATATATATATTTAGGACGTTATTTGTCAAGATTAAGGAAGTTAGATTGATCCTCGTTAATTAGCTATATCCATTACTTATAATAAATTGCGAACGTACGGCCTGAAGAGCATGGCGATATGCACTTCCAGGAAAGTTGATTTGGGAATGCCCTTACTCCATGTTTCAATCCCTTCAACAATTCATTCATGTTGTCTAAAAGAGGCCCGGCCCGGTTCAAAGCTTACGTACAAATTATCTTCCAATGCTTTCGAACGTTGCCTTGTACTTTGTAAACAATATTTTGACATGACATGAATTGATTATATATATATATATATATTTTTGGCACAAATATGAATGATAGAGAACATCATTTTTTTCCCCTTATATGTAATCATTTATTGAAAAATTTACAATATTTTCAATCACAAACTACGACATGTTTTTCACTAATTTGTACCTTAAACTATATAACTTTCCAAATTGAGGACGCATATTTAAGGTGGACTAATTAAAAATTGAGTAGTTACATATATAATTTTATCATGAGCTAGCTCGGTTATTGTAGTGTTTGATCTGTTCAAAAGATTCATCACAAAGTACTTCTGCATAAATGATCCCATGCATATTGTACATTAATTCCAAACAAAAAATACTAGTGATGACAGTAAAATCAGTACCATTCGTTTCCAAAGTCTAAAGTAGTGATGGAAGATCAAGTACTAGATTATTATAGTAAATTTTAGAACTCAGCTTCTTCAAAGTTATATGGACTAGATTCTTCCTCAATATACGTAAAACTTTTAGTTAATGAGATGAAGTTATAGAATCAGAGTAATTTGAAGTACTCATAGAATTCTGCTTTGAAGTAAGTGAGAAATCAAAAAACTTGAATGATGCATGCCTGGAAGAAATAAATTATTATATTTAGAATATATCTTAACACTGACCGGCGGCCCTAATAATATAATTTATTTCACGTGATCAACGGTAAAAATAATGTAGAAAGTGATGCCTGATATTCTCATGACCTAGTCTTGTTTTCACCTCATGCTAACAAAATGATTGATTTCACTTATGGTTAAACAGTAACGTAATATTTCTTCGTCTTAAATCTTGTCACCACCAATTATACATGCATGTTGATATGACACGTTTCTTCTGAATTTATAAAGATGAACTTGTTCACTGCAGGAAAGCATGCCATGATGGCCGGTGATCCAAACAGGTGGATTCTATACATTCCTACTCCATCACCAAACCTGCTCATGATCATCATAGAATTTCAAGCCGGCCAGATCGAGACTGATCATATAATACTAACTATATATAATTTGAATTACTTGAATAACATTAGAATTGAATATTTGTCATGAATTAATCCCAAATAATTAACACAGATTTGTTTGCAGGTTTCAATTGTTTTTTATGCATTTAGGAGTCTTTTTTCTGCGTTAAATATTAGGAATGACAATATGTCATACGACCCGTTAACCCAATATGAACACAATACGATAATAGTGGATTAGAGTTTAGTCTTAAAGGGTTTCGGGTCAAAACGGGTTGACCCGTTATGACACGATTGCTTAACGGGTTGATAGCGGGTCAACCTGTTTTAACCCGCTATGACATGTTAAAAAAGTTAAAATTACAAGTATGCCATTACATTTAAAAGTAAAATTGTTAGAATCTTAATTTTAATATTTTTATTATTTGTATTATAATTCATACTTATAGTTAATATTATAATTTTTATAGATATTGTGATTTTAACATTTGTATAAAATTATGCAATTTATGCTAAGTTTTATTAAGTCAAACGGATTAATTTTAGACATATTCAACACATTTACATAAACAGGTTGAAACGTATTATATTTTGTCGTATTAATTTATTTCGTAATATTCACTAATGGGTCATAACGGGTTGACACGACACGACATGTTATGTTAATGAGTTGTGTTAGGGTTTGAGATTTTGACACGATAAGCTTAACGGGTCGGGTTAGGGTTGACCTATATAGTAAAATATACATGTCTTGACACGACATGAACACGATCCGTTGACACGATTTGACACCCCTAATAAAAATACATACCAAAAAAGATCTCGAATCCTATAAAAATTAGGAGTGGCGCTAGGAGCCGGATGAGTGTAAAACTCAATTCTACACCGGCCAATAAAAATGTGCCACACAAGCGTTTCATGAAACAAAAAATTAGACGTGAGTGCACCGAATCCAGTCCTCCTCTCTCAATCTCTCTCCCTCCCTCCCCGATCTAAATCACTTTGGGATATGCTGTAACAATGTAGGAACAACTTTTTTGGTTCAATTTCAATGCTTGACACTAATTGACATAAAAAATAATAAAGAAAATAATTTTACATAGTATTAATATTATTTTCGTTCAAGCTTTGATGCAAGTCATTCAGTTAGAAACACTTTCCATGTGCAAGCATTAAGGGTGCGATTTTGACTCATCTTTTGCAATCATCAACCTAAGAAAGTATATAACTTTAAAACAAAAAAAACAAACAGTAGAATTCTTGGATGATCATACTACAAGTCTTGGTATAATGAATCCAGAGGAGAGGGAAAGAGAGGGTCTCGACAACCCCAAAACTGAAAGCTTTTTTTTTTTTTAATGCTAAAAACTGAAAGTTAAACCGAGAGACAATACCCAAAATCACAGGAAACAAGGGACGACACTAGGGAGAGGGAGAAACATACAAATCGAAGCCCAATCAAAGGAAAATTGCTAAAAGAAATAAAAATAAGAGGGAAAAAATAATTAGAAGAAGAAGATGATGAGACATGTTACCAGTGTGCATTGCAGACAAATCCATTCTGCAGGAAGAGGCCAAATCGCAGAAGAGCGACAAAGATGATGTGGAAGAGATCTGCTGCAAGTAAAGAAAATGGGGAGAAGAGAAAGAAGATACAAATGGGGGGGAAAGGTTGTGATGGAAAGAAACCAGAAAGGAAGAAAGGAATGGGGAGAAGAATTGGAGGGCAAACTCGCGAGAAATAAATGAGCTGGAAAAAGGGAGAATCGAGGGAGAAAGAACTGGGGAAATGGAGAATCGCGCGAGAGAAAAGAGAGAGGGATGAGAATTCGAGAGAAGAGAGGCAGGCGGGATTCAGTGTACTTATGTCTAATTGTTTGTTTCATGAAACGCCTATGTGGCACGTTTCTATTGGCCAGTATAAAACTGGGTTTTATACCCATCTTGCTCCAAGTTTTTTCCCAAAATAAGCAATTGAATAACATGCATATGCCAATGGGACTAATTAACCCACATATAAACTATCTAATCCATAATAATTGCATGAATGGTTGGGATGTAAGTTGCTTTGCCCCTTAACTTAGATTGGGTCATCGTGTAATAGCATGTAATATATATACACATACACACATATAGAGAAATGTTTTAGGTACAAAAATAAATTCATAAAAGTAATCCCATAAATTAACTCACGTGGCTTGATGTGATACGTTAGATTAATATATAAATTAGTTATTTTTATAGTAATGTAGATGTAACGTCATATCATGTGAAATCGTGTAAGGTTGTGGGTCACATGCATGTGTATATATATATATATAATTATATATATAGTACTCGATCAGTCCCTTTGAGGCATTCGAAATTCTAGCATTATTATTTTTTGAATATTTTGATCTTTTTTTATCATTTGCAAGAGATGAAGAGTTTGAGCATAAAAATAAAAAAAAAAAGATCTTACTTACAACGCTTACAGTTGATGAAATCGTTTGGATGAAGAAGAATATTGAAATACCAGAAGAATGTGAGAGTTTCTTCAAAGAAGGGAAAACCCATGTGGCTAGGTGGGAGCTCAACCATGTTTGTAATCGAGGACCCAACTTGAATAAAATCAACATACCAAAGCACATTCCACCGCCACAAAAGCCACCCAAATAGTGGCAAACCTCCTATTAACAAGCAACTCAACCATATCCCCATCTCAGTACTCATGATTTGCACCCCTAAATTAAAGTAATGTTAATCTTGTTATATGACCCATAACTGAGGTGAAATATATATAGTTGAGTTTGATTTCGGGTAGATTATTCGTGTGACCTAAAGTTTCGTAATAGACAAAGCTACTCAACCCATGCAGTACACAAATGGTACGTACATGAAGACTAATAATTCATAGGTCAAGCACCAGTACTCTTTTGAATAGCTCATAGGTCAAGAACTAGTCTTTCAAATAATTAGGAGCATTAATCAAGAGTACACTCCAACCAAATTAAATCAAAGAGTTTTGTCATGTTGCAGTACTTTGCATGCATGTATGTCTTATTTTGGAATATATACAACACTGCATGCCTTACAACTACAGTTAAGAACTTAACGCTATGTCCAATCAAGACAAGTCATGACTTTGTACGCGTTATATATTTTATCCACATTGCGGATATGCTTGATTCTATTTTTGCTTGGTTCCTTACCTGCTCCAAATTACATGTAGGCTTTCTCTTTATAATATTGTTGTTGTACATATATAGAGCTGGCCTGCTCTTTATAATAAGAGAATTGTTAGAGGCACAAAGAGATCTCACAAAGGAGTCCACACACTGATGTGGTAGGCTGTTAGGTTGTCGTGTGTCCTTATTTCCTCTTCAATTTTGGCCAAAAATACCCCTCAACACAAGTTCTCTCGACTACTCTTGCCTTCATTCAACCTTGTCACCGGCCACGACTAGCCACCACCGCACGCCGGCAATTTTCCCATTCGCTAGCGAGCACCTTCAGCCACCATTGAGCCCAACGGTAGGCCCATCTCCCCCATAACTCCCAGTTTCGGAATAGGTCTCCCCTAAACCCCAAAATGGGTTTCACAACCTAGCGCTGCCGTGTACCACCCCCATCAGCATCCATTTATGCTGGTGAACCTCCCCTATGCTTCCTATGCCTAGTTGTGCCTCCACCTTTCCCTACTCTCCCATCGGGTCTCTATGACCCACGGGCCTAGATCTGCCATAGGACCACCGTGCCGCTAGAGGTGGTCGGGAACCACTTTGGGACGTCGATGAGGTGGGAAGGGGGAGGAGGGGAGAGAAAATGAGAGAAAAGAAAAAAATGGGGACACGTGGCACACTGTCACATCAATATGTGAGCTCTCTTTGTGGGATTCCTTTGTGTCTATAATTTTTTCCTTATATAATTTTGATTTAAAGATCTAATTATGATATAGACTATTTATTGTGGAATATAGGCTTACATATAGCTTGAACTTTTTTCCAATCGTTACAAATGGCATCACTCGCAATTTCAATCAAAAGTGTGAAACTTGAGTCATGTCATTATAAATTTATGGGACCAATTAAATACTTTGAATTTTAATTCCTTAAAGTATTTATTTGATTTTGAACTCTAGTGTTACTAAACAAATACTTGGCAACAACAAAATCGTGTTTTTAAAATTATTGACTCTTTAATTTACCCTAGGTTTGGACTTTCGAGAGGATAGTCTCTTTTGGGCTGTGTGCCACTCTAGTTTTCTTCCCATTTTCTCCAATTTATTTCACCCTAATGTTCTCTCCTTTCAATTGTAATCTTCTTCAATTTCTTCTTCAATCTCTTTCTGTTTATGTTTACTTGTTTTTGTTATGCATTCTTAGTGCGCTCTCAGTATTAGGAATATGGAAAAGAGAATAACTTCATATAGGATAATCCGTCTATCCCCATATAACAAAGACGAATCAAAACATGCCACCTAGGCCATCTATCACATCTATTGTGGTATGCATTTTAGAGGAAAAGAAATATTGAAGTTCTGCGATCACCACACAAACTCTCTCTCTCTCTCTCTCTCATTTTCTTCTTCCCCCCTCCCCCCAATTCTTTGTACCGATCAAAAAAAATTGTTGGGATTATGAAAAAAGATGGGGAAGTGCTACCATCCCTATGACTGGAATCGGTACATAATAACCTAGCTCAGAGGCTTGGTGCGGCAATCATCTTCAACAAAGACCACGATTGAGATGAACATATAAATAACCTGGATTAATTTCTTGAGTCACTTTTATTTTATTTTTATTTTTTAAGAATCTAGCTATCATGTATATAGAGGATCTATATAATGTTTGAATGTTTCAAACTTGCTCATTTTGTCTTATTTATTTTCTATGCACAATGGATTTGTTTCTTCATTATCTACTTTCATTAGTGTAATCCCATTTTCATGGTAATTTCTATAAACTTTGTTGTTGTCCTCTGTGGGATAGTGTCTTTGTGACTAAAGAAGTACAAATTTTTTTTAGGAGTGCTACCTATTTTGTAGACCTTTATAGAAAAAATAGCCAAATTTTCATGGAAAACTCCAACAAGGAATTATTAGATCAGAAGAAAGGAAAACAAAGTGCAACATTTCTCGTGCCCATTGACATATGCAAGAGAGAGGGAGAGAAAGAGAGAGAGAAGAAACTCCACCTATAGGATGGACCTACCCAAAGAAGAACTATATGAAAAACTCTCTTCCACGAATCCTAATCCCACAAAAGTTTCAAGAGTGATTCTACACTCACAAAACTAGGATCTTGCCTAGAAATGTTTTTTGGCTATATATATATATATATATATATATATATTTTAACATTGTTAAATATTTTTTAAATTTTAACAAAAAACAAAACATTATAAAAACACACCTTCTTAATCACTATATAAAAAAATTTAAAAAAAATTCAAAACCCCACAATCAGAATTCCCAATCGAAAATCCCGTCTATGGGAATAGGATTTCTCAAAGTCCCAAATTTCGTTGAAAAGCATGCATACAACTTGTACATAGTCATAGACATGAACATTAGTGGTAGGGGACTCAAATAGAGTGAAGCTCTGCCCAATCCCTAGCTCCATTATCCCTTTGCCATTGAAGCAAGCTAAACTAAAAAATGACAGGCTAACAATATCAAATGTTTAACAAAAAATTATGTGATCTATTCTCTCTCTCTCTCTTACTAGTACTTTAGAGTCTAGACTGTAAATTAAATTCGGATAAAAATCCTAGAAAAAATCTCAACTTGAAGAGATATATAGTACTCGTAATGCAAGTTAAATCTGTAACACCCGGACCCAGGACCAAGTCCAAGCCAAGTCCTGTTCTATAATTCTTTTTAGGTTAATATGTGTGGGAAGCCCACTTGAATAATTTTAACAAGAAATTTTGAGTAGGCTACGAGTCCAAACATTTATTTTGATGGGATATAAATTGTTATTGGGCTTGATCAACCTTGATGGGTAGCTCAGTTGGTTCAGGCCCTGGGTTTGCTCACCAATGGTCACCAGTTCGAGTCCCCTCAGGGCCACTGGAGGTTTACCTGACCGTTGACTTCAGAGCTCTGTGGGATTAGTCGAGGTGCACGCAAGTTGGCCCGGACACCCACAGATATATAAAAAAAAAGATTAAAATCATTTAATATTTTATGGACCAAGTGGAATCTATTTATTTGAGTACTTGGCTCAAAAAATTTATGAGACTAGTTAAGTTATTTTAGAATTTGAGAAGAAGCCCCTATTGGAAATTTTGGGAACTTGGCTCATAAAAATATGGGCAAGCTTGGCAAATTTTTGGATCAGTTAAAATGGTTCAACTCACTTTTAAACCCCAAAAGCTCAGGCCAACTCCAGTTTCCCAATATCCTGACTTGTACATAAGTCTCTTCCTCCTCTTTCTTTCTCTTTCTTTCTCTAGACTTTCCAACTGCCTATATAACCCTCTCATGCACGTAGATATCTCCCTCAATTGGGGTTATTGCAGTACATCCTAAATTTCTTCAATTTCCTTCATTTATATGTTTCCCATATATAAGCATATCTGTGTTATTCATGTTTTGAAAACTACCCCGATCAATTTATCAAGTCGGGGCCATCCATCCGATCACCAGCCACATAGGCCACAAGCTTCTACCCAGTGATTTACCATGGCCATAGAAACCTGTCCTTAACTTTCAGTCTCTTTCATGCCAGAACCAATAGAGGTCATTGCACTACCCTCGTTCCATTGGGAAAGATTGCTCAATAAAGTAGTCTTGTATGTCATCCACCAAGAATGCATCCACGCCGAGAACCACTAACTCTTCCATCATGCATGCACATTCGTAGCACATTCGAAAATAAACTACCATAGCCCTCCATCATAACCTCTCTCCTTATGTCATGAAAACTCCCCAAGCTGCCAGCTTCCATCTCATGAAACATCCTATCTCCACATACAATCATCAACCACGCACTCCTCCATGCACAACGGAAGCTACCATTATTGATGCTCTGTTCTAAGCAAGAAAATCATGACTTCTCCATGCACATAGCCCCATAATAAATTATGGAGACCGCCCCCTACAACCACATTCAGAACTCCTGTTTTGCATCCACAAAAACAAAGCACCATCACACACACTCTTCTCCATGTCGCAGCAGCCATGGAGAGCTTGTTCAGCACCATTTCTCCAAGGTACCACCAGTCCCATGGATGCCTCTCGGAGTCCTCACTGTGCCACCTCCATTTTCGATCGACATGTAGAACCATAAGTCTCTCTCTCTCTCTCTCTCTTCATGTTCTAAAAGCCCTAAAAAGTATATGCCACTCCTTGCCGAAAATTGTAGTGACAAACCACGTTGCATTACTGTCCTGGTAAGTAGGAGTGTCAAATCGTGTCAAAGAGTCGTGTTCGTGTCGTATCAAGATATGTATATTATATTATATAGGTCAATCCTAACCTGATCCATTAAATTTATTATGTCAAAATCTCAAATCCTAATACAACCTGTTAATATGATGTATTGTGTCAATTCGTTTGGACCCATTAGTGAATATTATGAAATAAGTTAACACGACACAATATGTTTCAATTTGTTTATATAAATGGGTTGAATATTTACGAAATTAACCCATTTGATTTGATTAAATTTAGCACAATTTTATATCAATCTTAAAATCACAATATCTATAAAAATTATAACACTAACTACAAGTCTAAAATTATAATCTAAACGATAAGAATATCAAAATTAAAATTCTAACAATTTTACTTATAGGTATAAGAGTATAATTATAATTTTAACTTTCTTAACATATCATAACATGTCATAGTGGGTCAAAACAGGTTAACCTGCTATCAACATATTAAGCAATCATGTCTTAATAGGCTAACCCGTTTTGACTCAAATCCATTAAAACTAAACTCTAACCCGCTATTATCGTATCATGTTCAAATTAGGTTAACGGGCCGGCCGGATAACATATGGCCATCCTTACTCGTAAGTCCACTTTGCCTCTCCAATGGTTAGCATGCACACAAGTGATTAAATCCCACAAATAGCATATCACGTAAATATGTTGACCATAAGATTAATATTTTATGATATGATTGTGATAAAATTAAGAGAAAGTAGGTGTTTGAAGGTGAGAAGTATTTCAGAATTTGACATATTAGGCAGAGAAGTTTTAGTAGCTATCGATTATTTTGGAGAGTGAAGATATTTTTAGGGTTACGAGAATTTTAGATTTTTATAAAAAAAAAAAAGCTATTATTTTAGACTGCATTTTGGTAATGAGATAAACTCAGATATTCTATTAATAGTAGTGAAAAATAATTATAAAAATGATAGAATATTGAATATTAGAAGCAAAAAATAGGTGAAAAATAATAGTAAAATAATGAATAGTAATGAAGTATTCTCAATCCACTACCCAAACTAACTTTAGTATTTCAGGCTTAATATCAAAATATGTGTTTAATTAAATATTTAAATAAGTTGTGTCTATTTTATAAGTGACAATTAATATTCACTTGGCATTGTCATGTAAAATATCCAGAAAGTTGAAGAATCCATGTAAGCAAGATTTCTATGCTAGACTTTGCAAGAAATTAATGGCCTGAGATTATTTTATAGAAAAAAAACATGTTTTGTTATGAACAGAAAAATCTTAGTCATTTTGTCTGCATTACACATCTGTATTCGAAGAGAAAAATATTTTTGATCATGACTGGAGTAAATATGAGCTATTTTTAATATTCTATTTTTGAACTATATAGAAAGAGCAAATATGAAGATTTATACATAATTATATGACGATTATCTGAATTTATTGTGTTCTAGATATATTCTGTATCTTGTTGTGATTTGATATGATGTCAAAATCTCTATCATGACATTTTTTTTTGTTATGTTCCAACCTTATTACGGGTGTAAAATTATGATCTTTGTTCGAGTTAATACCAATTATTCTGTTTTTGGTGCATGCAATGTGCAAACAATAAATATGCTTGTATGACACCTACTTTGGAAGTAAAGTCATTTTTTGCATAGTCTTTCCTGTATATACACTTAAGACTCCGAGAATAATTAAGAAAAGATTTCACATTCTATTTTTGCTCGATTGGCTATCGAGATTTGCACAACTCTACTATAGAGGTTAAATATGGAATTCAACTATGATGTGATATTTTAGTTACACTATGTCAAATCACTTTTGAATATGAATATTTTGAAATGTTTTTCTGATATTTTGATAACATGTTTTGGTTCTACATTCTTAAAATAAAAATGTTTTGTTTTATATTATGAATTTTGTAAATGCTTATGTTTACATACTAATAATAGGTTATCTCCTTACTGAATTGTTGATAACTCACACTTTATCTCCACAAATATTTTTCAAATTATTTGAATGTGTTACAGTACTTGAGGAACAAGATTATGATGTGCATGAACGAGATTGGTTAAGCACAATAAATAGTGCAAAGAAGGTTGCCATGGTTATTGAAGAATTTTATTCAATAAATTTGCTTTTATTTGATGACAATGTATGAATTGAGAGGTTGGCAATTTATTTGTGAAAGACTCACATAGTCACATTTTTTTTTTCACTTACTTTTGTGAAATTTATTTGTTATTCACGTGTTTTTTGTTCCCTTTGTCAAAAAGAAATCTAACAACTTTATATCATTACTTATAAGGTACATGTTAGGTTTATTTTTTATCTATAATTTTTTTGAAGTATAGAAAAATATGAATAAGTCAAGAACAATTGATTCTTTCTTAAAAAGAAAGACGTGGATAATTTGAAGAGTAATATACAATTTTATAACGTATGATTATTGTTTTTATAGTTACGCGCAAGAAGTACATTATTTATACTCACATATACTACTACATACTTTATCAATCACTTCCCAAATACAAGCCCGTTTGGATTCAGAGATGAGATGAGATGAGCTATAAATAGTAATAAAATGAGTAGTTGAGATGAGTTGAAATTTAAAATGAGTGGTTGAAATAAGTTGAAAGTACAAAATGAGTTGTGAATAGTAAAACCCACTTAGTTGTTATTTTTGTACAAACATAAAACATGTACAAACATATTTAATATACATAAATATTGTGCAATTATACAATAGAATAATTGGAAGATAAAAAAAAGTTGTAAACATTTATCCAACTATTGGTACATTGTTGAGGGAAAAAACGTTATGTTTTGACGCAGTCTTCCATATTCTTTCATTTGTGTGTCCAAAGTTTTAATCTATTATTTATCTCCAATGTGGTTTGCAATATTCTCAAAATATGGGAGATGTTCCTGTAATGATGAAAACATATGAAGAAGTAGTATATTAAAATTTTGAAATGCATTTGGAAGTATAGATTTTACCTTGTATGTATGTTGCATGAGATTTGCTGTTGTACGATCCAAATATTGATTTGCTACAAATCCGAAAGCACTTAATGAGGTTGACGCGCTGTCATCATATGCTTCTAAATGAACCTAACACCTAATAGTAATAAAGGAATTATTATTTGGTAGTACTAGCGGCTAATATGTTCTACTTATAATGTTAAGAATTTTAAGTTAGGGAGATGATGAAAGTGCTTATCTTCGTTGTGCAGTTGTCGGGTTTTTGCAACTGAAACATGTAAAGTACTTCTCGTTTTCTTCATATCCAGTTGCTCTATTACAACTTTTGCATGCCATATAATGGAATGGTTGACTTAAATTAACCATTTTCAATCTTCCTCGGACCAAAAATGACAATTGCTATTTTGAAATGGAGGAGTTAAGTGTATGAATGAAGATTTAATATTACCTTATCAATTGAGCTAAAAAAAAATAACATTGAAATTTCAAGCACTTGCGAAATTCAAGATCCACAATACAAAGCTCACAAATTCTCATTCTTCATTTCCATTTCATCCCAACCAACCTTTAATCTCTATATCTTAAAAAGACATAAAAAAAAATCGTTGGAAAAAAACGTAAGAAAGTAACTTTTTGAAGAAAGAAACTTATCTTAAATAATAGAAGCATTCCATCATTGGTGCTACAGATCTAAGGCTTTTTGTAATTTTGGATTTCTTTATTATTGGATCAACAAAATTACTGGAACTGGCTCCGCTTGTTGTTTTGAAACTGTTTCCAATTATTTTTTCCAATAATGCATTATTTTGTATTGTCCTAATAGTTTCAGTTAATAATTAAAGTAAAACATCAATATAAAATTTATAACAGTAAGTGAAATCAATTTATAACAGATGGAAGAAGGGGTTCGATAGTGAAAACACTCGTTTGTCTCAACGACAAAGATAAGCCTACATTATAAATATGTATGTATAAATATGTAAATATGTAATGGATAACTAAAGAAATGTTAATATTAAACCGGAAACCATTATAAGATGAGACTTTGAGTCGAGTTCCTATGATAATTAGTTTTGCTAGAATGACGTTATAAATTTCCCGACATTCATCATGGATAAATCGATTTCACATTTTTAGACGTAAGAGTTTTAAGTTACAGAAATTGTAAATGGTGTAAAGTTTGTAATAATAAAAGTATTAGAAGATAGTGAATTACAATTTTGGTAAGTGTTAGTGAGTAAGTATTCATACCTTGGATTGATCACGTCTATATCTTGAACTAATGCTTTTTCTTGGCGGGTGTTCACTTCTCTTAATGGACTCATGTGAAGTGCAACTGCTAAAATATTTGGTGGATGAATTTTTTTTGTTAGGTTGTAGCAGAAAATAATCATAATATGTAGACATCGATATATTTATGTAGTAATTAGCAATTTCAGCATCCATGTCTTTGTATATGTGAACTTCATTTAAATGAACAATATTATATTTTGGTGGCATGATTCCTGCTTCTTCCTCTTAGATATCCTCAATTATAGTTCTGAGTTTAAAACCCACTATTCGTAGAGTTTTCTCTCAAGAAAACTGCATTGAGAGAAAATGACCCTACACATTGCAGGCCAAGGAACAGAGCAGAGCAGTGAAGGGGACTGCTCAACACCACCCTGCTGCATTGTTGCAGAATTACTAGAATTGTATAGTGCAGATATGTGTTTGTAAAATGTAGTGTTGACTTTACTGTTTTAACTTAGAGGATCTGTGTATATATGAGACCTCTATTCTTTGTATTATGGTATCCATTTTTTAGTTGAATGAAAATCAGAGTGGTTTACACTTCTCCCATTTCAGTTTTGTTCTTTCTCATTTCTCAATCTTCAACATCATCTTCAACAATCTTCAACATGGTATCAGAGCGGGTTTAGTGCTCTTCTCATTCATCCACATCTCTTAAGAATTTCTGGTACATAGTATCATTTCAACTTCATCTCTCAAAGTTTCTTTCATCTCTCAGAAATTTTCTCAAACACCTTTTGTGCATATCAATCCACTCACCATTTTCAATAGCAAACACCCACAGAAGACCCAACTTTTACCTTCATCACAGTGATAACACTCATACGATTGTTATCTCACCTCCACTCATCGGGCCCAACTATGTTTTATGGAGTCGTTCTTTTACCTTGGCCATTTCAATCAAGAACAAACTTGAGTTTCTCGATGGAAGCATCGTGACCCTGGAACCCTCTGACCCACTTTATACACCTTGGTTGCGTTGCAACAACTTAATCCTTTCATGGATTCTCAACTCCATCACGAAAGAGATAGCCTCTAATGTGTTTTACATTAGCTCTACAAGAGAGGTTTGGGAGAAGCTCAAAATACGTTTCTCTCAACCTGATAATGTGCGAATATATCAGTTGCAACAACAACTTGGAACCATTACTCAAGGGACACGATCGGTTGGTGAATACTTCACCCAACTCAACGCCGTTTGGGAGGAGTTGTGCAACTATAGACCATTGCCATGTTGTTCTTGTGGACTCTGCTCATGCAAAGCACTCAGCTCCATTGGTGAGGTACAAATCTCAGATTATGTTTTTGAATTTTTAATGGGTTTGAATGATTCTTATGAGAGCATTAGGGGACAAATCTTGCTTATGAGTCCAATCCCTTTTTTGGACAAAACCTTCTCCATGATTATTCAAAAGGAAAGGCAACAGGAGGCACGCACCTTGACTATTCCCATTGCTGAATCTTCAGCATTGGCAGTGGTCATTAATCAAGCCAAGAGAAAGGAAAAGATGGATATCTCATGCCAACACTGTGGAAAACCTGGGCATGCCTGAGAAAAATGCTATAGACTTGTTGGTTTTCCACCAAACTTCAAGTTTACAAAAACCAAACAAGGGCACTCTAGCAGCAACACTTTTACTCCACCTCATGCAGTAAATCAGGTCCTCTCTCAAATGTAGCAAATGAGGAAATGCCACAGCTATTGTTGCTTCAAGATCAAGTTCTAAAACTCATGGCTCTTGTCAATGGGAAGACAACGCAGCTTAATCATGGTCAACCCCTTGCACCTGAACAGCCAAAGTCGCCTCACCGCTCCAATAAGGCAGGTATACTACCTTCCAACAATCTCATTTTTCCAACTTCTACTCATCATTCTTGTAGTGCGTCTAGTCATCATTCAGCACCATGGATAATTGATACTGGTGCTATAGACCATATGATCTGCTCACCTTCACTGTTCACAACCATCACTTGCACCATACAAGCTCATGTCCAACTACCAAATGGTACTCAAGTCGTTGTCACACATATAGGAACTGTGCAACTCTCACCTGAAATCATGCTCACCAACGTTCTATGTGTCCCCTCCTTCACTTTTAATTTACTATTTGTCAGTAAACTCACTCACAACCCCTCTTTGTGCGTTGTATTCTTGCGTGATCATTACTTTATACAGGTCCTTTCTTCATGGATGACGATTGGACTTGCTAAGAATAGTCTTGGTCTTTATCATCTTCTACCCAGCTCTCTCAAATTCAAGTCTTCAAATTCCAAGTTCAACTCACAAGTTGCCTGTACCACAAAACAACCAGAAATTGATATTTGGCATTTTAGACTAGGGCATTTGTCAAGTCAAAGGATGAATTTAATTCAATCCTCATTTCCTGATGTAAGATTTAGCAATCAAAATCACTGTACTATTTGTCATTTGGCTAAGCAAAAGAGAGTTTCCTTTCCCGTTAGCATCACTCGTTCTGATTCAATCTTTGATTTAATACATTGTGATGTTTGGGGACCCTATTCTCAACCATCCTTACAAGGACATCAATACTTTCTCACCATTGTTGATGATCACAGCCGTGTAACATGGGTCCACTTAATGAAATTCAAATCTGAAACCAAACAAATTCTGCAGTCCTTCATTAGAATGGTAGGCACTCAATTCAACTCCAAGGTCAAACAAGTTAGAACCGACAATGGTATGAAGTTTCATATGCCAGATTTTTTCAACACTCATGGGATCCTACACTAAAAAACTTGTGCTTATACTCCACAACAGAATGGTGTCGTGGAAAGAAAACATCAACATCTTCTGAATGTGGCTAGAGCATTACTTTTCCAAGCCAATCTCCCACTAAGGTTTTGGGGTGATGCTGTATTAACGGCCAGCTATTTGATTAATAGGATTCCCACACCAATTCTGGACAATAAAACTCCATATGAGCTTTTGTTTGGTTCTACTCCTTTCTATGCCAATTTGAGAGTTTTTGGTTGCTTATGCTATGTATCCACCCTCAAGCATACCAGAACGAAACTTGATCCGAGAGCTAAACCATGCATATTCATTGGTTATCCAGCTGGGGTAAAAGGTTATAAGGTCTATGACTTGTACACTCACTCCACTTCAATTTCTCGGGATGTCACTTTCCTAGAGTCCACATTTCCCTTCACCTAATCAAGTTCCATATCGGTTTCGGACTTGAGCCCTTCTAGTCTCACTTTACCACCAGTCCTACCAGATATTTCCTTCCCTTTTTCCACATCTAGTGATCTCGCTCAACCCTCGCTCGAGCGAGGGCTAGGTAGTGACTGCGCTCGACATTCGCTCGACACTTCGCTCGAGCGAGAGCCAGGCAGTGACTTCGCTCGACCATCACTCGAGGAGTCGCTTGAGAAAGGACTAGGCAGTGACTTCGCTCGACCCTCGCTCGAGCGAAATTTCGAAAACGCTAGACGTTCTCATCGAGTTAAACGTGCTCCCTCTTACCTACTTGATTATCACTGTGCTGCAGCCTCATCACAGAATTCTCTACATAACTCTCCAACCATTCACCCCCTTGCCTCTCATCTCTCATACACCCACTTATCTCCATCTCATAAATCCTATGCCTTATCCCTCTCTCTCATCCATGAGCCGAAAACCTATGATGAAGCGGTTGTGTCAAATCATTGGAAAGAAGCCATTCAATCTGAACTTTCAGCCCTTGAAGCTAATGGTACTTGGACCATCACCTCTCTACCACCAGGACAAAAGAGCATTGGTTGTCGGTATGTGTTTAAGACTAAGTTGAAATCCGATGGCAGCATTGACAAGTATAAAGCCCGTCTAGTAGCTAAAGGTTACACTCAACGGGAAGGCTTTGACTATCAAGAGACTTTTAGCTCTGTTGTCAAACTCACCACCGTGAGATTATTTCTTTCTCTTGCTTCTGTCCATGATTGGCATTTAACCCAACTTGATCCACAATGCATTCCTTTATGGCAACCTTAATGAAGAAATATACGTGGATCTTCCTCCCGGTTTTCAGCTCAAGGGGGAGTCTCACACACAAGGTGAAAAGCTTATATGCAAGCTACACAAATCTCTCTATGGCTTGAAGCAAGCCTCTCGGCAATGGAATTCGAAATTCACTTCATTTCTCATCTCAATGGGTTTTCATCAATCACAATCAAACTACTCATTGTTTACTAGACATGACAAATCTGGTTTTGTTGCTCTTCTTGTATATGTGGATGATATCATATTGGGCAGTGGCAACTTGACAATCATTGAAGAAATCAAGAGTCATCTACACTCTCAATTTAAGATTTGAGACCTAAGAGTCCTTAAATATTTTCTTGGATTAGAAGTAGCAAGATCGTCATCAGGTATTCACCTGTGTCAAAGAAAATACACTCTAGAAATTCTAGAGGATGCTGGACTGCTTGGGAGTAAGCCTGTTAGTACACCGATAGAGCAGAATCACAAGTTATCTCACTCTTCCACGGACTACTTGACTGATACTACAAGCTATCGTAGACTAATTGGAAGACTCATCTACCTATCCAATACTCGGCCAGATATCACATATGCAGTCAATGTTTTGAGCCAATTTGTTGATAAACCGGCACAAGAACATCTACATGCAGCTCATAGAATTCTAAAGTACTTGAAAGGCTCGATTGGGCAAGGTGTCTTCTACTCCTCTAAAACAGATGTGCACCTCAAAGCTTATAGTGACTCGGATTGGGCGACTTGTCCTGAGACACGAAGATCAGTGACTGGTTTCTGTGTGTTTCTTGAAGACTCATTGATTAGTTGGAGGTCCAAGAAGCAACCCACTGTGTCTAGATCATCGGCTGAAGTTGAGTATAGAGCATTGGCATACACGAGCTGTGAAATTGTTTGGCTTAACTACTTGTTAAAGGATTTTAGTGTGCACCAAGAAAAACCAGCAACTCTCTATTGTAATAGTCAATCAGCAATTCATTTGACCAAGAATCCTATCTTTCATGAGAGGACCAAGCATGTTGAGTTAGACTGTCATTTTTTTCGGGAAAAGGTCTTGGCTGGAATCATTACTATGGTTCATGTAGCCTTAAGGTTTCAATTGGCTAACATCCTCACCAAGGCATTGTCAGCCCCCACTTTTCAGTTTCTATTGTCCAAGATGGGTGTACTCAATATCTATTCCCATCTTGAGGGGGAGTCTCAAGAAAGCTATATTGAGAGAAAATGACCCTACACATTGCAGGCCAAGGAGCAGAGCAGAGCAGAGCAGTGAAGGGGACTGCTCAACATCACCCTGCTGCACTGTTGCAGAATTACCAGAATTGTATAGCGCAAATATGTGTTTGTAAAATGTAGTGTTGACTTTACTGTTTTAACTTAGATGATCTGTGTATATATGAGATCTCTATTATTTGTATTATGGTATCATTTTTTAGTTGAATGAAAATCAGAGTGGTTCACACTTCTCCCATTTCAGTTTTGTTCTTTCTCATTTCTCAATCTTTAACATCATCTTCAACAATCTTCAACATTTTCTTTGATGCCTCGGCTCTATTGGTTTGACAAGAGCATTACTTACGTAATAAGATTGTTAAATATGTAGTGTATCATCGCATAAGTCAATATCTCTGTCGAAAATTAAGGTTGGCACGTTATTTCCCTCCAAAGAAGAAGGATATATGTAACACCCAAATTTTATCAAAAACCTTTCTGCTTTTAAAACTTACCTATTATTATTTTTTCCTTTTTTTTTTCTTCTTCTTTCCATCTCAACACCCGCCCGCCCTCCGGTATCGCCTAGGATCACGGCAACTCCAGATTTTTCGGACTTCACAGCCCTCCACTCCGCGTACACGTTCCTTTAGGGTTCTCATACACACACATATATGTATATGTATATATTCACGCGTCTCTGGCCCTTGCATGCACGAAGAGAAACCCCTAGCCGCAGCCCTTCCTCTAGCTTCACACTGCAGCCCCCCCCTCTAGCTTAACGCTGCACCCCGTGTCTTGTGGTCGCCACTACCAGCAACCGAACCGCAAACAACCGTGCCCAGCCACTGGAAGCCACCCCATAGCTCAGCCACACCCAACCTTATCAGCCCTAAACCCACGACGGACGGAACCAGCCGCTAGCCACCACCTGAAACGTCCCCTGTTCTTGGTTCCCGAAACAGAGCACTCATCAACGTGCTGCCCGACCGGAAACCACCCCTTGGCATCAAGCCTCCTTCACTTTGTCGCCGCTTGCTTAGACTTTGCCGCCAGGCACCTCCATCATCCAAGCTCTACAGCTCCGTCACGTTTCTTCCTTTCCCGGTGAGCTTCCGCTGCTCGTTGCCATCGTTATGTCTCCTGCGGTAACAGGCATGAGTTTGAAAAATTTTTTGGATTGTTATTTTATTTTTATACCCAACGGACTTATTTTATCATTGGGTTCATGCATGACATTTTATCAATTCCTAATATACATCATTTCAGTAGCCTGTGTTTCCTTTAATTTCACGTGTAATCAACCTTGTTTTAGGTATACATATATATGTGTGTATATATATATATATATATATATATTTGCAGAAAACAAAGTTTTAATACGTTTTTTTTAGAACAATTTAGTCTATCCTTTATCTCTTAAAAGTATATAGAGATGCGTTTGTTTTTCTTTCAAAAGCGATGGGTTTGTTCTCTCAAAGCAGTGTAAGGTTTTATTGTTTGGGGCACGTTTCGTTGGACGTCATCGGCAGGTTGCAGTAAATTATTTTTGGTGCTATAAACGGTTTTGTTTTAACTCACCTCTTTTCCGTATTTTAGTATTCTTTATTTTCTAATTTCTGCAGAGGTTGGGTTTGGATTTGGAAAACTTGGATTTATTTGATCATTAAGTGAAAATTTAGGAATTAGAGGATTTATGATATTTTAAGATTTTGGAGGATTTCGATAAATTCAAAGCATTTGGAGAGAGTTGATAATCAGAATTTGAGGGTTTTTATATATTAAGAGAAGATAGTGGATTTTATGTCTCACGTCTTTTTTTTTTTAGGTTTGTGATCATTTGGAAATTTATGGAGTTACGTGATTATTTTATAGGTGAAGATTGATTTTGTTCAGCTTTATTGAGGGTAATTCAGAAAGTTAAGAAATTCAAGTAAGCGGGGTTCCTATACTAGACTTTACAAAAAAAAATATGAACTGAGATTTATTTTGAAAAATATGCATGTTTTAGTTACGAAAAGAAATTTTGAAATCACCTCAGTTTTGTTTCGCATATGCATAAGAAATCGTATAAGAATAAAATATTTTCTGGCATGAACTGGTGTAGACATGAGCTATTTTGTTGCATTCTATTTTTCGAACTGAAAAAGAGCGAATATGAAAATTTCTGTATAAATGATATTAATGATCTGATTCTGTTATTGTTTTGGAAAAATTTTGTACTCGGGTATGATATGATATGATTTCTGAAACCTCTGGCATGACATTCTGGTTCTGTTTCGCTTTGTTTAGTCCTGGGTTGGTACCAACTATTCTGTTTCCGGTGCACCCACTTTGGTTGCAAAGTGGTTTTCTGCGTGGTCTTTCCTGTGTGCACACTTGGGGCTTCCGAGAATAATAAGGGGAAGATTCACATTCTGTTTCTGCTCGGTTGGCCGCCGAGGTTTGCACAACCCTACCACGGGGGTTAAACATGGTATTTCTGTTCTGATAAGATGTTTCAGTTATGTTATGCCAAAAGGATTTTCTATTTCTGTTTATATTAAACTTTCGCTCTGATTTTTGATAATGTAGCCTGCTTTTACATTTTTCTGAAAAGTAAGAATATTTTTCGTTCTGCATTCTGAATTTTTGGTAAATGCTCATGTTTGCACACTAGTATATGTTCTTTGCTTACTGAGTTGTGGATAACTCACCCCCTCCTCTAATAACATTTTTCAGATAGTTGAGATGGTGCAATGCATTATCAGCAAGGGTAGCCATTACTAGAGAAGCTTGGTGATCATAGGAGAATAAGTGCTCGTGGATACATTTTTTTCTAGTCGTAGTAAATATTTATCTTCATTGATATTTCTAGTATGTCAAGTTTTGGATTGTTACAAGTATTTGAAGTCATTTGATTTTATTAAAGTTTATGTTTAGTTTCTTGGAGAGTTTCATAAATATTTGTTATTTAATTATGGAGTGTCCTTTTTATATTAGTCGGTTATTGGAGAATTTGGAGTATATGAATTGGTGTTTTGGGATGATTTGAGAAAAAATGACCTAACTCTCTGGACCTTTGGGAGCGGGGCGTTACAATATAAGTTAGTTATTTATTTTTGATTAATAACTAACATGGTATTAAATAATGAAGAGAAATATTTTAATACCTCATCCTCTATTAGTATTAAATTTTGATATTTTGTTGTCGAATTTTGTCCGGTATGTTTTGGTGATTTTTCTGAGACAATCCCCTTGATTTTTCAACATTTTGTGTTTGGATTCATATCTTTAATGGATGTATATAAGATCCGCATCTTTGTTGCACTTAAATGAAGGAAGAAACAAATGTTAATGCGTAATATAAAATTTATAGTATAAATAAATAAGATGAGAAGAATAGATAAGAGAAAACAAACCTGAAGAAATCGAGAACTGAGAAGCAAAGAAAGGAAGTTTGAAATAGAGGAAACAAAGGAACAGAATGATGAAAGCTGAAAATTTGACGCAAAAGATATCAGTAAAGTAAAAAGTGAAGAAGATAAGTTTTAATTTATTCAGACAAAAAAATTCATAATTTATGATAAAAAAATTTGTTTGCTTCAAATCTGGAAGCATACTTTTCTAAGATTTTTTCTGTTTTTTTTTTTTTGTTTTTTTTTTCCTATATTGGATTGTTGCACATTCTTTTAATTTATTCAGATATTTATTTTTTCTCTGTTTCCGTTCTGTTTTTTCGTTCTTCTTATGTTAGAAGAGTGGAGCTTTATTATAAAAATTGGTTTTTTTTTTTTTTGTCCCCCTATACTGTGTTGTTCTTATCTCTTTGTCTGCGTTATTCCTCACTCTGTTCTTAATTTCTTTTTGGTTGGATATACTCATGTCTTCTTCTTTTGTGTTGTTTTGTTGGTTGCATATATTGTATAATGTGTTCTCGTTAGTTTCTTAGGTTCTATTTATTTTTGGTTTCCTGTATAGTTCGACATGCACGTTCTTTTATTTCATTCTTTGTTAAGACTTTGTTAGAATTTTTCTGTTCTCTTTTTTCTATATTGAATTGTTATGTTTTTTGGTTATATATATATATATATATATACTATTCTCTAGTTTTAATTAGTCTGTTGGTTTATATAAAATAAAAATAATTACATTACGCTCTAATATTGTATGGAACACTTGAGTTCAATGAAGATTGGTTTGGAAAGGTTGGATTGTTCTATCCAATCTGTTCCTTTTTTGGTGTTATATTTCTGATTTCAACCAAGTGACAATTCTTGTTTTTGTAATAAGTGTATTAGTATGTTCATTTGAAAAAAGTGACTCTCTATTAGCATATTCTTCTGTTTTATTTACATATTACATGCCCTGTCGATATCATTTTTGTTCGTCTATATGGATCATAGTTACTTTCATATGATGTAATAATTTATGGAAGATTTTGGGTTCAAAATAGTTTGGCACGTTTATTGAATATGTTTGATCTTTTTTCTATTCATTCTTGAAATGTTTTTTTCTTTCAATAATAAAATAATTCTTAGGTTATGTATTCTTCAAATCTCAGCATATCAATAATCTTTATATAGCTAATAAATACAAAATATGAACAGCATGTAAGCAAATCATTCAAAATAACCTACGGTAATTTTTTTTTAACATTTAACTAATGCTTCTAGACAAATAACTAAATACATAATCAGAAATATTTAGTTTAGAAGAAGAATCATAAGATCATACCGACTGATGTTGAGAACTGATGAAGAATATAAGCAAATTTGCAAATTAGAAAAAACAAGGAGAATAGTAACTTTTGTACGAAGCTCAAGTAAAGTAAAGTAAAATAAGCAAATACATTTATATATTAAGAGTCAGACGAGATCGTAAAAAAGAGAGAAACTATGTTTATCAAAATGGTCATTCGGTGCAATTGAGGAGAGGTTAATCGCACCAGCACAACATACACGTGTCACATCTGTATGAAGGTAGCAAATTAGTTACACACCCATTTAGATCATGATTTTGCCAAGTGTTTGATGTGATTGTAAAAAAAGTAAAAAAAGTAAAAAAAAAAAGATTGCCAACTCTACAATGTCGAAAGTCTTCCATGATGCTAAGTGACGAAGGATGGTAACTTTTGTATAAATTGTAGATGGATAAACTAAAATGAGCATCAGATGACATCATAAGAAAGACAAAACTGTTTTTACCAATATAAGCATTCTGTGCAAGCGGTGCGAATAAAAATAGTGAAAAGTGAGGTAAAAGACAAAGTTATTTTCGTAATTACAAATAAATTTTTACAGAAAACCAAGATGAATAAGCAAAAAAATTAAAGGACAAATCTGCAAAAAATCGAGCAGAATGTAAAAGAACTGAAATAGACAAATGGCAGCTCCACATGTATACCCATTCGATAGAAACGGCAAGATTCTGTAGAAGAAGCGAACTAAAATGGTGAAACGATGCATTGCGAGATGCCTCTAACTCAAGTCTTCAGTTCACTTCAGTCCAAGACTTCCTAAAATTCCAACCGTGCCCCTCATATGTTCTTCACAGCAAACTCTAGGCCTCAGTCGTCCCTCACCTTCCAATTTGATCGTAAATGATTGGGTCTTTAAGAAGAAGAAAAAATTTAGAATAAAGCGAAGAGGTGAGGGGAGGAAGAAATCGAAGAGACTGAGAAGGATCTAAGAATGATAAAATGGGGAAAAAATGAGAAATAAAATATTTTTTTAGAAAGAGAAATGATAGATGTAATCGTGAAATTATAAATAACGTGTAATTATTTTAAAAAAAAATGAAATCTATTGTTAAAAAAATTAAAGTGATTGCACGTTATTTTTAATTTTATGATTGTATGTAATATTATTTTTTTAAAAATAAAATTGAGGGATAAAGAGTGAAAAGAAGTACAAAAAGAGAGGTAAAACTAGAACAAATCTTACTCGACAACTGCTGCTTATTAGCGCGCACTTATTAATATAAGAGCTATATATATATATATATATTAGTAATTTTGCAACGTCGTCTGATCATTTGTTATGTCTATCTAATGCTTGTACTTAACTCCGATATTCGATAATTTGCCAGTGGTATTAAAAAACTTATGATTTGGACGTATGTGATATATTCGAGATAAGCACAGCTACTTTCCAGCCATTGATCTGATGTGGTATCTCCTTATTAGAGAAATGCTAAAACGCATGAAATGGAATAGGCACGAGCAGCACGAAATCCGTAGCAACAGGCTGAAAATCCCATTTTATCCTTCCATAAAAACAATCCTGTCGTTCAACTCGTTCCGGTTAAAGGTGTAAGAAGATGAAATCGGATCAGTAAATCGGATCGAATCCCATGGATTAGATTGGGACCGGATCGGATTAGATAAATTCGATCTAGTCCAGTCTATATTTTGTATAGATCGAATATTTTTTATTCCGTCTTGATTTACGGTATTTTTTTCCTGACCAAATTAGATCGAATCGGATCAAATGATTTATATATATATACGTATATATAAATAATAATATATAAATTATAATATTAATATTAATACAGATTAAGAGAGGTAATATAATATATTAATATATAATATATACTCTTATAATATTAAGATATTATAATTTATAGTAGTTAATTAGTTATAATATAAAAATATAAATTATAGAGTCATAATATATCTATATAGAGTATTAATAATAACTTATAAATAATAAGTATATTATTATTATTTAATATATTATTACTAATTTATCATTATTTACTAATATATAAATTTATAATATACTAATGCAATAGTATATTTTACTTTTTTATTTAGAATATATATTTTTTACCAATTGTTTTAAGAGTAAGTTTTGTTTTTTAATATTAATTGGCTTAACTCTATGATAAATATGCAAATTTGGCTGAAAATGATTAAATTTGGACTAAAAATTATTTTTCATCATGGCAAGATTTTAGATTAAATTTAATCTATTAAATCATATCAGGTGCCCCTGAATTGGACCGGACCGGATCGCTCTTGGACCGAATTGGACCGACTGATATGGACCGAATAGGAATTCGGTCCGGTTCAAGGTGAGAAAATTTTTATACTGAATGGAACCGATCCATATTTTTCTCGGACCAAATCAAATCATTTACCCCCCTTATTCTAGTGATTTTTTTAAGTAAAAAAAATAAAAGAAACACCGCAGGCTACTTTACATTTTTTTTTGTCAAATTTCTTCAAGTTGCAGAGGACCTAAAGAATACACATACAAATGAATATAAAATGAAAAAAAAAATTACTAAGTACACATATAAATGAAGATGAAAGTTTCAGCTTTAGCCGGGTGTGAAGCCCTTGTTCAAGTGAAGAACACCTAATCCAATCAATTGGGCTCCTTCATTTCCTCTTATGGAAGGAGAAACGATACCCAGAAAACTACAAGTAAAACTACAATCAGGTGAAATTAAAGCTTTGCTTACAATTAGAGAAGGTGAGAGAAAAACTACAAAGTACTTTAGATCTGATCTAGGAATAGGCTTTGGTAGCATAGGAGTGGGATTTCCATGCTCCAATAACATAAACAAATCAGAGAAAATGTCGTGAATCAGTGAATCTGAGCGAGACGATGAACTAGCGGTACGGAAGGAGGAGAAAAGCAAGGGAGGAGAGAGAAAAACAAAATTGACTTTTTATTTATTTGTTTTATTTTTATTGTACTTATCCACTTAGCAGTATTCATGCATTTTGTGTTTATACATAGGCTTCTTTGTAGTAGCTCTCTTCCTTATTATATACAAGTGGAATATACGGAAATAACTTTGGCCTGCACTGGATCATTGCAAAGCCTCTTTCTCTATATGAGCAATGCAACTACGTGTAGTTGGTATTATAATGAATACAGACAAAGCACTCGGATCTACCTAATTTGTTTAGGCATTAAAATGTATGTATAATAAGTACTATATATAGTTTTACTTTTATAGGTTCCTTTTTACAATTATTTGATTTTAGGATTTTTACTTTTAGATCAACTCTCAAACTCTTCTATTTAGACACATGACGGTATTCTTAAATTGACAATTACGATAATTAATAAAATTGGAGATCGGCCTTTTCCTTATAAAAAGGAAAGGAAAGAAAAGATCATGGATCCGGGATATGGAAGTACTGTGGCTTGATTAAGCGATTAATTTCATCATGTAACAAGATGACACGTATTAAAAATTTAGAATTGCTTTACGTAAGCAATTTTATTAATGAAATTGTTATTTTATGCATGGAATGATATTTATATATTACAAAGTGTTACATTTATTTTTGTACTCCGAGACTACGGAATAGTTGTTATATATCCAATATTGGCGCCCCATTGACCCGATCTGAAGAAGTGTTTTTGAGGCCACGAATTGGAATTATGACAACGAATCTGGATCTCCACGAGTCCTGATCTAGACCATATAACTATACAGTTCTTCTTTGGACAGGTCTAATTCAATAACTGGACTTTGATTAATAGATACGTACCAATTAAAAACTGCCACCTCAGTATTTTACAAAAATAAAATTTACGCCTATCCACACCATATTCTCCCCCTTTATCTCGTTTCTTCTTTTCGTGGGGCTCTGCACCCTCTCTCATTTCTTCTTCTCCCCCAGGGGAAAAAAAAAAAAAAAAAAAACTCTGTGCAAAGCATAGTCGGAAGGGAGCCAATTGTGCAGAGAAGAACACAAGGAAACATCATAAGAGAATTCAATCCAATCCCAAGCGGGCTTGCAATGGGTTTTGGCACAACCGTAAAAGGCAGGACTAGAGCCAATAAATTTGAAGAGGATGCTGCAGATCCTTCATGACCACGAGACCCAGAATCCACTGACCCATTATCCGTCGACTTTCTCTACTTTTTGTGTTCTAATTTTTCTGATCGTTAGAGATAATTAATTCAAACTCGTCAAAATTAACCCAAAATTGATTTTAAATTAAGCCAAGGGCTGCTGAATTAAAAGATCAAAGCCAATATAAGAAAAAAATTGACAAAAACAAAAAGAAGTAAACGGATATATATGATCAAGAACAATACTCATCAAAGAGCTTTAAGCATGTTAATGTATTGTCCTCTGAGAGATAAAATGACAATGATTATGTGAAAATCATAGAAAATTCACTCTTTTTTCAGCCAGTTCCAGAACGACCAATAGACATACAAACTGCTTACGGAGAAGAAAGGAAATGAGAGAGAGAGAGAGGGTGGGCGCAGCCAACGGGAAAGAAGAAATTATTTTTTTCTGTGAATATATAGCATCACTGGAGATTAATTGTGCTGCCTACGTGCCTGTTTTTCATTGGAGTCTATTACATGGAGAAAAACGGTTTTGTCCGATTTGAAGTTTTTATCATAATTACTTTATCGGGTTCCAATATTGTAGCTCCCTTGACCCTATACATCCAAGCGTTCTATCAATGCTACGTAAATTTAGGATCTCAATGAGTCTAATATTTAACAAATTAACTTCGCCATTAATCATCCTAACTCAACTCTATGTGCAATTGGTACTTATGAGTTGGGGACATATCATCATGATCATTATATATGATAATAATTAATATATTGTAACTTGATTTGAATTTGATTAGTTCAAACAGCCTAATGTAAAACTTATCCTACATATAACATTACCCATATTAAACATGCCAAAAATATATATATACATATTAAAAATCCCTAAAGAACTCAATCGATGGAGCATATGCATGCTATGCTTCTCATGCAAATCTAAGCAACAAGATTATGTCCAACGTACATCTAAAATGTCATGGGTTAAGATGACCTAATTAATTAAAGACCAATAGCACTCGTTCAATTAACTAAATCACAGCCATTTGAAAGTCTACTAATGCTGGATAATTAAACTAATTACTTTGTACAGTACATGAATGTCTAGTGATGATTTAGTTTCAGATAATATTATAATAACTTATTCAAAAACTTATTTCCGATCGATATTCTTTGTTAATGCTGCTGGTTTTCAGGAGGCGCTGGGACTCGGTCAGGAATTCCTACGTAAAATATGTAAGGTAGAAGAGAATACGAATAAATAAAACATTCATACCAAAGTGAGATTAAAAAGAAAATGGAAGTAATTTCTTCTTCACTGGAACAAGACAGTAGTACTGATCATCCACCCCGTACTCCTCTTCCTCATCATTCTTCAACTAAAAAACTAGGGGGATGGAAATCTATCGCCTACATCATTGGTAACGTGTCTGTATGGTGCTTTTTTTTTTTTCCCAGCAGTTAAAAATGGATAATTAAAATTGTTTTGCATTTTTTTGTTGTATTTTTCGTGGATTAAGGGAATGAATCCTTTGAGAAGTTGGCATCGATGAGCTTGATATCCAATGTAGCAGTTTACCTGGTGACAGAATACAACTTGAGAGGCATATTTGTTGTAAATGTGGTTAACATCTGGTATGGAACCTCCAACATTGCATCAATTGCAGGCGCTTTCATTTCTGATGTTTATCTAGGCAGGTTTCGTACTCTCATCTTTGGTTCCCTTGCGTCTCTTCTGGTAATTAAACTGACCTGCTCTTTCTGATTTCTAATGTTATATACGATGCAATCTTTGTGTAAATGTTTTGAAAAAGAATGAAATTTATTATTAAAAAATTAACTTTTTCATATAATTTTTATATTTATTTATTTTTTATAAAAAATTGTGCAATGTTTACTTATTTTACGACTCTAAATATCGTTTTTTAAAGAAGGGATTTTGCAATGTTTTCAAGTCATATGGTTGCATTTCACAGGGTATGGGGGCCATGACCTTAACTGCAGCTCTACCTCAATTAAGACCCTCCACCTGCAACAGGCAATCCCAATGCCCAAAGCCCCAAAGTTGGCAGCTAGCTTTCCTCTTCATGGCTCTAGCAATGCTATCAATGGGTGCAGGCGGCATCAGGCCATGTAACATAGCCTTTGGAGCCGATCAATTTGATACCCAGACCAAGAAAGGAAGAGCACAATTAGAAAGTTTCTTCAATTGGTGGTATTTCTCCTTCACACTTGCTCTCATTGTCGGACTCACTGCTGTTGTCTACATTCAGACTAATGTCAGCTGGGTTTTAGGCTTTGCCATTCCCACTGTCTGCCTTTGTGTTTCCATAGCCATTTTCTTGATTGGCCGCCACACTTATATCTACAAAAAATCTCAAGGAAACATCTTTGCAGACTTGGCCAAGGTGATCATAGCTGCCTGTCGGAAGCATCGGCTAACTGCCGGACCGGCCTCCGAACACACATTTTATGATCCTCCGGTGACGGGATCGGAGTTGTTGACAATAAGGCATGTTCATACAGACAGGTTTTTGTTCCTTGACAAGGCTGCTATAATTACAGAACCAAGTGAATTGGACAACCAAGGCCGTCCGAGAAATGGATGGAAACTTTGTAGTCTGCAGCAAGTGGAACAACTTAAATGCTTAGTTGCAACTTTGCCAATTTGGGTATCAGGTATTGGTTGTTTCATGACCATGGATCAGCAGAGCACGTTTGGGGTCCTTCAACTGATGCAAATGGACAGATCCATTGGAACCCATTTCAAGGTTCCACCAGGTTGGGTGACCATTACACCCATGCTTGCACTCTCGATATGGATCTTCATTTATGAGCGCGTTTACATTTGCCAGGCAAAGAAATCGACAGAAAGGAACAGGAGACTGACGATGCAGCAGAGAATAAGTACCGGAATTGTGATGTCAATCCTGTGCATGTTGGTTGCTGGGGTTGTTGAGAAGAAGCGTCGTCAAACAGCTTTGAGACATAGATCGTTTATTTCACCTATAAGTTTTGCATTGCTCTTGCCGCAGTTTGTGTTATCTGGTCTGACGGAAGCTTTTGGTTCAGTTGCAATAATGGAGTTATTCACCATGCAAATGCCAGAGAGCATGAGAACTATGGCTGCAGGAATCTTCTTTCTCAACTTATCCATATCCAACTACTTGGGATCCCTTCTTGTCAATATCATCCATCATCTGACTTCGAAAAGAGGCAAATCGCCATGGTTGGGGGGTCACGACCTGAACATGAACAGGCTTGACTACTACTATTACATTGTTGCAGCCCTCGCAGCTTTAAATTTTGTGTACTTTACTTTCTTTGCTAGCCGTTATGTCTCAAGCAGTAGGGTTTGTAGTGGGACAGGGCAAATCCCATTAGAGAGTTCGATAGCAAGCCATGCATGAAATTTATCGGAACGAGGTAGAACCAGACAATTATGAGCTATGATGGAAAGGATACTTGGAGATCATGCATGGCAGTGGTAACTGCATAATCAGTAACATTGAACTGTTGAATTTCTATTGTTCTAGATAAAATAACTAAGAGTAAAATTTCGTATTTTTTGGGTCTTAGAAGGAGATGCAATATGTGATTTTAATTAACATCGGGTTTTACATACTTATAGGTCGAGTTTCAAGAGCTTAAGTTTTTTGGATTTAAGCTTGCAAAAACGATGAAAAAGAGAAGATGGGAGAGCACGACCTTGACGGCTAGAGAGTCTCTGACGCTTAAGTTAGCGAGGGCTTAGAAAGTTTATATATTATGAGAGTTTAAAATGAAGAGTTTCTTCATATTTGGGAATCTACTATTTATACTTAAAGCTTGAGAGAACAGATCATGTTTGTCTTTATAGGACTCTCATCTTTTTTACTATTCATTTGATCTCTTCCCTATAGTCTTGTCACTATCATTAGTAATTCCTCTGAATACCCTTCCTCACATTCAATCATGCTCCCTGATCCCCAAGATATTAAACCAACCCTATTCCCAACACAACCCCAATTAATGCAAGCTCATATCTTCCACCCCCCTTCCTTCCCCCCCCCCCCCTTTTAAATGCTAAATCGACACCACAAGAATTTGTGGATAACAACAATCCATTTTCAAGCTCATCACTCTTCAAATAAATTACAGCCCAGTTTGAAAGTCTCTCCGACCCAATCCACAATCACAATCTGCAAGCCTTCTTTCTCTTTTTCTGGAAAGTCATATCTTGTCATCAAACCCATTAACCCCGACAAGCCCAACCCATTAGTTGAGCCCATCCTCACTCAACCTCAACCTTTCTATTCCTAAAGCCCATTCATCAACCCCTCTAATTAAAGTGTTGTCCCCAATCACAGAAATTCCCTTCCACAAATTTGTCTTCAACCGTAGAATCCTTCATTGATCCTCTTCCAATCCCCTTTGAATACTCTTCTCTAATCCCATTCCAATTGCCTTTGAATACTCTTCTTTTGTCCTCTTCCAACCCCTTCTGAGCACTCTTCATCTATCTTCAACAACAAATTTGTCTTCCAATCCCCAAAGAGAGATATCCCTCCCAAGAAAAGAGCCTCAATATTTAGTCCATCTTCAATTGAGCAAGAGAACCTTGAAGACGGTGCTAGAAAGAAATAAGTTGTATTCGAAGAAACAAACAATGTTGACCCTGGAGAGCTTGCTTCAAGCGTATAAAAAGAATGGAACAAATGTAAAAAAAAAAAAAAAAAAAAAGAAAAGTAAGAGTCGTAGCAGATTCTCTTCTTACCAAAGGCAAAGAAAAATTCAGTATGACGGTAACTCATTTCAGCACTCTCCTATAAAATTAGCTCACTCTAGTAGCATGGCCTATGTGGCAGGGTCTAACCTACCACTAAATCATATATGAAAATACTATCATGGGATTATAAAGGTTTGGCCCGTTCCTTTACAAGGAGAAGTCTTTAGGACTCATATGAGGACTCACCAAGATTGTAACCGATTCGATTTGGTTCGATTTTGTACATTTTTTTTATAACCAAATTGGTATACAATAGTTTTGAGAATTTAAGAACCAGTTCATTATCAAAATCGAAACTTCCAGTCTTTTTAATTTTGGTCCATTTTTTTGTTCTTACAGATTATTTATATTAGTAATACTATGATATTTAGACTTCTTAATATAGAATCTAAAGTGAAAATAAAATAAAATCCATTTAAGATCGATGTTCTATAAAAAAATAGTTGAGAAATTTTATCATCTAGACCTCATTAAGCAAGAAAAGAATTTATTCAAACTCTTAATTATAGCATTATAAGTTTTATGTGATACGAAAATATCTAGATTTTGCATGAAATCTAACAAAGTAGCTTACATGCTAAAAAAAAGATGACATCCTAAAAGATCCTTTGATGGTTTGTATGAAGAAAATAAATTCTAAATATTTCATTGCAAAAATAATAAGAGATGAATATTATTCCATAAAATATTATCGTTAGAATCTGGAACATATATTAAGTTATGTGTTTATAATTTATTAATTCTACGTGTATGTAGCAAATTATCGAGATATAATTTTATATGTAGTTTTGTTTTAATAGTTTTCAATCTCTTTTAATTTACATATATAGTATAATGGTGTTGGTAGTTTTAGAATGTGCAAGTCCCGCCTATTTTCTCTAAAAACAAGATAAATTTAGAACCCACATGAAAAAATTATTTTTTAATAATGGAGTACACTTTTTCTCAAATGGAGTGCACAGAGCTTGCACACCCTATGATTATCTCTAACATTACTTTCTATATAAGTGTGTCACACAGTAAAAAAGTTGCCCCCAACACAATTGTTGGTTCCGCCACTAGGAATATGCAACTTTAATTCAATCTTCAATCAATTTGAAGAATTCAAGTGAAGACCTTTTGCCTTTGCTTCCAATTCCAATGGTCTTAAGCATTTCATGGACTTAAACGGACTAGTAGATCTAGGATACTCTAGTCCTAAATTCACTTGGTCTAATAATCATCAAGGTTTTGGTAACATTCTTGAAAGACTTGACAGATCAGGAATGGCCAACTCACAATGGACCTTTCTTTTCCTTGATGCTAAGCTTTTACATATTCCCATCCATTCCTAGATCACTCTCCTCTTATTGAATACTCAAAGGATTGCCAATGTCCCTAAACCATTCAAGTTAAAAATATTTGGATGAGAGAGCCCACTAGTATCATAGTTGTCAAAGAAGTTTGGGGCCTTCGAATAAATAGCTCACTAACTTTTGTTTTCTCTCAAAATCTCAAGAATGTCAAAAAAGCTCTTAAATTTTGTAATAGAAATTATTTTGTGCATATTAAGACTACTATACAAAGTTTGCCTTCTCAACTAGCTCATATCATACTTAGTTCTCCTTTAACCATTCTATTCATCGAGAGGAGCACATTTGTGCATGTCTTAATGAGCAGCTCAAAAGAGGATAAATCTTGTGGCGTCAAAAATCTTGTCTCCAATGGTTAATAACTACTAACCTGAACACTAGATTCTTTCACATGACATCCACAATGAGAAGGAGAAGGAATGGCATTGATTGCTTAAAAAATGCTTCGAACCATTGGGACTGCAAACATCCAACTCATGTAGGGGTGTTCATTTGGGTTTCGGATTCAAAATTTTCTTAAATTTTTAAAATAAAAATGTCAAACTTACTGAAAAATAAATACAATTTTAAAACCAGGCCGGATTTTACCCTGCCCGGATGAATAGGCCTAAGCCCATGCATTTTTGATGTTGTTAGTGTCCTTTTGGTAGATTAACGGATTATTTTTAATCATTTTTTATTGTAACCATTATTGCGACATTAATAGCCTATGCATCATAATATCAATAACTTAATCTAGCGAATGTTAATTTCGTATTGCATTAATAGAGAGAGAAATAAAAAGTATTTGCAGGAAAATGATTGGTTGAATTAACGCATTTTATGGATTGGCTGTCAAGTGGATTGTAATACTTTGCTATTATATATAGTAATTGTAGAACATAAGATTTCAAGTCTCGTATTTACGTATAGATTTTGATGATAACAAATAAATTCAAGACTCAAACTCAAGTTGTCTACGCATGAAGAGAGTTAAGCACATTAAGAAATCAAGCATGCGCAAGAAGAAGAACAAATCTACAAATGAAGCTCATAAAATAATTTTGTACATCTCTTAAAATTTGAAATTGGATTAAAAATCAAAATTAATATTTTCTCATAAAATATCAAATTGTATTTTTTTACATGTGCATAACTTTATTAAAATATTTAATTTCAATTTTTTTTTTCACATATGCATAAAAATTTGAATTTGTAAGATGATTGATTGTCATTTTTGACATGTGCATGTTTTGTTTAAAACTCTTGAAGAGTGGTTGTATGTTTTTTTGATAAATGCAAAATATAGATGATTTTGTTTGAAAATCTTGAAGAGTGATTGTATGTTTTTTTGACATATACAAAAAGAATATGATTTGGTTTGAAAAATAAATCATGCTCATTTTGTCATGTATGAAAAGTAAAAAATTTGATTTGATTTCGTTAAAAAATGAATGGAGTTGTCTTTGACAAATATAAAAAGGATATATTTTTATTTGAATCTTTTAAAAAGTGAATAGTGCTCTTATTTGATATGTGAACCTTTTCAAATTTGAATATGAAGACTCATTTGCCTATAAATAGCTCAATTGAGTTTTGCAAAAATCACAACAAGAGCTTACACATCAATTGCTAAGTTTTGTATCATTTTTTCAAAACTCTCATTCTTTCTTCTTTAAGTTTTGGTGCCTTAATCCTCATTCATTTTGAGAGAGATATAGGTTGCGCTGAATTGTTCTTATTTTACTCATTGAGGAATGTATTATAATAATCTACCCATTATCAGCTCTTATATTTGTAAGAGGGTGTGTATAACTCTTGTGTGTGTAGAAGGTGTTTTATACAGGGAATAGTTGAATCACCAAGTGTAAGGTGATTGCAAGTGTAAAGGGTGTTCTACACGAATTCTTTATAGCGGTGTTGCTCAAAGGTGTAATAGGTTTCTATCTCCACCTGAATGAGATTGAATAGTGAATTTGGGATCCTCAAGGGATAGCTTGAGGCGAGGACGTAGGCAGTGGGGTTGAACCTCATTAAAATACTGAGTTTGATTCTTTTTGTCCTTACTCTTTATATTTCATGCTGCTTCGTATTTTATTTATATTTTATATTGTATATTTGGTTTATAAGTGTTATTTTTTTTTATAACTCAATTCACCCCCCTCTTGTGTTAGTCATCTGGGCAACAATTGGTATCAGAGATAAGGCTCTATTATAATATTAATTATCTGTTGAGTTAAGATCTATGGCTAACATTGCAACTACATTCGCTGAAAGTCAATCCATTAGTCAGTCTCTGCTATTTTGTGGAAACAATTATACTTTCTGGAAAACTAAAATGAGAATATTTCTTCAGTCTCAAAGTTGAGAAATCTGAAAATGTATTGTAAATGAACCTTATATTCTAATAAAAATTATTAATGGAGTAAAGGTCAATAGGGAAGAAGAAGAGTTTGATCGTGAAGATGATAGACTTTATACAGTGAATATAATAACTATAAATTTACTGTATAATGCTCTCAATGACAATAAATTTAATAGAATAATGACTTGCAGGACAACAAAAGAAATTTGGGATAAATTGGAAGAAACTTCATATGTCAAAGAATCAAAAATTTATATTCTTATGCATGAATATAAAATGTTTAAAATGATTAATGATGAATCTATTTCCTCTATGTATACTCGTTTTACTAACATTATAAATAGCTTGACTGCTCTTGAAAAAGTTTATTCTAACTTGGAGATAATAAGAAAAATTCTCAACTCTCTACCAAAACGTTGGGAATCAAAAGTGACGGCAATTCTTGAAACTAAAAATATCAAAAAACTCGAAGTAAATGAATTCATCAGGTCACTTATTACTCATAAGTACACATTGAAAAGAGGAGAAGAATAAGGAAAGCAAAAGAAGAGTTTGACACTCAAAACTGTTCTCTATGAAAGTGAAAGCGATGACGATGAGGAAAGTGATAACAAAGATGAAGAAATTGCAATGATCACAAGAAGATTTAAGAAGTTCTTAAAAAATAAAGATCCTCTAAGGAAATTTTTCAAAAAGTCTTCCAACAAAAATATAGGTAAAAATGATTCATTAATTTGTTATAAATATAAAAAGCCTGGACATATCAAAGCAGATTGTCCCATACTAAAGAAAGATCGATACAAATGCAAGAAAGCAATGAAAGCTACATGGGATGATGATTCAAGTAGTTCAGACAGCGACGCAAGCAATGAAGAATCTGCAAATCTTTTGTCTCATGGCTAAAGATGATCTTGAGGTATGTATGAAGTCCTCCATAGGTAAAAGTAATTGATTTTTAGACAGCAGATGCTCAAGACACATGATAGGAGACAAAACTAAGTTCATTGACTTCACTTTTAAAGAAGAAAGACACGTGATATTTGGAGACAATTCAAAAGGAAAAATCATGGGAATTGGTAAAATTGGTAATGAGTTTTCTCTCATAATTGAAGATATTCTACCCGTTGATGGTTTAAAGCATAATCTTTTGAATATAATTCAATTATGTGATAAATGATTTATAATTATTTTCAAAAAGAATAAGTACATTATTTTAAATAATCATGATTGTAATGTTTGTATTATTGCTCTTAGAAACAATAATGTTTATACAATCGAATTTGAAGAAATTGCCTCACAAGATGCTATTTATTTATCAGCTCAACATGAAAATAGTTGGTTATGTCATAGAAAGTTAGGTCATGCAAACATGGAACTTATTTCCAAACTTTCAAAAAATGATTTTGTGAGAGATTTGCCAAAAGTAAACTTTTTTAAAGACAAAATTTGTGATGTATGCCAGTTTGGTAAACAAACAAAAACTTTTTTCAAAATCAAGAAACATATTTCCACTATTATACCATTGCAACTAATACACAGTGGCATTTTTGGATCAAACAGAGTTGCGAATTTGGGAGGAAAATATTATGCATTTATTAATGTTGATGATCTCTCTAGATATACTTGAGTTATCTTTCTTACTCATAAAGATGAGGTACATAATATTTTTACCAAATTATGCAAGAGAATTTAAAATGAAAATGGTTATACTATTTCAAACATCCGAAATGACAAGGGGAAAGAGTTTGTCAATAAAGATATTGAATCTTTTTGTGATGAAAATAGTTTTCTGCATAATTTCTCTGCTCCTTGAACTCTTCAACAAAATGGGATAGTAAAGAGGAAGAATATATGTCTTCAAAAAATGACAAGAACAATATTTAATGAGAATAATTTACCTAGTTATTTTTAGGTCGAAGTGGTAAGTACTGCATGTTATGTTATAAATACAGTTATGTTAAGGTTAAATTGATAAAACCTCTTATGAACTTTGGAATGAGAAAAAGCTCAACATTGATTACTTTCATGTATTTTGATGCAAATATTTTATTCTCAATGATAGAGATAATTTAATAAAGTTTGATGCAAAATTTGATGAAGGTATCTTTATTGTGTATTTCACAAATAGTAAAACTTATAGAGTATTCAATAAAAATACTTTGACTATACAAGAATCTATGCATATAGTATTTGATGAATCTAACCCTCTACTCTCCAAAAAATCTATTGATGAATAATCAGAAGGTACAAATAATACAAATAGTCTCCATATCAATAAAGAGAATACAATGGAAGAAGTCCAACATGGAGACATTAGGAAAGATCATCAAGATTTAGTACAAGATGCAACTAAAAAGTAGAAACATATGAAAGATCATCCCGTGAAACAAATTTTAGGAAAACCTTTACGAGGTGTAAGTACTCAATCATCTCATAGAAATATTTGCAATCACACTGCTTTTTATCTCAAATTGAACCCAAAAATATTGATGAAACACTTATTGATGAATCATAGATTTTAACTATTCAATAAGAGCTAAATCAATTTGAAAGAAATGATGTATGGACACTTATTCTTAGACCCAAAAATCATGTTGTTATTAGAACAAAATGAAGTTTTAGAAATAAGAAATATGAGTCTAGAATCATCACTAGAAATAAGGCTCGACTTGTAACTCAAAATTTCAAACAAGAGGAAAGAATCGATTATGATGAAACGCATGCACCTGTCGCAAGATTAAAAACTATTCGAATGTTATTTGCATATGCATGTTATAAAGATTTCAAACTTTTTCAAATAGATGTTAAAAAGTGATTTCCTAAATGGTTTTATAAATGAAGAGATATATGATGAGCTACCTCTAGATTTTAAAAGTCATGTCTCTCCTAATCATATTTTAAGCTCACAAAAGCATTATATGGACTCAAAAAAGCTCTTTGAGCTTGGTATAAGAAGTTTAGTAGTTTTTTTTATTGAAAAGGGTTTTTCAAGAGGAAAGATCGATACAGCTCTTTTCATCAAATATGAACAGGATGATATTCTTCTAGTTCAAATTTATGTGGATGATATAATATTTGGTGCTACTAATGAAAATATGTGTCAAACTTTTGTTAAGAATATGCAGGAAAAACCTTAAATGAGCATGATGAGAGAACTTAATTTCTTTCTTAGATTGAAAATCAAGTAAGCAAAAAGTGAAACATTCATTAATCAGTCAAACTATATCAAAGAGTTATTCAAAAAATTTGAGATGGAAGGTGCGAAGGTAATTGGAACACCAATGAGTTCAACCACCAAACTTAATAAAGATGAAAGTGGTAAGCCAGTTGACTCAAATGTATATCGAGATATGATTGGTAGTTTATTATATTTATAGCTAGTAGACCTGATATTATGTTCACTATATGTTTGGTGCACATTTTCAATCATCTCCAAAACAATCTCATTTGATTGCAGTCAAGCGTTTTTTAGATATCTTGCCGGTATCATTGACCTAGGGTTATGGTATCCTAAGCACGCTTCTTTCGATCTTATTAGTTATTTAGATGCAAATTATGCTGGTTGTAAAATTGATCGAAAAAGTATTAGTGGAACATGTGATTTCTTAAGTTATGCACTTGTTTCATGGTTTAATAAAAAGTAAAATTCTGTTACATCATCTACTGTTGAGGCATAATATGTTGCTGCAAGCAGTTGTTGTGCTCAAATTCTTTACATGAAGCAACAACTTGAAGATTTTAAGCTAATGTACAATCATATTCCTATTAAATGTGATAATATTAGTGTTATAAATCTTTCAAAGAACCTAATACAACATTCTAGGACTAAATATATTAAAATTATATATCATTTTCTTAGAGATCATGTGCAGAAATATGATATTATACTAAAATTTACAAGCACACACGATCAATTGGCGGACATTTTCATAAAACCCTACTAGAAGATAGATTATGCATGATTAGAAAAAAATAGGAATAATGCATATCATGAATATTTGTTGAATATTTTTATTCCATTATCTCAAATGATTTACAAAAACTTGAGACTTCTAACCTCATTTTTCAACTGCATTTGCTCTTTATAGATCGACATTTTATTCTCATCTAAAGGATTAGGCAGTTGAAATGAAGAGGTAAGTAATGATTTTAAATCTTTATTTTGTTGTTTTAACTCTACTATTTTTCTGTTTGACTCATAAACAAGTCGTTGAAGTACAAAGATAGTCTCGCTAAGTTTCTTAATTTGTTTTGGATTACAACCGAGCGAAAAAGGTAACAATAGATGATGAATATCGAGTTCCAAAACCCACAAGCTCATAAATGGTGTCATGATCTGATTTATTAGCCAAATCAATCTCTTGTTGCTTCATGGCACCTACAATAGATACAGAAATAGATTGATCACGAAAAGTACTGAAAGAAAATTGATGAGCTATTAAAAATTTGTAGAATGAGAATACAGGCGAATTACAAAAATAAGAAGAAGATTTGATGCGAATTAGATAAAACTAAGGATTGCTCTTATTGAGATGTAACTAAGAATAAGACACACTATCATCTTTTCAAATCTTACTTAGTCAAACTTACAAGATATTCTTGATGAGACGAGAGAGATGACTGATTGAGATGGTTAAATTCAGAAGATTACCAGAAGAAATTTTCTCCGTCATTCTGTCGTTTTGGATAAACAGATACTTGATTAATGAGAAATGGAAGATTTTTCTTATAAGTATTCGATGGGTGAAAATAGTCATTTAAACAGAAATCGAAAGCTTTCAAATCTCTACAAGATCTCGTTTGTCAACGACATCAAGCAGATTTGAATCTCTTTCCGCATCGAATTGCTAGAGCTAGGCCTAGGCTTTTGTCGGATACGGATGACTCCAATTATTCAACTTTAAATCTCTGCAACATCTAATTTGTCAACAACATCAAGCGAATTTGAGTCTTCTTCTGCACCAAGACGATAAAGTTAGGTCTCAACCTTTGCAGCTTTTGCCGGACACGGGTGGCTCCAATTATTCAACTCTCTATAGTTTCTACTAATGCACCGTTTTATTTGATTATTGCGGGAAGAAATCTTACTGAAATCAACTACGATTCCTTTTTAATAATGCCAAAATGGGGAAAAGTCTTATACTAGTATTATACTACCATGTTATATATGCTAGAATCATGTTTATATTTTACTTGAAAAACTAACGCATATTTTCAGGGGGAGCTTAAGTATTACTGCAAGTCGCAGATTTTTACTAAATATTTGTCATCATAAAAAATGGGAAGATTGTAGAACCCAAGGTTTCAAGTCTCGTATCTACGTATAGATTTTGATGATAATAAATAAATTCAAAACTCAAACTCAAGTTGTCTACGTAAGAAGAGAGCTAAGCACATCAAGAAATTAAGTATGAGCAATAAGAAGAACAAATCTACAAATGAAACTCATAAAGTAATTTTGTACATCTCTTAAAATTTGAAATTGGATTAAGGCTCAAAATTAATATTTTCTCATAAAACATCAAATTGCATTTTTTACATTTGCATAACTTTATTAAAATATTTAATTTTAAATTTTTTTTTCACATATGCATAAAGATTTGAATTTGTAAGATGATTGATTGTCATCTTTGACATGTGCATGTTTTGTTTGAAAATCTTGAAGGGTGGTTGTGTATTTTTTTGACAAATACAAAAGATAGATGATTTTGTTTGAAAATCTTGAAAAGTGGTTATGTGTTTTTTTTAGATATGCAAAAAGAAGATGATTTGGTTTGAAAAATAAATCATACTCATTTTATCATGTATGAAAAGTAAAAGATTGGGTTTGATTTTTTTCGAAAATGAATGGAGTTGTCTTTGACAAATATAAAAATGAGATGTTTTTATTTGAATTTTTTGAAAAGTGAATAGTATTCTTATTTGACATGTGAACCTTCTCAAATTTGAATATGAAAACTCATTTGCCTATAAATAGTTCACTTGAGTTTTGTAAAAATCACAACAAGAGTTTACACATCAATTACTAAGTTTTGTATCATTCTTTCAAAGCCCTCATTCTCTTTTCTCTAAGATTTGTGCCTTAATCCTTATTCATTTTGAGAGAGATATAGGTTGTGTTGTATTATTCTTATGTCACTCATTGAGGAGTGTACTCTGATAATCTACTCACTATCAGCTCTTGTATTTATAGGAGGGTGTGCATAACCCTTGTGTATGTAGAAGATGTTCTACACATGGAATAGTTGTATCACCAAGTGTGAGGTGATTGCAAGTATAAAAGGTGTTCTACACGAATTCTTTGTAGCGGTGTTGTTCAAAGGTATAATAGGTTTTTATCTCTACTTGAAGGAGATTGAATAATGAATTTGGGATTCTCAAGGGGTAGCTTGAGGCGAGGACGTAGGCAGTGGGGCTGAACCTCGTTAAAATACTGAGTTTGATTCTTCTTACCCTTACTCTTTATATTTCCTGCTGCTTCGTATTTTATTTAAATTTTATATTATGTATTTGGTTTATAAGTGTTAATTTTCTTTTATAACCTAATTCACCCCCTCTCTTGTGTTAGTCATTTGGGTAGTAGTAATATATCTCTCAAAACACCACCAACGCCAGATACTCCAGGGTTACCTTTACTACTACCATCTACATTTAATTTGGACCATCCCAAACCGATTTCTGCCATGAGAGAGTATGAAGAAAAATCTGTTTGGGTTGCAAAACAGGAACCTGCAGTAATTTCAAAATAGCTACATCCCTTTTAACTAAATTAGATCTAACCTTGAGTTTATTTCCCACAAAGATAATCCAATATTTAATCGACCTTCGCAAAGAATCCACAGATTCCTTCTTTCCTCAGTACATCTCCAACACCACAAACTTCAAGTAATAACGATAGGAGTAAGGCCAAATAGATTACCCATCTGTGAGGATCTCTTGGTAAGACGAAACCATGCCTCCACAGCCTCCCTCTAAGATCTTTGAGCAATATAAGGTATCCCTAAAATATTAGAGGATAACCTCCATATGGCAACAACAACTTATTACTATTTTACCTATGAATTTTAAGTCTTATAGGTCTCTTGAATAATTTCTTTCAAGTGGGTTTTAAATTCAGCTTGGTCTTGGCCTTTAATTGAAGTCAAGTTTTGAGGTGGTTTTATATTAAGTGAATATTGAGGAATTTGGGAGTTTATGATGGTTTGGGAGTTTTGAGGAATTTAGTTTTTAGTTTTTTTTTTTGTTATTAAAGGTCATTTTAGTATTCTAGGCTTAATAAGGAAAATATGGATTCAGCTAACAAGGTAAGTCTTAATAAGGAAACTCTGGATTCGGCTCACAAGGCAACTCTACATCAGACCAGCTCAGAAGGCAACTCTGCATCAGACTAGCATGATTGATCTCCCATGATCATTGCCTTTATATTCTCTGTTATTGCTTTCCTTGTATATGTCTTAAGTTACAGCTGTATAGTCAATACTTGTAATTCTATTTATACATGAATAAAATTCTCCACTCGATGGTTGAGGGAGTTTCAACACTTACAATACTTTTATTTCTTGTTTAAGGCTTAATTATTGAAACACATGGTTTATTGATAATTTATGAAAGTACATGTCATTCTTATAGGTGACGAATAATTGTGTTTAGTTTTGTTCAAGATAATTCTGTAAAACTTAAGAAATTCAAGTAATGGAGTTCCTATACTTGACTTTACACAAACTAATAAACCGAGGTTGACTTTTTGAAAATCTTGCATGTTTTTTATGAAATGAGAATTTGGAAAAAAAAAACCTCAGTCAGTTATTTGCACTACTCATGAAATCTGTATGAAGGAGAGAAAATTCTGACATGCATTGTGTAGACATCAGTTTTGTTTTGTCATGTTGTCTCTGAAATGTGAAAAAGAGAGATATTGAGAATCCGAAAATTTGTGCATTTATTTGTAAAAATGCTCTGACTCTATTTTATTTTTGTGAGAATGATCTAAAAGTGTTTTGGAACTCTGTGTTATTTTTATATGGCTCTGAAAACCTTTAACATGGTATATTGGATTTGTATCTGACTCTGTCTTGCTCTACTCTGCTCTGTCCCTAATATATTCTATTAAGGTTGGTACCAATTTCTCTATCTCTGAGTACATTCACTTTGAAAACAAAGTGGTTTTATATGGAATTTTACTGTATGCACACTCGGGACTCCAAGAATGATTAAGAAAAAGTTTTGCTTCTATCTCTGCCTAGTTTGGCCTAGGATTAGTACAACCCTATCACGGGGGTTAAACATGATCTCTACTTTGTAAGATGCTCTGTATTGATATGATGATGATGCTTAATTTTGTTATATCAAAGTACTCTAGATTTTATATAAATTAAAAATCATCGCTCTGTTACGTTTAAAAAAGTGTTTTGTTTTGCATGATAATTCTAAATGATGTTTTTTTTGCTCCGTTTGAACATGTGTTTTGTTTCGCTTTTTAATTCTAAAGAATATTTTTGCTCTGCAATATGATTTATGTAAAATATTTATGTTTACACTTTGGTATATGTCATCCACTTACTGAGTCGTGGTTAACTCACCTCCCTTATCTTCAAACATCTTACAGATGATTTATGAAGGTTCAATTGAGGATTAGAATTATAGAGCATGGGTTAGATGATTTTAGCATAGTGGATTATGATAGTTACAAAGAGTATTGACGAGTTTGTGTTAAGAGATTTTGTCGTATTTCTAATGACTTGACAATTTTAGAAAATTGATGATATTGAAGAAATTGGTTTGTAACAAAAGTTTTATATGATATTTAGAATTTGGAGACGAAAAGTATATTGTTAGAATGTGGATTTTAAGTGACAAGAAATACCTATCCGACCCCCTGCGGGACCGGGGTGTTACACATTAGACTATTTTTTGCTTGGTGAATTTCTTCCCACACCTCATCCTTAAATACCACTCGTTTGTCCAAGGATGCATAACCACCACACCGATAATTCACCGATAATTGGGGGCGGGATACTACAAAATGGATAGTTTATCCAAGATGAATGCCTCCTAAAGAGTAACTGAGTTGTGTGAAAGTAGGCTCAAGCTAAGATTCTGCTAATAAGCGTAATGATATATGTATGCCTGACTGTGAGATCGATTGGTCGAATATTATATTTCCTAAATGTTTTTCTTTTATTTACTATATTTAAGGATGTAACTAATCCAGTTCGGTCCAATTTTAAACATATTTTAAAACCAAATCGATATACATCGATTTTGATAAACTGATATCACACCGATTACACTTCTAATTAATCGATACTTTTAATTTTTCAATTTCAATCCTATTGGGTCCGGTTTTTCGAGTTTTAAAATAGTATTAGTGGATTATATAATTAGAGTATATAACTATATTATAGTGATATGGTATTACTATATATAGTTATTTATATATAGTGGATTGCTAATAGTATTTGTATTAGTATCTGTATATATATATTAGTATCATATAATATTGATATAGTATTTGATTATGTATGTTAGTGATAATATGCTAGTGATAATATGTTAGTATCTGACTTATTTATATATTTGATTATATATGTTAATGATAATATGCTTGGTTACATATAATTTAGTGATAATATGATGGTTACAAATATTTTTTATGAGTGTATATGACCAAATATATGAAATATGTATTATAATTTATTATGCTATAAATATATTTATCCTTAATATATATATATATATATATATATAGTTTATATTAATAACATATGATCAAGATGCTCACCTATAAAATTAAAATTTTATGTTATAAAATTAAAATTTTAATGATAATGTTATATCAATATTTATGAGATTATAAGTTTTATGTCAATGCTATATTAATTTAATTTATTAAATTATTATTATACTTGAATAATAAAATTAAAATTTTAATACTATATTAATTAAAAATTTAGTATGTTATATAAAATTATATTATATATAATAATATAATATAAAAATAAAATGGGTACCGGTCCAGTTCAGTGGTTTTCTTCACCCAAATTATATCTTTTTTTATTTTTAATTTATATATTTTCTAAAGTTTGCTTCTCGAAGTATTTTAAGTATTTTTTTAGTTTTTAAATTATTTATATTCTTTTAGCCTGCATGCATGAGTGACCTGAGACGTGCTGGCCAAAAATAGGCGCATGGATTAAAATATGGCAGATGGCGTCAATACATGAAGGAAAGTTAAAAATTGAAAATTCAAAGAGAAAAAAGATTTATGAAATAGCAAAACTCAAACTTTAGTCCACCATAAGTCTCATGTATCATTTATGAAATAGATTTGCTACTCATTATCTGATCTACACATCATATATCGCATTTTTTTAAATTTTTTTTTATTTATTCTTCTTAAATTAATTAAATTATCCTATTGATAATCTATATACCATACATTTGATAATATATATATATATACATATATAATATATATATATATATAATATATAAGGATGATGAATGAATTCAGATACTCGATTGGTCCACTTCACGTGGCTGGCCAATATTCAAAGAGTTATGCTATATATGTCATCATCGGCATGGCATTATCTATATATTAGATCATCAACTAGTCTTAAGTTTTAGAGTAATTAATTGTATATAGTTTTAAGGTACATATGCAAATTTGATCATGTATTTTTTCTTTAGAAAAATGAGATGGACCATCAGAAAAGAATAATATTTTCATATGAATCTCAGATCTATCTTATTTTTTCCAAAAAAGAATGTATGAGATTTAAATATTCTAAAGTTGTAAATCTTATTTCTAAGTTTTACGTACGATTATCGTCGATTATTTCTGATTGTTAAATAATGTCGCATTATCAAAATATATGGAAAATATATGATTGAGAGAGAGAGAGAGAGAGAGAGAGAGAGAGAGAGAGAGAGAGAGAGAGAGAGAGAGAGAGAACTAAGTCCCATGATAAGCAATACACCGTACACGTCCTTTTCCAGTTATGATCATGAACTGTACTAGTCCAAAGTCGACTACTAGTTCAAAAAGTCCTAATGGAAACAAAAAATCAAAGATATTGGACGGGGTCAGATCATTACGTGAGAACTTAAGACTTAGGAACTAGAACACTTTATATAATTAACCATCTAGTCAAAAACGGCAGCGCTGCCTTTTATTTGTTTATTTTTTATCATGCTGATCAATCAAATATGCAAAAGGGTTATGAGTTATCCTGATCGAACGGATCAACATCATGCTGGACCATTCTACGTGCTGTCACTCTCTGCATTATGATATAAGCTTCCGAATAGAATACAGCAATAGTGGAGGATCCGAGTCCTTTACTCTTTGTTGTACCATCATTTTCAAGGAAACTGCAGTTTCAGATCAACATGTGATCAAAACCTGATCAAATACCTGCACCAGAAATTTTACAGAGAGTGATGTTTTTGGAGAGATATTATTGCTGTATATGCATGGAGATCAAATATCTCAGTTATTACTAGTTCATCTGGTCTGACCACGTCGATCGAGTACTTTATTACTTGCAGAGAGATAACTGACAATTAGAAAACTACAACCCCAAAAATTATTTGAGTCCTATATTTGATCTCTTGTATCGATCTTCGTTCCAAAAGTCAAGATAATCTTTTTCTTTTTGTCGGATATGATCATGTTGGATGATTTTTTTTTTTTTTCTCTCTCGTAACTTTAAAAAGCTATTTCAAAGCGGTGCAATTTTCACTCACATGTAAAATATAGAACAATTTCAACAATCTCTTTCTTACACGTCTGATAACGGCGACAACCTATTATTCCAACAGATTATTGGACTTGAGAATGGTAAATCTAAACTCTGAGGCTAATATTTAGTGATTTCGGACCTCTGATTTCAATCTTAAAAATTAGTTTATGAGATTGAGATTTTTTTTTATATTTATAAATTAACCATAAGGGTTGCAAACGATTCGATCAAAGACGAGTTCAAATCGAATCGAATCGAACTGGACTTAAATTACTCGAGTTCGAATTTGAGTCGAGCTGAGAATTTGTTGAATCAAATCGAATTCGAACATATCAAAGACGAGCTCAAATCAAATGAAATTATTTATCGATATTTGTTTTTACTCTATACCGATCCACACGAGTCGAGCTGAATTGAGTCGAGTAATTACTCGAGTCTGTTACTCTTTATAAATATTTAACTCAATAATCTTTTTGTAAACTTAATACATTATTATTGTAAATAAACAAAATAAGTTACTTCTACATAAAGTAATAAAATATATTACTTATTCAAAATATTAAAAATAATATATAACACATAAAATATATATAATAAAAGAATATATACAAGAGTATATATATGTATATAGAAATATTACGAGTATTGTTACAAGCCCAAAACGAGTCGAGTTGAGTTTATATGAATTTTGTTCACGAACACAAACTGAGTCGAGTCGAGATTATAAGAGTTTAGTTCGTTTAATATTCGAACCAATATTAGTGGTTACGAACAATTCATTTATTAAATGAACTAAGTTCAAACCGAGTTTATACGAGTCCAGTTCAAATTATTCACAAACAGTTCTATTCGTTTGCAATCCTATATGACCACCAACCTATTCTACAACTCATCATGTGAGACAACCCAACAGATCGTACAAACAAGATAGCATAAACAAATCGGAATGAATTAAGAAGCTGCAAATGAAATAACAAACCGGGAGCTTATATAGCTAGGCCAGAGTTGTTTGATTCAGTAGTAGTACGTGGTTTCTTGATGAGGTTTCACGGCAACATGATGAGAGCCTGAGAGTTGGTTTTTGTTTTGGATGAATGAAATCATCAAAATTAAGGTGCAAATCCACATGATGTACAATAAATTTCAGTTTTGTTTGAAGCATATTAAAAACTCACAAAATGCTTCGGACGTTTCAGAAGGACTAAATATCATTAAGGTTGTTGAGATGAGTGCTATAAGAGTAGCCTCCTTTTTCTGTCATTGTTGAGTGCTATAGTACTATAATTGAACTAGCACATGTCAGATTAAAAGTTGAAAAATGGAAAATTTCTTACAAATTAGCTCTTTCCTCCATGCATCAACGTTGTGAAGGATGTGCCCCCCACACTAGCTTCCAAATATAGAACCCTTTTGTATGCCCTGCAAGTAATATGGTCAAAATAGAACTTTGAAATATTGTAATAATTGTAAAACGAGTACCCTACAAATTGTAGAATTCAATTTGCATACTCACAGTTATATATAGATTCATTCCATGTTTCCATAAGACACTTTCTGTGCTGCAGACGAATATAATTGAAAGCCAGGCCAGCAAAGGGAAGGCACAGAAAGACATGGAGAAGAAGGAGATCAAACCCATCAAAGCAGAGGAGCCTAAGATAAACTACAGAGGAGTTAGAGCCATGCCATTTGTTATAGGTAAGAAAAAGTATGGTTTTTTCTGCTGCATAATCTTTCTTTCCCCTCATATTTGATGAGCCAAAAATGCAGGAAATGAGACATTTGAGAAGCTAGGGACGATTGGCACCTCAACAAACCTTCTGGTCTATCTTACTACGGTTTTCAATATGAAAAGCATCACTGCTACAACTCTTGTCAATGTCTTCATTGGCACCACCAACTTAGCTACCTTACTCGGAGCTTTCTTGTGTGATACTTACTTTGGCCGTTACAAGACCTTGGGATTTGCCTCAGTTGCCTCTTTTTTGGTACTACTGCTAGTACTCCCATTCACCAAATACCAAACTAAGTTAAAACTAATACACAAATGACTAAGAATCCATTTGATACTTTGCAAAACAGTAACATCATTCTAATTTGTTCTTCTTCTTTTTTCCCCCTTTTTTTCTTTGAAATCAGGGGATGCTGGCGCTGACTTTAACAGCAGGAATTGCAAAACTGCATCCTCCCCACTGTGAAACAGAAGAGCCTGGGGGATGCCATGGCCCAACACCATGGCAACTGGCTTTCCTATTGGGTGGACTCGGATTTCTAGTTGTTGGGGCTGGTGGTATTAGACCATGTAACTTGGCCTTTGGTGCAGACCAATTCAATCCCAACACTGAATCTGGGAAGAGGGGAATCGGCAGCTTCTTCAATTGGTACTACTTTACTTACACGTTTGCCCAGATGGTGTCTTCGACAATAATTGTGTATGTGCAATCCGATGTGAGCTGGGCTTGGGGTTTAGCCATTCCTGCCTTTATGATGTTCTTATCCTGCGCACTTTTCTTCATGGGTACACGAATTTATGTCAAACTAAAACCTGAGGGTAGTCCTTTTTTGAGCATACTTCGAGTTATAGTTGCTACAGTCAAGAAGAGGAAATTGAAGTTACCAGAGCAACCATGGCTCTCCCTTTTCAACCACATTCCCCCCGGTTCTATCATCACTGAACTTTCTTACACTGATCAATTCAGGTAACGTAAACGTGGCTCAATGTCGGTATACAAACTGATATGGCTGCATGTCGTTCATTAGATTGTAATGATTCTTCTATTGTAAAGTAGATATGACGTATCACATTAATCTTTTTATCATCTAAGATTTCTGTATAGGCCAATAATTTAGTTCTCATAACAAATCACTAACCATACTGAGTTACCACTCATCAGATTTGTAAACAAAGCTGCAATCAGAACCCCAGAAGACCACCTAAACTCAGATGGATCAGCAGCCAATCCATGGAGACTCTGCAGTATGCAGCAAGTGGAACAAGTAAAATGCTTGATGAGAGTAATTCCCATATGGATTTCAGCCAGTATATACTGTGTTGCCATAGTCCAACAGCAAACATATGTTGTCTTCCAAGCACTTCAATTCGACAGACGCCTAGGCAATACTGGTTTCAAGATCCCTGCAGCCTCTTATATTGTCTTCACTATGCTTGGCCTCACCATCTGGATACCTTTCTATGACCGAATCATAATCCCGGCACTACGAAGATTCACAGGCAAAGAAGGTGGCATCACTGTCCTGCAAAAGATGGGTGTTGGCATGGTTATTGCCATAGTAACAATGCTTGTATCCGCCATTGTCGAGGAAAGGAGAAGAACTTTAGCTCTCACAATGCCAGTAGGTATAGAACCAAGAAGAGGTGCAATTTCTTCTATGTCTGGTATGTGGTTGGTACCTCAATTGACATTAATAGGATTGTCTGAAGCATTTACAGTTGTTGCTGAAGTTGAGTTCTACTACAAGCAAGTCCCAGAAAACATGAGAAGCATTGGGGGTTCTTTCTTGTTTGTTGGTTTTGCTGGGTCAAGTTACTTAAGTAGTTTCTTGGTTTCTATAGTTCACAAAACAACTTCTGGGGCTGCAACTGGTGACTGGTTGCCTGAAGATCTCAACAAGGGGAGATTGGATTACTTTTATTACTTGGTTACTGCAATTGGGATCCTAAATTTCGGTTACTTTATCATGTGTGCAAAGTGGTACAGGTACAAAGGAAGTGTCAACAATGCTGTTCAAGAAGTTGACATGGAAAAAATGACATCAGAAAAATCTACAGTTTGATACCTTAGCAATGATACTCTCCATCCCATGTTTATTATCCTTAATTAGACACTTGGACTAAATTTAGGATGAAGAAAAACATTTCACTTGAAACATTCTTCACAGATATCCTTTCATTTGTTCACCTTAAAGAAGGCATCAACCTTATTGTTCACTGTCAAGAACATATATACTAAATAAAGTGCAGGAATTTGTATTTTCCCTTCTGAATTTCACTCTGATTTTATGGTCTGGTCGGTTTCCATAAGTTTGCTTAACCAGTGGCATATGGATACTATGATTCCTGTCATATTGAAAACATGAGCACTGGTTTAAATCATTGGAAACAAAGAAAGATTTAAGCCATCAACATAACTGCACTGGGTCAGCACTTAATTAGGAGGGGACCTACCCAAAAGGTTTCATAAAAATTATGTACTACTTAATTGTCTTTACACTTTCTGTTATTTATAAGTCTTTTTTTAAAAACTAAAAAAGGATGGCACCTCAAATTTATTAAAACCCTGTTATGATGGAAGAAAATCGTGATAACATTCGGATACTTGGGGTTACATACAGATAAAAAAATCCAAACTCAGACATCAAAATAAAGCCAAACACTAATTTGTACATCCTAAGAAAATACCATCTTTGCCGAATATAAGATAAGGCCCATCTCCAACACTACAAACTTCAAGTAATAACAATAGGAGTAAGGCCAAATACATTACCCATCTGTGAGGATCTCTTGGTAAGACGAAGCCATGCCTCCACAGCCTCCCTCCAAGATCTTTGAGCAACATAAGGTATCCCTAAAATATTAGAGGATAACCTCTATATGGCAACAACAACTTATTACCATTTTACCTATGAATTTTAAGTCTTATAGGTCTCTTGAATATTTTCTTTCAAGTGGGTTTTTAAATTCAGCTTGGTCTTGGCCTCTAATTGAAGTCAAGTTTTGAGGTGGTTTTATATTAAGTGAATATTGAGGAATTTGGGAGTTTATGATGGTTTAGGAGTTTCGAGGAATTTAGTTTTTTTTTTTTTTTGTTATTAAAGGTCATTTTAGCATTCTAGGCTTAATAAGGAAAATATGGATTCGGCTAACAAGGTAAGTCTTAATAAGGAAACTCTGGATTCGGCTCACAAGGCAACTCTACATTAGACCAGCTCATAAGGTAACTCTGCATCAGACTAGCATGATTGATCTCCCATGATCATTGCGTTTATATTCCCTGTTATTGCTTTCTTTGTATATGTCTTAAGTTACAGCTATATAGTCAACACTTGTAATTCTATTTATACATGAATACAATTCTCCACTCGATAGTCGAGGGAGTTTCAACACTTACAATACTTTTATTTCTTGTTTAAGGCTTAATTATTGAAACACATGGTTTATTGATAATTTATGAAAGTACGTGTCATTCTACGAATAATTGTGTTCAGTTTTGTTGAGGATATTTCTATTAAACTTAAGAAATTCAAGTAAGTGGAATTCCTATGTTTGGCTTTACACAAACTATTAGACCGAGGTTAACTTTTTGAAAATCTTGCATGTTTTGTTATGAAATGAGAATTTGGGAAAAACAACATCGGTCAGTTATTTGCACTACTTATGAAATCTGTATGAAAGAGAAAATATTTTCCGACATGCATTGTGTAGACATGAGTTTTGTTTTGTCATGTTGTCTCTGAAATGTGAAAAAGAGCGATGTTGAGAATCTGAAATTTTGTGCATTTATTTATAAAGATACTCTGACTCTGTTTTATTTTTGTGAGAATGATCTGAAAGTGTTTTGGAACTCTGTGTTATTTTTATGTGGCTCTAAAAACCTTTAACATGGTATACTAGATTTGTATTTGACTCTGTCTTGCTCTACTCTGCTCTGTCTCTGCTCTACTCTATTAAGGTTGGTACCAGTTTCTCTATCTCTGAGTACATCCACTTTGAAAACAAAGTGGTTTTATATGGAATTTTACTGTGTGTACATTCGGGACTCTAAGAATGATTAAGAAAAAGTTACGCCTCTGTCTCTGCCTGGTTTGGCCATTGGGATTAGCACAACCCTATCACGGGGGTTAAACATGATCTCTACTTTGTAAGATGCTCTGTATTGATATGATGATGATGCTTAATTTTGTTTTATCAAAGTACTCTAGATTTTATATAAATTAAAAATCATCGCTCTGTTACGTTTAAAAAAGTGTTTTGTTTTGCATGATAATTCTAAATGATGTTTTTTTTGCTCCGTTTGAACATGTGTTTTGTTCCGCTTTTTAATTCAGTAGAATAGTTTTGCTCTGCAATATGATTTATGTAAAATACTTATGTTTACACTTTGGTATATGTCATCCACTTACTGAGTCATGGTTAACTCACCTCCCTTATCTTCAAACATCTTACAAATGATTTATGAAGGTTCAATTGAGGATTAGAATTATAGAGCATGGGTTAGATGATTTTAGCATAGTGGATTATGATAGTTACAAAGAGTATTGACGAGTTTTTGTTGAGGGATTTTGTCGTATTTCTAATGACTTGACAATTTTAGAAAATTGATGATATTGAAGAAATTGGTTTGTAACAAAAGTTTTATATGATATTGAGAATTTGGAGACGAAAAGTATATTGTTAGAATGTGGATTTTAAGTGACAAGAAATACCTCTTCGACTCCCTGCGGGACCGGGGTATTACACATTAGACTCTTCTTTGCTTGGTGAATTTCTTCCCACACCTCAATCTTAAATACCACTCGTTTGTCTAAGGATGCATAATCACCACACCGATAATTCACCGATAATTGGGGGCGGGATACTACAAGATGGGTAGTTTATCCAAGGTGAATGCCTCCTAAAGAGTAACTGAGTTGTGCGAAAGTAGGCTTAAGCTTAGATTCTGCTAATAAGCGTAATGGTATATGTATGCCTGACTGTGAGATCAATTGGTCGAATATTATATTTCCTAAATGTTTTTCTTTTATTTATTATATTTAAGGATGTAACCAATCCGGTTCGGTCCAATTTTAAACATATTTTAAAACCAAATCAATATACATCGATTTTGATATAACTGATATCGCACCGATTACACTCCTAATTAATTGATACTTTTAATTTTTCAATTTCAATCCTATTGGGTCCGGTTTTTCAAGTTTTAAAATAGTATTAGTGGATTATATAGTTAGAGTATATAACTATATTATAGTGATATGGTATTACTATATATAGTTATTTATATATAGTGGATTGCTAATAGTATTTGTATTAGTATCTGTATATATATATTAGTATCATATAATATTGATATAGTATTTGATTATGTATGTTAGTGATAATATGCTAGTGATAATATGTTAGTATCTGACTTATTTATATATTTGATTATATATGTTAATGATAATATGCTTGGTTACATATAATTTAGTGATAATATGATGGTTACAAATATTTTTTATGAGTGTATATGACCAAATATATGGAATATGTATTATAATTTATTATGCTATAAAATATATTTATCCTTAATATATATAGTTTATATTAATAACATATGATCAATTAGATGCTCACCTATAAAATTAAAATTTTAATGATAATGTTATATCAATATTTATGAGATTAGTTTTATGTCAATGTTATATTAATTTATTTTATTAAATTATTATTATACATGAATAATAAAATTAAAATTTTAATATTATATTAATTAAAAATTTAGTATGTTATATAAAATTATATTATATATAATAATATAATATAAAAATAAAATGGGTACCGGTCCAGTTCAGTGGTTTTCTTCACCCAAATTATATCTTTTTTATTTTTAATTTATATATTTTCTAAAGTTTTCTTCTCTAAGTATTTTAAGTATTTTTTTAGTTTTGAAATTATTTTTATTCTTTTAGCCTGCATGCATGAGTGACCTGAGACGTGCTGGCCAAAAATAGGCGCATGGATTAAAATATGGCAGAAGGCGTCAATACATGAAGGAAAGTTAAAAATTGAAAATTCAAAGAGCAAAAAGATAAACGTGCAAAACTCAAACTTTAGTCCACCATAAGTCTCATGTATCATTTATGAAATAGATTTGCTACTCATTATCTGATCTACACATCATATATCGCATTTTTTAAATATTTTTTTATTTATTCTTCTTAAATTAATTAAATTATCCTATTCATAATCTATATACCATACATTTGATAATATATATATATATATATATACATATATAATATATATAATATATAAGGATGATGAATGAATTCAGATACTCGATCGGTCCACTTCACGTGGCTGGCCAATATTCAAAGAGTTATGCTATATATGTCATCATCGGCATGGCATTATCTATATATTAGATCATCAACTAGTCTTAAGTTTTAGAGTAATTAATTATATATAATTTTAAGGTACATATGCAAATTTGATCATGTATTTTTTCTTTAGAAAAATGAGATGGACCATCAGAAAAGAATAATATTTTCATATGAATCTCAGATCTATCTTATTTTTTCCAAAAAAGAAAGTGTGAGATTTAAATATTCTAAAGTTGTAAATATTATTTCTAAGTTTTACGTACGATTATCGTCGATTATTTCAGGGGTGACGCTGGGGACCGGTCCGGCTGTCCCCAGCGTCCAAAGCAGCCCAACGTTAGTTGGGCTGCTTGATGATGAAAAACACATGAAAAAATATAAAAAAATAATAAAATAAAGATTAAAAATATATTAAAAAAATAAAATAAACAAAACATAATAAAAAACACAATAAAAAACACAATAAAAAAATAAAAATATAATAAAAAACACAATAAAAAAATAAAATGTAGATGAATTTAAGAGGGATTCGGCCATGGAGTAAACGGAGCCGCCGCCGGTGGCGGTGGGCGACCCCGCCCACGCCATCTGGACCGGGTACGGGTCCGAAACGGGTTGAAGGCTGCCGGGGGCACACCGGAGCTCGCCGGAGCTCTCCGTCATAGGGGTGAGCTCGCCTGAGTCCGCCGGTCCCGATGGCGGGGGCGGTGTCGCCCACCGCCACCGGGGGTGGCGGGACTGTTTGCATGGAGGGGGGCAGCCCGTCTGCCTTCCAGGAATTCTCTTATTTCAGATAGTTAAATAATGTCGCATTATCAAAATAGATGGAAAAGATATGAGAGAGAGAGAGAGAGAATTAAGTCCCATGATAAGCAATACACCGTACACGTCCTTTTCCAGTTATGATCATGATCTGTACTTGTCCAAAGTCGACTACTAGTTCAAAAAGTCCTAATGGAAACAAATAATCAAAGATATTGCACGGGGTCAGATCATTACGTGAGAACTTAAGACTTAGGAACTAGAACACTTTATATAATTAACCATCTAGTCAAAAACGGAAGCGCTGCCTTTTATTTGTTTATTTTTTATCATGCTGATCAATCAAACATGCAAAAGGGTTAAGAGTTATCCTGATCGAACGGATCAACATCAAGCTGGACCATTCTACATGCTGTCACTCTCTGCATTATGATATAAGCTTCAGAATATACAGCGATAGTGGAGGATCAGAGTCCTTGACTCTTTGTTGTACACATCATTTTCAAGGAAACTGCAGTTTCAGATCAACATGTGATCAAAACCTGATCAAATACCTGCACCAGAAATTTTACAGAGAGTGATGTTTTTGGAGAGATATTAATGCTGTATATGCATAGAGATCAAATATCTCAGTTATTACTACTAGTTCATCTTGTCTGACCACGTCGATCGAGTACTTTATTACTTGCAGAGAGATAACTGACAATTAGAAAACTACAACCCCAAAAATTATTTGAGTCCTATATTTGATCTCTTGTATCGATCTTCGTTCCAAAAGTCAAGATAATCTTTTTCTTTTTGTCGGATATGATCATGTTGGATGATTTTTTTTTTTTTTTGTCTCTCGGAACTTTAAAAAGCTATTTCAAAGCGGTGCAATTTTCACGCACATGTAAAATATAGAACAATTTCAACCATCTCTTTCTCACACGTCTGGTAACAGCGACAGCCTATTATTTCCTACAGATTATTGGACTTAAGAATGGTAAATCTAAACTCTGAGGCTAATATTTAGTTATTTTGGACCTCTGATTTTAATCTTAAAAATTAGTTTACGAGATGAGATTTTTTTTTTATACTTAAAAATTAATCATTAGAGTTGCAAACATTCGTCAAATACGAGTTCAAATCGAATCAAGTCGAGCTAGACTTAAATTACTCGATTCCAAGTTTGAGTCGAGCTGAGAATTTGTCGAATCGAGTCGAATTCAAACAGATCAAAGACGAGCTCAATCGAATCGAGATATTTATCGATATTTGTTTTTACTTTATACCGATCCACATGAATCGAGCTGAATTGAGTCGAGTAATTATTCGAATTTGTTACTCTTTATAAATATTTGACTCAATAATCTTTTTGTAAACTTAATACATTATTATTGTAAAAAAACAAAATAAGTTACTTCTACATAAAGTAACAAAATATATTACTTATTCAAAGTATTAAAAATAATATATAACACATAAAATATAAATAATAAAAGAATATATGCAAGAGTATATATATGTATATAGAAATATTACGAGTATTGTTACAAATCCAAAACGAGTCAAGTTGAGTTTATATGAAAAATTAGTTCACGAACACAAATTGAGTCGAGTCGAGATTATACGAGTTTAACTCGTTTAATATTCGAACCAATATTAATAGTTATGAACAAATCATTTATTAAATGAACTGAGTTCGAACTGAGTTTATACAAATCGAATTCAAATTATTCACAAATAATTCTATTCATTTGCAATCCTATATGACCACCAACCTATTCTACAACTCATCATGTGAGACAATCCAACAGATCGTACAAACAAGATAGCATAAACAAATCGGAATGAATTAAGAAGCTGCTAATGAAATAACTAGCCGCGAGCTTATATAGCTAGGCCGGAGTTGTTTGATTCAGTAGTAGTACGTGGTTTCTTGATGAGGTTTCACGGCAACATGATGAGAGCCTGAGAGTTGGTTTTTGTTTTGGATGAATGGAAATCATCAAAATTAAGGTGCAAATCCACATGATGTACAATAAATTTCAGTTTTGTTTGAAGCATATTAAAAACTCACAAAATGCTTCGGACGTTTCAGAAGGACTAAATATCATTAAGGTTGTTGAGATGAGTGCTATAAGAGTAGCCTCCTTTTTCTGTCATTGTTGAGTGCTATAGTACAATAATTGAACTAGCACATGTCAGATTAAAAGTTGAAAAATGGAAAATTTCTTACAAATTAGCTCTTTCCTCCATGCATCAACGTTGTGAAGGATGTGCCCCCCACACTAGCTTCCAAATATAAAACTCTTTTGTATGCCCTGCAAGTAATATGGTCAAAATAGAACTTTGAAATATTGTAATAATTGTAAAACGAGTACCCTACAAATTGTAGAATTCAATTTGCATACTCACAGCTATATATAGATTCATTCCATGTTTCCATAAGACACTTTCTGTGCTGCAGACGAATATAATTGAAAGCCAGGCCAGCAAAGGGAAGGCACAGAAAGACATGGAGAAGAAGGAGATCAAACCCATCAAAGCAGAGGAGCCTAAGATAAACTACAGAGGAGTTAGAGCCATGCCATTTGTTATAGGTAAGAAAAAGTATGGTTTTTTCTGCTGCATAATCTTTCTTTCCCCTCATATTTGATGAGCCAAAAATGCAGGAAATGAGACATTTGAGAAGCTAGGGACGATTGGCACCTCAACAAACCTTCTGGTCTATCTTACTACGGTTTTCAATATGAAAAGCATCACTGCTACAACTCTTGTCAATGTCTTCATTGGCACCACCAACATAGCTACCTTACTCGGAGCTTTCTTGTGTGATACTTACTTTGGCCGTTACAAGACCTTGGGATTTGCCTCAGTTGCCTCTTTTTTGGTACTACTGCTAGTACTCCCATTCACCAAATACCAAACTAAGTTAAAACTAATACACAAATGACTAAGAATCCATTTGATACTTTGCAAAACAGTAACATCATTCTAATTTGTTCTTCTTCTTTTTTCCCCCTTTTTTTCTTTGAAATCAGGGGATGTTGGCGCTGACTTTAACAGCAGGAATTGCAAAACTGCATCCTCCCCACTGTGAAACAGAAGAGCCTGGGGGATGCCATGGCCCAACACCATGGCAACTGGCTTTCCTATTGGGTGGACTCGGATTTCTAGTTGTTGGGGCTGGTGGTATTAGACCATGTAACTTGGCCTTTGGTGCAGACCAATTCAATCCCAACACTGAATCTGGGAAGAGGGGAATCGGCAGCTTCTTCAATTGGTACTACTTTACTTACACGTTTGCCCAGATGGTGTCTTTGACAATAATTGTGTATGTGCAATCCGATGTGAGCTGGGCTTGGGGTTTAGCCATTCCTGCCTTTATGATGTTCTTATCCTGCGCACTTTTCTTCATGGGTACACGAATTTATGTCAAACTAAAACCTGAGGGTAGTCCTTTTTTGAGCATACTTCGAGTTATAGTTGCTACAGTCAAGAAGAGGAAATTGAAGTTACCAGAGCAACCATGGCTCTCCCTTTTCAACCACATTCCCCCCGGTTCTATCATCACTGAACTTCCTTACACTGATCAATTCAGGTAACGTAAACGTGGCTCAATGTCGGTATACAAACTGATATGGCTGCATGTCGTTCATTAGATTGTAATGATTCTTTTATTGTAAAGTAGATATGACGTATCACATTAATCTTTTTATCATCTAAGATTTCTGTATAGGCCAATAATTTAGTTCTCATAACAAATCACTAACCATACTGAGTTACCACTCATCAGATTTGTAAACAAAGCTGCAATCAGAACCCCAGAAGACCACCTAAACTCAGATGGATCAGCAGCCAATCCATGGAGACTCTGCAGTATGCAGCAAGTGGAACAAGTAAAATGCTTGATGAGAGTAATTCCCATATGGATTTCAGCCAGTATATACTATGTTGCCATAGTCCAACAGCAAACATATGTTGTCTTCCAAGCACTTCAATTCGACAGACGCCTAGGCAATACTGGTTTCAAGATCCCTGCAGCCTCTTATATTGTCTTCACTATGCTTGGCCTCACTATCTGGATACCTATCTATGACCGAATCATAATCCCGGCACTACGAAGATTCACAGGCAAAGAAGGTGGCATCACTGTCCTGCAAAAGATGGGTGTTGGCATGGTTATTGCCATAGTAACAATGCTTGTATCCGCCATTGTCGAGGAAAGGAGAAGAACTTTAGCTCTCACAATGCCAGTAGGTATAGAACCAAGAAGAGGTGCAATTTCTTCTATGTCTGGTATGTGGTTGGTACCTCAATTGACATTAATAGGATTGTCTGAAGCATTTACAGTTGTTGCTGAAGTTGAGTTCTACTACAAGCAAGTCCCAGAAAACATGAGAAGCATTGGGGGTTCTTTCTTGTTTGTTGGTTTTGCTGGGTCAAGTTACTTAAGTAGTTTCTTGGTTTCTATAGTTCACAAAACAACTTCTGGGGCTGCAACTGGTGACTGGTTGCCTGAAGATCTCAACAAGGGGAGATTGGATTACTTTTATTACTTGGTTACTGCAATTGGGATCCTAAATTTCGGTTACTTTATCATGTGTGCAAAGTGGTACAGGTACAAAGGAAGTGTCAACAATGCTGTTCAAGAAGTTGACATGGAAAAAATGACATCAGAAAAATCTACAGTTTGATACCTGAGCAATGATACTCTCCATCCCATTTTTATTATCCTTAATTAGACACTTGGACTAAATTTAGGATGAAGAAAAACATTTCACTTGAAACATTCTTCACAGATATCCTTTCATTAGTTCACCTTAAAGAAGGCATCAACCTTATTGTTCACTGTCAAGAACATATATACTAAATAAAGTGCAGGAATTTGTATTTTCCCTTCTGAATTTCACTCTGATTTTATGGTCTGGTCGGTTTCCATAAGTTTGCTTAACCAGTGGCATATGGATACTATGATTCCTGTCATATTGAAAACATGAGCACTGGTTTAAATCATTGGAAACAAAGAAAGATTTAAGCCATCAACATAACTGCACTGGGTCAGCACTTAATTAGGAGGGGACCTACCCAAAAGGTTTCATAAAAATTATGTACTACTTAATTGTCTTTACACTTTCTGTTATTTATAAGTCTTTTTTTAAAAACTAAAAAAGGATGGCACCTCAAATTTATTAAAACCCTGTTATGATGGAAGAAAATCGTGATAACATTCGGATACTTGGGGTTACATACAGATAAAAAAATCCAAACTTAGACATCAAAATAAAGCCAAACACTAATTTGTACATCCTAAAAAAATACCATCTTTGCCGAATATAAGATAAGGCCCATCTATCAATACGTACAAGTCTATGAAACCGTCCCCCTCCATACACGCAGCACTACTAGCTTTTTAAACGAATAATGTTATATATAATCGTAGAGTTGCAAGCAGCATACAGTCAATTTGAAAAAAATGAGATCCACTGTTAAAAAAGTTAAACTTTTTTTCTTATGGATCCTATATATATTCACTTTTTACAAAATGACTGCACTTACAATTTCAATGACTGCAACTATCGTTTCTCCAACTATCAAACATTTAGCACCTTTTCCATAACGGACCCTAAAAACAGCCCCACGCCTTCCTTGCCCCCTTCACCATCGCACAAAACATGATCTAACGTTTCAACTTGAAACTTGGAACAACAATTACAGTTTGAGACTAACGAAACTCCCAAGTTCCCAACTCCATAATAGCCTCATCCACAGGAAATGCATTTTACCGGGAACGCCAACACACAAACAAATGACATGTATATAAATCGGTGTATATATACATCATTTATTATAAAACTTATTATAATTAAAATATATATATATATATATTAAAAGACCAATACTTTTAATATTAAATGATGTGAAGATTTTCTATATCAGTAATGAATTTGATGTTCTGATCATAAAGAAGAATGTAATAGAATATTTTTTTTCATATATATTATATATATTTGTATTTATGTGAATTTGACCCCAACCAAAGAAATATAATATTTCTGGGCCATGTATTCTTATTGGCCCTTAAAAATCATGCAATTGTAAGTTTAATGGTAGTTTTTTTTTTTTCAGGAAGAACCCAACTGCCAGTCTCACTTGGGGCTCTGACTAGTTGTTTTGAAAAAAAAAATGTCCTTTTCGAGCGAACTTTTAAACAATATGTCAACCAATGCTATTCTTTGACAGCAAAGCCATGTATTCTTACAGCTTTGAAAAAATTTGTGTTCCCATTTAGATCATGCAGAGTGCACTTGCAATTGAAATTGATTGCTTTTTCATTTGAGAAAGGAACCAAAAAAAAACAAAAAACAAATGGAAAATGACCCAACTCTGACTTTGCTAGCTCAACCAAGAGACTTGCGCTTGCATCTTCCGCACACGATATAATTAAAACTGCTTGGAATAATCAAAGTAAGCGAAGTTTTCAAAATGGGAACAATGCCCAACCAGTATCAGTAAAGGGCCCCACGGACTATCAACATGAGCCATATAAAATAATAATAATAAATTCTCTGTCGTAATTGTCTAAGAATTCTATCAAAAATAGACCACTAAATCTGATCAAACAATTAGTGATCAAGATTATATGAAAATCTGAACAAATGATGGAATGGGGATTTCATAAGTGATTTGACTAGCCACATAAATAAATGTGAATGCTTGAGCAGATAAAAAGCATTAACAAAACCTACCTTTATTAAATTATGGAAATGATATTATGTTGCTTGAATTTGTTTCTTCAATTTGACTGTTGATGTTTTTTTTTATTATTATTTAATAATTAAGAAAGTAATTAATAATGTATTAAGAATTAAAATATATATAGAATTTTCAACAGCAACATAGTAGCACTATATTCCCTTATATTATTTAACACCAAGTTAAATAATATGCTATGTTTATGCATAATCTTGCTCGATCTACAACTTCGAGACTTCGAATGACGAGGGATCTTTTTCTTTTCTTTTCTTTGCTACTAGATTTTTTTCTTCCATTTAAGTCTATTAGGAGAACTTCAAACCGTTCACGGAAACCACTTTTGTTTTCCAGTGGACTAAAGGTCTGAATGGATGACTCAGTGGTCCAAAAGAACCTCAGAAGACGCGGTACTCTTACTAACTCATTCAGAGGAAAAATGATCCCTGAGAGGAGGGAAAGACTAGGCGTCTCCATCAAAAAGTGAAAATGGCAAACATATAGGTGGGAAAGGTTGGAAAAAGAGTAGAACTTCTTCCTCTGAATTTGTAGCATATATATCTCTTTATATAGCACAAACACAAACGCACAGAGAAAGACAGAGATATAGAGATCAGAATGGAGAAGAATGATGGAGGAACCATGGAGAATAATGAGAAAACTGTTACAACTAAAGAGCCTAAAATTAACTACAGGGGATGGAGATCCATGCCATTTATCATAGGTTAGCTTATTGTTTTCTGTTGCATGTGACCTTTACTTTCTTCTTTCTTTTCATTTTGAGATTTGTTTTTGTTGTAAATCCTGGGTTTCTGATTTGCACAAGATTTTCAGGGAATGAGACTTTTGAGAAGCTGGGAGCCATTGGCACCTTATCCAATCTATTGATCTATCTGACTAGTGTCTTCAACATGAAGAGCATTACAGCAGCAACCATGATCAACATCTTCAATGGTACCACCAATTTCGCCACTTTGATTGGAGCTTTCGTCTCTGACACTTACTTTGGTCGCTATAAGACATTGGGGCTTGCAACAGTTGCCTCCTTTATGGTACCATTACTGCTTCCCATTCATACTCCTTTTGTAATCAATTTGTTTCTGAATTGAGCTTATCTGTTATACATTAATAATTATATGACAAAAACAAGAACTGAGGTCCAAGGAAAACAGAAGGCTTTGTATAAGAATAATTTACCTTTTATATGGCACGCGATGAAGATTTACCGGGAAGTAATATTTTACGTCTAAAATATAGTTTGGCAAGCAACTTTAACTGACCAAATTTGGCCACTGACTTTGGTGTTGGTTAAAAATATAGTAGATTTATTGAATTTGATGTAGATAGAATTTATACAACTTAGTTAAATTTTGGCCAAATTTTAACTATAGCCATCTCACTTCTAGTGCTGTTAAATAGCAAGTCAGAGTTGGAATAAAGCTCTGATCTGATCTATCCTTTTGTTCAGTACTTGGGAAAATTGGGAGAGTGAAAGCATATACCTCCAGCTTTAGTTTAGTAACACTTGCATCTTCATTTACATCTGGTTTGCCAACCTGAAGCCCGAAAGTTAACAGGGCATTGTTCATGTTTTGCCAGATGGCCAATCAGGAAAAATATATTATTTAAATTAGTTGAGTTTTGATTTCTAAATGAGAAAGAGAGAGAGAGAGAGAGATGATTGAACTTGTGCAAGGCGACAGATATAAATCAGGCATCTCCGAGATGGATACCAGTCTGCTTCTGTGCGTTAACACAACCGTTTCAAGATAGGAAATTACCAGGCACAGCTTCATAAAAGATTGCAAGCAGACTGATGATAAATTAGGAACCTCATAAAATGAAGGGAGAGAAATATTGCAGGAAAGGAAAACATCTTTAAATATTGGTTGCACAATGTGAGGCAATGGATTGAGTAAATACTTGAGAATGATTTACCTCTTCATTTAGCTAATTCAACTTCTGTCAAAATGGCATCTGATGTCTGATTTGTCTATTTTTGTGTAAAGGGGTTGCTTCTGATACAACTAACAGCGGCAATCAAGAATCTGCATCCACCCTCTTGCGGTTCAGGAGAGAATGACAAGTGCAAAGGGGCAACAGCAGGGCAATTGGCATTTTTACTGACTGGGTTTGGACTTCTAATAGTAGGGGCTGCTGGCATTAGGCCATGCAACCTGGCCTTTGGAGCAGACCAATTCAACCCTGAAACAGAATCCGGGAAGAGGGGAATCAATAGTTTTTTCAATTGGTATTTCTTTACCTTTACTTTTGCTCAATTGGTATCCTTGACACTCATTGTGTATGTGCAATCCAATGTGAGTTGGGCTATAGGTTTAGGAATTCCAGCAATTCTTATGCTCATTTCGTGTGCACTCTTTTTCATGGGTTCAAAAATGTATGTCAAAGTTAAAGCCACAGGTAGTCCTGTGACCAGTCTGATACAGGTAATAGTTGTTGCTATTAAGAAAAGGTCATTAAAACCACCAGAACAGCCTTGGCTATCCCTCTTCAACTACATTCCTCCTAGTTCTATTAACTCCAAGCTTCCATACTCAGAGCAATTCAGGTAGGCAACTTTTAAGAATTTTGAAAAATTTAAGGTCACATGAACACCTGGGTGTAAAAACTGAAACTACCAAAATGTTCATTTTGGCAGATTCCTTGACAAAGCCGCAGTTGTGACCCTTGGAGACGAAATAAACCCAGATGGATCAGCAACTGATCCTTGGAAACTATGCACAATGCAGCAAGTGGAAGAAGTGAAATGCTTGTTCAGAGTGATTCCAATATGGATTGCAGCCCTCATATATTATCTTGTCATAGTTCAACAGCATACTTATGCAGTATTCCAAGCCCAGCAATCAAACAGACGCCTAGGAAACAGCAACTTCATGATCCCAGCTGCATCCTACATTGTGTTTTTGATGCTGAGCTTGACCATTTTTATACCCATCTATGACAGAATTGTTGTCCCATTTCTCCAAAGGCTCACTGGAAAAGAAGGCGGCATCACAGTCCTTCAGAGGATGGGAATTGGCATATTTCTCTCCATTATCACAATGCTAGTATCCGGTCTGGTCGAAGGGCGTCGACGGACAATAGCTCTAAACAAGCCAACTCTAGGAGTTGAACCAAGAAGAGGTGCTATTTCGTCAATGTCAGGTCTCTGGTTGATTCCTCAACTAACACTAGCTGGACTAGTTGAAGGATTTGCAGCAGTTGGGCAAGTTGAATTCTACTACAAGCAATTCCCTGAGAATATGAGAAGCATTGGTGGATCTCTATTATATTGTGGCATGGGAGGTTCAAGTTATTTGAGTAGTTTCCTGATATCAATTATTCATAGAACAACAGAGAGTGCTGCAACCGGAAATTGGTTGCCAGAAGATCTTAACAAGGGAAGATTGGACTACTTTTATTACACAATTGCTGGTATAGAGGTGCTGAATTTGGGCTACTTTCTTGTTTGTGCAAGGTGGTATAGGTACAAAGGGACTGGCAAGGATGATATTCTTGAAGAGAAGCAGCTTGGATCAACAGAAAATGGAAAAACAATCGCCTGATGGATGATAAACAAGTTTGACCACAGCTAATCTTTTATTGTATTAGGCTATATATACACCATCTTGAATATTAGTTTTCGAGGCAGTTTAAGGTACTTTACTTATGTACCAACATGGCATCTGTATTTTTATTCTCCTCTCTCGTTGGAATAACGTTACAAAAACTTTGATGTAAAAATTCTACAATTACTTCTCTCTGCCTACTTGAAAGAAGATGCACTTTTTTATGTAAACGATATATTTGAAAGAGCAGGTAATTATTACACACTGTTCTTTTTGTCTTGTTTGTTTTTGTATGTGATAAATTGAGATAAAAATTAATAGTTGAATAAAATATTATTAAAATATATTTTATAAATATTATTTTTATTTTAAAATTTAGAAAAATTAAATTGTTTATTTTTTTATATAAAACTTTGAAAAAATTATAATTATTAAATAAGATTAAATTCGATGAAATGAAAATTTTTATGAAAATAAAGAATCGAAACAGAAAAACCAACAATTTAATTAAGAATTTAGATGAGATAAAATTGAAAATTAAATAAAATTATATTAGAAAAGTAGCATTTTTCTAGAAACAATGAAAATGAGCTTATAGTGACCAGCAGATAGTCGGCTTTGTCAAAGTCAGATATTATTGCAGAACAGAAAGGTCAATGTCAGATATTATTGCAAAAGAAAGTGATACACTTGACCTTTTGCTACTAACTTTCAATCTTTCATGATCATGATCGATCTCATCATCTCATGACACAGAAAGAAAAGAGAGAAAACATAGGTGGAAACACTGATAGAGTCATTATTTTAGAATTTGCAGAAAGAATAATAATAATTTTTTTACTTTTTTGTTATTTTTGTTATTTTTTTCTTAATTATTAAGAATATTAAAAAATACTTAAAAATAATAAATTTTTTAAATATAAGAGAAAATAATACAAGAGTAATAAGCGATCACGACCTTTACAGTCGAAATCTAGTCGGCATCCACGCGTGGCTGTAGAGCCACGCAACGTACAAAACAGAGTAGGAGGAAAAGTGTACGTCTTTAGTTCTCAAACCAGGATTTCTCTCTCTCTCTCTCTCTCTCTCTCTCTCTCTCTCTCTCTCTCTCTCTCTATATATATATATATATTTGTAAATTTGTAATGTAATGTCATATCATGCAATAATTCAGTAGTCCTTCACTGGTCATGCTTTTCCTTGAGGAAATCTCTCTTTTGCTCCAAAAATTAATGAAAAATGCTACTATACTTACTTTATTTGGTATCTTAACATTTCTTATATATTTTTTAATTTTTAATTTTAATTTTACTAATAATTAATTTTTAGTATATTAATTTTTTTTCACATTTTTAAAAAATATTTTAAATTAATAAAAAATAATGATAAAAAATACAAAAAATTGATTTGTTTTTGTTAATTTTCTTTTCATATTTTTTTAATGTATTTAAATATTTGTAAAAATATAAAAAAAAATATTAATACACTAGTAATCACTTCCTTAATTATGAAGTAAAATTAAAAATTATAAAAAAATTAAAAAAATTATAGAAAAATGCTACTATACCTACGTTTGATATTTTAATTTTTTTTATTTTTTTATTTTTTATTTTACTAATAATTAAAAAATTAATTATTCTTATATTAATATTTTTTTACATTTTTTAAACATTTTAAAATAATAAAAAAATAATGAAAAAAACTAGAAAAAAAAATTTCATATTTTTTTAATTTATTTAAATATTTTAAAAAATATATTAATACACTAATAATCACTTCTTTAATCATTAAATAAAATTAAAAATTATAAAAAAAATTAAAATACAAGAAGTGTCAAATAAAATAAGTATTGTAACATTACCCAATCGAGGGCTGTAAGATTGAAAATATAATTTCCAATCAAGAAATAGAAAGAAAGTAATAAAAGCTTTGATATTATAGGTACCATTGGGGAGTGTTTACAAATGAAATTAGGTATTGAAAGTTGAATCCAGAACTAATTGAGCAGGACCACAAGTTCATTAAGTACATCTTGTTTAGGTGGATGGGCGATCCATTATATTATCGTAGCTTATTAACTTAGTTCTTATTCAAAGTAATTAAATGCTGCCTTTGCTTTAATGCCTTCAACGTCAGAAACAGTTGAACAAAAAACTTGACCCAAGCTACCAACTTTAAGCACTGAATTTTTCCTTTTGACAATTTGCCATCCGCATGTGTTCACCAACTTTTTAACATTGAAAGTCGGACCTATAACATCTTCTGTGTCCAATGGGAATCCTGTCGTAAAATTACTATAAATGTAGAGGAATATGCATCTAAACCAAAGATCACCACAAGTATTTAAAAGATACAAACATGGCCAAACCCTAAAGAGCAAGGCGATTGAGCCCATTTTCCACCATTTCTAACTAATTAAAGCAAAAATGTAATAATTATAGAATGAATTTAACAGTAGACAAGAAAACAAACCCAAAGAATTTATGAAAGAAAACAATAAAACAAATGAAACATTACACAAAATACAAAATATAAGCAAGGAAGGTTTGCATATGATATGATAAATAGGATAAAGATCAAAAGAAATGCCATTAATAATATATAATAAGCACTTCCCTATTATCGAGCATCACAAGATGCTACTTGAGAGAGGTCCAAAAACACAAAGGGGAAGAAAATAGATAAGAGCTGACCTCAGCATTTGTAACTGCTGAAAATGGACATTATATTGTCATGTTTAAAAGGTTGTTTTTGGGGGTAAACTCAGAGGGACATGTCTTTACTCAAGAAGTAGCTTTCACAGCAGCATTTGGTAAGGATTACACTAATATATGAACTTTCCTCAGACTGTGTATGCTTGCTGAATTGTGTCTATGTCTAGACCCTTCAGTCTCACCACTGATTCCACGTGGCCTTTCAGTGTATGGAGTTCTCTCAATCTGCACGACGCAATGAGAATAAAACACATTTCCTTTTGTCAAAAGATTAAATGACCAATAACTAAGATCGCCACCTACCTTGCAATTTCAGCTCTTCTTTTGGCTTCTTCAGCCATTTGATTGAGTTCTGTGAAATGTGTTCGTTCGGTAAACATCTTGGTGTCCGGTGGCTGCAACCCATGCAATGTTCTCTGTGCATGTGCCCATTGGAGCTCCCGCTGTTCCTTCCCAAAGTCCTTTTGTCTCGTGAAAGCAATCTACATTTTCGAGAAATCAATCAATAATAACTGGTAACAAAGACACCATAGAAGAATAATGTACTCCAACAAACCGATGCAAGTCATACCCTCTGCTCAATGACAAGATCCCAAGCCCTCCCGCTTAGAGCATAGCGTATAAAGAACTTTATGGGATCAAGAGGGAAATAGAAGATTATGTTATACAGCCAGATCACGCCAGCCCAACCCCATCCAATCCCTTCAATTGCAGCAAAGCTCCAATTTGCATAGACGGCAATCAAAGTAGCAATCTGTCAGCAGTGAAATATTAGGAAAAACACTTTGTCTTTAACTACTAACAATGAATGCAAAATGAAAAATAGTAGGCAGTTGGCTCACCAGCTGAGCAACAATAAAAGCCGCTACAAGCAACAGCCCAGGACGCTCGACAAATGACCAACTTCTAGATCGTGTCACAAATATGAGGGCCTGACTAATGATGCTCACTTGCAGATATATTGCGGAAGCAAGCTTCCGGATGTCATCATGAGCAGTTTTTTCAAGAGTTGGCACCCCAAATGTGCGCTGAATAAGCACCATGAAAAGAAATCAATTAGTAAGTAACCAAAAGAAGCATCCAGAACCATATAAATAGACAAGAATTCTGATAAATATGCTGAAAAAAAAAATGAACACATTTCAATTCCTAGGGGTCATGCAAGGCCTACGGATGACAACAAAGGTGGACCAGCTTACCGGAAAAAAGTCAGTCTTGTATGCAGCCCAGAAAAATATAACCGTCATCACTGCCAAGTAACTACCAAGAACAATGCCAGTGGTAAAAATTTCAGCTAGCTTCCAACTATCCGGTAAAGGAGATGGTTTCACCCTATCTTTCGATATGGTCATAATAGTACCTGACATGTCATAATGCAAGTAACAAAGCTCAAAGATACTTGCAAACAGCATTAAAATTGCTAGTTCAAAAAATCTATGAAACTTGGAAGAGGATTTAATTGGTTAGCACAGTAGAAACCTTTTTGACTACCATGATAGAGCGAGCATCACTAAACAACAGTACCACCACAGGAAACTGTTATGTGAATAAATATGGAGCTAAAAGAGACAGGATTCGCCTTTATCTATTTGGTGAAATTTCTATACCTACTGAACAAGATCAGTGAATGCCTGTTTTTGAGCAACTACATTACCTATTTAATGTGCAAGAAATAATAATATAACTTGTGCTGAACACACAAATGGGAGGGGGGAGAGAGAAGAAAGTGAAGAACCACGAACCATCATTAAGGATGGCAATGATAAGCACCATAAATGGTGGAAAGTCAAACTTCCATATGAGCGCCAGCAACATGAAGCCAAGCTGTAACCATATCAAAGAAGCAGAACATATTCTGAGTGGAAAATAACTCACTAACTCATCAAATATAATCATCAACAAACACTTGTCATAAAGCACATAGATGGCACCATCTATGCTATAAAATCAAAGAACAGTTGGCTTACCACAATACGAATAGTAATGGAAACCGCATAAATCTGACAAGCAGAAGACAAATTTTAGTAAACTGATCACATATGTACTTGTACTCAAAACCAGAGCTTATGTGTAGTTGACACAAATAAATTTAGAACAATAAAAATTGGCATTGATCATAAGTATATGTCGACAGTCAAACTAAAACTATAAGCACACTAAATCAAACTTGAAACCTATGCCCATAGCTTACCGTGTAATTTTTCATCCTCTGGAAGATTGCCCGACTGGTCAAAACAGCACTAATGATAACACTAAGACCAGGTTCTGTGAGGACAATGTCCGAAGCACTACGAGCTGCATCTGTTGCATCAGCGACAGCTATCCCAATGTCAGCTTTTTTTAGGGCAGGAGCATCATTCACTCCATCACCAGTCATGCCGCATATATGCTTCCTCGCTTGTAGACGCTTTACAATTTCATATTTGTGCTCTGAGCAATTAATATAACAATATAAGGAGGACATGGCACTATGACTGGCAACCTATAGTAAATTTCAAATTAACTGAGACTGAGTACTATTCAAACAAGAAATGAAATCGAAATACCAGGGAAGACACCAGCAAAGCCATCAGCTTTCTCTATCAGCTCATCTATTGGTAAAGCTACAATAGACTCATCCCTGTCCTGTCCTAGCAAAGCTGATGAAGGATACATGTTCGTACCCATTCCCAACCGACGTCCAGTTTCCTTTCCTATTGCAAGTTGATCACCTGAGAGAAAAGACACGGCTCAGAAACATAAGCCAAGTGCTAAAAACAGTATTGCTGCATCTTCAAGAGAGGGTGATTACAGGTTAAAAAAAATGATATAAGAGTAAAATTGGAAAAGCGGATCACCAGCACTATGAATACAGAAGAAAAAAGAACCGTTTCAGTTTATTAAAAAATAAATGAGAAAGGTAGAATTATAGCTTATATACAATGACCTCACCCACCAAGCCGGTGGTTATGGTCAAGGCAGCTTTGAACTTCTACATCCAATATGAGCTTTAATCCAAACATGGAAACCCAACCCACATTTGAAACCAGAATGAAAGATTTGAAGTCTCATTTTTGTAAGGGCTCCCTCATATGCAATAGCATTTTATTTATGCTTTTAAATCTTTTCTATATAAGTAAGAAAGACAATTTGATTAAATCAAATGAAATAGGCAATGTGACATATACAAGAATTATACAAAAGAAAACACCTAGATACATTCTAAGGAGCAGAAAACAACAAACAATCATGAGCAGAAGCTCCATTAATCACTAAAGCAGAAAACCAAAGCAAATAAAGAGCACAAAAAAATTCCAAAAGTTCCTCCAAAGTATGCTCCTTATCATTGAAACACAACTCATTCCTAAAATCTTTCCAAGCAAAAGATGAAGTTGCACTTCAACTACCAGAATTCGAGTAAAACCATGGCTTCCAATAACAATATAACGCACCTGTAATCATTTTCACATTCACTCCAAGATTTAAAGCCCTCCTTATTGTCTCTGCACTGTCATGCCTAGGTGGGTCAAAGAGAGGCATTAGACCGATGAACTGCCATGGTCCTCCAGCACTCTCCTTCCTTCCTTCTGGAACTTCCTGCAGAAAATGGATGAGAATCCAATCAAGGTGTGTTGGTATTATATTAGTAAAATATAATATAACAACAAAGCACTGATGCACAACTTCAGTAGTTATGATTGGATTAGAAAAGAAAGAAACAGGTATCCCATTACCTGGTACGCTACAGCAAGAGATCGTAAACCTCGCTCTGCAAACTTATCGATCACGGCATGAACTCTGCGCTCAATGTCTGACTTATTATGGGCCAGGTTCAGAATCTAACAATCATATGGCACATGAGCTTAGGGTCATTTTGTCAAAGGACTGCCACATACAAAAGGTAGGGATGGCAACTTACCTGTTCTGGTGCACCTTTGCTGACTCGGTGCATTTTACCATCACGGTCAATATAAGTCAATGCCGTCCGCTTATCAGTAGGATTAAAAGGGAGAAAGTGTACTTCTTGAATGCCAGCACGCGCCTTTCAAGAGCAAGAATGGAATATTAAAAAAAACAATAACAAAAAAACTGGAATCAAATAACTAAATCAAGTGAAAAATGAACATAATAAAATTCCTCCAAGAAAAAGAATCCTGATTTCACTAGCATAATTAATGAACTACAAGTAACAGCATTACCATCACCCAGAAAAAATATTGAACCACCCTGACTTCAATTAAGTTATACCTCCTTTGGATCAGCCAACATCCCAACTATAGCAGTATCAATTGCATCTTGATTCTCTGTTCTAGAGGCTCGAGCTGCCATCAGAACAACAGTATCTCCATCAACTCCTTTTGCGAAAACCTGAAGAGCTAAATTCTCAGGCATGTGTATAAAACAAGTATTTTTTCTCTTATCTTATTGTAGGAAGAAATACAGCTGTAACCAAGCAAGCACCAGAATCACCCAACTGACCTCAATAAGAGCCTTGTCAACAGTAAGCTTGTTCAACGTCAAAGTTCCAGTCTTGTCACTGCAAAGGACATCCATGCCTGCCATCTCTTCAATTGCTGTCATCCTTTTAGTGATAGCTCCCTGCCATCATTGTTACCATATTCCATCACAACCATAAACTCCTAAAGCCACATTCAAATGGACAACTAGCACAACCCAACGAACCTGCTGAGATAACCTATGAGAACCAATAGCCATTGTCACAGAGAGAACTGTAGGCATGGCAATTGGAATTCCTCCAATGAGAAGAACAAGAAGATTGTCAATTCCGGGACGATACTTCCGATCTTGGATGGGATACATAACAATAAGTTCTATAACCATCCCCACGGCAATTGAACAAATACAGAAATTCCCAATTGCTGTCAAGACCTACAAAACCAGGTAAAAAGATATATCCTTGAAATGAGAACTGGGAAAGACCCGGAATAGTGATCAAGAATCAGATAGAGTGCATTTATCGGCTTGCCTGCTGGAAGTGGCCCACTTGGTTGGTGGTATCAACAAGGTGAGCAGCCTTCCCAAAGAAAGTATGGACCCCAGTGGCAATGACCACTGCTTCAATTTCTCCCTGTTTGCAAGTCGAACCAGAGTAGACACCATCTCCAGGACCTTTCGTGACCGGAAGGGACTCACCAGTAAGTGCAGACTGTGAAGCCCAAATCAGAAATTAAGAAAAAGGGAAATTTACCAGTTGTAAGAATGATTACAGAATATAAAACACTCAATAGTAGGAGACAAACCTGGTCGATTTTTAATGGATCTCCTTCAAGAAGTCGAGCATCAGCCGGAATAATATCTCCTAGTTTAACACTGATAATGTCACCAGGAACTAAAACCGCAGCATCATTCTCACCCCATCTTCCATCTCGAAGAACCTTCATAACAAAACCATCATGATTGAAACCAACTCAGAATCACCCTTAATTAAAATTGACACGAGACCATATACGCAGCCCGTATTTAAAAAAAAAACACTACTTTGCAACAGAAGAGCAAGCCATCAAATCCGTTACCTTTGCTTTTGGTGCGAGACGAGCCATGAGAGCGGCCGCAGCATTACCAGCATTATTTTCCTCGATGAAACTAATTGTGGAGTTGATGAAAAGCAGGACTATAATGCCTACAAAATCTTGCCAATCCGGGGGCTTCCCCTGCAGGAATTCAAGGCAAAATTAAACAAAGTCATAGCAAACCGATAATTTCTCGAAGAAACAACCGAGAAGAACCAGAAAGGCTGAGTACTCACTCCTCCATTCGCAAGCGCAATCGCCATGATGGCAGCAGCTTCCATCACCCAAGACAGAGGATTCCACATGAACCCCAAAAATTTCAAGAATTTACTCTCCTGAAACACAACGAGAAGACAATATTAAAAAGCAGAAGACCAACGTCTGACTTCACCATAGAAATGGAACAGTACCTTTTTCTCTTCAAGCTTGTTGTGGCCGAAAATGGTTAGCCTCTCCTCGGCAGCCTCCGTGGTGAGACCCTCTCTGCTACATCTCAGATTCTCTAATACTTCCTCAATGGGTATGTTTTCCTACACTCACCAAGTCCAAAATGTTATCACAGAAGAACCTCTTTTACAAGAATAAAAACCACAGCACAGACACAATAAGCAACCAAAAAAAGGCTTCAAATTGTTCAGATCTATTACCAAATCCACAACTTCCTTCAAAACAGCCTCCAAAACTTCAGACTTTTCCCCCATCTCTTCCCTTTTCTCTAACACGCAGTCACACACTCTAACTTCCTCTCACAACAGAATCATTCACAGATCAGAACCCATCAAGGAGCCACTATGTAACACACAAATACTCAGACTTGGAAGAGAAACCAAGCAGTGAAACAGTTTAAAAAAAAAAAAGGGTTTTGAACCCAAATTAAGGTTTGAGACCAAAATGACGGTAGTCCACCAACACGAAATCTGCAGGAAAACCAGGGAGAAGAACCGCTAAAAGAGCAGTAGAGTGGTGGCAAGCCAATAAACAGTCGCAACCTTTTTGTACTATTCCTTTGAACAAAATATCAAATAAGCCCCCGCAACAAAACTTTTATAATAATTTTGAAAGAAGCAGTTCGACCTTTTACTCCTTATTCTACGCTAGGACGTATCCGACTTCATGCCAAAGAAATAGAGCCCCTTTTTTGTTTTCACTGTTCATGTGAACAGTGAAAACACTGTTCATGTGAGTGGGCTTCTCCGGCTTCCCCAAACAGTGGCTGTTCCCAAATATTTTTCTTTTTTTTATTATAGCCTTGTGAGTACTGAGTAGGGATAAATATACTTATAGCTTTATTTATATTTTAATGATAAAATTTATTTTATTCGTTTATTTTTTAATTTAAATTTCAAATTTTCAAATCTCATGATTTCTATTATATCGATAACTAGTAATTGATATATGAAAAAATAAAATTTTTTTAAGTACATTAGAATTTGTACTTCAATTTATATCTAAACTCCTGAAAATCTCAACACTATCGATAGATACACAATTGTTTTTTAAATATTCTTTTAATAGTTTTGCTTTAATTTGAAGTTTTAAAATAATGAGATGTCGTGTTATTATTGGATGGATGTAACCATCCGAGTCCTAGCCTTTCCCTTAATTCAATTAACCAATAGGAAACCAGGTTCTCCAATTTATTTATATAATAATTAGTAATGGTTGCATCCTCCTCAATTTATATTATTAATTTTGTTACTTTTTAACGTGCTACATAATTTATTAAAGAATTAATAACACAAACACAAACGCAAACACAAATTAGTAAAGAAAATTTAGAGGCTAAATCTTCAATTTTTTGTACTTTCTGATGCTATTTTTATTTTAAATATATATATCTTTTTAAATTTTTTTTTAATAAGGCACCAAATTGGCACCTACTCTTCTTTCCCCAATTATGTTAATTTCCTTTAGCCACATTTCATTCCAATTGTATGATTATCCAAAATATATGTACCTTGTAATTTCCAAATTTAGATGTGCACATATTTTGCATGTTGTCACTTGTCAGCATTATATCTTATCTATTTTCTCACAATTGCCTATCTGTAAATTGTTCAAAATGTAGTTGTACCATAAAGATCTATATGGTCAATTATATGGGTTTAAATATTAATTTTAAAATACCAAGAAATACATTATAATAATTGTGTTTATTTTACATCTTATAATTATTAATCATACTAGTTCATTCGATACATTTTAACTATTTTTATATATTAATCAGTATTTAATTGATAATAATTTAATATGTACCACATGATATAATAAAGAATAATTCTTCTTGTAGTCTATATGAGTATACTACATTACAAGTCTAATTGAAACGTTTCAATTTTATAAATAAATGAAATAAATTTTTTAGATTTGTGGAGTTTTTGATTTATAAATAAAGATATTTTAATTAATTTTATTTTAAAATTAAGAATTTTTTATTTGTTTATTATTTAGATTATAAATAAGTTTATAAACATGGAGTGAATAAAACATTACCCTATAATAACTATTACTAACAATAATAAATCGAAGTAAGATTTTATTTTCATATCAAATAAAGCCTATTTTTGTTACCTTAAACTCAAACTGCAACGTACGATACGTACATAACAAGGGATGATGTATGTATGGGTACAAAAGTCACAGACTCAGAAGCTTCTAATAAACCTAGCTTCTGCCAAACATTAATTGCTCAATAGAATATATAAATGAATAAGCAAACTCTTACCCACATAATTAAAAAATTGAAACCAAGAAAGCATAATTGGGCCACAGCTCGAGGGCAGGACTGTAATTAGATCAGAGACTTTAAGTAAATATTATTTTATTTATTTATTCTTTTTCATTCCCAGCAGTAAAAGAGATCGTTGAATAGAGACTAGAGAGTTTGCTACTGATATTTTCATATATTATATATTATATTTATTTTAATTTATTTTAAAATGTAGTTTGAAATTTTGAATAGTAAGCTGAAATAGAGTAATTTTAAATAAAAAATAAATAAATAATTATTAGAATATAATTATAATTTTGATATTTAAAAATTTTAAATTATATATATTATATTTAAAAAAGATCTATTTACAATTTATACTTGAAAATTATTTATATAGACTCATTAATATATTTTATGAAATAAAAAAAATATATTATTTTAAAAAAGATACTATTATAATTTTAAAAAGAGAATTCCTGGGGGGCAGACGGGCTGCCCCCTCCATGCAAACAGCCCCGCCGCCCCCGGTGGCGGTGGGCGACACCGCCCACGCCATCGGGACCGGCGGACTCAGGCGAGCTCACCCCTACGACGGCGAGCTCCGGTGTGCCCCCGGCAGCCTTCAACCCGTTTCGGACCCGTACGGATCCGAAACGGGTTGAAGGCTGCCGGGGGCACACCGGAGCTCGCCGGAGCTCGCCGTCGTAGGGGTGAGCTCGCCTGAGTCCGCCGGTCCCGATGGCGGGGGCGGTGTCGCCCACCGCCACCGGCGGCGGCTCCGTTTGCTCCATGGCCGAATCCCCTCTTAAATTCATCTACATTTTATTTTTTTATTGTGTTTTTTATTGTGTTTTTTATTATGTTTTGTTCATTTTATTTTTTTAATATATTTTTAATCTTTATTTTTTTATTTTTTTATATTTTTTCATGTGTTTTTCATCATCAAGCAGCCCAACTAACGTTGGGCTGCTTTGGACGCTGGGGACAGCCGGACCGGTCCCTAGCGTCACCCTTTTAAAAAAGTTTTAAAAATAACTATTCAACTTGGGTGAATAATTTTTATTTGGAAACGGTACGTAAACGAATTCTTATATTTTATATAAAAAATTAAAAAATCATAATAATAAAATAAAATAACTTTCCAATCTAAGCGGACCTAAATTTCTAAACATCTCTAAAAAATAAACAATAATTCAACTTCGGGCGTACGAAAAATCCTGAGAGTCAGTGATGAGTGATGACTAATGATTTTGCTTTTTCCTATTTTATTCCTCTACGCTTTTTTTTTCTTCTTCCTTTTATCTTCTTTCTTTATATAATATATATATATATATTATTTAAGTTTTATTAGTTTATTATTATTATTTTTTTTTTTATATCTTCGATCTGCGTACACCTAGTGATATACATAGACACGACACCAATTTGATGTTGATGAAACTGACCGACAATATAGTTTGTGTCTCAAAACATTACAAAATCAAAAAACTTATTAAAAAAAAAAAAGTAATAAAGGCCGATTTGTTTAATAAATTAAATTTTATTATTTATAATTTATTTCGTATTTTTAATTCATCTCAATCATTTATTTTAAATTTCAACTCATTTTAATTAATCATTTTTTTATTATTTATAACTCAATTCATTTCATCTCATCTCTAAATTGAAACCACTCTTAAATAAAATCATGAGTAAGTGTGTATATTTTTTTCAAAAGAAATTTATTAATAATTAATTATATTTCTATATCGTCGATGTGACACTGAATATTTTCAAAAATAAGAAAATGATGGACATATCATATGTATTAATGTAATAGCAACACAGTTGAATATGAATAATGAGTGAAAAAAAAAAAAGAAGGAATATGAATCATGCACCACTTTGCTTGATTTGATTGGCTGTAAAAGACCTACTACATGCTTATATATATATATATGCAGATGCTTCCACGCAAGGTCGACAATCCACCTATACAAAAAAGCTTATACCCCACCTATAGACATTATAAAAAATATATATTTTTATAATATTTTAATTACAATTAAGAATACTATTTATAATAAAATTAAACTATTTTGATCATAAATAATTTTTTTAATTATAATTAAAATATCATAAATACTTTTTTTTTTTTAATATGAGAAGACTATCGAGTTCTTCAATAAACAATAAAAAAGATTTTCTATTTTATATTCTTAAAAAAGGAATAATGTTATATACTAAATCACTATTATACTTTTATCTTATTAACCAAAAGGCAGTAGTAAGGTTATTATTCTTTTACCATCATTTTATTACTTATTAGTGTATTTACATTTTTTTATCATTTCTTTTAAATATTTTTTTATCATTTTTAATCATTAAAAAAATATATACAACTTTATTGATATTCACTTTCTTAATTATTAAGTAAAATTAAAAATAATATATATATATATAATTGTAAATGAGTAGTAAAATAGTGGTAATGCTATTATTATTCTTAAATAAGATGTAGTATATTCATCATTATTAAATAAATAAATCATATTTAATATATTTTAATAATAAGAAATATGTCATATTTTAGATCATGTGATAGTAATATAGTGTACAATTTTTTTTTATTAAAATGACAATATATCAATCATATACATTTACAGTTTTACTCCACCCATAAATTTCAAACCTTTTCTTGATCACGTCTTGTTGACTTCAATTCATGTGTTGGCTTTCGTAGGTCACCCACCTATCAACAGCCCTACTGCTCAGTTTCAAAGTTTCTAACTTTGCCAATATAATACATATTACAGAGGATTATAGAACAGAAAAAAGAATCACATATATATATATATATATATATATATATTGATGTAATTTGATATAGTTAGTTAAATTATAAAATTATTTTTATTATAAAATAGATTGTGTATTAAAGTTCCATTTAGATTCTTAGACGAGTTGAACTTGTCTCAACTTATTTTAAATTCATCATTATATTCTTTTAAATTTTTATATAAAATATAATTTTTAATATAATTTTTTTAAATCTCAATACAATTTTTATAAATTCTAATTTAATTTTTTTAAATATCAAAATAATAATAATAATATCTTATTTAATTTTTAAAATTTATTTCAATTCAACCCATCTTATTTTAATTCGGAATTTGAATAGAATCTTAAGTCATATCAATTCGTCACGAGTTGTATGCATTACGTGTGTTATTGGCACCATTGTACTTTAATTAGTTGGTGGGAATTTACTTTACCAGTACTTTAGTGAACACGGTTTTTAGAGCTTTGGGTTTTTTCTCGTATTTATTATTGGATCGTGTTGGCTATGTAGGTTTGGTGGTTCATATGGAAATCAAGATCGATTGATCGATCACGTTTCTTAGTTTATATTTGACAACGGCTAGGATCCTCTTGGGGTTCTCGTTTTTGTATGTATTTTTTTTATATATATCATTTTTCATATTTTTAAATATTTAAAAAAAAATTATAATATTATTAGATAATATTTTCTTAATTATTAAATAAATAAAAAAATTGAGAGCGAGACCTAAAAAGAGGACCCAACGAGGTCCTATCATTATCCTTTCTATTTTTATGTTTTTATAATATTTTATATAATTAAGAAATATTATTATTATTATTAGGTAGGACATCCTGAAAAGTTGGGAAATATACGAAAAGAAGGCGGCTCGTAGCAATTGTTATAGGTTAGACTACTCTTATTATTGAATTAATTAAAAATTATTTTCAAAAAAATATATTTTTATATAAATATCAAAAATAAATATTATAATTAATTAAATATAACAATAAAATAGATAAAAAAAAAGTTTAAAAAGTACTTGAAGTAAATAATAAAGTTAAAATAATTACTAAAAAACTAAAATAATTGTCAAATTTAACAATTATTTTAACTTTTTAACAATTGTTTTAATTTTACTATTTATTTTAAGTATCTTTTAAACTTTTTTTTACACATTTTATTATCATATTTGATCATTTATAGTATTTATTTTTTGACATTTGTGTAAAAATATATTTTTTAAAGGATAGTTTTTAACCAATTTAATGAGAGTGCTCTTACAAATATAAAAAACAAAAGGGACAAAAAAATAAAAAAAATAAAAAAGGAAGGAAAAGCAAGCCAATAAATTAGCCCTATCCCATTTCTTAGTAAAAAGGTCAAGAAAAGGCAGCTATATATAATATATATGATGAAGATTGCAATTGATTCATGGGCTAATTTAATTTGTACGAGAATATAGAGAAAATGGGTCCAAAATTTCTAGAGTTTTGGTTAATTTGTTTTATGATTTTAGTTTCCAACATTTTGGTATTCAAACTAATTTTTTAATATTGTTTTGGTGACTCTTTCAGACGAAATATTGAAATAAGATATTTCAATACTGGTATCGTTTTAAATATTATTTCGAAATAGTCTATATATAAATAAATTATATATATATAAGTATGTATATGTATATGTATATATATATAAATTATAAATAGTCTGATCTGAATTGGGGCCCAAAAATAACAAGAAATAAAAAAAGAATAAATAATATAGGCTAAAATCATATACCGACCAAAACCAATATATTGGCTGATACACTGGCCAAAATTTGATATATCAGCTGGTACGAAATGATAGCGTACTCTGTACTCGTCCTCGACCAGTACGACATATTTCAGTCGTACCGGCCAACACGAAACGACTTTTAAAATACTGATTCAAACTTATACCATTTTGTATTTCTTAACATATTTTTAGCAAGTCCTTCATTAAGAGAAATTATCATAATTCTTTTATCAGAGAAACTTACATCTGTAACCAGATATATTTTGGGATGTCTCCATATCAAACATGATATCATAAATCAAAATAATGTATTTGAAGCTCTACAGTACAATATTTCCTTTTGTGGCAAGCCTGACTTTTACTATTATTGATATTCTCTATAAACAAATACTTAAGAGACAACTAAACTGTCTAAACAGAGAATCAACTTGACTTTTTATAAAATGAGAGGATTCAATCTCTACAGACAAATCTTCAAGAGAAGAAGTCTTTTATATTTTAATTAAAAATAAGAAAACTAAAAAAAATAGTAAGGAAAACGAAAAAAATGAAGGGTTTACAATTTGAATCAACTCCAGTAGATTTCAAAATCTGTGACGATTCATGAAATCACACATTTATCTCTTTTCAGCTACAAAGGTTGTTGTGATCATGTGGCAATTATGATGAATAAAAAATAATCGAAAAGAAAATAAGAGAAAAATGACACTGAAATTTACGTGGTTCGACGATATGCCTACATTCACAGGAGCAAGAGGCTAAATTTTACTATCATCTAAATTAGGGTTACAACATATGTATTTATACTAACCTTAAGTGTACGGACGCAAGGCAAATGTCATTGCTCGCCCGTTCGTTCCGCCATCTGCCACTTGCCACTATTTCCTCATCAAATATAAGTCACATACTTCAACAAAAATCAAATCTAAAAGGTTTAATGGTAGCGAGTTTAGTGGTCTGTTGTGTGTGTCGAGAAGAGCTATCGTAAGGAAAAGCACGTGAGGACTACACACAAATGTGGGCACATGAGAGAACCACATGCGATAATTTTTGCAAAGTCAACTTTCCTCCAAACGATTTTCAACCTGTATATTTGCCTATGTCGCGTGTGTATTTGGAGTTTTCGAAAAGCTATAAATTTATCTTTTTTGCCTTTGAAAGACATAAAATAAAACTAATCCAACGAAATATTAGTAGATAAGGTGGGTGGATTGAAGAATGAGTGAAGAAGAGGGGCTAAGAGGAGGAGGCCAATGTCTCCTCCCCCTTTAATGGAAATTAGATCTGGAATCCTTAAATTTTTTAAGAAAGATGAGAGAGGGGGAGGGGGAATGAGGCAGCATATTTTTTTAGTAATATTACATATAATCGTGAGGTGTATAAACATCATGTAACCGTTTTGAAAATGAGTATGGTTCACTATTAAAAAGTTTTTTTTTTTTTTTTTATGTGAGTCTCATGTTTTCTTTATATTTTTAAAATGATTATGTAACGGTTACTCAATTCATGATTGTATAAATCTTTTTTCTATTTTTTAAAAAGTTTTATACAACAAAACTATTATCCTTTCTATACCTTATAATTACTCTACAAGTGCTAAATTCATAAAAAGATTTAAAAAACATTCATAAATTGATGTGACTAAATATAATATATAGAATTTGTAAATTGAGAAATGCACGCAGATGCAAGGCTTGTGTATTGCCATATATAGGGTTTTACATATTACAATATACAATTGTGATGAAAATAAATAAGGAATGTACTTCTATTACAAGAAACTAACGTGAAAATAATTGTACAAATTGAGAGAATATGAGAATCTGATCCAGCCTATATATGGGATTTCTCCCTCAGATTGCAGGTGTGATTTATGAGATAGATTGCAGCTGTGAATATGGGATTTTCTTCCTCTCAAAATTTGCTTAATACCAAAAAAAAAATTGATGTGTTACATTAAACTACATCATTTTATAAATTTTTATATATAAATTGTCATTATAAACTAAACATTTGTCTTTCTCCATTCTTTCATATTCAAACCTTCTTTACTTTTAGCTTTTTACAATGCCAAAATAGTTTTTTCTTTTATTTAAGAATTTACTAAACACACGTTTTTTTTTTCTTCAAAAGAATTCTAAAGTCATAAAATTGGAAATGGGTTTTTAATCAATCCAACCCAAAAGCAATGAGGGTGTAGCGGTGTTGGACCTATATATTTTCTTCTATATAGTACGTACCAAAAAGGGGTTGTACGTAATATGTCATGAAAGAAAGGAAAAAAGAGAGAGTATTATAATTTTGAAGTTTAAAGGTTTAACCAAATTAGTATTTAATCATTTTAAGATTCTTAGACTAATGGTTGAGTATTTAAAAATTGATCTAAGAGAATGAACCATGCCATGACTTCAAGACACGTAAGGAACAGTTTATAGACTAGATTAAAATGCATTGCTACTGGGTCAGTATTGATAGAGTGAGATAACAATAAGTGTCAAATTTGAAAGCGTAATAAAATACATTATCCTGAGGGTTAAAGATTTGAAAAAATCTGATTATAAGCAATTATGTACATCAATACGTGTACTCATATAATATGATTGGTCAGAAATTTCGACTTTAATAAAAATAATATGAATTTAAATTTTAAATATAAAAACAACAATATTAATAAACAGATCGGTTTGCAAATTCTATTACACATCAAATCTCAAAAGTCATAACCAAATTAGTATCTAACATTTTTAAAATTTTTAGTTCAATGTTTGGATTTTAACATAGAGAGAGTACAAAATTAGAAATGGACATTTCAAATAATCAATTAATGCATAGAAAAGGGAAAAATATAAAACAGGTTTAATTTGTTCTACTTAATCTCTCCGCTACATACGAATTGAAATGGTGTTTCTTAATCCTAAAGTTATTGAATTTTGTGTACATGCAGAAGTGAACAATCTGTCAAAATCATGCTATCAATATGATCTAAATCCCTGATCAACTAAAATGTATGTTTTTTATGGCATATATTCCCTTTCACATGTTTCAATATATAAGAGGAAGGGGGAAAGTAGGACGTACGTAACCCAAATCCCAATATCGCCTTTTAGGTAAAAATCAGATGTTTGATTTCTGTCACATATCAGATATAATTCCTTACAATATTGAAAGAAAAGCATTTTTGTCATTTTTCTTTTCTTGGCACCATTTATTTAATTTCGGTCAATTATTACAAAGACTTTTCACATGAGCCGTGATCATTCGGCAGCATGCCCACGTGGTCGGTTGGTAAACTTTTTGGCCTGTCTTACGGTCTTAACTCTTGCCTCCAACTTTTTATGATTTATAATTTATATTTTAGTTGGATTTACTAATAGAAATTTGATTAAAAAATTATAATACTACTTAGCCACGCTCTTGCCTACTTTCATCTCATTTTATTTGGTAAAATATGACTTTTTTTATCACTTTTTGATCGTCTTTTATTTTTTTTAAAAAAATTTAAAGTTAATAAATAATGCTACATCTTCGTAGTACCATGAAAGTTAAATGAAGGGATTATGTTACTTAGATAAATTCTTCTTAAAAAATATAATACAGATTATGCTAATTAATTCAATAGCAATCTCTTTCAGAAATAAACAGTAATGTAACTATTTAAAAGTGCTATTCAACCGCCCGATCCAGTTCAAAATTACCAATTTCCAACCCGACCCAAAACCTTTTCGTATTGATTACCCATTACTCGATATACCAAATTCATTCTTTTCATACCAATTACCCGTATCAAAACAAATACATACAATAATAAGCATACAAATAGTAGATCAGGAGGTGGAAATCGAATATTTGAGATGGTGACGAGAGCCAAAGGAGGATGGAAGGGAGAGAGAGAGAGAGAGATAATAGTCTTACCCTTTTAATCCCATAGGGCTCCATCTTCTTTGCCAACTCGCTTGCCGCACCTACAACCTCCTAAATCTCGACACCAACCTGCAAATGAAGTCTTGTGCACGTTTTTCCTCGCCTGTCAATCTCTCTAATTTCTCCAAACATCAATATCTGACCAAGAACTTTAGAATAACACAGCTAGCCGCTAGGCGATCATTGAGAAGTGCTCGAAGAGGCGTGGGTCACGATTGTCGCACATCAGGTGCGTCAGCGCACACGAGCACGCACGCGCGCGCAGAGAGAGAGAAAGAGAGAGAGAGATGATTAATATATTTATTAATTACAAATTATAGGGGGTTGAAAATGAAATAAGTTAAAATTGGTAACTTGATTTTAACGTAAAATAAGTTGGATTTCGGGGCTTGTTAATTTGGAAAAGCGGGTCAAGTCGAGCCAAATTTTTGATCAAGTCCTACCATTTTTGATTCAGTTAAACAAGTTAAGTCGAGTTTATATAGGTTTATATAACTTTTGTTCGTTTAATATTCGAAACTATATCAATGTTTATGCATATATACATGAGTTGCTTTGTTGATTTGTAGCATTAGGGAGTAACATATAATGCGATAATTTAGTCCATTTAGACCTTAAAAGAACTAGTAGCATAAAATAGATTGCAACTAAACTATTAAGTTGCAGTGTCAAATGAAGAACTAGATAGTTTGGGGGTCATAATATAAACAGATGTTAATTTCTACGTTCTTTTTAATGTTGCTTTTGGTTAAAATAAGGTTACAAGTACTCAAATGGCATATGATAAACAGTTCCAAACCATGGCTTGAAAATGGAGCAATAATATATAGTACATCCATTCAGATCAGCACTTCTATTTAGCCAACTCGAAACTGATTCTTTATTTGGTTGAAGGGTAGAGTTATGATAGAAGTGAATTCTCTGTATGAAATTAGTGATGATGCAACAAAATACAAAAAATATTATGATCCTATAATTTAATCAGGGTACATATTTTGTTCATTAATTATAAGGATATTGAGGCCAAAAAGATGAGGATATAATTAATTTAGGTCACATGTATACATGACTTGCATATATATATATATATATATCATTTTTTTTACTTTGTTAATTAATGATTTCACATTCTAAACGCTTAGACAAAAAAAAAAAAAAAAAAAAGATTTCACATTCTAAACATATATTATATACATCAATTACATATTTAAATTGCATTGCATATTTTCTTATTTAATACCGATCAATTCTCGATTTGAAATTCAACTTTTCAAGCCTCATTATAAGAAAATTTGATTTTTGTGACGAATTAATTATACGACTAATTTTGGTTGTATATATTTATTTTGTTGGAATCAACTGAGCGTTATAAATAAGTAATTTTTTTATAGTGGGCATTGTTCTCCGAACTTGATTGATAAGTGCCTTTCTATAGTTTTTGGCTTACTAATTACACAAATTCAATTCAAAATTGATTCCAATTTAATAAATCTCAATCGAATTATGAATTTTTTTATAGAAATATATTTTTTAATGTTTAAAAAACGACGACATTGTTAAGATTATTGGTTATTATTCATTAACTGTCAAGTGCTCCTCACTCCTCCTTCGTTCATTAAAGATTTGATAGGAAAATTTGAACTTACAAACCTAAAATTGAAGGTCAGCAAACACACCATGAAAACCAATCGAGATTTATTGATAATTAATATATTTTCAAACTAAGCACGTCATGAAAACCAAAGCCCAACCTACTTTTCTTTCACTCTCTTGGGAGCATTACAACACACTTTACGCATAAAAATGTTCTACCAATTATCCATAATGACAAGTCATTCTAAAGCATTTCGTGCAACCATATGCATCCATATAAACGTCTCTCTTGGGGCAACTATGACCGTGAAATATATCTCTATTTTTGTTTTCTTTTGAAGTAAAATATAGAAATAATATACAGTCTCACCTTGTAAGTCGAGCATTCCTTTTAAGAAAGTAAATAAATTTGAAAATTACATTAAAAAAAAATTAATAGTAGACCTTACTTTATTTTAAAAAATTACTAAAAATATGAATAATATTATTATAATTTATTATTCCAAATTTTATATCAAATAATATGTCGCACTTTAGTTTTGAAAACTGATTTCAATTGGATTGATGGGGCAAATAATTGGAGGGGTAGTGATAGGTTAGTACTTTATTATTACTTATTTATTATTTGTATTGTATTTAAAATTTTTTATTATTTTTAAGTATTTTTTTAATATTCTTAATTATTAAAAAAATTAAAAAAAAATATAATTTTATTAATAATCACTTCCTTAATTATTAAATAACATAAAAAATTAAATATAATAAATATAATAAATACATAATAAAAAAATTATAATTCCACCATTTACCTAATTGGAGAGGCATATCATATTTATCAAATGGGTGGTGCGCCGGGAGTGTCATAAAAGGCCAAGCGTCACGTGTCCCATTGGTGATTGGAGAGACAAGCGTATGGTGAAGCAAACAACTTTTGAAGGCGTCGAAAAGCCAACCAAATTACGAAAAAGAAAAGAAAAGAAAAGAAAATCACATCACATGAGCTTTGTCTGTCCTTTTGTCGTGCAAACAAAGAAAATAAAAATAAAGGTACCATTCCGTACTTCACCGTAACAAGTCAAGCCAATTATGTTACTTTTAAAGAAAAGCAAAAGAGAATGAAAGCGTTGCATTTGAATTAGGACCGTTTGGATTGGGACACAAATTGAGTTAGTCTCAATTTATTTTAAATTTATTATTTTAAATTTTTTAAATTTTTATATAAAATATAATTTTTAATATAATTTTTTAAAATTCTAATATAATTTTTTAAAATCTTAAAATAATTATAATAATAATATTTATTTTATTTTTAAAATTCATCTCAATTCATCTTATTTCAACTTTAAATCCAAACAAACTTTAATAATTCAGAAAGTTGTAAAAAGTCGTGATGCACTCACATTATTTTCATCGGATTCTCCCTCTACAAACTGAAATTTATTGTGGGGGATATGTGCGTATGAACATTCAATTTTGAAACTAAAAATTGAATTATTGGTTGAATTCAGCCAATTACAAAATATTCCTAGGAGATCAGATGTTGTTTGACATCATATCCAATCCAATTAATCCAAATATTATAAAAAATAATAAGATTAGGGTAATTAAACCTAAGTTAAGTTGATGCTAGCCCGTTTCATCTAATTAATGATTATGTTATTTCTAAGTTAATTTTGTGTAACTCACAATTAATTGATCTAACCTTTTTATTTATTTGTTACTTTATGATGAAAAATACTTGAACTGCAAAAAGATTTTATAAAGATAAATTTATAAAATAATATGTTAGATTGTAAAACTAATTTTATTAGAAAGTAAATATAATCTATTAAATAGTCCATGATTATTTAGTTGTTTGTGACTCTACCTCTATAGGATATCTTTATGGTTATACAAGCTCTATTAAATGATATACCATCTGGTTTTGTACTTTCACACTATCTATAATATAGATCTTTAAAGAATCATGATGATTTATGAATAAATTCTTCGTGATTGTTTAAGCTCTATATATTAATGAAATAACAAAATCACTTGATCATGTCTTCGTTTGATTATAAAAATGAGATAAAATAAAAGTTGAAAGTTAAATAAAATATAATTGTAATATTAATTTTTAATATTAATTTTGTTTTAAAATTTAAAATAATTGATTTGTTTATTATGTTTTGTATAGGAGTTTAGAAAAATTGTAATAATTATAAGAGATGAGATCTCATTAAGTCATCTCATCTACCAAACCAAATGCGATGTTTAGAAATAATTTACATCTTATTTTATCTCATCTTATCTCATTTTCTTCTTGTTGAATTCAAAGTTTCAAATTTCGTATCTACATATAAAATTTGATGATAACAAATGAATTCAAGTCTCAAACTCAAATTGTCTACGCAATGAAGCCAAGCATATCAAGTATAAACAAGAAAGAGAACAAGTCTACAAATGAAGTTCATAGAGTAATTTTGTACATCTCTTAATAAAATTCGAAATTGGATTAATGTTCAAAATTAATCTTTTATTATAAAGCATCAAATTACATTTTTCACAAGTGCATGACATTATCAAAAGGTTTAATTTTGAAAATTTCTTTTTTCATATGTGCATGAAATCATTAAAAACTTTAATTTCGAAAATTACATTTTTCACATGTGCATGACATCATTAAAAAATTTAATTTCGAAAATTGTATTCTCATATATGCATGACATCATTAAATATTTGTATTTTAAAATTTGTAAGGCGATTGATTGTCATCTTTGACATGTGTATGTTTTGTTTGAAATTTTGATTGATGCACTTTTGACAAATGCAAAATGTAGTTGATTTTGTTGAAAATCTTGAAAGGTGGTTATGATTTTTTTGATAAATGTAAAAGAAGATGATTTGGTTTGAAAAATAAATAATGCTCATTTTGTCATATGTTAAAAGTAAAAAATTAGACTTGAATATTTTGAAAAATGAATGGAGTTATCTTTGACAAATGCAAAAATGAGTTTTTTTTATTTGAATTTTTTGAAAAGTGAATAATGCTTTTATTTGACATGTGAATATTTTCATATTTGAAAATGAAAACTCATTTGTCTATAAATAACTCACTTGAGTTTTGTAAAATTACAACAAGAGTTTACACATCAATTGTTAAAGTTTTACATAATTCATTTAAAGTCTTCATTCTCTCTTTTCTAAGTATTGAACCTTAATCTTTATTCATTTTGAGAGATATACAGGTTGCGTTGTATTGTTCTTATTTCACTTATTGAGGAGTGTACTCTGATAATCTACCCACTATCAGCTCTTGTATCAGTAAGATTGTGCGTTTATCCCTTATGTGTGTAGAATGTGTTCTACACAGGGAATAGTTGAATCACTAAGTGTGAGGTGATTGTAAGTGTAGAGAGTGTTCTACACGGATTCTTTGTAACGGTATTGCTCAAAAGTATAATAGGTTTTTATCTCCATTTGAAGGTGATTGAATAGTAAATTTGGGAATTCTCGAGGGGTAACTTGAGGCTAGGACGTAGGCAGTGGACTGAACCTCATTAAAATATTGAGTTTGCTTTTTCTTGCCTTTACTATTTATACTTCATGCTATTTCGTATTTTATTTATATTTTATCTTGTGTATTTGGTTTATAAATATTAATTTTTAATATAACCCAATTCACCCCCCTCTTGTATTAGTCATCTGGACAACACTTCTCAAATATCATTTAAACACATATATTTTCAAACTACTCATTACACTTTTTTCAACTTTTCTAAACTTTCAAATAAATTTAAAAATAAAATCAACTTTAAAAATAAAATTATCACAAAATTTATTTTTATAATATTCTTTCTTCAATTTTTTTTCCTCTCATTTTCTAAAACCTAATAAATACTAAATACAAACTATCTCACGACTATTAACAAAAAATTTTACTCTTATTTATAAAATTGACACATCTTCTTATTCCCCAACATTCCCTTAGATTGATACGAATTATCACCCTCAATTATTCTCATGATGACGCATATTATATATATATATATATATAGTTTTTGAGCAAATAAAAATAATTAAACTAAACAAAGTGATACAATAGGAGGGGGTGTGGATTCTCGACAAATATCCTAAAACAAAAAACTACAATGCAAAAGAGATGGAAAGCATGTTTATTTGAGACCAAAAATTTGATCCCTACATTTGTCCTACCAAAGGACGCTGTCTTATCAAAAGACTAAAAAATATTGTTCGTTGAAAAGCGAACAACATAACCATCGTATAGAGCGGTGGAAACTCCACACAAGGCGGAGAAAAGGGCGGGTGTACTGTTGTTTAATAACTTAAAATATTTGTTGAAAAAATTCACAATCCCTATCCTATGATCATTAGTTAGGAAAATTGAAAACATAGATGAAAAAATCACATTTGTGCCAGGTCGTCGATGATGGACCCACGGTGATGGTGGCGCGTGCATCACATACGCTATTGGTGAAGAAGAATCGACGGCCAAATCCGAGAGATTTGATGCCGCTATAGCAATTGGAGCCGCGCATGACCTCCACTGCAACGCTAGACTGCTGCTATGCGTGGGTGATGTGCACGCCAATCGAAATCGCTAAGTCTCCTCCTTGACTTGAAGATCGTCGGTTGAGGAGGCGCTGGAGGCAGCGAGTGATGGTCCCAGAAGGCCGGCAGACATAAGACTAGCGTGATGAGATTTTGAGATGGAAAACTAATGGAAAACGGCCGAAAAACACATAAATAGGCCAAAAAACTACCAAAGGCATAAACAGAAACGATAGAAAAGTAAAAGAATGGGGGAGGAGATAGTCAGAACCACGACTCCGATTCACCCCTACCCGGAGAAAAGAAAAGTACACTAGGAAGGGAAGGAAGATCAGAGATCGCTTTTGGAAAGTAAATTATTAGAGAGAGAGTCTATTCAAATGCATTAATAACTTTTTTTAAATATGCATATTATATAATTATTAATACAATACATTTTTGTAGAGAAAATTTATATACAACACTTTGCATATTTTTATGAGAACTACACGACATGATATTTTGCGAACAGTCTAATCTTAACAAGAGTTACACCTTATAGGTTTACTTGACAGCCTAAAGCAAAAATGGTAAATAATTGGGAGTACGAAGAATGTGTTTTGGCTTTGGTAAATGCTGCAGGTAAGGATGGCTTCTCAGTTCTCATCCCTCAGGGACAAAAAAAGACAAAAAAAAAAGAAGAAAAAAGAGGGTGGCCGGTTATTACTTGTTTTTTGTTTGAAGAGAGTTATTACTTGTTATAGATACATCTCACATCCTTACCTACCAGCTTTCGCAATTAATTTGTTCATTTAATGTAGTTGAATATATAATTTTCCTTGCTCTTATCTATATCTCTTGCAATTAATGCATTTGATGAACAACATTTGGGTTGAAAATGAAAATGTGGGTTCCTATTCCTCATTATTTAGTTTTAGAGACTCCAATTGAAATCTCTTATTAGAACAATGATAAAATTTGACCTACACTTTCTACTTTAAATATTTTCTGTAATTCGAACAGATAGACCGAGATCACAATAATAAACATAATGGACTCATTTGGACGCTTAGAATATTTTAATATATTTATGAATAGCTATAAAATAGTTTGAATTAAGATGTTTTATTGAATTTTTGAAAATGAGAGCAAAATTGAATAAAAATATTATAAAAGTAAAAAAATATTCGAATATAGTTTTTTGATACAACTTTATTTGAAAATTTGAAGAAATTATATGATTTTTTGAGTGTTTTGATTGGGACTAGGAGAAAGATATAATAATTTGATAATGATTAGATGAAAAAGTTGAAAATCTAAATTATTTAAAATTGAAAAGTGTTTAGATTTTATTAATATTTGGAAAAGAAATATATGAAAACATGTAAAAATAGTTGAGAATACTAATATTCACAAACATAGCCCTGTGTGTGATCTATGTATGATTATAGACGAAATGAAGGATGGATCCATAACCCCTTACTGGTTTTTAAATTTTTAAATAAAATAACTTTTGTTACAGTTCGTTGTCCATAATTGAAAAGGAAAATAGTCCTAGATGGTGTAAATTTTGCCTACTTTCTTTTGAAAAAATGTAGAGAAAATCTGAGATATACTTTAAAAAATCATCTTTTCTATTAGGAATAAGCCTTAAAATGAATGGTTAATTTGAAGTATCACAGTGGAAACAAAAACGATTAAATCAATAATCACACATAAATTTAAGTGGTTTGACTCAATGTGAATCTACGTCTACTATTAAGATCCGGTTGAAATGAATTAACTATCAATGAAAATGGAAAACAAAAAATCAATTATAAAACTCTCACAATCCCAAAACCCAATTACACCCAATGAACTCTCAAAATTGTTTACAAGAAGATTCTCTCTCTCAAGTGTTTGATTGCTCTCAAAAGTATCTCTCTTTACTTTACATTAATATAAAATATTCTTATATAGTAAATGGCGTGCAATTCTAGAAAACAGCAGCTCGTTCGAACGGAATTAAAATTTGTTTAAGCAAATTAGGGTTTATGTCTCGTTCAAGTTGAAAGTCGAGTGAGAGTCGAGCGAACCTCTCTGTGCAAGTTTCGCTCAAGGTGAAAGTTGAGCGAGAGTCGAGCAAAATTCTTAAACCTAGACTCGCTCGAGTTGGATGTCGAGCGAAGTCTAGGATTAATGCGTTTATTCAACTGTATTCAATCCACCTCTCAACGTTTTTCGTAATAAACACCATATTTTTTTAAAAAGAGTGCTTAACACTTACCTATTAATAATAATAATCTAACATTACTTAATTAAAAAAAAAAGGTTTGGCCCATTAAACCATCTTCGCATAGTTTATAAGTTGATGAAAAAATCCATCATATTTAGTTTATAATCTATTTATTTTTGTAAATTACTTACAACTAGAAATCAAGAATCGACTTATTATGAATTATGGAATAATTTTCTTAATTTATGCCTCTTAAAATCTTCAGTTGAGTTTTAAATTAAAAGTGTAATAATTTGGTCTGATTGAGTCCGGATTGAAAAATTTTGGTCTATCATTGTTGCCGGATTGGACCGCCGGATTGGACCGTTAACTATCAATCCAGTCGGTCCATGAACATACTTTTCGTTATATATATATATGGTTAATGAAATAAGTGATTTCTTTAATCTTTTATAAATAGTTAACAAATATTAAATAATTTCATTATATAATGGTGAATGGCGATCCCTTAAATGAAAATTATATAGTTAACTTATACAATCATTATATAAATATATATACATTCGGTCGGTCTTGGCCCTACTTTGATTTGGTAAAAATAAATCACATTCCGAGACCAGCCGATAAGATTATTGGTCAGTTCTGGTCCGGTCTTTCTTACCACCATAGTTTTGAATCTTGATCCTATAAATTGTTCTGTTCTAATTATTTGTTTAATATAGTTGGGCTTAGACATCTTAAATTTAGGTTGATTTCTTATTTATATATGGTTTTTAGAGATTTGGATTTGGGTGGCGTGTACATATATACACACATGATCCTATGTTATTTTTAATAAAATGCAAATATTGTGTGTTCAAATTCAAATATTCGAAAAGTTAAGAGAAATTAAATAACATAGCTACCTTTTTTTATCTCAAAATATAAAATAATTTCACCCAAAAAGATACACCCATTATCTTCTACTATTTTATTTTATTTTATTTTATATATGTTTTGGGAGCCATGGTAATGTTCATCTAACTCAAATGGGTCGGATATTTTAGTCCTGACTCCATCCAAATTTATTCGGATTTATATATATATATATATATATATATATATATATATATTTCTTGATCCGACATTTTTAAAATTTTTAAATTGAAATTTTATTTTTATTTACTTAAAGTTTTAACCATATCGTTTAACACATGTTTCGAATAAGCTTTCTTATCTATTATCTTTCACGCCACATATTATTTTATTTTATTTTATTTTATTTTATTTTTAAAATTAATTAAATTATTCTACTCATTAATCATATATTAAATAATTTATAAAAGAAAAAAAAATGTAATATCCATTTTGTGTACAGTGCTGGGCCTAAATGTCCAGGATATGCTCCCTTTTATGCGTCAGAAACCAGTACAATTTGTCCCAATGGAATATCCATCTCCAACCACGCAAACTAAATCCTATCTGTTTTTATTTCTGAGAATAAAATTAAAAAAAAAAAAAAAAAACCAAGAAATAAATGCTCAACAATGATGGCATGTGCTTCTGCCGCCCACACTCAGAGTGTTGTAAAATTTAATGTGGTCTCTTCACCATCATTTTACTCTTAAAATCTTATCATGATCCGGATGAGGAAGAAGGTCGATCAAGGTGGTGAGTATGAATATTAATTATTTACCAAAATAGAAAAAAGAAATACACAGATAATTGTTAAGAATCCTTTGATTGTTGTTCATCATAAATGAACAATATTCCCTCTTATCTATTGGGCTACAAATAATAATAATATATATATATATTCCTTTGCTACAGCAGTTCCCATCTCATTTTGGGCACTTGTGGTGGGTATAGCTAGTTTTAACTCCATTCTGGATGCTTCAATGGTATGACAGATTATGATACCTTTTTTTTTTTTTTTTTTAATATTTTAAAAGCAAATATATATTCCTTCAAGTGTACAAAATGAGCCGACGAATTGATATTTATTGATTTCCTTCTATTTGTTGATCTCCAAGTGTACGCATTTATAGATGAAAGGTGATAATTGAGCCGACGAATTTGATCGATAGAATTGATTGATTTTTCATTTTTTTATTTAATAATTAAGAAAGTGATTATTAATGAATTAATTTTAAATAATATAAATATAAAAAATAATTAAAGAGAAAAAAAAAGAAAAATGGATTGCACTTATCTGTCAGAGCATTCACAACTCAATAATTAAAGTTTAATCAAATTTTAGTTTAAAATGTCACTTTTATAAATTTTAGTTAGTCATTTTTTACTACATCAAATAATATGCTTAACAAATCAAAAGTTATTTTATTAAAATATTAATTTTTAACTTTTTATTTATTTTAATTTTAATTATAATTTGAATATGATTTATTAAAACACTTACAACCGACTAGCTATCTCATTTATTGAGTCAAAATTTGGTTAAAAGACATAAATTTAACTCTCTCTCTCTTCTCTCTCCTCGAGAGAGAGATAAATTTATTTTAATTTTATTGAATCTATTAAATCTTATTTTTTTTTATACTTTTTAGTCCAAATTTAATTAAATAAGCTATTTAATTAATAGATTGTAAATACTCTTAGACGCCATCAATTGTTTATTTGTCCCCCTAGCAGCTCCCTCTATAGATAGAAGCCATGCTAGAATCCCTATATTGAAATTCCTAACATTTATGTTATAGATAGATGCTAAAAGTAAACACCAGCTGCCAACTTGCCAAGCATTAGTCCACTTCAAAGCATAAAGACAATCAAAGAAAATGAATAGCTCGCTCTTTGATTGGGAAAGAGAATTAAAAAATATAAAAACTTTACGTGAGTGGAGGGGTGCTGTGCAGTGTGCTGTTTGTTTAAAGGAAGGGTGTCTTTACGTGCAAGTGGATTCTGATGTACACAGATCCTTCTTTTGTTTTATTAATTCTTTTTGGGCAACAAGCAGACCCTTAGTGTCTTTTAAGTATCCTTATCTATACTTTACACATTTGAAAAGATAAAGTGCTTGGATTTTTTATTTTTTTTTATAAAAGATAACATCTTAAAAGACTTAGGATTTTTAAATGAGAATTGTTATAAATATAAAGAAATTATATAATAAAAACGTAGCTTTATAACATTAATTAGATTTATTTTATAATAAAAATAATTTTATAATTTAATATATTGTATTAAATTATATTAATTTATAAATTTATTTTTATATAATTTATTTATGATTAAAATATCTTCCTTTCTCAATTATCAATAGAAAAGAGTGGAGAAAAATTTTTATATTAAAATTTAATTGTATTATCCCCACTCCGGCCAGTTTTTTGATGTTTGTGCTCCAGCGAGAGAAAAGAAAAGGAGCATAAAAATTAGGAAGGTACAAAGATTTTCTAGAACCATTTCATCATAAGATAAGAGGAATTATTGTTTACAAAGTTGTTCCCGTAAGTTTGTAAGAGCACTCATGTTTGAGAAAAAGTATAAAAAATACTTTTTAGAAATAATAAATTAAGATAATGGTCAAAAAACAATTATTTTAATTTTTTGATTATTATCTTAATTTTATTATTGATAAAAAAATATTTTTTTACATTTTTTTTACACACTTTAATATTATAATTGATTAAATATAATATTTATTTTTTAATATTTATATAAAAATATATTTTAAAAAAAATGATTTTTAGCCAATATAATAAAGTACTGTAACTACCCCATTCCCAAAGTACTTATGAGTTCGAACCATGATCAAGACCGTCCTTGATATTCAAATGGCAGATACCGTAAATTAAAGATCGATTGAACTCGATAGTCTGCTGCAAACTGAGAAAGATTATACTGACAATATTAAAACGAGAATTGTCACATACATAAAAAAAAAAAAAAAAAATTATATAAAAAAAATTTATAAATTAATGTAATTTTATAAAACCTATTAAATTTATTTTATAATAAAAATAATTTTATAATCTAACATATCACGTTAAATAATTTATTTTTATATAATTTTTTTATGCCTAAAGAATTTCTTATATTAAATACTGTGAATGGAACAAATCCAATTCGGTCTAACGGGATATATAGGTCAGAAAACGGGGATAATGAGGGGTCTGGCTCACTATCTTCAATTCATTCAAACCGAGAGTGGCCGAAGATAGAGGGTAGGGGGAATGCTTCCTGTGCTGAGTCAAAATTTGGCTCATTTGAACTGATGAGCAGTTTGCAAAGAGCATGGAACTAATGACTCATCTGGTAAGATCTTGACTGAAAAACTTGGGAGTACTTTGGACTTGCTGATGGGATTATTAATTTTCTCAGGAAATCTGTTGAGATGGCGTTGGATATCACTAATGACACGTACAATCTGCCAGTCTGGATGATATTAATATCAAATTCATGTTTATTAATCTACTTAATTAAGAGCTATACTATATAGCATATATATATATATATATATAAATGGATAGTTAAAAAAGTCTGTGGGGGGGTTGGTTGTGGGGGTCACGTTGCTTGTGGTGATTAATGGCCTTGTTTTGTAGGCGTACGTGGCTTACTCATTGGCATTTGACATTTGTTTCTATGTATGTATCGGCTCAAGAAATCAGTGAGTGTAGAATAAGAGATGGGAAACAAAAGAGAAGCTGCAGCTTTTGGAAAGTGGAATCTGTAACAGTTGTTGTATGCATGTGCAATTTGGGCCTTGGCCATTCTATCTATCTATCTATCTATCTATCTAACTATCTATCCAAAGGAATATTTGCAAATTATAATTTTGCGGATTTCAGGTGTTTAGGACAGCGACAACCCTTTATTTAAATAATCAAACATATAATTAGCCCTGCAATGATTGTTACTTTCAATATATATATATATATATATAAAGTTGTGCTATGCTTTCATCCAACTCTGTCTCGTTTGGTTACTTAAATGAAATGAGATAAAAGTTAAAAGTTGAATAAAATATTGTTGGAATATAATTTTTCTTTTGAAATTTGAAAATTTTGAAAAATTTATTATATTTTGTGTGGAAGTTTGAGAAATTTGTAATAATTATATAAGATGAGATTATGACATCATCTTGATAACCAAATAAGGCTTAACCTATTGTGTTGACGTGATATTATCTTTCAATTTTTGAATTTGAAATCACACATTTCTAACAGGCTCTTTGCTCTTTAAACAATTTGCTTTGCAGAAGTATAGTGTCCGATTGTTGTCATGCTCATGTGCATAATATATCTCGATCAAACCCTAATCCCAACTTGCTTGGCAGAACCCTAGGTGGAAGCAGCCACACCCAATTTTTATCAAGAAAAGGCTGTGCAAGGAGAAAAGATAATTGGGCCCTTGGCATTGTCGATAAGGCCCATTTACTTGATTATGCTATGCTGCTGCAGCACATATCGTATGCTAGAGTTAAGAATACTACTTTCATACACTTGGGCCGCAAGATGAAGTGAACAGCAATTCCATTGCTCATAGTTCACAAACATGTGTTTCAATTTTCGAGTCCAAATACTTTATCCCTCAATTTTTTGGCTGATCACTCAAAACCTGAACTCCATATTGAATTAACCATCTACTCCTTCATAATAATAAATTTTTTTTAACATATATATATATATTTTAAAATAATTTTTTATTTCATTCTCATAATGTACAAAAACTTATGGCTTGGCTAATCCAATGAAGATGCTCTACCCACTATCAAGCCGAAAAAGATGGATCGCTTAAATCTAAGGATCTTTCAAAGTTCCTGCTTGAAGCTCAGAAACACCTATTTGATATTTCCTGCTTAAAGCTCTAAAAGTTCTGAGCAAAACTTGAAAAAGGGATGGTGATCCTCATGAAGCGCAGTGTGTGGGAGCTGAGTTTGGAGTTTAATGGACTACGAGACGATGTACATGGTACTAACTTCCACTGTCCTGCTCTGGACAAATAAAAAGGGTAAAACTTCATCTATCATTTTAATTATTTTGGTAGATCAATGGAAAAAAATAACAAATAATTTGCTAATATTTTAATGCCACGTTAGGCAATGACTGTTCAAAAAGGATGCAAAATAACAAAATTTTCAACTGATGTCTAACTTCTCAAGACAAGTTATGAATTAAAACCCACGCGCTTATATCTTTAAATTTTTAATCAACCATCAATATAATAAATCTCAATACTTCCCAAAGTTAAAACATCAAAGTCACATCCACAAAATCCAAGGACTAACTATCATCTCTGCATCCAGATCAAATGAAGAATAGCACTATGGCAAAAATGGAAGAAGGTCAAGTAGTATTTCCTACCCATTTCTTCTAGTTAAGACTGATGCCCAGCCCCATCACCATTTACATCCTACCACACAAGCATCCCAATGCAAGGTTGGAAAAACCTCCCCTAAACACTTCTTTTTCTGTTTATAATTTTTTGGATAAGATCCCCTGCAAACTTCCTAGTATTCACATTCTTCAATGGGATACAACTGCCATATTTACATCCAATAGCAACAACTGCTAGTTGTGTTGATTGTCACCTCCAGTGTTCAATGCTATATAATCCCACCCAGAACTCTCTTTAAATCAGATTTTTGTTCTTCTGTAAGCCTTGAAGGGTACTTGACTTCAAATTTTATCTTCAAATTTCCCTTCCTTCCAGGTTCTCTTGAGATTGGCATTCCCTCGTTTGGGAAAATGACCTCTGCTCCAGGTTTGATGATATCTGTCAGGGGGATCATGAGATTCCTTCCGTCAAGGGTAGTCAAGTTAAGGGTCTTTCCCGTGAGGGCCTCCAGAAGTGTTATCTCTTGGTTGACTACCAGATCATTACCATCTCTCTTATAAAGAGCATGCGGCTTCTCGTCTACCACAAAAACCACATCTGCGGGAATGAAACCAGGCTCCTGGTTACCCTTCTCGGGGAATGTTATCTTGGTACCCTTCTTCCAACCAGGTTTGATCTCAATGGTCAATATCTCGTCCATAGTCCGAAACTTACTGCAAGAGAATTGCCCATGCCATCAAGTTGAGGTAAACAACGTTAAAGCAAATCATTAATTCAGAGTTAACAGAAAGAATGCATACATTACAGTAGATTATTGATGCAGGCCAATGCCACCATGTCAGTCATAAAAAAGTGAGATGAAAAGGAACATACTTTTTTGGTGCTTAATACCCCTGAGGGAGAAGTAAGATGAGTTCAATCAATTATAATCATCCCCAATATTGTCAGAGTGCAATTGATAAAAAACATTATTCCTTCGTTCATATATAAAATAAAGCTGAAAACAACAATTTTGTTTGCACTAGCCAGGAAACAAGCATTATTCCTATTGAATAAGAGAACTTTTCTATTTCTTTTGTTTCTCTTTGTTTTTAAAATACTATGAGAGTGTTATATGGAATGCACTACCCAGAAAGGAGACCATATATGTCCAATCTCCCTAAGCTTCAAATAAAATCCCACTTGGGTGAACTTTTCTCCTATTCTGAACCCCCCCACACCCCAAAAAAAAAACATGTTCTATTCATCTTCAAGGCTGACTAGTCTTCACTCTTTTATGGATGATGCTGCCTCTAACTACAGTACATGTGGAACACTTCCATCTAACTTCCCATGGCAACATGTTTCAGCATATCTGTATTGTTGTAGATCATAGTTGAAAGAATGCATGGGTAAAACCATGTAAACCATGTACGTGAATATAACCCACATGAACATTAGCATCAATATTTAAGACTGGGATTTTAAACTACAACTGCAAAAAGAAATATGCTCCAAACTTGTTATTTGATAATGGATGTAAACAGAGAAACCCACTGGCTTTGATTCCCTAGACAAAACACAATTCGGAAATCATTTTTGAGTTCAATGGCTGAAATTTACATGTAGGGGTTGTCTTTATTCTATAACTCATCAAAGGACTAAATGATGGAGATGAAAAGCAGTTTCTTGGATTCACTTCATGCATGGCATTGCTCTCTCTCTCTCTCTCTCTACATATATATATATCTATCAATAGTATATATATCTCACCCCTGGCATTTTTTATATAAGTAATCAATAAGTTTTATTAATTGAAAGCAATGGGCATAACTCAAGTATACGGGACAAATACAAGAGAAACATCCATCTAGGATTGACAACAGATACAAGAAAGTCTTGGACGCTTAGTCCGTTAAAATTGTTGCGGCTGCCCAAAGGAACAGGATGTTGAAAAAGAAAGCTTAAAGTTTATCCATTGTTTACTTGTGATTTTCAAAGCTTCTATCATTCCTCTCCCTCCAAATGCACCACAATAGAAATGTGGGAGCAATCCTCCATATTGTTGCCACTTGTGGATAACCTTGTAGACCCCCCTCCAAGTAGGTAGAAACTTCACCAATCTTCTAGGCATCATCCATGCCAATCTCCTCTAACAAAGAAGTTGTTCCATAAGTTCCTAGCTACCTCACAATGATGTAACAAGTGATCTACCACATCCCCATTCTTCTTGCACATGCAACACAAAATGCTGGAAGATAGAAATGTCTTGGTTTTGGCCTTGCGTGACTACAATTTGAATGTCCAGCTTGAGTCTGCACTACACAGAAACTATGTATGTAATTCATAACCATGTCCCCAATCTTGCCCCCAAACCCATTGAGGACCAATAAGAAAATAGAATCTCATTGGGACAAAGAGTGAAGTGTACACATGCTTACCTGACTGATTCTTAAAACTGCTTGTTACCATAAAATTTATGAGATTTCATAACAATCTATCAAGGTCTAATCTTCAGTCTTACAATTAAAAAAATTTAACCTCATGGGAACCCTTCAAATCCATTACTTCGACTTCCTTAACTATGTCACTTTATTTATTTATTTTGGTGCAAGTAACTATGCTACATCCATGATTGCTCGGGACAGATCCAGATGTATACATTAACATATCCTACAACATCTTTTACCTATTGTAATGAAACACTTCCACAAGAAAACCAAGCGGCCATTGGAAGAAAGCTGCAATATGTAAAGTTCTAAACAGAGTTAAATGATCTCGCCAACCAGATTGAGGAGAATTGAGGCTAGACAATTTCAAGAATGGAAAAGGATACAAGCTATTCCGTGAATGAAATATATGGAAGGTTACTGGCCAAATCATAAATGGCACTAAAAATGTGTAAACGCTAGCAATATATGTCAAGAACCAGAGATAGACCACTAAACAATATTGCCAAGCCATTATTGAAACCAGCGTAGCTAAGATAATTTCTGCCAGCTTGTATAAGATTACAAATTACTAACTAAAAGCAAAATATGCAATGTTCAACAGCCTGTAATCTACTCAAATCAATGAATTTGATTAAAAATTTATTCATAACCAATAAAGACAAATATAGGAACATCAAGGTACACATGGAGTATTCCTTGAGTACACCTATCAAGAGAGGGAAAAGAGCTCGGAAACTCCTGAATGCACCTAGTGAGATAATGCTCAACATAGTTTTTTTATAAGTAGATAACGCTCATCATAGTTGCTGATAGCAATACATGTTGTATAGGAAAAAAATCTAGAAGTTCTATGCCAAGTCAGCAGGCTAATTAGGGAGCACAGGCAACCACCTAGACAACTGGCATCAATAGAATAAGAATTCAACGACATAACCTTTGCCACAACTATCATTCACAACTTAAATTCGACCATGCAGAAAAATAAACTCCAAACTCTATCTTCACGTCCTAAATTAAGCAATTATTTACACGAAAGAGAAGTTTCCATCCCAAAATCCATTCTAATCCAGAAACCGTGCACACTTCTAATACTGCACATAATCTGTCGACCTCAACTCTAACAGATCCAAGTAATTCGTTTCAAAATAAGGAAAGTACCTTGCTGCAAGTTCATGCAACCGACATAACATGAAAAAAAAAAATACCCATCATGTTTCACACGGTTCAACAAGCACAGCTTCCTAATGCTTTTAGCTAATAAAAACTAACATTGTGAGATAAATTGAATTGCAATGCCTAGTGACTATAGCGCTGAAAACGGTTTGCAGGACCATTATGATTATATAATCTTTATCTGGGGCCGATAAGTGAAGACAAAAAAATTGAACTTTATTGAAAGTTTGTGTACCCAGAGGCTTCATAGACGTTCCTGGAGATCCTCATCTTCTTCTTAGCACCTTTGTAGAGCTCCTCCAAGCTACAGGGCAACGCGCTTTCCAGCGGCTCAGCCTTCCTAGAAAACCCGGTACCTGACCCACCACCAGGCGTTCTGAAGAACCCGTCTCTACCAAACCCCTTAGCTGCTGCTCCACCACCGCCGCCGCCGCCACCACCATTACTCTCGGATCCGAAAATCTCGGCGTATATGTCATCGGCGTCCCGAGGGTTGAACCGGAAGGAGGTGGGATGCTGGCGGTTGTTATTGTAGTATTGGTGGTGAAGATTATGGGGGACCCCGGCACGAGAAGAGGAGGAGGAGGAGGGGGGTGGGGGGAATTGGCCGGACTTGAGGGCCTCCTCTCCATAGAGATCGTAGATCTGGCGCTTCTGGGGATCACTGAGAACGTCGTAAGCTTCGGAAATTTGCTTGAACTTGGCCTCGGCCTCGACATAATTGACGGGGTTCTTGTCAGGGTGCCATATCATGGCGAGCCTCTTGTACGCCTTCTTCAAGTCATCATCGCTTGCGTTCCTGTTCACTTTCAGAATGTTGTAGTAATCCACCCCCATCTATCTCTATATTTCTGTGCGGCAATGGAGGAATTGGTCGGAGAAGGGGAAGATGGAATACAGGAAAGAAAATCCGATGGTTGTGTAGTGGGAGCAATTTCGTTTTCTTCAATAAAGGAGGGAACTGCGTCGGGGACGATGATTGGATCCCGAAAATATATATTTAGAAAAATATTATCATATCATGCAAAAATCAATCAGCTTACCTCATCTCCTAATCAACGTGCTGCAAACTACTGGGGCAACCACCCCACCCCAGCAGGAGCGGTGGTGAATTTTTGGGCCACAATTTTCGGCCCTGCCCTAGCGGGCCTCTTGTCCAATCAAAGATGTTTTCGTAGTTTACACGCATATGTCATACACGAAAGACAAGTGATTCTAATATTTAACTAATTTAAGGATACATATTTTCTAGTTAAACAAAAATATCATTTCTGTATTTTTTAGTCAAATGAAAACATCTTCAAACTCCTCTATAGGGTTTTCCATGTGTAGAGGTCACCTATTTTTAAGGTGTAATTGATTTGATTTAGTTCGATTTTAGATATATTTTAGAATTAGATTGATATATATTAGTTTTAAAATATGAACAATTAATATTATACCAATTACACTCTTAAATTGATACTTTTGATTTTATTAATTTTCGTCCAATTATTCTGATTTTATTCTGATTTTAATATACTATCTTATATAATAATACAAAGTAGCATATTATAGTATATATTAATATAGGTGATAATATATTGTAGTATATTATATATATTATAATTGTATTATTGATTATAGTGATATAATATTTAAACTTTAAATATTATATTGATTGGTAGTTTATCATAAATACAATATAATTTTATATATTATATATAAAAATTACATACAATATAAAAAAATAAAAAATACATATATATGAATTGGTCTAGCCTGATTTTAGAAAAAGAGAAATCCGAATTGGACCAATTTTGACTGGTTTTGAGAAAAACAACACCGGTTCCGAACCAAACCAAGCTCAATACCAGACCAAATTCACCAATCCGGTCTGGTCCGATTCGATTTATCGGTTTGCTGATTTTTTTTTTTCATCCCTACACTTCTCCTATTTTACCATATGATTCATTGAGGTAGAGCAGATGAGACCTTCTCTAGTGCGAACTAACAATGGACATTAGAGAGAGATGGAGGATGATATTTAGAGGAGCTTTACAAGACACTCTCTCTTACTAATTCACCGAATAAAAGGAAAATGAGATTTAAATGAAATAAATATATTAGAAGATGCTGTTATTCAAAGTGGAAAATGTTTGATAATTACTTTGTTAACCAATTGACATTACAACAGAAAGCTTTCAAGCAGTCCATGAAGAGAATTTGGTACCCAATAAAGTCTATCAAGTTTCGAGAGCCTGGATTCAAATTTTATAGAATTTGAATATATCCAAGATAAAGAACAAGTAAAATGTGATGCACCTTGTTCGTTAGGAAGTTCTACACAACCTCCCAAACCTCCACATACCATTACTTTTTAATTTTCTTTTAATTTTTTTAATTTTTTAATATTTTTATTTTGAATTTGTTCTTTTTAAATTAATTTAATTTATTTTTTTTATTATACATATATCAAATATTTAAAAAAAATAAAGTATGGTGTGTGGAGGTTGTGTGAATAGTAGGAGGTTGTAAAGATTTTTTCTTGTTCATTTGATAAGCAATTGGTATTGGTGAAAGAAGTTGACGAGAAACAACAAGTTCATCAAATTCAATTAACTGAAACTCTTTTCTAAGTCCGCATTCATGATCTACCACTCATAACTAGAAATGAGTATATAGGCAATTTGGTCGAAACGCCATTGGGAGGGTGGAAGTAGTGTTGATCTAGAAAAAAGTGAGATGACATGGGATTAATTCATGTGAGTTAGAGTAAGTTTAGATGTTTCAAAACCTCTACTACGAGGAAAAAATGTCAATATAGGCACATCTAAACTCGAATGATTGGTCGGTCAGACCAAAAAGGGGAATTAAACTTCATTTCTTACACTTTCATTCATTGATTCATTCATTTTGTTAAGATTATATAGACATATTTCTATCTTACACTAATCCAGGAATCCCTAATTACATATTTCATATGTATTGCGCAACCCAATCGTTGTTTTTGCAAGTTTCTAACATTTTTCTGTTTTTATTAATTGAATTAGAATATCTAAAAAATAATAAATTGACTCTTGATAGTGATATATGTTGTATATGTAAATCCTAAATGTGAAAATATGCAAACTTCGTCCATGAAAAGCATGAAAATAAAGGCTATAGGTATAAAAAAAAACATCTTTGGGTTTGATTACATATGAAAGACTCTCTTTGTTATTGTTGTAAAAAGTCGGGACATGGCCACCATAAATTTGATCAATGGAAGACTGAGATAGAATCCTATGAAAAAGAAATTTTTTCATACGGACATTGGTTAATGGTTACTTGTTGTGAGTATGGAATGAGTTGGGAAAGATGAGAACAAAAATGAGAAGTTGAGCGCGCATGACCGCTGATGACAACTGCAGTGAACAATGAAAGGAAAGAACCAAGCCTGACGAAAATGAAAGAGAATGCTCTCAAAAACTTTGACAAAAAAAACTGTGGCTGGATTGGCTTGTGAGATTCACTACAAAATTGGAAAGTTGCAAAAGAAGATCCCTACAAAATCAGCGAAAGATATGTCTCTTAATGAAAGAATAAGCAAAAGAATAGCAATGAGAAATAAGGAGTTAGGTACGGAGATAGTGTAAGGAGGAAGATGAGTCAACGATTAGTCCTCTTTGAGGGGGACATGGAGTTGGATATGGGCTCGCAACAAAAAGGCTTGGACTGAACAAAAAAAGTATTATGAAGATGACCCATTAGCAAACTTAATACAATCTAATGTAGTTAGGGGCAATGGTGGAAAAGAAAGCTGAAGATCAACCTAACCATGAAGGCGACCAACTCCAGTTACCAATTAACAGGATAAGAGAGAAGTTTCAACGTTTGAAAAAGAACATGGAAGACCCTCAAAACGACTTTAGCACAAAGGAAGAATAATGAGGGATAAGGGGAAGATCAACAAAAGCTATCGGTGGAGGTTGATTCTCAGCCCTGGCAGAACCAATGTAAACCTTCGGTTAGAATACTCGTGAGCTTGAGAACCTATAGGAGATCCCAACTCCTCGAGACGTCATCAAAAAGGAAAATCCTAACATTTGATTTCTATAAGAAATAAAGATGAAATCTCAATATATGGATGCTTGTAAGTTTTGTTTGGGCTTTATTAACTATTTAGTTGTTGATTATTCTAGGAGAAGTATGGATGTTGCAATGTTGTGGAAAAAGGATGTGAATTTATCTGTTCTTAATTACTCAATATATCATATTGATGCAATGATTATAGATGATGATATTAAACAAATGGTACATCACAAGAGCATATGGACACCCTGATATCGACTATAGTTGTAAATTTAGAATTTGAACATTCCTTGTAGAATGGAGGATTAATTAACTTAGTTGGTGTTTGGTATTTTTAATAAAATTATAAATCAGAACAAGAAATGGAGAGGAAGAATTCATCTAGAGAAAAAAAATGAATGATTTTAGAATTGTGTTAACTAATTGTTCTTTAAGGGATTTGGATTTCAGAGGAGGTCCCATACACACTTGACAAACAAAAATAAAGGGAAGGCAATATCAGCATTAGTGAGAGACTACTGGTTCATAGCAAATTCTCACTAGTTCCAACTATTTCCAAGAGTAGTTGTAACTCATGACATAGTAGCATACTCTAATCACTTGCCTATACAGTTGGAATAAGAAGATGACTATGCGTATAGAAAAAGAAAAAAAAAAAAAACTTCAAATTTGAAGCAATGTGAATGGGAGAGGAACGTTGTGCTAAAATAATTGGAGAATTTTGAAGGAATGGTACTATTAGAAGTAATATGGAAGAAGTGTTGGAACAAAAACAAATTTAGGAAGGTTTACCACCAACTGCAAAAGGCAAAATAGAAACTGAATATGCTGCACGAGAGGGACCCAAAATCCATTGACATCTTTGTTATTGTATCTGCAAGACAAGAAGTTCAACTGAGGTTAGAAAAAGAGAAAATTATGTGAAGATAGGCTAATAACTTTGGCTAAATGATGGAGATCAAAATACAAAGTACTTTCATGCAAAAGCCTCACAAAGGATAAAGAAGAACAAAATACAAAAAATAAAAGACGAGTATGGAGAATGGTAGGAGGGAGAGAATAGAGATAAAATTATCCTAAACTATTTTCAATCACTCTTTACATCCTCTAGGGCTGTACAAATAAATCGGAGATTCGAAAAATTAACTTGAACCAGACTGAACCACTTTTGGATCGGTTTGATCTGGGCCTCAATTTTAAAACCGGTCATAATCGTCCGGTTTTGATTTTATGTTTTCTAGGACCATACTAGATCATCGGACCGGCTCGCATATTTATATATTTGTAATTAATTTGTAATAGTATGTATAATATTTTTATATTATATATAATTTTATACATAATATATATAAATTATAATTATATATGAAATAATATTATATTATAATTTATGACATAAAATTTTAATCTTAAAGATGAATATTTATTTGATAATATGTTTTAAATATAAAATATATTTTAATTAGATTTTGTGGTTGAATAAATTCTCAACATATTCCTTTTGATAAATATATTAATATATTAATTACTATATTACCACTAACGTATAACAATAGTGCTACATTAATAGTATTATCATATTCCTCCGTCATAAGTGAGTACTATTAATAAATTTAGGTGGAGGTCATTCTTGGACATGTAGCCACTCTCTCTTCTCTTAAAAAAAACAATAGCATTACTATATCCTAGTAGTATTAGTGTATTACTAATATATATATATATATTAATATATGTATCAAGTATAAGAGATTTAATATATGTTAAAAATTAAAAAACCAGATCGAACTAGATCGGACAGGTAAAATCAAAAGTACCAATTTTAGACGGTAAACAGTGCGCAGGTATTAGTTTTTGAAAATGCAAAACTGGCATATACCGATTTAGCCATATAATTTGTCTAAAATCAGACAAAACTGGATCGTTTACACTCTAACAACCTCTGATCAAAGGGGCTCCTTTGATTTTTTGAAGGATTTGGCAGGGAAAGTCTTTAGTAGCATGAATGAAGAACTATCTAGGCTTATACTGAGATGAGGTGACAAGGACATTGAAACAATGAACCCTACAAAAACCCTTGGACTTGTTGGCATGACCCTACTATTTTTTCAAAGGTTTTGGCATATAACAGGAAAATCATTCACTGTAGTAGTCCTCCAAGCTTTGAATACTAGTGAGTTCACAAAATTTATAAATCATATTTTCATAACATTGATGCCAAAAAAGAAATCCCCCTTGAAAATGACAGATTTCCAACCCATCAGCCTTTGCAATGTTATTTACAAACTTATAACGTGATTGCCAATAGATTGAAACTAGTGCTTTCTTGCATAATTTTGAATTTCTAAAGTTCCTTTGTACTTGGAAGGCTCATAAGAGATAATGTATTGATAACTTATGAATTGATTCATTACTTGAGGCCGAAGAGAGTATGAAAGAAAGGCTTTATGTCTTTGGAATTGACATAAGCAAAACTTATGATAGAATAAAGTAAGATTTTTTTTGCAATTTATTATGCACAAACTAGGCTTTGATAAAAAAAAAAAAAATGATAAAACTGATTATTTATGTGTCCAAACTGTCTTTTTCTCTATATTGATTAATGCAGAGATAGTAAGGCCTATAATTCGTAGTAGATGGCTGAGGCAAGGAGATTTCCTCACACCCTATCTATTCTTGTTGTGCACTGAGGGACTTATCAGCTTATGAAAGGAAGCTGATTGCAATCACTCCATCCTTTATATTAAAATATGTAGAAGAGCACCTCGACAAAACCACCTACTTTTTGCAAGTAACAATGTTATATTTTATAAAGCAGAAACTTAGATAAATAGGAGAGTGCAACTATTGTTGAAGAAACATGAAAATGCATCAGGTTTGAAAATCAACAGAGAGAAAACCTCTATGATGTTCAACATGAATGTGCTAATTGGAAAGTAAGAAGAGATTATGTCTTTGCGGGGTGTTAGCCAGGTACAACAATATGAATAATATCTTAGCTTGCCCCAGTGATTGGAAGATCCAAATCTCAACCTTTTTCAGAGATTAAGGCTTGATTTATTTTCCCAAACAATCTCATCTCATTTCATTTAATCTCAAACTCATCATTATACTTTTTCAAATTCCTATACAAAATAAGATAAACAATTCAACTTTTTCAAATCCCAAAATAAAATTAACATTAAAAAAAAATTACAATAATATTTTATTCTTTTTAACTTAATTTTATTTTATCTTATCTCATTTTATCTAAAAAAATAAACAAGACCTAAGTATAAAGTCTGGTAGAAACTACAGAGTTCGAAAGAGCATATGTCCTCTCAAGGGGAAGGGATGTGCTAATCAAAGTTGTGGCACTCTCAATTCTTACTTATGTTATGAGTTGTTTTATGTTACTAGACTATGCTCTGAACTTGAAAGTATGATGACTAGATTCTAGTGGGGTTAGAAATAAGGTGAGAGGAATATACACCAGATCAATTAAGCCAAGATCATGTGCAACTACAAATTCAAAGAAGGCCTAGGCTTCAAAGATTTGAGAACTTTTAACTTGGCGTTGTTGGCAAAACAAAGATAGAGCGTATTACAAGAGGAATGAAGCATGTTATAGAAAATTCATAAGGCAAAATATTTCTCGAAGGTTAATTTTTTTGAATCTTTTTTGGGCAATAATCCCTTATATGCTTGGACGGGAATTTGAAAAGTAAAAACCTAGTTATCCAAGGTTGCAAATGGAGTATAAGAGATGGAAAATCTGTGAAGAAATGGAAGGACAACTAGATTCCAGGTCATCAAGTTCTTTATAAGGAACTCAATAATACAGAGATAGAAGAGAATGGAGATATTGTAGATAGTCTTATTGATAGCAATACTAAGTGGTGAAATATTAGAAAGATTAGAGCTCTTTTCAATCCAACTATAACAACAAACATTGTGTCGATTATTATATGTCCAAGAGACCATGAAGATAAGTGGACATGGACCCAGGAAAAGAATGGCAAGTTTAATGTAAAAAGATCATATAGATTTTTCAAAGAAAAACAAAACAGCAACCTAGGAGAGAGCTGGACTACCCAAGCACTTTGGCATACATTATGGAAATTGAAAGTTTCTAATACATTCAAAGTTTTTGCATGGACTACCCACTCTTTTTAATCTTAGATAAAAGCATATTGAAGTGGAAGTAAACTGCAGTTTCTACTAGGATAATATGGAAGACCTTCCACATGCTATTATTTATAGTCCTAACATTAGAAACCACTTGAACATATATGTACCGCTACTACAAGGTATCAACAAGGATATCAATATGAGAGATATAGCACTAAGTGTGAAGGAAGATGACACTATTGAAGACCTAGCTATAGTTTTCCTAATAGTTTGAGGTTTTTGGTATCGAGAAAACAATATGACGCATGATAAGGTTTGTCTGGATCCTAATCTAGTGATTGAATATGCTTTATCAATTCATAATCTTCACAATAAACTAAAAACTACTCCAAGCACAAAGTCGACAACCTGTTGCAGCTGGAGACCACCTCCTCAAAATTTCTTAAAGTTGAATGTAGATGGAGTAATGTTTTTTTATCAGCATAAGCTAGGCATTAGAGTTATTCTTAGGGATACAATGGGAGACATAGTGATGGCTAGAAAATGAGGTCCATGACCTTGAAACTATTGAACACCTAGCCATGTTTTGAGGCTTAAAATTTTGTGTAAATAGGGACATTGATGATATTATACTTAAAAAAGTGATTGCTTGTTGATGATCAAAGAACTACAGGTGCTATAGATTCCCATTCTTCTCTAAGGATACTGGTGAAAGAAACAAAAAGACTAATGCAACCTTTTAAAGTCTGCAAAGTTCAACATGTTAATCGATTAGGGAATGAGGTAGCCCACAAGCTTGCCTGTTATTCTTGGAATGTTGAAAGCATTGAGATGTGAATGGATAATGTTCCAACTATTGTTTCTCATGCCATTTGGCTTGACAAAAACAATCTGTAATGCTTCTTATCAATAATTTGGTATTTTCCTATATATATGAAAAAAAATCTTCGGATAACTGTGTTACTTTTTTTCCAACAAATTTGTGTTAATAATGTATAGAGTCAACAATTCAATAATTTAAAGTCTCGTACCTGTCACTTTTTTATAGTAATATTACTCTTCATTCTAAGAAGGAAAAGCTCGAAGAAGGGTAAGAGCTAAGTGGGTGGGATAATGTCTGATTTGTATGGAAGAGTTCTAAAAGATAGCAATATTGGAAGTCACTCAGATGTTCAGATACCCAAAGCCTTTTGTCTATTGAGTCTGAGAATAAGAATGCTGATTAGGGATTTAATGTGAGTTCAAAATCATTAGATCAATCTTGCAGAATCATACAGTTGTTGTCTGTAAGAGCATTGGCATTGATCTATGCATATGCATATGCAAATCCATATTTGCATAATATGGACTAAAAAACCTCCACATTGGAATATGCATATGCAAATATTTGTATAGCTATGAATAATAACTAAGAATATTTAGAGAGTTACTATTCACTTATGAAAATATATTTTATTATTTTTTTCTCTCCTTCTACTATTTACCTATGAAAATATGTATTCCAATTTTATATATATTTCGATTTTATATATATTCCAGTTATATATATATTTTAGATAAGTTTTATATATATATATATATATATACATACATACATACATGTTAGCATTTCAATTATATATATATGTTAACGTTCCAATTATATATATATATATATGTGTATGTATGTATGTATGTATTAATGAAATGCATCTCATATATAATTTGAAAAATTAAGAAATTGGAGTAAAATAATATTTTATTATTATTTTGTCTCAAATTTACATAAGCCAATGTGAGAGTTTTGCATATGCATATGACAAAATGAATAAAAGAGGTGATTTTGTATATGCATATGCATAAACCAATGCTAATGCTCTAATGGAGTCGAATCATTGAGAAAAAGAAGGAACTGGCCCTTTTTATACTCCCTTTTCTTGGCGTACTCCATATAGTTATGATCTAGTAGCAGTTGATTAATCATGCTTGAAAATATGTTGTAATGTGATACAAGAAGATATTTTTCTTTCTTGTGATAATTAAATTAAAGGTAAAAGATCAATAGCGAAAACATTCCAATGACAGTGATCAAAGTTTTATTCTTCATTATAAAAATAAGCCTGTATGAACCGTATTTGGATTTTCATTATCCAAAGCAACACTCAAGTCTAGCATCTTTTTTCACAAACAATTGGAAAGAAATCATCAAATTAAGTCCTTGAGTTCTCAGAAATTAGGTTGCTTCATATTGGTGGAATAATAAACCATTAAAAAGCTTCTCGAGTGTTCTCAACTCCAATAAACAACTCTTAAAGTGGTTTCTGCACAATCCTAAAAGGGCAAAAAAGGGAAATAACAATACATCAAGCATGAAAAACATGACAAATATACAAGAATTATGTGACACTTACTAAAAGAACACTTGGGTCCATTATCTCTGTCAACAGCCGATGACCCCCAGTCAATATGCAGCTTCAAACAGGCAAAGGTCAACTTAAGTCCTCCATCGTAACCAAAGAATATTTAGTGTTCCCCAATCTTTGGCTGATTGAAAACTTTGTACTCGATGAAAATGCACATGCCATATTTTCGTGTAATGATAAAAGGAAAGAAACTTCTCGGTGGCACAAACAAGAAGACCACAAAAACTTTAGCTTATACAGCAATAGCTTGACCAGTAATACCATCATGAAGCTGCAAAGAACCGTCCTTCATCAGGTTGAGGCTTAAACTCTTAAACCTCTCCCTAGAATACTGCCGAGACGCCTTTCTCCAATCAGTTCCAGTTTTCATCATGGCAACGAATTCGTCATAACTAATGCGCCCATCCTGAAAAGAATTTGCAAAAGATTAGGTTGAACTGTACACGTCATAACTAATGCGCCCATCCTGAAAAGAATTTGCAAAAGATTAGGTTGAACTGTACAGGCCATAAGAGGAGAGAGAGAGAGAGAGAGAGAGAGAGAGTCTTGATATTAGAATGCTCAACATCAGTTTTAAAATCTTGATGACTTCAACTCTCTTTGCAGCATCTTGACAAGTTCCAAAATATTTATCACTATTACCATTTCGTTTCCTGTTTCAAGATGTTCTAGAAGATGTTTCCAACAGGTGGTGGGTCCCGAATTTTAAGTAAAAGAGACGGTAAGGCTTGAAAGACAAACCTTGTCTGTGTCAACCTCTCTCATTATATCATTCACCACATCAATATCAGTTTCAACCGAGTCATCTGCTAAGCCTTCCTGCAGTTCATTTGATTCAATATATCCGCTTTCATCTTTGTCGAAAAACATAAAGGCTCTGCGGAAATGCTCATCATTCTCCATCCTTTGCAAGTGGATTGTTACTGCTACAAACTCTCCATAGTCCAGTACTCCATTGCCATCCACATCAGCCTATATAGATATCACAAACTTCTAGTCTATTAGTTTGAATATAAAAAAAACAAAAAAAACAAAATCTATCATAAAAATTTTGGACAATGGAGCACTCAGCACTGAACTATATTGAACAGAAACCAATGCTTTCAGATGTTGTGATCTGAAAGCATTTATCAATCAATAAGTGTTGACATTACAGTGATACCCAACCAAAATTTATCCTCTTTATGAGTCTCACTTCTCTAGGAAACATTATTTCAACCATACATAGTAATAGTCACAAGTGTAAGTCATCCTAACTGCTTATAAATACTTGAAATTTTATCAAGTTTCAAAGCATTTTCACTTCATTGAAAACATAGAGAGGTGTCAGATTTTGCATAGTGGTAAAAGAGCAAATGGCATCAGCAGGATTTTGTGGGTAGTAACATGAGGACAGAGGTTTGAGAAGAAAAGCTCTAACCAAAGGGGAATCCAAGGTATGCTGTCCAGTGAACCATGTATGATAATTCTCATCTCTGAAAATTACTGAAGTGACTTTCAAATCTGCCCTTAAACAAGGATAGAAATTTACCACTTCCATCAGCATTTTTATCTCTGGTTCAGCCAATTGTGAACCAACTTTTCGAAGCCCAGCCCTCAGTTCTTCGTATGTTACTTTCCCATCTCTGTCTGTGTCCATCAGTGTAAACATATCTCTGATTACTTCTACCTCTTCAACAGACAAGTGTTCTGCAATTACCTACATAAATTGATTGAACAAACCGAAATCACCGACCAAAGTCAAATTGTACATCACCACTCTTACAGTCAGAAATACAGCCAACAATTACACCTAAAAACAAAATAGATTCTTACTCGAAGAGCTTTCTTTTTGAACCTGTTCATCACAGAGAACTGCTTGAGTCTTGACCGCACAATATCTCCCAATGGGACATTTGGTGCTTTCTTTGCATTTTGCAGCCAGGAGTGATCTACCAAAAGATGAAAGAGAAGAAAATACAGGTTAGTATTAGCAGTTTTAAGAAAGCTAGCCAAACTGCAGAAAAACTCAAACTCCAATTAGTTCAAATATGGGCAATGTTATGGGGCCCCACAGTTGGGCCCCTTTGCACCCCCATAGTTATAATTTATTTTACATTTTTTCACAATTCATTTTTTTTTACAGAAATGATAAAATTGGGTGTGCAAATAAAAAATATGTTTTATTTTTTTTATTTTGTTCATATTAAAAAAGCCAGTGGGGCACAAAGGGGCCCCAACCAAGAGGCCCCAAAACATTTATCTTCAAATATATCAGCTAGCCAACAATTTTTTTCCTTGTACCAACCAAAATAATGCACTGTCTCCAAGTGATATGAGAATATGCATTTGTGTCTACAAACTTGTGCCTTTTTAATAGCTGTTTAATAGCCCGTTTTGAGATAGAAACTTGTCAAGAAAGAAGGGATTAAGGGATTACCGCACTAAACACAAGGATATTGCGGCTTTGAATACAATTTTCATTGAAACTACAAGAATGTTATTCGTCAACTTAAAAGTAGAAAAGAGTAGTGAAGTCCAGCCTTTTATCATGAATACATCTTAAAATGATTCATTCTAAGAAAATCTTGTATGTGGAAAGCCACCGACAATACAATGTGATTCCCAAATAAAGTCATAGCCCAATGAAGTGATCACAAAAAGTGGTCTTCAATTTTATTTTCAATTAAATTTAGCAGGACTTAGGAGTGGGCTATCGACAAGGTCAAATATTTCAGATTTACCATGGCAGTTTCTGGGTAATGAAGAGATCATAGCCATCAAGATCTTGAGAAACAAGACAGTTCAAAGAAAGGCTATCTAGGTAGGTAAGAAAAAAAAAAAGGAAGGTAATAAAAAGAAAGATATCAATCTTGAAGACATAAAGCAAGCCATGCATGATGCAACTATGAAAGTAATTGCCTCATACCATCTATTATCTTCCATGAGGCTCTGTGTCTGCTGATTAAGTCTTAAGAGACTCAATCACTAAGATAATGGCAACATGAAACACAAAACACCTTCCATACCCTTTGAACTTTTTTTAATGTCTAAAACCTGTAAACCTCCTAAGATTTCAGGGCATGGCACAGCACCCTAACGTTCTAAAGTCAAGTGGGAAGATGCAAACTATTAAGTAGAGGCCATGGTTAGCATTAACCACGTAAAAGTAAACAAACTGTAAAAATGAATCAAATTGCTCTACAATTAAAAAGCGGAAAAAATATCACAAGGTGGTAAGATAATTATTATTATTATGAGATTCATTTTAGATTTCACCATGCTGGACTATATGATGTATTGTATTACTAAAAATTATTAATGTACATGTTCATTGACATAAAAAAATAATTTTCTAATAACATTTAAATGATTGTAATATAATAACAAGTTGTTAATGATCTATTGATACTTTCTTACTTTTTATATGTGAAAAATATACCTATAAACTTAGATACATTTAATGGATTCATTTGCTTGGTATTGTTAACAAGTATATAATAAGAATTTAAAAAGACTTCGAGAAGGGCCTGACATTTATTTTCTACAGGTGACTTGTGGATCTGTTTATATCACTAGGATGTAACAATGCCTTCAATTTTTTTTTTCCTCTCGGGTGGGACGATGCATAGCCCTCTGGTTTACTTGGGGCTCCACCACTACCCAACCTAGAAATGATTCTTTCGAATTTTCTTAGTTGTTAGCCCCCTTTGCCGGGAATGGAAAAAACTGAGTACACCAGCGAAACCAAAAGTTTTAAGTTAAATCTAAGTGATTCAACCTTAAGATATCCCTTCTTCCACTTTGCCAACCACTCGTGAGATTTTCTATCAAGCAATCTATAAGGCTAAACCTGACATCCAAGTCAAAATCTAGCAAACAATAGTATTCCATGGTCATTTAGATTGATTTTTTTCCCTGATAAGTATGGTCATTAAAATCTGGAACCAAATTAACAATGATGCTTCGAAAACTATTTAACTTTGTATTGAATGACAGCAAGTCAAACCCAGTATCACAAACTGCTAAAGAACTTACCAAGCACTTGTTGAGCAGTCAACCGCTTTCTGGGATCCGGCTCCAGCATCTGTCGAACTAGGCCCTTAGCACTGTCAGATATCTGAGGCCATGGTTCCCTCTTGAAATCGATGACCCCCCTTAAAATCGCAAGAGCAACACCCTGTTCGGTCTCTGCCATAAACAAACAAAAGGGAAAAGCTTCACAATAAAAAAAATATAAGATCTTCACCGCCACGTTCACCAAAGCTGGCTTTTATAGGGAGAGAAAAAACAACACACACAAAAAAGAAAAAAAAAAACCTGCCCAAAATGGAGGAACTCCGCATAACAGAATATAAAGGATCACGCCGGCGCTCCATATATCAACTTCTGGTCCATAATTCCGTTTCAACACCTCCGGCGCCATGTAGTAAGGACTCCCGACGATTTCCGAAAACCTCTCCCCTAATAAAACACCAAATTTAGCTTTGAAAAAGAAATCAACGATGAACCAAAAATACAATATTGGAAAAACCAACAATCAACCCAAAACCCACACAGCACGTGTCACGAGGAACCGGAATCACTTGCATGCGGCTTAATCATCACAACGAGCCTGAAATCAACTAAAGTATGAAGGAAAACCGTAGCCCCTTGGGAAAAAATAATCTAAAATCACACAAACAACCAAAACCAACAACCGAAATTAACATCCAGTACCGTACCTGGCTTAAAAAACACGGAGAGACCGAAATCGATGGCCTTGAGCGGCGAATGCTCCTTCTTATTGGCGAACAGGAAATTCTCGGGTTTCAAGTCCCTATGCACAACCCCATTGGCGTGACACATCCGCACCACCTCGGCTATTGTCCTCGCTACGCTCGCTGCGGCCCTTTCGCTGTAATGGCCCCTTGCCACGATCCTGTCGAACAGCTCCCCTCCCTCGCACAGCTCCATCACGAGGTGCACGTTCTCGTTGTCCTCGTACGTCGCCTTCAGCTTCACCACGTTCGGGTGGTCCGGAAGCGTCGACATTATCGCTACCTCCCGGCGCACGTCTTCCACGTCAACCCCCGTCCGGAGCTTCCGCTTGGAGATAGACTTGCAGGCCAGTGCCTCCTTGGTCTCCCTATCCGTACACAGGTAAGTGATGCCGAACTCTCCCCGGCCAAGCTCCCGGCCGAGGATGTACTTGTCGCCGATTCGGGTGCGATGGGTTAATGGAACGATGTCCTTCAGCACTCGAATTGGGGCGGGAGAACGAATCGAGTCCTCGGCATACGGGTTTGGCTTCCGCTCAGCAGTTCTCTTCTTCTTCTTCTTGCGGTTTGTGCGGTTAGAGTTCCTCTCTGCTTTGGCGTCGCCTCTAACGCAAGCATTACAGTTTCCCATGCTGTAACAGAGGCACAGACACAGACACAGACACAGACACAGAGAGAGAGAGAGAGGGAGAGAGAGAGAATTATTCAGTGTCGCTGCCACTGAAAAACGGTGCGTTTCGGGTGGTGATGGCGCCGGTGAGTTACTCGGGCCGGGCCACTGGGAGAGAGAGAAAACGCGGGGTTTCAGTTAGAGGACAGTCAAGGGGGGTTTTGAAAAAACATTAGTAGTTATTATATTAAATATAATTTATATTTTAAGTTTCCGAAATTATTTTAATTATTATTAGAAGATTAACTTGATTTTTACCGAAATGTCCTTATCTATTTTACAGTGCATGGGCTATACGAGTTTGGTGTAATTTGTTAAATGCCCAACTAAATATCTCTTTTGACGTTATAATTTTTCTTTTTCAATCTCAAAAAAACATATCTTTTTTTAAAAAAAAAAAAATCAATTATAATATATTTAGAAAACAATTATCTAGTAAACCAAATTAATTTATGATTATTTTTTTATGAGTCGAGAATTTTTATTATTTTTACTTTGGCTTATAATAATAATATGTTATTTATTATTTTCTTCTTTGGAAAACGTATATCCTTTGGTCATTGAGCAAGTGTTACTGTCTACCGTTGATTTCCCACGGTTGAACTTGAAGTGGGAGGACCCGGGGAATGATGTGGAGATGCTTTGGAAATTAGTTGTTGAAGTTGTTCACCAGTAGAGATCCTTGCGGTGGGAGTATTTCGACCTTTTTATATATATATATATATAAATATGAGAAATAATATTTATAATGGTGATTGTGTAAATGTTAATTTTTTTTAAATCAGTAAATATAAAAGTCACATGAAAAAATTGATTTTTAATAATATATATTTTTAAAATGATCGTACAACGTTTACACACTTTACAACAGTATATATGACTATTTAAAATATGATTTTACTTGATATATTATTGTAATGATTTTTTTAAAAATATTAGTTGGGTTTATATTAAAAAAAAAGTTATTGAGTATTGAGCATATTTGGTAAAAGGATAAAATATATTTATTTATTTATCATAATATTTCGCATCGTCTCATTTACTTACAATCCATAAATTCGTGGAAAGATAGATAGATATTTCGTCTTTATGTGCCGTGAAATTTGGAGTTTTGCATGATTGTAGGCTTGTTTCTTTTCTTCTTCTTTTTTTTTTAATCAAGTTAAAATAGGGGAAATTGACCTAAAAAAAAATCCAAAAAAACTCGATGAGTATTTTTTTGAAGTAAAAAAAGTACTGAATATAAGTTATCTATATAATGTTTGTTTGTATCGGTGGGAAACTTCTGAGTAGTTTAACAAAATGGTTTGGTTGTGGAATAATTCCAAACAAATTGATCAGAGTGATGTTGAATCTATGCAACACTATTATAGGGAATGAACTACTCTTCATTGACTATGACTTTATTCCACCTCATTAAATGCCCAACTAATCATTGATGTGTTTTTGTTGTCATTGGAATTTATTTTTTTTAATAAAATAAAATTGGAAGCCCACTTTGATACTTTTAATAATAATAATAATTATTATTATTATTATAAAACTAAATCAATCTTACTAGATTAAGTCACGAAAATTTATAAAATTTCAATTTTATATAAATGGACGTAATTTGGGAGAGATTGCCAAAAGAAAGAAGATTGAAGAAAAATAGAAGGAAGTAGGTGGAGACTTGGTCAAGATGGGAGAGGCCATGAGAGTCCTCCGTCTCCTTTACTTCATCAAGAGATGGAAGATATTAAGATTCCATTTGTTAAGAGTCAACAAAGATGATGACAACTCCATCTTCCTTTAAGTTAAAGAAAGAGGAAAATGTCTTTCTTGGTTACTTCTTAATAAAAATGTATTTTACCATAATTCAGAAGTTATTATGTACAATGAAAATGTGTTTTACCATATAATTCACAAAGTTGTTTTGCATCGTAGTGCCCACCCAAAGTCAAATTCTATGGCTTTCTTGTCTCATACTCTTTTCAATTTCTATAAAGGTTTTTTTTTTTTTTTTTTTTCTTTATAAGGTCACGATATTCGGTGTTTTCTTTTAAGTTTTTAAAAGAATCAGAAGAATATTTTGTATGAATCTGTCATGATATCTATCTTAGAGTCACGGGTTATTTTAATAAGATAGGCTCTGCTAATTCATGAACTAGAAAGAAGAAAAACATCTCTCACCTGTTCAAGAGACACGTGTTAATTTGATAAAAAAAAAACTCAATTTTGAAGAAAAAATCACTCCATCTTCGAATTATGAAAATAAGATTTTTGTATTTAAAATTTATTTTAATTCATTTCAACTCAACTTCATTTTATTATTATATTTTTTATAATTTTTTATATAAAACATAAATTTCTATACTCCTTTTTTAAATCTCAATATACTTTTTTCAAATTCTAATACACATTTTTTAAATTTTAAAATAATAATAATATTAAAAAGTAAACTCAACTCATCTCAATTTATGTTATCTCTAAATCCAAACGGAACTCAAACTGTTTCAGATTTTTATATTTTTGATAATTTGGACTTTTTAACGTAAGATTTCTACGTTATTTGTAAGAGTATCCAAATAAATATCTATCGAATAGGAAGATAATTTGTGAGGATCAGAAGGCCGCTAATAGTATATGATAAAGAATATATATATATATATATATATATATAAATATTTAATATCAAGAAGTTCTCAAAAATGAGACCCCAACCCCAATGCATGCACTTCAATAGCCAGCGCCTTTAATTTTTAAGAGCACTAAATTATCTAAATTTATCCTTAATAAAATATAAATTTATACATTTATTAAAAAAATTTAATCATATTCATTAAAAATAAAAAAATAAAAGTGAGAAAAAGAAATAAAAATATTTTTTTATGAATAATAAAACTAAAATTTTATCTAAAAGTAGCCAAATTAGACAAAACTTTTAGTTTTATTATTCACTTTTAAAAATAAAAAATACTTTTATTTATTTTTTCTCTAAATTTCTCCTCATTTTTGATCAAATATGATTATTTTTTTTATGTATAAAATTATTCTTTTTAAATTTTAATTTTGAACAATTCAATAAAAATATTCTAAATCTAAAAAGACTGATACCATTAGTATCACACAACTGTGAAAATAAAGTTTTTCAATAAAAATAAAGGGAAAATAAAGATTGTGATAAATGGATTTGACTTGTGTCTTTACTTTTATATGTAAATATTTTATAGAGAAATGTTTTAGCGATTACATGAAAGTAAATTTATAAATTTATATTATTTGATACGATATATCAAAATATTTTAATTCTTTTTTTTTTAATATATCGGATTAACTCATGTCAATTTTTATTATTGTAGCACTACTTTAGATTATATAGCGTGCAAAATAATAGGCCAAAAACTTGGGATATCCAACGCATAATTAAATATGGATGTTAAAAAAGGTTGGATTCGGTTAACATTAATTTTGGTCCATTTTGATCTAAGATGGGAAAAACAAAAACTAAAAATTTCATAGATAGACCCACGCGGTAGATAGGATTCCATTGCCATGCTTTAGTTTGATGCTTTATAAAGAATTTGCCTATGCATACTGAATTGGACGATGATATGCATGAATTTGAAGAGTCTATATATATACATATATATATATTAACATTGACTTGACGCCATGAATATTATATCCATTCTCGATATTATCTCCTCCAATGAGATTATTTGGAGTCTGGACCACTTTAATCATGAAGCTAGAACCTTTTAAATTATTAGCTAGTGTTGTAATTTGTGTCTCATAGTGTCTGTTTCTATTTATTCTCCCATATAAACTGAGAAATAATACACTTTAACTAGCTAGTAATTTACATTTGGATCCAATGGAATGGATCCATTGGTATGCAGCTCTCATTCATTTTCATAAAATTTTTCATCTTATTTGATATAATCATTACATTTTTTCAAATTTTATACAAAATAAAATAAATATTTCAACTATTTCAAATCTCAAAATAAAAATAATATTAAAAAATATATATTTTAATAATATTTTATTCAACTTTCAACTCTTATTATAACTTATCTCACTCATCTCATCTAATCTACAAAAATAAACCAGGCCGTTTAAAAAAATGTGATATATATAAATATATATTCAAAATGTTGCTTTGCATTCTAGATTTATCCTCAAATCACAGTTGCTATGCAACATTTTTAAATGACTGCTCCTTAAATGGTCGACACATGTAATCACTTGAAATGTATAGCGCTGGCAAATATAACTTAGAATGATATTCATGTTGTATTTGAATAGCCATTTTCATTTTATTTTGGTTATATATTCTCCATTATGAAAAGAAATTTCACATTATTTAATAAAGAATTTGTTATAAATTTTATATGAGATATTCTCTCTCATTTCTAACAAGAATTTTTAAAAAGAAAAATATTGGAGATCGGTCCGTTCGATTTTCTTAAAAAACGGACGTCAAAATCTACGCCGGCGACAGTCGACACCGCCCACCCCATCGTGTTTAAGGCTGCATAGAGCACACCGGAAGTCGCCGTTGTAGAGGTAGAATCGCTGGACACTGGCGGTCACGATAGGGTGGGCGGTGGTGCCCACGGCCGACGACGCCGTCTGGGTTGAGGGTGAATACCCATTTAAATCATCTTATTTTATTTTTTTATTGTATTTTTAATTTAATTTAATTTATTATGTTTTTTATTGTGTTTTCTAAATTTTATTGTATTTTTTATTATATATTTTAAAATTTTTTATTATATTTTTATTATGTTTTATTGATGGACTGTTTTTAATGGGAATCATATGGACCGATCCCTAGCGTCTCCCTTTAAAACTAGTGCATAGGCTTCTTTATAATATCAGAGGCAAACATTTCAATAATGCGTTCCATTTATTGATCCAATAAAATCCATTTATATAAGAGCAAAATAAATATTGATCCACAAGTAAGAAGAAGTAAAGAAAATCTCACGTTGTCTAAAAAAAAATTATTCTGAATTTTATAAGAAACATCATTTTTCCTTTTTAATAAAGATTTTTAAAAAATAATACATGAACTTCTTTAATTATAATCATTTTTAAGGAATTTTTTTTTTTGAAAGGATTTTTAATGAAGCTTGAGCAATTGGCTTGGCACAATTGAATATTATTATCTTTACGTCCAATGCCTCACCTCCCCCAGAAAATATTTTGGACCACCTAATTAGTTTTATGGAAGCAGAAGAACCTTTTATAATTTATTAAATTGCAGTCACAAAGTATATCTTTTTCTTTTTTAAAATAAAGAATAACCCACAAAGCATCTCATGACCCTTCAAAAATGATTTTGCAACTGTCATCGATTGGCATCGTTAATGTGACATTTCAATCATTGCAATTCTTATATATATATATATATATATATGCTATTTGTACAAAAATTTTGTACTTTTTGTCTATATATTATATATAAATATTATTTTTATACATTATTTAATTTAATTATTTTTATTTTTTATTTTTATTTCTCTTTCATCATCTTTTTATCTTTCTTTTTTTTTTACATTTAACTGGGGTGATATTATTTATCACGTCACTAATTTCATAAAAAATATACGAAATAGTATACATATAATATTACTTATATACATATATAATTAATAGTATTTACAATTTTAAAATCTGCAATCTTCGTTATACTCTACACACTTTAACACTTTAAGATTGTATATAATATTATCTTTTATATATAATACTTTTGCATAAGCTTTCTCATGACGACTCCTACCAAGGTAAATTGCTTTTGTTAGAGGGGTTGGATTAATATGAGTTGGACTAGAAATACTCATGTTTGATGATGGCCTAAAAATATATGGTTGGAAAACATCCAAAATCTCATCAGTGCATTTAATGCTGTTTTGGATTATACAGACATATTGGATGCATTTGATCCTGTACGTGATAATTGCTACAAAAATCATCTAATATTTATCATATATATATATATAAATGGAATTGAAACTTCTCTCTCTCTCTCTCTCTTTTTTACCCAATAATACAATAGCATTCAATCTTGAAAAATATTATTTTTCATTTTAAGTTCTATCATCTCAGTCATATTTGATATGTCACGTTTTAAGTGTCTATTAAGTGATAAATATATGCAACTACTTAGAATGAATCATGTTTATAATTGAGAATAGTAAAATATAAGATGAGAAATTATCTTTTTTTTTTTTTTAAAGGGATGAAAAACCATCTTAGTCTATATAAATGTTAGTTGTTTATGATATTAAGACAGCTAAAAGAGCAATGCTAGGTACACAGACATCTCATGTAACATTTCGGTAGAACAAAAAAATCATAGAAAGAGAGAGCAAGCAAACTAATAAGCAAGCTCGCAACAAAGAAGCTAAAGCTAAAGGAGAAATAAAATTTAAAATTGAGGTTTATTGGCTACAAAAAAAAAACAGGTATATATAATTAATTAATTGCATTTTAAACGATTATTTGTAACGAAAATAGATTATAATTTGCAATAAAAATAATTCTTTTGATTGCAGTTAATCAGTTATATATATATATATATATTGTTTTTTTGGTAGTGACTAAGATTTCTCTACCCAAATAATGTAATAAGACTCGTAAACATATGTGTCTAATTTCACATTAAAATGCAGATAAAAAAATTTAAAAGATGTCAAAATTTAGCTGATTTTATTTTATGAAATGAATTAGAGTTGAAAGGTGCTTGATCTTATATATTCCATTTGGCAAAGGCAAAGAGTAGTAATGATGAGGAAAGGGTGGCCTTGAAGGTAGGCAGACTTTAAACCCTGGCAATGGCAATGGGATGGCCAATCAATCTGATGATCTTATTCCAAGTGAAAAAAGAAGAGAAAGTTGATGTTGGCACTATAATGATGTTTGATGATGGGGTTGCAAGGCAGCATGTGCTCCTCCCCACGCCTACTGCATCATATTAGGATTACTACTAACCTTTTCGGCTCCTTTCCATTTTCAAAAGGTGCACATACCCTACTTTAAGGCCCCCTTTTCCTAATTCAAAAGGTTCCAATAGTTCCCCCAACCACAAGATCATGGGATTCTTAATAAAGTTGTCTTAATTGGATGATTCATATTTGTGAATGGATATCTATGTCTCCGATCATATTATTTTAAGATGAGTACTACAGTTATAAAGATATTATACAAAAATAATGACTCCAGATAAACTTTTAGATTTATATTATAATAAAAGTAATTTTATAATATGATATTAGACTACATTAAGATAGATTAGTTTGTAAGATTGATTTTATGTAATCACTTTATGATTAAAGTATTTCTCTATTTTTAATTAATTAAACTCCATGTAAAATAGTTTCTAAAAATATATTAGAAATATCCACTACCGGCATCTAATAGCATTGGCATTCTGAGATTGGAAAGTCAAAAAATACATCGGTCTCAAAAACGATCTGCACAACCTCTTGTACAATGGGTTGCGTCCACCATGCACTTGGATGCATCCCAATAAGAATTTGATGTAGGAAGTGCCATTGGCCATTTTCTCTAAAATAAAGATCTAATACAAGCCACATATGTAGCTAGCTAGCAATCCATCCATACTTTCTCCATGAATGACTGTACTAGCTAGTAGCTAGCACTGCCTAGGTCCCAAGATTGATCCTTAGATTTCCTTCTCTTCTAACGTTCATGATGAATTTGCCATGAAAGATATATTATTCAAGCTAGGCTAACTCCAGCCATCTCCTCATTTTAACGCATATTCTTCTTAAATCACAAAGTCATCATGTAGGTGGCATCAACCAAATCTCATTTAAACATGGTAACAAGTCGAGAAGACAGCTAGCCCGGCCCAATGAGGATATAACACACACTCTCTCTCTCTCTCAGACCAAAAAGATGGATATTGTATCGTATTTAGGACAAGATATCTAAGCCACAGACGCAGCAGACGCCTCATGCACCCGTTGAACTTCGATACCATCAATCTATATATGCAATCTGGTACTAGTCCTCATGGACCAACAACATCCAATCTTAAAAAATACGTGAGCTGCCACATTAGTATATATGCATTCTCACGTACGTACGTCGTGATATGATCATGATGACCAAATGCAACACGAAATGCTCATCATTTGGCGACGTACCCTCATCTGCCCCATGAATCCAACTTGGCCGAAGAGTAGCATGCAGAGGAAACATGATCGTATTAGCATTTCTTTATTTGCTTCTCTCGAGCCTCCTGTTTTAATAACCTCCTGTAGAAGAGACTTCTCTAGCTCCATCCTTTTGTTATTAAGATTTATCTCTAACTCTCTAGTACAATATTAGAATCCTCTAGTAATGGCTGCAGTTGTTGCTCCACTCTACCAAACAGGACCGTCATGTTCCAATTTGGCCCAAATCCTATGAAAATTTAAGTGAAAACTTATATAGGTGGATAACATAGAAGAAAAAATATCAGCATAAAATGTGTGCGACAATTAGCACCTCTGCATTAAATCTGCCAAGTTTGAGAAACATTCACTGATTCGCACAAACTAAAGAGTAAAGAATTCCAACGTAGTTAGAAAATGAATGGAATTATCTCAAATATTGATTAGAAAGTCGACTATGAGCTGTTCAAAGAATAGGTAACATTAAGTAAATAGAAAGAATAATCTCAAAATTGTGGAATTTATTCTATGCACCAAGTTTGGGGAAAAAGAATAAAGAATGGGAAACAAGCTACTACTATTCTTGGGCTCATTTGATTGATCAGTTGACGCTGGTAAGACTGAAGCATGCAGCAGCACTCTTCAATTCATTCTCTGCAACGTGCTCAATTGACTGGTTTGTATCTTTCAACGATTCTTCCGAGCTGCACGGTCATATTAAACTTTTTAAGTATTTGAGAATCAAATGAAAAGCGCAATAGAAATTTGATTAGATTGTTGAGATTAGTTTATAGTTTAAACAATTATGTAATGCTGATATTAGCATCCAAAAAAAAAAATGATAAAATGAATGTACCTTGATTGATCATAAGCCTCTTTGGAATCAATGTATGATTGTCTGTCATCAATGGTATCAAAGAAAGGATGCATCTCATCATAGTCTTGAACTACTTGCTGGATAGCTGGGAGTGGTTGGGAAGCAGCCAACTGAGATTGAAATGTTGCCATTGAATTATTGTTATTATTATTGGCAAAAGAATGTTGAACCCAAAACGGGTTTGCAGCATTATCCTTGCTATCCATGAGAGCAAAGGAATTATAACCAGCTTTGCTGCCATCAGAATAAGATTGCTGTTGTTCATGTGTTACAGGCAAAGCAGGGACAATATTGTAAGGCTGTGGTGTATTATGGTTGAAAAGTGAAAGGGCATTGCTGGGGGGCGCCATGCCTAATTCTAACTGCGAGGTCATATCATTAGGCACAGATGAAATCTGCTGCTGCTGCTGCTGCTGATGTTGTTGCCGATACATCTCGAGTTGTGCATTAACAGCTTGAAGCTCTTCCTCGGCCAAAAGCACTTGGTACTGAAGTTGCCTCATTATCCCCCAACAGCCGTACACCGGAGACTTGTCGCGGATATTGGCTTGGCAGATTATAGACCTCATTGCCTCATTTTTCTGACTAGGCTCCAAATTCTCTAGTATCTTCAACATGTTGCGGACACCAAATAACTTGTGGGCATTTTGGAATAGTTTTGGCTGTTCAGGAGGGAAGTAAGGAGCAAGAGGGCACTCAGCCGAGCACCTTCTCCTTTGATATTTGCATGCAGCGCAAGCCTGGCTTGTGCCACCCTTAAGGGTCATAGTTTTCAACACCTTTATGGTGTTGCTTGTAGGAATCCAAGAAGCAAAGTTTTGAGGAAGAAGATGACAATCATGATAGACGATAGATGAGAAGAAGGGTGAAAACAATAAATGGTATAACAATTAAAGTGTGATGGAGATATGATCATATGGTGATAATATAAGGAAGAACGTGGCAGATATGATATGAGAGAGAGAGAGAGAGAGAGAGAGAGAGAGGAGTTGGAGGGGATGGGGCTGTTGGAACTGAAATGGGTAGCAATATGATCTGAACAGGTCTAAAAAGACCGGATTTTGCTGGGTGAGGAAGAGACTGAGTAAAAGAAGAAGGAAGCGAGATAATAGGAGATTGATTATTTAGTTTAGTTCTGATTAGGGAAGTCATGTGTCACCATTGGGGGACAAATGTTTGGAGTTTAGAGGAGAGTCCTAACTCTTTGGGCCACCTCATTGGTGCTGTTGCTCATAGCCTCATATATATAGCTTTTTTCACACTTAACTCCTTCCTATTGGTGTCTGACGTGGAGTCATTTCCTTCGCTCCAGTGTTGCACTTGTTTTCTCACTCGTCTGCTCCCAAACTAGTTGGGACTTATTGGACAGTAATTGTGCTACACTTTTTAAATACTCTTTCTTTTTCTTTTTCTTCTATCAGATGGGTGATTATGATAATGCAATTTCATGCCCTTTATTTCGGCTGATCTTATTAATGTCATTGCCCATCTTACAATACATTTCCCCCTTTTCCTATCTCCAACGAACAAAAGCTGGGTCAATCTTATCTCCACGCAAACTTGCGCAAAAGCTTCTCAACGTACATAAACCAACGTATTATTTCTTGTGTAGACTCTGAAAAGATAGAATTTAATTTAATTTTTGTTTAAGAAAAAAAAAAGGTCAAAATATATAAGCCATAGATTGGCTTCAGCCAATGCACAAATCCTCCACCATATAGGTGATAAAAGAGAAGTAAAATTTAACCGATAAGTGGCATCAATAATCACAATTTGGGAGCAAAAGTTTTCCGATTCTTAATCACATGGGCATCAAAACTCCATGATCTGATCTATACAGGGTAGAGGGGAGGAAGGCCTTCAAAACTCCAAAAGAAGAAAAAAAAAAACATTTTGAAGAGCTTAATTTTGAACCTAATTTACTGAATTTTTACGCTGTGACAACTGGCTATATGCTCCCAAGGACCTGCACTCATTTCCTCCAGTGTATAAACGGCCATGCAATCTTTATAATAACTCTATCCACCAACCCCTCCCCAACCAACCATCTTATTAAAAAGGTCCAAGGAATGAAACGACAACTCCAAGGATGCCTTGACCATTCCTAAACAATCTGAAGCAAGAGAACCAAAATCTATGCTTCGGGCTCTTCGGTCGTCTGCATCCTTGCGTTCAAACAAAAACCTCTTTTAATACAAGATCTTTTCCTGCCAGGACCAATTGCTCCAAAACTCTTGAGTTCAATTCCATAACTCAATTTTATATCAAAACTTCATCATATTTCCTAAAACCAAGTCTTGCAGGTTTCGGTATTTGAACTGCACCGGCTTCAGCAGCAATGCATTAACACCTCACCGTAGACAGCAGAAGAATGTCAACCTCTGCTCTCTAATACAGCATGACAATTTCCAACATGAAACTAGTTTACAGCTTCAAAGAAGAGAACCTGAGGTTGCAAGTGCCCTCTTTTGCACATGGAAAGAACATCGGCCCAACCACCAATGACCTGAAAAATAAATAGACTGTAACACAAAGTGGATGGACAGAACAGAAAGCAATATTTATGAAATAAAGTGAATTTACCTTGACAGTTTTATCATCATACATAATCCACCGTTCATGTTCATGACTATAGGCAAAGCAATGATAATGTTGCCCATAGTAGCAAACCTAAAAGTTACAGGAAACATATTAGAGAATAATAGAAAATCTTTGTACACGTAAGAAAACTGGTATCGCATCAATAAGGTCCCCTGTTGAACAGACTGAAAACTGTATACACGCGAACACATTGAAAATTGGAGGTAATCTAATTCTAATCCCCCCTAGAATTAGACACAAACAAAATTGGAGGTAACACTGAAACTTTCTCCAGTCCATGGTTCCCCGATACACATTGAAAACCATAGATTACATTTTTGTTTGGAAGGTAACTTGGAAGGGGAGCAGGGTGGGCTGTGGGAAGTTTATACATGCGATAAGCTTGGCTGTGCGTACCTCTACATTATTGAGTGTATTGATCTTGATAGAAATCTATTCTTGCAGAAATAATAGTAGTTCAAAACCAATATTGGTTTCACTACTAATATATCTGTATCAACCCAAACGTAAAAAGGACATCTTTTCCCCAGTAAAATAACAAACAAAACCATCGTTCTTCTGTTTTGGTGTAGAATATTTTCAGAAGATGTTCTGCTCGTTCTCCAACACCATCTAAAACCCAGTCATTGAAAAATGTTTTCCTTGATGGACTTAAACTAAACTCAAATGGGAGAAAGATAGTTACTCCTAGGAAAAGCATGCCATTTTCTGTACTTAAAATGGCAAGCCCGAGAAGGCCAAAGAAAAAGGGAAGTTCATTGTCATTGCCTCCAGGTCACAAGTTATGAAATCTCCCTCGATCTGAACCCATCCTTTGCTACTAAGGTTCTGGCCCTGTTTCCTTGTTTCCATCTATCAAAAGGTCTGGCCCCCTTCCTCCATCCCCCTAACCCATTAACACCAAACAGAAGCCAAAAATATTCCTTACTTCCAACCAAAAATAGGAAATAGATTATTTTCCTGGAAACAATATTTTCTGATACATGGAAAATGTATTACACCAAATAGACAAAGCGTATATCATCTTATTTTCCAGTCATATGAACAAAGTTCTCAAAAATTCACATCAAAAGCTTATTTGAGATTCATCCCAGCATACATACCACTGAAACCAAACTATGTGTGCTCTTGGGATCCAGACCACGATAAAGGATACTGATATCAATCTCAGTACTTAGGGTTTCCAGAGTCGCTGTTATGTCATCAACACTCTCACATGTATTCTGCCAACCAAGGACTGAAAGACCAAACATAAGATTCTGGGATTCGATATAACACATTATTAGTGCCAAAGTGAAAATTTTCATAACAACTCGTAATTCACCTGTTGTGAAAATGTGTGGTGGCGTTGAGAGAATGTGATGGATGTAGTTGAGCTTCCCACAGCCACCAACATCTGGATCACAAGCTAACTGATGATTCATTTCTACGAGATTTAGAAGCTCTTCAAAAGAACTTTCAGGACACATAACCTGAAGGGTGAATAGAAATCAGAAGCAGTAAACAGATCTGACAAATAAAAAAAGGTCCCTGAAACAGTACTTCCTACAGATACAAAAATAAGTGTTTGCAGAAAAAGAAATTCTCCATCAAGATACCTTCATGGTTCGGAGGGCACTGGCATTTATATTATGAAAGAAGGAAGTATACTTTAAATGTCGGGACTCCAGACCACAATTGTAGCAATTCATTCTTTCAAAAATGTCCATTCCAAAAAGGGTATGCACTATACAAGAATTGTTTGCACAATCCCAAGACCCCGTGCAATCGCTTTCCACCGATTCAGTATCAGAAACAGTCAAACCAGTAATAAATGACCTGTGAAGGCAGTCAAAGATCACTGCTAGTACTTCAGAAGCATCATTCATCTGAGCCTGGCAGTTGACAATATATTAGACGCATAAAGAGCAATGCCATGACTAAATTGATGGTAATGAGAATCAGGAAACTGAACATATGTAAAAAACTATATCAAAGGCAAGTCAGACAATCAAAGCCCCATCAAATTACCTCCTGGAAGAAGTTACTATCAGGGTACAGGTTGCTTAGAGCTATTCTCAAAGAAGTTGGGGCCACTGCTTCTCTTCGCATATCTGTTGATGCAACGTTCAGGGCTGTAAAGATTTCATACAATGCACAAACGACACAAGGATCGCCCACATGAAAATGCACTGATGTAGATCTCCTCAGAAATTCATCTCGAAACCGTCTTAAATGCCACAAGGACTGAATTCAAGGGGAAAGGAAAAACAATATTGAGGCCAGATAAAGTGCCAGAAGAGAAGCAATGAAATCATATAATTTCTTTTTATAAGTAGCAATGAAATCGTATAATACAAATCATAAATTGGAAAAATAACTCAGTACCTGTATGATAACATTAAGAAAGCAATTGTACTCGCCCACTTCATTCTGCAGGCCAGTACCAATAACATCTGCATGATTCACATCCACCGTGCCTTCATTTGGCAAAACATCAAACTTATCTGCTTCTGGATAAATCCTCTGTTGTGTCCTTAAACTTGAAACCACGGGTTGTTTCTTCTGTGCTTGAGCGTTGTATGTGTCTGAGGAACAATATATATACAAGATCAGAGGGTTTGCAACAATTTCTACTTCAAAGAAGAGGAGACATTGAATCTAAGCACTAAGAATTCAGATAAAAGAATTAATATGGCTATTGCAATGCAGTTTGACAAGATTCATCCAATCTAAATCAGTTGGCCTAAAGTAGGTTGTCAGGTGTGATTTAATACTAAAATCAACAAGGCCAAATGAGACCGAGGTAAGTCCAGGTAAATCTATCGCTTGGAATTATGCATAAAGATGGATATATAACAGACAGTGAACGAGATGGGGGATTCACTTAGACAGATAAGAAAATTTTATTTCAGGTGAAAACTGCCACTCTCAGTTCTCACATATACAGTTCATTTAAGCATTATCTACCCTAAACCCTAAACCTTAGATAGATAGATGCATTTATAATGTATGAAAGGAACACTGCATACAACCTATTAAAATGTATAGTCCCTTAGATTGGTTCAGGTAAGGCAAAACCAGCCCGACCAAGGCTCACATATTCAACATACAAGAGATGTGCTCTATCGAATACATCAGATAGGCAGGCCAAAAAATATTTTTCTTTTATTCATTCCAATTTTTTTTTTATTGGCAAAGGTGTAAAGGAACAAAGTGCCGAATAATTCCGGGAATGTACAAGCCAAACAAGGAGTTTTCTATAAGTGCACCTCAGGAAATTCAATAGGAAATTCAGGAGCACCTAGGAAATCACTTACCAAAAAGAGAATTATAGGAAATCCCCCCAGTCCAATGGCCTCTAGAAATTGTTTCCACCTAAAGGTTCGAACCTTAGACCCATAGGGACCATACCACCAAGACCAAGGATCTTACCACTGAACCTTCATGAAAGAATAGTCACATAACTTGCCTTTGGTTTTCTCAAGCCTGGCCAGAGTGGTCTTCATAAACACAACATTCATTTTTCATCTTGATTTCTTCTTTTGTTTTGATAGGTAACCACATCCACTTACTTTATTCATCAATCATATTTTATCAAATTGAACCACTTAGCTACAGTAAGAATCCTTAGAAATTAGGCCAAAGCTCACCTTAGACAGGAACATAGTGTATAAAAAAAACAAAAAACAAAAATAAAAAATAAAAATTGAATGAAAATAACTCGTGTGACTTAACAATTTACCCAGGAAAAAAATACCAAACATGGATGATTTTCAAGAAAGATCTCAGCACAGCTTAGCTGAACAACTAACCAATTGGTCAGTATTGTAACGGTACAGCTCCCATAAGTTGACTTGTAGAGGTCCCAATGCCCAGTTTAACAATACATAAATCAATAGGCTAACAAGAAGAGAGAGAGAGGGAGAGAGAGATTATATAGATAGTTGGTAGAAGAATTACCAAGGCTTTGGAGCACAGCTTGTTTAATGTCAGCTTGGAACCTTTCTTCTTCATCAACCTCTACTTGCAATTGTCTCAATGTTTTTGGTCCATTGTCTACCGGAATAGAGCCAGCTGTTTTTCACATTAAGAACCTATGTGATGTTAGTTCTACATTCAAAAAATTATGTGCATCTCGTAGAAAGAACCGAGAAGACTAATAGAACAAACATCTCATAGAAGGAATTATGAAGATTAATAGATCAAAACTTACTCAAAAATGGCTGAAAAAACCAAATGCTTCAAATAATCTAGTACCAAAGCAAAAAAAAAATCCAGGGGAAAGTTTAAGGCCTACCGCTGTCTGCAAAAAGGGGGTCATGAAATCTATCTTGCTCTTTTAAGCCACTTTCAATATGTGAGCTCCCAACATCAAAATTTTCCTTTCCAGGTGATATAGCTTGAACCTTTCCATCAACCAATTTGGAGGAACTCCTCCGCCGTTTACCTTTCTTTCCTGTTCGTTGATCAGATGGCAAAAGGCCATCCTCTGCAATCCCTCCATTAGCTAAGACTGCATAATTAAACGGAAAATGCTAAAGCGGCAGATCGGGAAGCAAACTACACAATTATAACATCCTCTAATATCACTTATCAAAAAAAAAAAAAACATCCTCTAATATCAAAATCAGCCCAAGCCTCATCTGAGAACCATAAGTTTACCAACCTTGTTTAGTTGTTGTGTGATTCATATTACTCATCGTTTTGGCACCAGACACAGTAGATATTTTTGGCAGAGGGGAACCATTTGGAAGCATGTCTTCTAGATCATTAGGGACACCATCCTTCAGTACCAAGTGCTCCTGGGAAGGTGCAAGTTCATAAAATACTCCTCGATATATAAATAAAAGTTACTCTAGATTGAACAGTATAGCACTGGTTGTCGTATTATAGCCAGTTTTCAGTTCAACATTCCAGTCATCCATGGAAAATGGAACTTAACAAAAATAAGCACAACTACTATCAAATTAAATCAAACAATAGAGCCAAACAACATTTATTTTACCTGTGTACAAGGTATCAGCTGCTCATGCACATCTTGATCATCTGCACCAGACTCCAAGTAAACATCATGCAATCCTTCTGGCACCTCTGTATATGGTCGAGTATATTTCTTATGTTGCTCGGCAAGGTGCTTCTGTTTAGCCTCATTTTCAATTCGTCTTTGATACTCCAAGGTTTCTTCAAGCAATCTTTCTTCCTCCTCAAGCTTAAATTTAAGTTTAAATTCCTCTTCCTGTTGTGTTAAGTAATTGCCATTCTCAGAAACAACAATCTCAGAATCTTGATGATCACAATCAGATTCAACTTGAAAGGAACTGCTGCAAGAGACATATCAGCAATTATTAAAAGAAGATAAGCATTCAGAGTCAAATTGTTGCATATTTGGAAAGAGTGGCACTAATATGCATATTAAGAGTAAGAGGGAGATTTACGTTGGCTCAACAGCCTCAGGACGAAGCGTGTGAAGCTCGAGACCACTGGTAGCCTAAAAAATAAGAAAATATCAGATAATAATGGATTTTCTACATGGAATAACTAGCACTGCAGGCAGAAACAAAACCAGACCACACAAAGGAAACCTTTGAATCTTTGGTTTTCCTGTAATCCTTGTTCTTTTTCTTATCCTTTGTCTTCTCCTGTGCATGCCTGGAACTATCACTTCCTCCTTTGAGACCCTTCTTGGAATCACGAGCAAGCTCCGCTAAAAAGGCTTCTCTCGCGGCATCAGACTTCTCTGTGGCATCTTTCTCAGCCAAATCCTCTAAGTGTGCCTAAAAACAAGGAGTAGCAGAAGAATTCAAAAAAGATTAGGTCCATAAAAAGAAGTGACGCAGCAAAAACAGGCTCAATACAAACCCTCAGGTATGACTTGACTAGAGGCAATAATATTGACCGATAATCGAGGGCAGAAACAGGCTCAAGCTTTAGTTCCAACTGCTGCATCTCGGAAACATTTCGCATGATTCGTGCATCGATTTTGCTGAGCTGCATAACAAAATGAGGGAGTTAAATGGCAGCGATCATTGTCAAGACCCTTAAAACAAAGTGCATCAAGAAGAACAAACAAACCTCTATGGACAACTGTTCTTTCTGCCTCTGAATGGCAACTTCTATACAAGTGTCCACTTGGTGAAAATAGTCTTTCGCTCTCCAATCATCAACTTCACCAGGTTTCAAGTCAGATAAGTGAGAAGTCACCCCACAGTATGTTTCCTCATATCCAAATTGATTAGCATTTAGTGCTTCTGCTTCTTTTAAAACATTTGATATAGCTTCGAGCTCAAACCTACTGCTGAGGAACATCACATCATTCTCACTCTCTTTTTTGATAAGTACATCATTGTCACTCTCAAGGAGCTCTTCTCTACGCTTCCTCAAAACAGAGTCATAACTTCTATGCACAAATTCTGCAAAATTCTCCCTCTTCTTACCTTCTTCAACACACAGCTCCTCCACTGTCTGCAGTGCTTTCTCATAGCTCAAATGCTCAAACTTTCCCTCACAGAGACTTTGTAGGTGGCAGAATTCCTTCTCAAGCATCTGAAGAATTTCCAATCCTTGTTGCATTTTTTCTTCTTTTGTACGCATCCAGAAAGACAACTGTTCCCCACTTGTAGGACCTGCAAATATCCAAGACAATAAAGCATCTGCATCAGGTTGATCCTCATTTGCGATGCCATCAGCAGCCACATTATCAATGGCAGCACCATGACTCATGCCAGGAGTACATTCAATTGGCAGCAAAGATTCATCCAAAAGAAGACAAGATCCATCTCCATTAAGAACAATCTTCTCCTTGATCTCATGCGCTTGAGTACCACTGGTTGCATCATCCACGGGACCACTACTGCTTTTCTCAGGATGCCTACCTAAACCACAAGAATGCGATAATTCCTGCAAGAATTTAAGGATTTTCTTGAGCTGGGTTGCTCCCAATAAGCAGATACATATAGGTGTTTGATCTAAACCAAGGTTCAGATGCTGGGAACCAGAAGCAAGAGCAGCAACAAGACCTTGCAGCTCATCCATCGTAAATTGTAGCACCTTGTTAAGATGACTTGCAGCAAGATATTTGTGTCTAATAAGCACCTCAAACACAGCATGAATTCTTTCAATAAGTTTTCCGCACTCAGGATCATCAGATATTGGCCAGCTATGAGCAAGGGAATGCGTCAAAGAGCCATGGCCGTCATCACATTCTCTACTCTCGATGTTGGCAACTTTATCATTGCTATTGCTGCTCTTTAAAGAAGCGTTGTTGCAACTATCCTTGAAACTTTCATTCTGAGGGGAAGAGGAATCCCATGCATCCTTGAAGCAGTCCTCACGCTCCTCTGTACAATTCCCCAAATAGAAATCCTCTGCAAACTCAGAATCCTTGCTGCTGCTTCTTCTTTGAATTCCAAGCATCCTAACAGCAGCTGATACATCTAGCGGTTTCCAAGGACAATTAAGAAGCATATCAGTCCATTCATTATCAACATTCTGAGGCAAAACTGACTGCATTTTCGGTGAGAGGTTTTCCATGTGCTCCTGCACAACATGCTGCATGTGAGACTCTGAAGCAGAGAACTTTTCGTTACATCGACAGCAAACCCAGAGCTTGCAAGTCTTATTAGCCTTGGCAAATGACAGGGCCTCCGATAAAACCTCATTGGCTAAACCATCCTTGGATGAACCGAAATGGGTCTTCAGATCGCAAACCTTAATCCTAAGCAACTCTTTCTTCATATCAGCACTCATAGAATTCCAATAGGACCAAACCCAATCCCTCCTCTCCGCCCTAGACCCATTTTTCCTGACAACTCCATACTTGCCTCGTCGCTGCTCAGCTACTTTTGACCCTGAAGACGAATCCAACCCATTATGGGATTGGGCCCCGTCCGACTCCGACTTATGCTGCTGCAACAACCTCGCCGCAGCCACCCTCACTTCAATCTCTTTCCTCCTCTCCTCGGGTGTCTTGGTGGCCTTCTTAATCTCATTCGGCCTCCTTGCTTGTACCATCCTCACCTCCATGGGGTCCTCCGCAACCCTCCTAATTGGAATAAACCGGAGCTTCTCCTCCCCATCTCCCCCCAAGTTCTTCATCCAAGTGGACAAGGACGCAATGCTCGACTTCTGAATCAGCTGCCTCAGCTCGTTCTGAACATGCCCAATTCTCGCCTCTGCCGATGATATCCTCTGCTGACTTTCTTCCTGCAAACTCTCCTTGGCAGGATCGACCGGTTTCTCGATCGCCAACGCCCGCTTGCACTCCTGCACCACCTCCTCGTAGTCCTTGCCATCGTTGGCCCCCTCGAAGATCAAATTCGCGTAGAAGTGCGAGAATTCGACTGAATTCCGCGAAAGTTCAACGGCTCTACGCGCCGAGTCCACCGCGTTCTTCAAGTGCCGCTGCTTGGCGTTGGGGTCGTCTATGATGGAGGCTACTTTAACAAACACTGTTCCCTGGACTCGGTGAATCAGCGCCGAGTGAGGCGAACCCTCGTACCGAGCACATGACTCCTTCATGAGCCGCAGCGCCTTGGTGTAGTTCCCGCGCCGCAGCGCAGTTAGGGCTTTCTCGCATTCAAGCTTGACAGTGGAGTAAGACGAACCGTCCGATTCCACCAACGGCTCGATCTTAGTCTGGTTCTTGTGGGTATTGATATTTGGATTGGGGAAGGAGTCGATTTCCGCTAGAGGAGCATAATCCGCTCCGCCGCCGCCAGCCGGTTGAGCCGCCGGTGATTGCTTGGAGCGAGCGACCTTTCGCTTTTTACCCATCAATCGACAATCCGATTCACATACATATACATATATTATATCCGCGCGAGTAAATATAGATAGAGAGAGGTGGGGTATAGAGTCTATAGACTATAGAAGAAGAGACTTACTTTGAATAATGGAGAAATATAAAGAAAATGTGAGGGTAGAGTCAGGTACTTATCCGGAGACGGTGACGGAGAAGGATCGGCGGCGAAACCTAACAAAGAAGACTGAAAAAAGGAAGAGAGTGGTGGTCTGTGTGCGACAGACAGGCACCTACCCACAGAAGGGGGTAAGCTTTCTTTCTTCCTTTCTTTCTTTGATTGGGTGTAAAAACACAGACTAATGAAATGCTGTTTATATATCATCTACAAAATGTATTTATTTATTTAATTAACCATTTCCTTTTCTTTTTATTTTTCTTTTCTTTTAGTTTTATTTAATCTTAGATAATGAGAAGTTGGTACTCTTTTATCAAAATGTGATCTCCTACTCTCCTTATATCTTAAATTTGAATTTATGAATTATCTATAATTTTAATTTTAGGTTAAACAATGATACATACAAATTACAATTTTTAGATAGAGATTATAATGCAAATCTAATGTAAAAAAAATTAGAAGTTACAATAATATTTTTTTAAAATAATATTTTTTCTCATTTTATCTTTATTTATTAATGCGACTTTAATATTGTTCTCTACTCAAGACTGTAAAAAGAAATTTTCTTTTAATTTATACTGTGTTGAATATAATTCAAATGGATATTAAATAGAATATACAGAAATATAAATTTTAGTGCTTTTTATTTTTTTGCTTTAGTCATAAGATTACATTAATTTAATTGTATGAAACTATGAAGACTTATTAGGTTGTTTGTTTTGAAAAGTGGGTTCAACTCATCTCATCTCGTACTTTCAACTCATTTCAACTACTTATTTTAAATTTCAATTCAACTCAACTACTTATTTTATTACTATTCATAACTCATCTTATCTCATCTCTGAATTCAAGCGGGCCCTTAATATTGGTGAAGCCATCAATGCTAAACTATTCCCTCTTGACATTTTTCTATTTTCCAAATATTTTTAATTTTGTAAATATTCAATTAAACCTCAAGAAAATTACTTCATTTAAATAGTAAAAGAGTTTAATACCTTCTCAAGAAGTATCAAAATAAAATACCTCTGACCTCTCAAAGACTCAAAACAACCAGTACATTAGTTAATGATCTCATCTCCAAGCATTTTTTTCTGTTTACCAAACTGAGAAAGTTCATCTCCTGCTATTATGATTAAGGCTAAAAAAAATAAAAGCTTCTAAAATTTCTTTTGTTCATATTGGAATCTTTGCATATTGTAATAAATCTAGAAAACTCTCTTTATTTTGTTGTTTTTTTCCCTAAGCTATTCTCCAAAATATTGGCACAATATAATCCAGGATAATACATGCTGAGCAGTTCTCTATCGTGAATGGCTGCTTTTTTGGTAGAAAGTTGGGAGGAGTTTAGAGATTTTCAGCTATTTCTTTAACTGGATGAATAGAAAAAGGAGGAAATTGAATAGGAGAAGGAGGAGGAGATTTTCAGCTATTTTTGAGCTATAGTACATCTTTTTTTTTTTTTTTTTGGTTGGTTACCCTGTTCTTTTCCTTCTTGATGAGGAGGCCCAGGGAAGTGAGGTTTGAGAACACCTGATTTAAATGCTGGAAATGACAGACAATAGAAGTTGCTGGATTCTACTCTAAAACATGTTTGTGCATTAAATTTCTTCACAAGAAATGAATGCAAATAGTTTTGTGCTAAAGAAGATGACCATAAAAGTGACTGCAATGCAAGCGGGCAAAGCCGAAAGGCCAAAGCAAATAGGTTATTAAAGTGCATCAAGCAGCAATAAATATGAGATTGTTGTCTGGCTCATCGAATACATGTCGGGCACAACACCATGTCATCTAGTTCTAATATATTGGAACCTCACAAAATTGACACATTTCTCCAATGAAACTTAAAATAGCTGCACACAGGAACAAGGTTAAATACATAAGAAACATATTAATGCACGAGGCAGCCCAAAACTGGGTTATAAGCTACAAAACTGTGCTCGAGCTATAATTAGAGATTAAACCAAATCATGACTTCAACTACAGTAGATGCATCCGCTCCACATAAGATTGGAGCAACCATCTATTAAGAGGCTCTCCGCAGCCCACGAAGCACCCAGAGTTGCCATTTTCAGTGAAAAATGGGAAGCTAAATAAATTCAATAATTCCTGCACGGCCTGCCTCACCAAAGATGATCCCGTCACCCTGCTCCGCCGACCCCATCCAGTTACAATATCAATTCGGCTGGGAGCTATCCCTGAAATTAGCATCTGTCGGCGAAACCAAGCAAGCGTCCTTGACAGTGCTGTCACAGCAGTACCATCCGACATAACATGCAGGTTAATAAGCCAATAACTGGAGCTTTTCTCTTTGACAGCATCTGGGTACACATTCTTTTGTGCAGCCACCTCCCAAACTGAACCCGCCTCCTCCTTAAGCCCTGACTTGTGAAGAAAATCTACCACTGCATCCACAAGTCCCCTCTTGCTCTCCCTATCCTCGGAATGCATCAGGTCGAAGAACCTACTTACATGATCCCGCACATTTTGACCATCAGGTCCCGCCGCTGGCATGGACAGTAGAAATGTATGTGCAGGGTGGCCAGTGATGGTCATGAGCTCGCAACAAAACCCCATGTCATATGATGATTGTGCTTCTGTACAACAACTGAGGAGTAAGGTATAAGTTTGCAGAGAAGGTTTTAGACCCAAACCCACCATGTTTTGTAGCAAGTGATATGCATCTGACAGCAGGTGCACCCTAAGGAAAGCACTGAGCAGGGAATTGCAAGTTGGCACGTTAGGCTGCAAACCTGCATAGAGCATAGTTTGATACCAGTTCCTGGCCTTTTCAACATTACCAGCCTTTCCCCACAAGTCTACTAGGAGACCATAAACAGGTTCGTCTGGGACCCAGTTTTTCCGTTTCATCTCTCCAAACACTGCTTCAGCTTCCTCAAGGTACCCACAATGGCCAAGAACTTCCATCACTATGCTATATGTCACTTTGTCAGGTTCAAATCCTGCATTCTGCATGTCGCGATAAAGCTTCAAGGCAGTCTCATAGTTCCTTGCCTTGGCTTGCAAAGCAATCATGATATTGTAGGTGACTAAATTAGGAACGCAACCCTGCCCTCTCATCTCGCAGAATAGCTTGTGGGCAGCAGTCAAATTTCCAGCTTTCCCAAGGCAGTTGATGATAACACTGTAAGTGAATGTGTCAGGAGAAAGGCCAGTCGCTTGCATTCTTTCGTACATACACATGGCAACATCAAGAAATCCAGCTTTTGCATGGATGTCAATAAGTGTGCAGTAGGTGACACGGTCAGGTTCACATCCTTCCTCCTGCATTTGATTGAAGACATTGAGCGCCTCCTTCAAGTAGTTTGCACGACCATAACTGTGAATCATACGGTTATAGGTCACAACATTAGGCTGGCAGCCATCCTTCACCATCTGATCAAGTAATTTGTTTATTGTGCTAAACTGCCTGGCACGACCAAGGATGCCAACGATGGTGGTGTAAGTGTGCCCGTCATGCTTGAACCCAGGTTGCCGTTTCAACCAGTAGAAGAAGCCAAGAGCAACTGAGTGGTCCTGAAGTTGCTTGAGAATCTGGTTTGCCTGAAATGCATCCATTGAACATCTGATATTTCCAAGAGCCTTTTCTGCTGCAGGTCCCCACTTCAGTTGTTGCAGTATTTGATAAACACTATCCACAGTATGTCCAGTATTTACAACCTGCCGCTTGATTGGAGCAATTCCAGTCGTCATTGTCAGATCACTGGGGACTTTGTGAAAACCTCTACCCTGTTTGTTGAAACCTCTACTGTTAGAACCCAAAATCTCTGCATCTGAAGTCTGCATGTTGGAGTTAATATTTGATGTGAATCGATTTGAATGAGATCTTGGTCTCTGTGGTACAGTCTTCTTCTCACGAGTATCTATAGATATACTGTGAGTTGCCACTGAATTCCCAGTTTCAGTGTAGGGAACATGTTTTATACTTTTAACCCAATTCGATCCATCACCTTTACCCCTTGCAGTGTGCTCACTTGTTGTATGGCTTGATCCATCTGCTATCTGCACAGATGATTTCGGATGAACACTGGAGAAGTTCTCTCTTTTGATGCGTCTCACATTTGATGGTTTGATGCTGGAAAGGGGCTTAGTGGGATCAACCATACAGTTCATTGGTGTGTTTAGCATTCCATCCCCACCTGATAAAGGAATCTTATAATTTACAATGTCAGACAGAAAATTTACTGCTGCAATACCAGCCTTGACAAGCTGGTCGGCAACCAGGGGAGATGACTGTACCACATCCTTCTGAGCAGCATCAATGCCACTAGCATAACTTACACAATCGGATCTCTGCAACGAACTTGGGGCAGAAACAACCTGTTTTAGAGGACTCGGGTGGCCGATGTTCTCAGCCTTCTGAGAGCCTAGCACTTTAACCGACTTCTCTGAAACCAAGGTTCCTACCCTTCCTGAAGATGCGGATACCAAGGTGGATGGCTTTTGTGCAAGTAGAACTTCATTTCTTTTATGCTGTCTTCTTGAAATACAAGTTTCATCTTCGCAGCAAGTGCATGAACTTCCATCTGTAGCACCACATCGTGACCCATTAAGGAAAAAGGACCTAGCACTACTGGAAAGATTACCGATCTGTTTTGCTCTTAACATCTGGAGATATCGTAGCACCTTCACAATAAGGTTTCAAGAATCATAATAAGTTAGATGCATAGACATTAAAGTATTAAACCATACCAGTCTCATCATTGCAAGAAATATGCATATTTCTTTCTTATAGTAGCATTAGCATCATATTTTTTTCTTATAGTAGCATTACTATATAAGGACATTCTGCCAATGCTTATATCCAGGAAAGCGTTTGTCAATCTATCAAAATACATCAAGAACATGACTTCCGCTCTTGTTTGCAATAAATTAGGGGTGTAAAAATATTGGATTGGACCTAAAAAAACGAGTGGACTTCTCAGTCTAGCCACTAGACCAGTCTCTCTCGATCCCTTATTTCCAAAAAGAATTAGTTTTCGGTCCGGTCCCAAGATGCAGTTTTTTCACCCCAATCCCGACCAAACTAACCAAATATATATATGATTTTTTAAATCATTTTTATATCATATATTATACATTTTGTGAATTTTTTATGTAGTACTGTAAATCGTAACCAAACAAATATGAAAATTTTTTCGTAACCATTATCTATACTTAGTTATTACTATGTAATACGTTAAGATAGCCTATTAACTAAAATGTTATATGGTCTGTTATTAAACATTGATAATACAAATACTATTAAAATTATTAATCTATTACAACTAATTAGCGAAGTATAGACTTAGTTAGACAACTTAGACTAAATCACCCAATTACTTTTTTCTATCATTTCATACATTTTTTTTTCATCAAAAACTTAAACAAGAAGAAAAAAAAATAGAAAGAAAAAAAGTGGCCAGGAACGAAACATCCCGATAAGACCGGCCTGACCGAACCAAAGTGGTCCGGTCCGGTCTTCAAGCCTTAACGGTTGGTCCGGTCCAAAACCTCCCTCCAAGATGAACCAAATCAGACCGATTACACCCCTACAATAAAACACTATATGAGATTACAAAAATATGTTAAAAATCTGTAAATGAAAAGGAAAGAACAAGAATTCACATATAACAAAGAAACATCCACATACTACCTAACATGCAATTATATGTAAATTTAATTTATAACAAGCCCTTTAGTAGGTTTTTGTCCAATTCATCAAACCTAGAATGTTGAAAGCAGGGTATACAAGTAAAAGGATGAACTAAATACAAGTGAATCAAGGGTGTTAGGTTCTTCACCATATAGCCATTGATGGAGTTATCATACAAACTGCAGGGGAAAAAAAAGGTTTGGCAAAGCATATGGAAGAACATCCAAAGCTACATTTATTGGTGAAAGCTAAGGGAAAAAATAGTTATAACATCAATTATTCCTTGATGGAAATTTCTTTCCAAACAAATGTTGAACTAACAGACTAGACCTTGTGATTTCCCAAAGAGACGTGAAATTATGCACGCTATCTTAATCACACAAGTAACCGATTCAAATGTGTTTTCAAACGTTCTTCCAGGAGTTGTTGTAAATGTAAAATTTGTTATTGGCTAGGATTAGTTGACTAGGATTTAATTTCAAACAATTGGATTAATATAATTTAATTAGGACTCTAGGATTTATCCGAATATATAGGATGGATGTAATCCGGAATGTGTTCTTATCCTTATCATTATCATGAACTTTCAAATTCAAGATAAGTGATTCAAAGAGTCCAAAATGAAAAATGAAATTTCGAAATCAGCTAAAGATATCAAGTAATCAGATTAAGATGACTTAATTGAAGATATCGAAGCAAACTTGAATTCTAAATAACAAAGTGTCCTTCAGTTAGAATGTCTCAACCCGAAACGTTCGCAGTTTGTTAACAGCGTAACAGACTAAATAACTGAATGGAGTCGTCAGCAGAATCCTGATACAATTGAATCAGTGCATTGTCTATTTAAAGAAGGATTTGAATAAAGGCTTGTTTTAACACTTTAGATCAACACTTTGATCAGCATTGTTGGGAGCTTTAAGGCATGAGAGAACTTCAAGAATCCATGCGAGAGAAACTTCCTGAGGAGAATTTTCGTGATGCTTATTCTGTCGGGTTTGAGTGTATGCATACTCCAAGGGAGAGTTCAAGTGTTCGTGTTCAACCACTGAAAGTTCCAAGAGGAAAGACAATAGGTCGAAGATCAATAGAAGTTCTAACAGCTACTGCGGTAGAAGACAAGCAAACCGTTTGTCTTGTCAAGTAAGAGTGTCTAGTTGTAAAGATTTTGTAAGTTGCAAACTTTACTTGTAATTATCTCAATCTAATAAAATTGATTTTTCTGAATTTGGCTGTCCCGTAGAATTTTAACATTGAAGAGTTCTTCATTGGATTTCCCTTTGTAACCAATATTGTGTTTCTTTTGATTATTATTTCATGCACGTTATTGCTAGATACTAATCAATTTTGAGTATTCTCGTGGAGCATAACACTGATATTCAGGGGTAACTTGGGAATTTCAGTTGTGTTTTCAGACTTTAAAAGCTACATGGCGAGTATAGACAATCCTGCCCCTGCTATTATCTAGCCCCCCTCAACAAGAGATGACCTCTTAAAGTAATCACCATCCACAATCAGCTCAGATGCAGCACTCCCTGGCAAGAACTTGTTAGAAAAGAGAACTAAGATTTCTGTCACAACATGACACCCAGTAACTGGGTACCATCTACTGAGAAAAAAAAAATTGTGCACCCTAATTGTGGCTTGATATAAAAATAAAGTGTTAAAAGCCCATAATGCATCCTCCACACATGCTAATGGATTTCCTTTATATTTTGCTTCATTGTCTTTGTTACACAATATGAGGCAAATAATTTAGACAATACCATACCTAAACACAACAACTTACCACTACCACACAAATCTCCGTATACTTGTATGAATGTGAATCCACATCATTAGCATCTTCACTTGAACTGAAACCTCAAGTGGTCCTGAAACCTCAAATAACTTAATGTCTTATCTTTGAGGGGCAAATTTTTCTTAAAAGCACATTTTTTTTAATCTCTCACTGGGAGAATTCAGAACTGATATCCTTCAACAAGATACAAAATGCATACCAAACTAATAACTAATATTGATTAGTTAAGGAACCATAATTGATTTACTTTTTTGTTACTAAATGACATTATTCCACAGATTTCCTATAATATCATCCAGCAAACTTTCAAAACTTGCTTCTAGCTAGCACCAAATGCAATTAGTTATTTATTGTTGTAAGCATGAAATGAAGTCAGAGATGGTTTTTTATAATGGTGACGGAGTCTCTAGTGGTACAAAAACAGAGACACAATAATTTCCTCAAATAATAAATTTTCAAGTAACAAACAAGAAAATGTCAGCCCAAGGTGAACCCGATGTTAATATAAATCAATGCACCCACTTCAAATTGTAAATTTTGTTAATTTGATTTCACTTTTAAACAACTTATACATGTTGTTTAAAACCATCCGCTAAACCAACATAGTCCCACGGCCATCAAAACCTGAAAGAACAAAATGTTGAAATGGATCACTGGGCTGTAGATTTTGGATGTTCTTTTCCTTGCTCCTAATAGAAAAGAAAAAGGCACTCCCAATTGCTGATAAAGCCATAATCATTACCATAAGAAAAAGAAAGGGAAAAATAAACTTAAATCATCAAATCCCTTCATTTTACTGCCAGGGCTCTCTTAATTTACACATATAGGACAACATAATAACACAACTTCATCTCTTAAATACAAGTTCTTACACCTGTTACCACAAAGACAAGACACAAAAGAACAACCTTTTAACCAAATCTAAAAACTGTCCAGCAAACTCATCTACCTCAATCACCAAAAGATGTAAAATAAAAACAATCCCCTCTTCAACTAACAAAACAAATGGTTCCCATAAAACATATACAGCTCATACCCAGCAAAACAACACTAAAAATACTCAGACGGATAAAGAGAGAGGTACCTGAAATGGTGAATGACTTACAGGGTCTGTCTATGGAGGTAGAGAAATAGAGGTAGAGAGATAGAGGTAGAGAGAAATAGAGGTGGCGGCTCGCCTCTCTGCCGTCAACCCTGTGTTTTTTCCAAGCAAGTCGGGGAGAAAGAACGAGAAAGAGGCTGTGAGGTGAGCCCTGATATCACACGCACGACTTTTGTTTTGTTTATTCACTTTTTGAGTAATTTTTTTGTCCGTTTTGTGGGATGAAAGTATGGAACTCGTCGTATGACATTCATGGCTTTCTAGTTTCTACCAGTGTTTTCTCTTTCTTTTCTTTTTGTTTTTTCTCTTTTTATGGAAATTAATAAAGACTTTTTTGCCAATTCTCAAACAATCACAACGGTTAATCTTAAAAAAAATATATATATATATATATTTATAGGTAATGACGGTTTATAAGTTTTCCTATAACGTATCGTCGTATACATTATTAATCCATTTAATAATGTTTCCTATGGTAATTATTTTATATTTGGATAACCACTATTTATCTATTTATCTATGATAACAAAAAATTATTATTTTTTCTTTCCTTTTTCTTTATATGTCTCACCATCACAATACTTTTTAAAATAATTAATTAGATAATAATAATAATATTTAAATAATATAAAAAATAATAGATAAGCTGATGTAGAGTATATTTAAAAATAAGTAATATCATCACATTTTCATCTTATTTTTATTTTACTATACAAGACGTGACATGTTATTATTAATAAATAATCATTTATTAGATGATTTTAATGTGACCTATATAAACTACCTTTTAGTTATCTTTAATATATAATAGTTCAAAAAATATATATAACTTATCATTTTAACACACCATTCATATGAAAAAAAAATAAAAAAATAAAACCTCACAAATTTTTGAAAAGACTAAAAAGGTTCGAGACTTAATTCAAAATTACTGTATATGCTGATCAACGTGGCCAATATGTTAAAAAGTTGTGTACTTCATAGCACTTCTCATAAAACTTTAGATAGATTATTATTATTATTTTATGATAATTTAGATAGATCGTTAAGAATGTGAGTAAAGCTTTTTTTTTTAAGTTTTTGAAGGGATGTGAGTCAAGATTTGACACGCATCTTCACAGTTACTTTTCTAAGAAAAATATGGTTGATTTATCTTCCCTATTTACCCATAACCAAGTAAATAGTAATTATTTTGTAAAAACTTGTATTAAATATCCACTAATTTTATTTTTGAATAAAATTACAAAAAAAAAAAAAGGTTTTGTGTTCCTTTTAATTTCATGAAACTATCTTTAAATCTACTCCATACGAAAATAAAATGTGAAATGTCGATTTTATTGATATTCTATCATATGTAAGAAATATTAATAAAATAATACTTAATTATCTGTGTGGTTAGAAAAATAATAAAGATCAATCCAACGGTTATGGTAACGCAGCTGTCGCTGACAAAATGATGCAGACGTGGACGAAGGAGCGCCTCTCATGCGACAAATGTTGCTTCTTGGCCAAGCAAATATCTGTGTCGTTGGGTTTCACTGTCACGTGATTATATCATCTCCGTTCCCGTAACAATCGGTGCTAGATTTTGTTGGCTCATGTTTCACCTGAGGGATAATAATTTAGGCACCGTTTGGTGCACACCGTTAGTATGTACCGTTCTTTTTTTTTTTTAATTTAATGATTAAAAAAATATTATTTAATAATATTATGATTTTTTTTCTTTTTTAAAAAAATGATGAAAAAATAAATAAAATAAACAAAAAAATAAAAATACACAAACAAATAAAGTGAGCACTTTAATGATAGCTGTAGCATCACCCTTCATCTTACACATATAATATGCATATAGTTTTGCATTGATATTATCTCAAAGGGTGGTGCTATAGCCACTGCTATAGTGCATTATTTCAAAAAAATTTATTTTTTTGTTTTTTCTATTAATTTTTTAATATTTTAAAACATTTTTTTAATTCAAAATATTATTAAATACTATTTATTTAATCATTTAACTTTAAAATAAATAAAAAAAGGGAACGATGCACACCAACAATGCATTTAAATTTATCAGTCGAGCAAGCTTTCTTTTATTGCTAATTTAACTGATAGAAGATTTTATGTTTTATATTTTCTTATTATTTTATATTTGGTTTCTAGTTATATATCTTTTTGAGAGATTAAAACTCTTATCTTATTTCGATGGTTATGGTTATGGTTATGCTATCTTTATGGATAATGTGACAATCTTTTGGGTTAAAACATCCCAAAAGTCATTTCCTTTTCAAGGAAGTGTGGTTCCATCCTTCCGGTCATGGTTTAGTTTTACCTTGATTCAAAATTCTCTTTAGTTCCTTGAATAGTTTTATGATCTCAACAATGAAGTAGTCGACGGCCTCGATACTGTCAACCATAGTAGATTCTGCCAAGCCTTCATTAATGGCCGACATCCCCTTCTCCTTCAGGAGTACCTTCCTCTTACGGGGTGGTATCATCTAATCCTATCACAACTTTTATCTTTTCAAGATGATAATGGTAGTGAAAATTAATATGATGAGATTTTAAGTAATCACAGAATATATAATAGATACCACAAGCATACAAGAGGTACATCATGTAATATGCATCTGTGGGCATAAACTTGACACTTAATTAAAATAGAATTTGAAATATGTATTGACACTTTTCAAAACATGTAATAGAGTCTTGTCATTTTTAGAAAAAATCCTTGCTTCATATTTCATATAAATCATTAAGAGAACTTGCCTTTTTAGAAAAGATCACAAGATTGGCATCAAGTAATCCATAGTAGAGAATATTACGAGACTTTTATCAAGTGATCCATAACATATGAGTTCTTATACATATTTAGAAGGTCAAAACAACATGGTTTCCTATTAAACTGCGTGCTCCTACTATTTATTGCACCATCATCGATCCATGCATTGTGATGAATACGTCTTAAATATATCATATCATATCATATTAACTTGGCAATACTTCATTGGATGACATGCCTTATGTAACCATTAGCGTTAGCATTTCCTCATTCCAGCACTTTCTGAAAAGAATTCATTCAAGATTTGTCGATGGTTCTTTGTTGACTTAGAAGTTACTACTTCATTTTTAAGCACTCCAAAGTAGAGAAAAGAGTTACACTAGGACAATCCCCCACCCTAACACTTGGGGTTGTGATAAAATGTTTAAACTCTTTTATTTAAAAACTCTTTTGAAAATATATCTCTTTTGAAACCATTTCATCCAAATGCATATGACATGAGACTTAAGACTTACACATCCTTAGACTCGACATGTAACATATGAGATATCATGCATGAAATAACCAAACATAACATGTTTAATTGATAGCATAATAATATAAATCACATGAGATATTAAAACAAAATCATAGTACCATAAGAACTTGCTTAGGCCGAAACTTATATGCACAAAAGCATGGAATTTTATCACTTAAACATGCTTAGATCTTCACATACATTTCTTAAAATCAAAGCATATCAAAACAAAGTGTGAAAATCATGTCATTTGAGCAAGATCTAAAACCATTAACAAGTGAGGCTGAATACATGTGTTAAACAATAAGTCATTTTATTCTCAACATAGCTGAAACATACAAGGGTCATACTTGCCATTTTCATGTTAATCCAATCGTAATATTCATTTCATATTTGAAATTCAAGATCATAGAATAAGTATATACAAGCAAACAATCAAGAAATATCACTCAAGACAAAGAAAACAAACAAAGGATTCATACAAATACATACAAGTATTAACTAAGAGCAAGTTGAGTGTATATTTACAAAAATTCATGAAACAAATGAAAAAAAAAACTGTAATTGAAAAATACAAGTTATTAGAACTCGAATATAAAAATTCTCATGCAAGATCTTAAGTGTGTGGTGGTTTTCTAGGGTTATACATTTCGACCTCTAGGGTTTTCACAAAAAAAATCTTTCATTTCACTTCCAAACATGTACTAAAGTTAAAAATGAAACATATAAACAAAAAGAGGGCCAAAAATAGATAATGTTCACATATCTAGACATTCAGCCTTGAGGGTTTTTAAGAAACCCTAAATCGCTCCTTTTAGAAAAGTGTAAAAGCATGTATTTTTTTATCATCTTTAGAACTCTCATGAAATTTGAATTTTGTAGTTGAGTTAAATGACAAATTGTGAATGTGAAAACTAAGGAAATCCAAACCTTACCTTGGTCTCTTTCTTGAGGGTCGAAATCTCCACATTTCATGTGTTTGGTTGGAGAAAAAATGCAAAAAAGTGCAAGAGTTTTCAAAGAAATGGGTGACAAGTGTAAAGAGAGAGTGAGAGCATATGCAAATTCAAAAATAGGCAAGAGAAAAACTCTTAGGCATGATCCTCCCTCCTTAGGTACAAAGTCCCTTCATCTTCCTCTGGTTTCCCTCCGATTCTCATGCATGATTGACACTTGGCATGACTTTTTCACCTTCTTTTTTTACCATTACCAAAAATCTCTTTAGATTCCAATTATTGGATTGCTTTGGGAAAGGGCACGAAAAGGTGGCATGTTAGGGTTTCTCCATGGCCAAAAGCCTCACTTATTTCACTGTTTGCCCTTTCCTTCATCCAAACAAGTTAATTTCTCTTAAGAGTATATGGGTCAACCGACTTGTACCTCTTCATTTTCAATCATAATACTCCAGGCATGAGTGACAAGTGGCGTATCCCTAAGCCATTACTGCCGACTCCTCTATTCCTTTCATCCATTTTGTTGCTTCACTTTCTCAATGAGTTCTCAAATTCTATTAGTCAAATTTAGAAACAAAGTGACATGTGGCATGTAATGGGTGTGTGTGTACATGTGTTGACCAAAATTATAAGGGCAAATCAGTCCAAAATCTTTACTTTATCTTCAAATTTTATAGATGTTTTAGGCATGCATGACATGTGGCAAAAATTTAGAAATAATTTGGGGTGCAAATATGAAAATCTCGAAATTCTTGGGTGTCCCTTGAGTTTCTCGTTGCAAATCATCTAGAAAATCTCTTTGTATCCTTATAGACACTACTTTCCATAACTATCAACATGAGAACTCAAAATTAACCAAAAATCAAGCCTTAGGCGTGTAAAAAGTTTCTTGGCCGAAAATCTTATATTCTCCTTAGGTCATTTTGTCACATATTATTCTATAAAGGTCTCACATGCATGACAAGTGGCAAAAATTTCAAGGTAGGCGTGTAACACCTTGTTGGCTTCCCATATGCCTTTCTCTCTCTCCATTAGTCCAATATTCATACTAAATACATAGTGTTTTACATGTATGACACATGATATTAGTGACTAGCATTTGGTCATGAGCTTTGGGCCACTGAGTTTGAGTAAATATGTGGGGGTTAAAATTCTCAAAGCATTTTAAGGCTAATTCTATTTTTTGAACCAAAATTCACAACTCTTAGGCCTTTCCTCATTTTAAGAAAATAATAAGGTCTTTCTCCACTTAAAATACTAAACATTTAAAATAATAAGATTTTTAAAGTAAGCTATGAGTCATGCTAAGTCTGGGTCATCACATTGAATCTCAAACAGAATTATTAAACCATGAAATTATACTTGAATCTCAACACAAAAAGCATACCACCTGAAGTTGGATCTTTAGCTTTTTTCACAAACAAAGACAATAAGACTTTTCATCCTTAAAAGTTTAAACAGTCTAATAATTCGAAACTTTTTCATTCAAAGCCATCCAATCAGCAAAATTATAGTTCTTCAAGTAATATCTTTTCACCAAAAATTGCATCCATATTCTAAAATAACAATCGAATCCCATGTCAGATTTGTGGTAAGACTAATCACCAAACACTTAACTATTTTCATAGGATGGACTACTCATTTCAAGACAAACACCCTCCAAATCAGCTAGCAGCAATAGTTACTCAAAGAAATGCCTAATTTGAAGAATTTAAACCCTGATATGCAAACAATGGAGAAAATCAACACATTGCTTCTTCACTTGACAACTTGAATTTCCAGTAACCTTTCCAAGGAAGTGAATCTGTAACTGTGGAAAATGGATCTAACTCAGCATCACAGACACTAATTCTGCAAACCTACAAGCAAATTGTGCATCTTTTAAACTTCAACACATTTTATACTGTCTAAAAGTTTCAACTAATTTACTTTCAATCCAATAATTTTGCAATGACAATGCTTGTTTTTTTTGTACTTACCTCTTATCATTTCTTTGTTAAGGACATTGCAATAGAGAAGTATTTTATGCCAAGGAGGAGTGAGAATGGTCTATATCTGATCCACATGGGCAAAGTTTTCAAAAATAAGACCACTCAAATCACAACTCTTATTGGCATCAAGACATTCACTTTTGTCTGGCACAATAGATTAGGCTATTCTCACTTTGTTGTAATACAAAAATTATTGCAACATTTCAATCTTCCAGTCAACAATGTTATTAATAAAATGTTTTTATGCTCTTCATGCCAGTTTGCAAAGCACAAACAGCTTCCTTTTACTAATTCTATTTGACAAAGTAGTGCACCACTTAAATTAATCTATTCAGATTTTTGGATATCACCAATTCAATCAAACGGTGATTGTAAATATTTTGTATTTTTTGTAGATGACTACTCAAGGTTCACATGGTTGTTTCCAACAAAACTAAAGTATGATGTCTTTGCTTGCTTCATCAAATATAAATGTTTGGCAGAAAATTTACTCTAAAAAATAATCAAAATCTTACAAATAGATGGGGGTGAATAAACCTCTAACCAATTTAAGTTTTTTCTTGAAAATCATGGAAACCTTCATAGGATATCTTGCCCACACACCTCAACAAAATGGCGTGGTAGAATGCAAGCATAGGCACATTGTGGAAACTAGTTTAGCACTCATTGCCACTACTGGTCTTCCAAAATCCTATTGGGTTAATTCATTTCTCACATCTGTCTATTTAATCAATAGGCTTCCAACTCAAACAATAAACTTTGCTTCTCCATACTTTAAATTGTTAGACAATGATCAATATTATCTCTTTCTTAGAGTCTTTGCTTGTGCTTGTTTTTCTTTGTTAACACCTTACAATAAGCACAATTTAGATTTTAGAACAAAAAGAGGCATACTCATTGGTTACAGCTCCAATCACAAGGGATATAGGTGCCTTGATACTGCTACTAACAAAGTATTTATTTTTGGGCATGTGATCTTTGATGAAAATTCTTCCCAGCTCAAGATTCAGCCATTCTCTCCTCCCAACCACAACAAGAATCTTCCTTAGGTAATGCTCTTCTCATTTCTCCACCTTTTTTCAATATTCCCACTACTAAAACATCACGTCAAATACTCTCTCTAGAAATCACCTTATAACCTGATCACCATTCATCTCCTGCACTTCCTACTCAACCATATCATTCAATGGTTACTTAAGCACAATATGGGACATCCAAACCTAAAGCTTTTCCTGAAGATCAACTATACTATTCTAGTAAGCATCCCATTATGACCCTTCATACCCCACTATTTCCAATTGAACCAAAAACATTCAAACAAGCATCTAAACTACTTGAGTGGGTTATTGCAATGGAATCTGAATTCAATGCCTTGTAAGGAAATTCAACGTGGACATTATGCCCAAGACCTTCAAAACAGCAAGTCATAAGTTGCAAATAGGTTTATAGAATAAAGCAAAAGTCAGGTGGATCACTAGACGAACACAGGGAAAGACTTGTTGCCCCATGATATGAACAAAATGATGGTATTGACTACACTGAAACATTTAGTTTGGTCATTAAACCAACTACCATTCAAGTAGTTCTAGCAATAGCAGTTCATCATCAATGGCCAATCAAGATGTTAGATGTCTCAAATGCCTTTCTCCATGGTTATTTAAATGAAGAAGTTTTCATGGAGTAATCATAAGACATTGTAAACAAACAGTTTCCAAATCATGTTTGCAAACTAAAAAAGTCTCTTTATGAACTTAGACAAACTCGTAGAGCTTGGGTTCACAAACTTTCTGAAACGCTCACTGATCTTGACTTCCATGAATCACAAGTAGATAACTCCCTATTCACTTTTCATCTTAACTCCATTAATATATTTTTACTTGTTTATGTAGATAATATCATCACCATAGGAACCCATTCACATCACACTGAGCAGCTTATTCAGCATCTTAGTAAAAATTCTGCAATGAAGGATTTTGTATCCTTGTTATTCTTTATTGGCATTCAAGTGCACAATGATAATGAGGGCATTATCTAAGTCAACAATTGTTTAAGGTTCCAAACTCTCTCAAGCTGATGTGATTCCTCTTGATGACAGAACTGAGTATAGGCAAATTGTAGGTGTTCTACAATATTGCACCTTAACAAGGCCAAAGATAGTATTTTCTGTCAATCAATTGTGACAATTTATGCAATCTCCTACCTTTATACATTGTATAGCAGCTAAAAACTCATATATCTAAAATGGTCACTAAATCATGGTCTATACTCACTCGTGGCTCACTTAACTTGAATGCATTCTATGATATAAATTAGGTAGGCTCAACAGATGATAGAAGATCAACAAGAAGTTTTGGCATTTACTTGGGTCCATGCATTATATCTTGAACCGCTAAAAAACAGGTTGTTGTCTCAAAGTCAAGCACAAAAGCTAAACACAGATCTCTAGCTCTAGCAACTATAGAAATGTACTGGTTAAGGATGCTACTTCGTAACCTACATGTGCCTATTTCTCAAGTACCTATGGTATGGTGTGACAATGTAGGTGCTATAACACTAGCATCTAATCCCATCTTTCATGCAAGGACAAAGCGTATAGAAGTTGACTACCATTTCATTCAAGAGAATGTTCTAAATAAAGATATCTCATTAGAGCACATTGGCTCCACAGATCAAACTGCTGATGTGTTTACCAAAGGCTTAACTACATCTTGATTTCTATTGCTAAAGGATAAGCTTATGGTAAGACAACTTCCCATACACTTCAGAAAAAATGTTAACCAATATGCAGCATGTATTGTGCTCGACAAGAGAAAAAGAATCAAACTTGAAATCAAGTTTGTCAAAGATGAAAAGTCTGCCACCCAACATCAAGTTGAAACTGTTAATATCATGAAACTTACCAATTCTGATATAGTGAAGATTTGAGGGAGAAGATTGAGGGAATTTTTAGTTACTGTATTCTTTTGTAACTAATGCATTTATGTTGTAATAATCTTGTAATTATATTTTTGTAATCTTTTCATTTACTACACATGTATATAAGGGTCTGTGATTTATAAATTCAGACATGAATCATTTCACAAAAATACCTCTCTGTTTATTGTTATTTCTTACAGGATGTGGGTGGCACTGGTGTGAGAAAAAAATCAAAAAATATGTTAAACAGATCAAATCTTGGTTCGATTCGAAAATTGGTTTGATTTCTATTTTTATATTTTAAAAATCAATTTGAACCAGGAATGAAATATATATTTGTTTTTATATTATATATTAGATATTTTTATATTATATTATATGCTAATTTACATAATATAAAATTCTAATTTTGTTATTTATACATATAGTAATGCTATAGATACATGGCGTCACATACCTTTTGCGAAATCTGTGACATGATTATAATATCACGTCAGTCGAAATATAAACAAAAAAATACATAAAAAAAAAAAGACAAAAACACAATTAGAGGGAAACAAAAAAAAAATATGACTAGTTAGACTAGAAGATGCGTAAAAATAACATTTTTATATTGCGTATACGCAAAAGGTACACAAACCATATATAAATAGCATTTTTGTTATGCGTATTAGTCTTACAATTTAAAATTAATATAACATTTGATATAACACAATATCAATGTTATAATTTTTTTTTATAGGAAAGACTGCATTTCATTCAAATAAATCGATGTTATAGCTGTGACCTGATAAAATAGAACGAACCCCAGATTACAAGCCAAAACTAACCAAACTGACTGAAGCACTCCTGCACATAAATACCTTTGTGGTGAACATTGTCTAAACTTTTGTACACTTTCTAGTGACAAAAATCATCAGAGACTTCCATCTCGATTTGTTAAAGAGTATGACACTCTGTAAAAACAGAGTATAAACCAAATCTCAACCACTGCTATCCTCAAAATGAGGAGTGAGAATCAACTTTACTATTTTTCAAAAGAGGAGTAAAACAGACAATAAACAAACAATCACAAGACAAAAAGGAACAATAGAACCACATAAAAACATGAAACACCACATAATGCACGGATGTAGTGGTGCGTGCACACGCCACGTTGAGTGAGGTCAAGCGGAAGACCATGAAGTCACAATGCTCGAAAAATCTGAGCATGGAGGTAGTAAAAGCATTTGGGGGGAGGCACATGGATCACACGCGTAATGCAACAACCCTCGCGTGCGAGGCACGCTCTACTGCAAATAGAGTCATTTGACCCGCTAGTATCAAAGCCTATTTTAGCCAGAAATGTAATCAAGCCAAAAATATAATCAAAGCCATTTGTAAACAAATAGAGGAAATAAGAGGAGGGAGGAAGGGGGGAGCTAAGGCTCTCACCCCCCTTAAATGCCCCACGTCCTTATGGGGCACATGAAGAAGTCTCCGGTGGGGCGCGTGGTCAACGTAGGCAACTGGAAAACACCAAATACTCACCTTCATGTCTTGAAAAAAAAACAGCAAAAAAAAAAAACCCACACACACGACAGAAATGGAAGGGAGAGAGGATGGAGGGAGCCGAAACTTCCACCCTGGCGACAATTTCTTTTCTTGAAAGAAACTGTTTTCTCTTGTCACCCAAAATTGCCAGAGAAGACAAACGTTGCGAGTATTTGTTATAAATTTTAATTTAACATTCGATATAATGTAAAATTAATGAAGTATAGAAATATAAAAATAAGCTACTGCCGTACATATGAAGTATAGAAATAAGTTAGACACTAATATAATAATATATATGTAAACACTATAATATAAGTATAATATAAAAATAAAGCAGACATTAGTAAGAGGTGAAAAAAATTCAAAAAATTTGATTAAACCGAATCGGACTAAAATAAAAAAAAAAAAAAAAATTGGCTAAGGACAACTCTTATAGGAGACTAAATACAAAACTTAAACTCATCTCGGCTACTCGCTTAAAAAGCATACATTAGTCACACTCGCTTAAAAATGATTGAGCAATTCTCACGTTGGGGCCTAAATTGAAGGTAAAAGAAATGAATTTCTGGATATAAGGGTGCATTAGTTTGCTTAAGTTGTAATTGTTGGAAAATGTTATAATATATATTTACAAGTTGAAGGAAGAAAGCTTATGAAAATGGTTGAGAATTATGTATAGGCCAAGATCTCGTTCAATTGTTGCTTGACATGTCACTCAAGCGAAGTCAAAGTCGAAATCTTGTTTAACTCTTGCTCGATGTACCGCTCGAGCAAGAGACCAAACAATGATCTCGCTTGATTTTCGCTCGACGTATCACTCGAGCGTGATACTGTTGGAATCCAAACATGTACAACGTCTGAAGAAGAAACACGTCTCAACAAAAGTGTTGTGTTGTAATCGTTACTCGCTCGACTCTCGCTTGACGTTCACTCGAGCGAGATACCAGGCAGTGATCACGCTTGATGTGTAGCTCGAGTCAGGGTTCAGGCAATGATCTCGCTCAAGCCTCACTCGACACCCCGCTCGTGTGAGAAACAGTTAAATTGGAAAATGACGTGACTTTTTATAGATACATTTTCAAGTTTTATAAATAGTGTTGTGTTAGACTTAAGATACGAAAAATTCTCCATCTCTCATATTTTCTGTCATTCTCAATAGAAACTCTAGAAACTTTCCAAACTTGCTATTTGAAAAGTTAAAAATGCTTTGTTGTATCTTGGAGACGATTTACTAGAAGCCTATTAGCAAACTCTAAGTGAGTGAGGGCAAATATCGTCTTAAAGACAATATTTTCATATGCCTCAAAGTCTTGATATACTCTTTAATTCTCTTTTCCATCTCTAAAATTTTTCAACAAGTTTAAGACGATATTTCAATGGAATGAGAATCTGATACAACTGCTTTCAAAGTCATGAATAAAGACTTTGTGAAATTGGACAGGTTTGATGGAACCAATTTCACACGCTGGCAAGACAAGACGAAGTTTCTCCTCACTGCGCTGAAGATTTTTTATGTTCTGGATCTAAGTTTGGAGCCAATCCCTCATCAATTCTAGAAGATTCAAAGACTGTCAAAGTATTGAGGAAGAAATGCAAAAAGGATGAATTGGTCTGCAGATGGCACATTCTTAATACTCTTTCTGATCGTTTATATGATTTATTTACTGCTAAGAAATCTCTTATGGGAATCTGGAATACTCTTGAAACAAAGTATAAGACAGAAAAATTGGGCACTGATAAATTTATAATTTTGAAGTATTTTAAATTAAAAATGGTTGAAATTTTGTCTGTGTTAGACCAAGTGTATGAGTTACAAGTCTTGATTAACAAACATCGTGATCTGTTTATTACTATTTCTGAGTCATTCCAAGTGGGAGCAATTATTTCATAACTCCCGCCAAGTTGAAATAACTACAGGAAGCATCTGCATATAGGAGAAGAACTCACTTTAGAACAAATGAAAAAATATCTACAAGTTGAAAATGAGAGTAGAATTTGTAATGATAGTCATTTTGATTCTAAAGTGAATGTAAACAATATCCAAAAGGGAGATGATAGAAAACGAAGTTTTCTTAAACCAAAGAAGGGAAATACCTTCAAGAAAAATTTCTCCACCAACAAGGGCAAGAAAAATATGCAATTTTTTAACTCTGAAAAGAAGAGTTATTACATTCGTGAGTGTAGATTTTTGAAAAACAAGAAGAAAGAAGATGACAACAGTTCAAACATTACAAATGCAGTTGAGGAAATAATTACAATGACAGAAGAAATGGAAACTGGCATGATAACTGAAGTGCATCTCGCTTCTACTACTAAGACTTTCGATTGGTGGTTCAACTCTGGTGCTACAGTGCATGTGTGCAATGATAAAGCACAATTCAAGAACTGTAAAGTCCCGATTTTTCGCTTCGATTAAAACGTAATTCGAAGCATCTAGACAAGTAACACAAGGCTACTTATCCTACATAAACGTGAAGATTAGTGTTGAACCCAAGGTTTCAAGTTTCGTGTAATTATATATCTACACATGAATTTTGATGATAACAAATGAATTCAAAGAAGTCTCAAGCTCAAGTTGTCCACACAATAGAATCAAGCACATCAAGGAACCAAGCATGAGCAAGAAGGGAACAAGTTCACATTAAAATCATAGAGTAATGTTGTAAATCTCTTAAAAATTCGAAATTATGATTAAGGTTCAAAATTAATATTTTATCATAAAGCATTAAAATACATTTTCCACATGTGCATGAATATTTTGAAAATTAAATTTGAAAATTTTGAAAGATGATTGATTGTCATCTTTCACATGTGCATGACATGATTAAAGGTTTGAACTTTGAAAATATTAAGATGATTGATTGTCATCTTTCACATGTGCATGTTTTATTTGAATATTTTCAAAAGTGGTAGATGCTTTTCTTGACTTATGCAAAAGATAGATGTCTTTATTTGAAAATTTTGAAAAGTAAAGTGTGCTCTTTTTGTCATATGCAAAAAGTAAAATATTAGGTTTGAAATTTTTGAAAAGTAAAGTGTGCTCTTTTTGTCACATGCAAAAAGTAAAAAGATTTGATTTGAAATTTTTGAAAAGTGAATGATGATGTCTTGGACATGGGAATCTTTTCAAATTTGAAATTGAAGACTCATTTGCCTATAAATAGCTCACTTGAGTTTTGCAAAAATTACCACAAGAGCTTACACATCTATTGCTAAGTTTTGCATCATTCCTTCAAAGCTCTCATTCTCTCTTTTCTAAAGTTTTGAGCCTTAATTCTTGTTCTTGTTAAGAGAGATATAGGTTGTGCTGTATTGTTTCTATCTCACTCGTTGAGGAGTGTACTTTGATAGTCTACCCACTATCAACTCTTGTATTTGTAAGAGGGTGCGTATAACCCTTGTGTGTGTAGAAGGTGTTCTACATGGGAAATAGTTAAATCACCAAGTGTGAGGTGATTGGAAGTGTAGAGGGTGTTCTACACGGATTCTTTAGAGCGGTACTGCTCAAAAGTGTAATAGGTTTCTATCTCCACCTAAAGGAGATTGACTAGTGAATTCGGAATCCTCAAAGGGTAGCTTGAGGCGAGGACGTAGGCAGTGGGGCTGAACCTTGTAAAAATACTGAGTTTGCTTTCTCTTACCCTACTCTTTACATTTCTTACTGCTTTTCATTCTGTTTATATTTTATATTGTGTATTTGATTAATAAGTGTTAATTTTTGTAATATAACCCAATTCACCCCCCTCTTGTGTTAGTCATCTGGGCAACAATTGGTATCAGAGCTAGAGCTCTATTATAAGATTAACTATCTTTTGAGTTAAGATCTTATGGCTAACATTGCAGCTTCATTTGGTGAAGGTCAATCTAGCAGTCGGCCTCCACTCTTTTGCGGAGACAATTACTCATTCTGGAAAGTTAGAATGAGAATATTCCTTCAGGCTCAAGGTCGAGAAATCTGGAAATGCATTGTAAATGGACCTTATATTCCAACAAAAGTGGTTGATGGAGTAAAGGTCAAAAAGGAAGAAGAAGAGTTTGATCGTGAAGACGATAGACTTTATACTTTGAATTTAACTGCTATGAATTTATTATATAATGCTCTCAATGGTAATGAGTTTAATAGAGTAATGACTTGCGCTACAGGTAAGGAAATCTGGGATAACTTGGAAGTTACTTATGAAGGAACTTCTCAAGTCAAGGAATCAAAAATTTATATTCTTACTCATGAATATGAAATGTTTAAGATGAATGATGATGAATCTATTTCTAGTATGCACACTCGTTTTACTAACATCATAAATAGCTTGACAGCTCTTGGCAAAGTTTATTCCAAAGTGGAGATAGTAAGAAAAATTCTCAACTCTCTACCAAAACGTTGGGAATCAAAAGTGACAGCGATTCTTGAAGCTAGAGACCTCAAGAAGCTCGAAGTGAATAAACTCATCGGGTCACTTATCACCCATGAGTACACATTGAAAAGAGGAGAAGAAGAAGGAAAGCCAAAGAAGAGCTTGGCACTTAAAGCTGTTCCATATGAAAGTGAAAGTGATGAAGATGAGGAAAATGACGACAAAGATGAAGAACTTGCGATGATAACAAGAAGAATTCAGAGGTTCTTAAAGAAAAATAAAACTCCTCCAAGGAAATCCTTCAAAAAGTTTTCCAAGAAAGATTCAGGTAAAAATGACACTTTAATTTGTTATAAATGCAATAAGCCAGGTCATATCAAGTCAGATTGTCCTCTGCTAAAGAAAGATCGAAACAAAGGCAAAAAAGTAATGAAAGCTACATGGGATGATAATTCAAGTAGCTCAGATAGTGAAGCAAGCAATGGAGAATCAGCAAATCTTTGTCTTATGGCTAAAGATGACATTGAGGTAATAAATCTTGATAATATTGAAGATCCTTCATATGAAGAATTGCAAAATGTTTTAGAAGAGGTATATGAGGAATTTGAAAAATTAGGTATCAAGTATACTGCTTTGAAAAATAAAAATTCTTCTTTAACAAACGAAATTGATATTTTAAGAAAAGAAAGTATTGTTTTGAAAGATGAAAATCTTGAGTTGAAGAAAAAGAAAACTGATTTAGAAAATAATATTATTGAAAACTTTACGAATGGAAAAAGAAATTTTGAAAAACTTCTTGGTAGTCAAAGATGTGTTTTTGACAAGGCAGGCTTGGGATATATGCCAAAACAAAAATACAAATCTTATAAAAACTTTTTTGATAATCCTTCTACATCAAAGTCCAATATTCAAAATTCTTTTCATAAAAATAATTTTGTTAAAAAAGGACACTATTATAATCACTCAAGTTCTTCATATATGTCACATGCTATTTGCAATTTTTGTAATAGAAATGGTCATAATTATTTTGCTTGTCCTATTAGAAGAAAACATACAATGACTATTAGGGCCATATGGATACCTAAAAATCTTGTTTCTTCTAATACTAATAAATAAAGGACCCAAAGAACTTGGGTACCAAGAAAAATCATTTTAATTGTTTTTATAGGTGTGCATGAAGTCCTCCACAAACAAAAATAAATGGTTTTTAGATAGTGGATGTTCAAGACACATGACGGGAGACAAGACTAAGTTCTTTGATCTTAGATCTAAAGAAGAAGGACACGTGACATTTGGAGACAACTCGAAAGGGAAGATCGTGGGAATAGGTAAAATTGGTAATGAGTCTTCTCTCATAATTGAAGATGTTCTACTTGTTGAAGGTCTAAAACATAATCTTTTGAGCATAAGTCAATTATGTGATAAAGGATTTACAGTTACTTTCAAAATGGATAAGTGCATTATTTTGAATGATCATGATTGTAATATTTGTTTTATTGCTTTAAGAAGCAACAATGTTTATACAATTGATTTTGAAGAAATTACCTCACAAGATGCTATTTGTTTTTCAGCTCAAAATGAAACTAATTGGTTATGGCATAGAAGACTAGGTCATGCCAACATGGAACTTATTTCTAAACTTTCAAAAAATCATCTTGTGAGAGGTTTACCAAAGGCAAATTTTCTTAAAGACAAAATTTGTGATGCATGCCAATTTGGTAAACAAACAAAAACTTCTTTTAAAACCAAGAAACATATTTCCACTACTAGACCACTGCAACTGATACACATGGATCTTTTTGGACCAAATAGAGTTGCAAGTTTAGGAGGAAAATATTATGCATTTGTTATTGTTGATGATTTCTCTAGATATACTTGGGTCATCTTTCTTGCTCATAAAGATGAGGCACATAATGCAATTACCAAGTTATGCAAGAGAATTCAAAATGAAAAGGGTTATACTATTTCAAGTATCTGAAGTGATAGGGGAAAAGAATTTGTTAATAAAAATATTGAAACATTTTGTGATGAAAATGGTTTTATGCATAATTTTTCTGCTCCTCGAACTCCTCAACAAAATGGGGTAGTAGAGAGAAAAAATAGATCTCTTCAAGAGATGACAAGAACAATGCTCAATGAGAACAACTTGCCTAGTTATTTTTGGGCTGAAGCGGTAAGTACTGCATGTTATGTTATAAATAGAGTTATGCTAAGGTCCAAATTAGATAAAACCCCCTATGAGCTTTGGAATGAGAAAAAGCCCAACATTGGTTACTTTCATGTATTTGGATGCAAATGTTTTATTTTAAATGATAGGGATAATTTAGGCAAGTTTGATGCAAAATCTGATGAAGGTATCTTTCTCGGATATTCTACTAATAGTAAAGCTTATAGAGTATTCAATAAAAAGATTTTGACTGTATAAGAATCTATGCATGTAGTATTTGATGAATCTAATTCTCTACTCTCCACGAAATCCATTGATGAAGAAATAGGAGGTATAAATAATACGGAAAGTCTCAATCTCAACAAAGAGAACACAATAGAGGAAGTCCAACATGGAGACATTAGGAACGATCATCAAAATTTAATACAAGATGCAACCAAACAGTGGAAATTTGTGAAAGATCATCCAGTGGAACAAATTCTGGGAGAACCTTCACGAGGTGTAAGCACTCGATCATCTCTTAGAAATATTTGCAATCATACTGCTTTTCTATCTCAGATTGAACCTAAAAGTATTGATGAAGCACTTCTTGATGAATTTTGGATTCTAGCTATGCAAGAAGAGCTTAATCAATTTGAAAGAAATGATGTTTGGACACTTGTTCCTAGACCTAAAAATCATACTATTATTGGAACAAAATGGGTTTTTAGAAACAAGAAAGATGAGTCCGGAGTCATTATTAGAAATAAGGCTTGACTTGTAGCCCAATGTTTCAATCAAGAAGAAGGAATCGATTATGATGAGACATATGCACCAGTCGCAAGATTAGAAACTATTCGAATGCTACTTGCATATGCTTGTTATAAAGATTTCAAACTTTTTCAAATGGATGTTAAAAGTGCTTTCTTAAACGGTTTTATAAATGAAGAGGTATATGTTGAGCAACCTCCAAGTTTTGAAAATCATATTTCTCCAAATCATGTTTTTAAACTCACAAAAGCACTATATGGACTCAAACAAGCTCCTAGAGCGTGGTACGAGAGACTCAGTGGTTTCTTGATTGAAAAAGGCTTTTCAAGAGGAAAAATTGATACAACTCTTTTCATTAAATACGAAAATGATGATATTATTTTGATTCAGATTTATGTTGATGATATAATATTCGGTGCTACTAATGAAAATATGTGCCAAGTTTTTGCTAAGACTATGCAGGAAGAATTTGAAATGAGCATGATGGGAGAGCTTACATTCTTTCTCGGATTGCAAATTAAGCAAGCAAAAAGTGGGACATTCATCAATCAATCGAAATATATTAAGGAATTGCTGAAAAAGTTTGGGATGGAAGGTGCTAAGGAAACTGGAACACCAATGAGCCCATCTACTAAACTTGATAAAGATGAATCCGGTAAACCAGTTGACTCGAAGGTATATCGAGGTATGATTGGTAGCTTATTATATTTGACAGCCAGTAGACCAGATATTATGTTTAGTGTGTGCTTATGTGCACGCTTTCAATCATCTCCAAAAGAATCACATTTAATTGCAGTTAAGCGCATTCTTAGATATCTTAGTGGTTCAATTAACTTAGGGTTATGGTACCCTAAGCACACATCTTTCGATCTAATCAGCTACACAGATGCAGATTATGCTGGCTGTAAAATAGATCGAAAAAGCACTAGTGGAGCATGTCACTTCTTAGGTCATGCACTAGTTTCCTGGTTTAGTAAAAAACAAAATTCTGTTGCACTATCTACTGCTGAGGCAGAATATGTTGCTGCGGGTAGTTGTTGTGCTCAAGTTCTTTACATGAAGCAATAACTTGAGGATTTTAAACTTATGTACAATCACATTCCAATCAAATGTGATAATACAAGTGCTATAAATCTTTCAAAAAATCCAATACAACATTCTCGGACCAAACATATTGAAATTAGATATCATTTTCTTAGAGATCATGTGCAGAAGGGCAATATTGTATTAGAATTCACTAGTACACATGATCAATTGGCAGACATTTTCACAAAACCCCTACCAGAAGATAGACTATGCATGATTAGAAGAGAAATAGGAATGATGCATGCCATGAATATCTGCTAGATACTTTTATTTCATTATCTTAAATGACCTACAGAAACTTGAGACGTTTAGCCTCATCATTCAAATGCATTTGCTCCTCATAAATCATCATGCCATCCTTGTCTAAAGGATTAGGCAATCGAAATGAAGAGGCAAGCAAGGATTTCAAATCCTTATTCTGTTGCTTTAACTCTACTATTTTTTTGTTTGACTCATAAACAAGTCGTTGAAGTACAGAAACAGTCTCGCTAAGCTTCTCAATTTCGCGAGTTTTGGACTGCAACCGAGCAGAAAACGCGACGATAGATGATGAGTATCGAGTTCCGAGACCCACAAGCTCGTAAATGGCATCATGATCTGATTTATTAGCTAAATCAGTCTCTTGTTGCTTCATGGCACCCACGACAGATGCAGAAATAGATTGAGACTGAGGTGAAGGATACCTCAAATCTTGATCAAGAGAAGCACTGAAGGGAAATCGACTAGCCATTGAAAATTTGTAGAATGAGAATGCAAGCAAATTGTAAAGATGAGAAGAAAGCTTGATGCGAAATAGATAAAGCTAAGGATTGCTCTTATAGAAACGGAAATAAGAACAAGACAAGCTTACAAATCCTGATAATATCTCATTTTTCAGCAACATCAAGCGGATCAAATCTCTGCACCGAATTACCAGATCTACGTCTTGCAGGTTTTGTCGGGCACGGGTGGTTTCAATTATTCAGCTCTTTACAAAATCTCCTTCTGCACCGAATTGCCAGAACTAGGCCTCCAGCCTTTGCAGGTTTTGTCGAACACGTGTGGCTACGCACCGAATTCTCTACAGTCTCTACTAACGCAGCGTTTTATTTGTCTATTGGTTATTGTAGGAATATATCTTATTGAGCTAATTATGATTCATTTTTAATGATGCCAAAAGGGGGAGAAGTTTTAGACTAGAACATTAACATTGTTTAAATTGCTAAACTTGTTATCTATGTTTGGAATTATATTTATATTTTTGCTTGAAAAACTAACGCACATTCTCAGGGGGAGCTTAAGTATTAATACAGGCTTCAGGTTCTATCAAGTATTTGTCATCATAAAAAAGGGGGAGATTATTGAACCCAAGGTTTCAAGTTTCGTGTAATTATATATCTACACATGAATTTTGATGATAACAAATGAATTCAAAGAAGTCTCAAGCTTAAGTTGTCCACACAATAGAATCAAGCACATCAAGGAACCAAGCATGAGCAAGAAGGGAACAAGTTCACATTAAAATCATAGAGTAATGTTGTAAATCTCTTAAAAATTCGAAATTATGATTAAGATTCAAAATTAATATTTTATCATAAAGCATTAAAATACATTTTCCACATGTGCATGAATATTTTGAAAATTAAATTTGAAAATTTTGAAAGATGATTGATTGTCATCTTTCACATGTGCATGACATGATTAAAGGTTTGAACTTTGAAAATATTAAGATGATTGATTGTCATCTTTCACATGTGCATGACATGATTAAATGTTTGAACTTTGAAAATATTAAGATGATTGATTGTCATCTTTCACATGTGCATGTTTTATTTGAATATTTTCAAAAGTGGTGGATGCTTTTCTTGACTTATGCAAAAGATAGATGTCTTTATTTGAAAATTTTGAAAAGTAAAGTGTGCTCTTTTTGTCATATGCAAAAAGTAAAATATTAGGTTTGAAATTTTTGAAAAGTAAAGTGTGCTCTTTTTGTCACATGCAAAAAGTAAAAAGATTTGATTTGAAATTTTTGAAAAGTGAATGATGATGTCTTGGACATGGGAATCTTTTCAAATTTGAAATTGAAGACTCATTTGCCTATAAATAGCTCACTTGAGTTTTGCAAAAATCACCACAAGAGTTTACACATCTATTGCTAAGTTTTGCATCATTCCTTCAAAGCTCTCATTCTCTCTTTTCTAAAGTTTTGAGCCTTAATTCTTGTTCTTGTTAAGAGAGATATAGGTTGTGCTGTATTGTTTCTATCTCACTCGTTGAGGAGTGTACTTTGATAGTCTACCCACTATCAACTCTTGTATTTGTAAGAGGGTGCGTATAACCCTTGTGTGTGTAGAAGGTGTTCTACATGGGGAATAGTTAAATCACCAAGTGTGAGGTGATTGGAAGTGTAGAGGGTGTTCTACACGGATTCTTTAGAGCGGTGCTGCTCAAAAGTGTAATAGGTTTCTATCTCCACCTAAAGGAGATTGACTAGTGAATTCGGGATCCTCAAGGGGTAGCTTGAGGCGAGGACGTAGGCAATGGGGCTGAACCTCGTAAAAATACTGAGTTTGCTTTCTCTTACCCTACTCTTTACATTTCTTACTGCTTTACATTCTGTTTATATTTTATATTGTGTATTTGATTAATAAGTGTTAATTTTTGTAATATAACCCAATTCACCTCCCCTCTTGTGTTAGTCATCTGGGCAACAATTAGTATGCATACATCTAAGTTTACTAATTAAATACAATGCGAAACACAACGAAAAAAGGTAAATCTCCACTATATGCAAAGAGATCTAACTCTTGCATAAATGGATTACATGGCATAGTAAAACTATAACCCTCATATTTTCATATATACAAAAATAAATTGTATCCAAGACTTATATAACCCAGTTAGTTTTCTTAAAACAAATAACATATCCCACCGTTGTCCGGTAATCTTACTATTCCACTTAATCACATACATGAAAGATCATTCTATTCAGAGATGAGTATTCTGTAGGACCCTCAAGGTACCTTAGAATCTCTTATGATGTCCGAATCTCATTGCAATTTATCTAATCATGCACAATATCTATCATTCCATAATGAATGATAGATAAAACTTAAAAAAGTGATATTTCCAAGAATTCTTAGTAAGTACACAGTTAGGGGTGTAAATGGTCCGGTCCGGAAAATTTATGGACCGATTCCATTCGGTCCAAGAATTCTCTCACCCTGGACTGGATAGAATAGGAGTTCGGTCCATATCGGTCCGGTCCAATTCGGTCCAGGAGCGGTCCGGTCCGGTCCAGGGATGCCCCATATGATTTAATTGGATAAATTTAATCTAAAATTCTATAATAATCAAATATTTTTTTGGCCCAAATTTAATTACTATAAATTATAATATATTAATATTATAAAAGTATATATTATATATCAATATGTTAGTATATATTATATATTAAGTATGTTAGTAAATTATAACTAATAACACTATAAATAATAATATGTTAATATTATAAGAGTATATATTATATATTAATATATTAATATATATTATATGTTAATATATATTATATATTAATTTATTAATTTATATTAATATTAATATTATAATTTATATACTATTTTTATATATACATATATAAATATATATATGTGAGGTTCGGACCGGTCCGGTCTGGTCCCGGGGGAGAAATCCTTTGGACCGGACCGGACCGGAATTAATCGGTCCATGTAAAATTTGGACCAGACCAGACCGAATTCCATTCGGTCCGGTCCGGGACAACCGGTCCGGTCCGGGACAACCGGTCCGGTCCGGTCCACCGGTCCGATCCGGTCTTTTTACAGCCCTATGCACAGTCAACTAAACAAGGTATAAATAACATTAGAAATTATCATACATAACAATGATCAAGGACATATAATTTATAAAAATGTTGTATGAGACTTATGCATGTAGATGACCACTCTTCCCATAAAAACTGAGGCCTTACTTAGATCCACCATCTTATACTTAAAACTTATATCTCTTTCATCTTCTTTCTTAATCTTGTGAGTTTTATTTATTTTCTTATTCTTAATAAGTGTTACGCATTGTGGTCCCTATCGGGTCTTACTTATTTTCTTATCCTCGATGGGTGTTATGTATCGCCATCCCCATCGGGTTTCCTTAGCATGACGCGTCAGCTTAACCATACATATAACTCGTCAGTCGTCCAGGTATTACGTATCTCCATGCCCGTCTTGACGAGTCTAGTGTCAATCTTCTGGGCGTTACGTACTGCCGTCCCTGTCGTGACACGAAAATTGCTTAACATAACTGGCGTTACGTATCATCATCCTCGCTAGTCATGTCAGTCGTCTGGACGTTACGTATTGCTGTCTCTGTCATGACATAACTCTTACTTATTCTCAACAAGTGTTACGTATCGCCGTCCCGGTCGGCACGTCAGTCATACGGGCGTTACGTATCGTCATCCCCGTCATGACGTGACTGACTTATTAATCTTTCTACTTGTAAAGTTTTCTTAACGTATTTTCTTATAATAGACGTTATGACTTATGACGACACATATATGTGACGAAATGCAACATACGCATAAATTTAGACTTATGACATGCATGTTTCATGTCCTCATAAACCTTATAACATGTGAATTCATATCACAGTAAGACATATCACATGTACAATTATTTACATCACATCAGTTCATAATATCAATATATAACGAAAATTACTTAAATAACAAAATAAAAATATTAAAATATTATTAAATCAAGATTGGTCAAAGCTCCTAGAGGATCAAACCTTATTTTATTTTAATTCAAATCATACTAAAATTCTCATATCTAACATATCAAATTTTCCTTAATTAATTTATGCAAATTTAATCATTTTTCTTAGTATTTTCTTCTATAATTCTTAAGAAATTGATTCTTAACATTTTTCTAAGAAATATAAAGTTTCTAGTTTCATTATAATTATCAAAATATCCTGCAAATAATTAAAAATCAATTGGATGAGATTTAAAATAAAAAAACTCCACTAAAACCATATTGTAGCTGAATTGCTCAAGGTTTTCTTTCTCAATTGTTTCTCAAATTAAGACCCCATATTTTCACATAATTCTCTTCATATAACATCATAAAATATATTTCTAAACTCTTATAATTTTCATAGCATTTTTTCCTAACAAAAACTACTCCAAACTTCCATATGTTTTAATTTAACACATAAACAAAGATTAAGTTCAAATAAATATCAAACATAATCCAATTATCAAACCACTTATTCTATGCCAAGATTAAGCTAATTAGTGTACTTAAAATTTTTCTCCAAACTAAATTGGATATCTAGGGTTGGTCTTGTACCGCTTTTCCTCCAATGCTTCCACTTAGCTCTCTTTTAATACTTAGGTGATGTAGTGATCTTTAGGAAGAGTTTTTCTTTTCTTTTTCTATTTTGGCCGTGTGTTCTCCCTAAAAGAGAAGTAGGAGAAGCTCATCCATCTATTTATACTAGATAAAGGTGACTCAATTGGATGAAAAGGCTTAAGGATGCAACCAGTTATTCTCCCCCCCCCTTCTTTTTGCCGTGTATGAAGCATGAGGTGTCCAACCTCTTGCTAACTCTCACGATCACTTTAGATTAGGCTTAGTTGGTGATATCCTCATCCAAGGGTCAGTTTTTGAACTGCCTAAAATATCTTCTTGATTAATGACTCAAGTAAACCCAGCTCATGTAAGGTAGAGATAAAGTAGTATAATGATATCTTCCAATGGGATATATCTAGCCACTTCCATCCCAAATAAGTCCTTGATATGACTTGATTTTTCAAAAACTCATAATATGAAAGTTTTAGATCATCCTCTTAAAATTCTATAGGAGTTTGAATCACCTTATTCCGAGATCAGTTGAGAGATATATTCTTAATTTACCAAAACACGTCAAAATCACCCAAAAACACCCAATCCGAATTATCTATTTGTTTACCTTTGTTTTCTACCCACCAAATCTTTTAGATGAATTCTTATCAACTTGCATATGTTTCCACACATGTCAAGACCACAGAAAGTTTGGTAGCCAAGTCACAATTTTCGTCACATGACCGAACATAAGACAACTCATCTAAGTTGGTTACCAGTTGACTCTTATTTCTATATGTCCACTTCACACCAAGTTTAGTCCTTTATCCATTTCTTATCTTCAAAAATTCAAAACATAAAATTCTATATCTCTTTCTTAAGGTTCTATAGGAATTAGAATCACTTCATTCGGAACTCATATGACCAAGTTATGATTATTCTACTGAAAATCCATAGATCAACTCAAGAACATCAATCCGAGCACACCAAGTATTTGATAAATAATCCCTCTTGTTTCACACGAAACCTCCTAGATAAAATCTCCTCATTTTTAATATTTTTACACACTTGTCATGATCTTAGGATAATTTAGAAAATAATTCAAAGACTTAATCTTATTCAAGGTCACTAGTCAACTCCAAGTCAATACCTATATATCAAATTTTATTCTGCCACTTTAATCCCAATTTCGTATTTGATTAAGTCCATATCTCTTAAAAGTCAAAATATAAGAATTGTAGATATTTCTATTATATTTCCAAGCCATCTTGAATCATCTCAATCCGACATAAAATGAGTAAGTTATGTCAATATTACTAAATGATACTGAAACTGTCTAAAATTGTCTAATCCGAAAATATTATAGCGTATATCTCTTACTCATACCACTTGATTTCCTTTGTAAATTTTCTTCAATTTCTATACAATATTTTTTTGAATATTCAAAAATCATATCTCCTCATCCTATATAGTGTCTCCAATGATTTTTCCTTCAATACCAAATATAGGAACTACATACATATATCTAAAAAACTCTAAAGATTTTCTAAGATAATCTAAAAGAAACTAAAAGAATACAAAAAATTCTGGGTTATCACAAGAACTATGTCATGGCTGCTGATGGTCAACAAGTTTTTGTAGAAAATCACAACGTTGTTCAAGTCCAAGGAAGGAAAAATGTAGAGATGTAACTTACTTTTAGGAAGAAGTTAGTTTTAACTAATGTGCTTCACGCTTCAGAAATTAAGAAGAACCTTTTATTTACTAATTTGTTATGTAAAAAGGATACTAAGGCTGTCTTTAAGTCTGATAGGTTAATCCTGTCTAAGAATAAGAATTTTTTCGAAAAATGGTATTCCTATGGTGGGATGCTCAAACTAAGTATTATTAATAAAGACGCTCCACATTCTACTTATTTGATTGAGTCTTTTACTTTATGGCATGGTCGATTAGCAAATTTAAATTTTATATATATGAAACACACGTCTAAACTTGATTTAATTTCCTATGAGAATGTTATTGATTTGAAATGTGAAGTTTGCATTCAAGCAAAAATGACTAAGAAAACGGCTAATAGAAATTCGAAAATCTTAAAATTTATACATTCTGATATTTGTGAATTAAATGACATTTTGGCTAGAGGAGGCAAGAGATATTTTATTACATTCATAGATGACTTCTCTAGATATACTATCGTGTATTTGTTGAAAAGTAAGGATGGGGCTTATAACATGTTCATTCGCTATAAATCAGAAGTAAAAAATAAAAAGAAATGAAGATTAAAATTTTTAAAACCGATACAGTTGAGAAATATTTCTCACATGAATTTTTTAATTTCTGCGAAGAACATGGAATTATATATCAAATGATCTCACCTTATACTCCACAACAAAATGGTTTGGCAGAACGGAAAAATATGACACTTGTAGACATGGTCAATGCTATGATTCTAAGTATAAAGTTGCATTTCAATTTGTGGGGAGAGCCATTACTTACCGCATGCTATGTGCATAATAGAATACTATCTAAAAAATTACAAGTGTCACCTTATAAACTCTGGAATGGAAGAAAATCAAATCTAGACTATCTTAAAGTGTGAGGGTATTTAGCATTTTATAAAATTCCATATCCAAATAGGACTAAATTAGGACCAAGAGCTATAAAAAGTGTGTTTGTTGGTTATGCTGAAAATTTTAAGGCACATAGACTATTAGACTTGAGTTCTAATGTTATAGTGGAATCAAGAGATGTTGAATTTATTGAAAAAAAAATTAATAGTGATTTTGAATATATTTTAGAATCAAGTCAAACATAAGATTCTAACGCTGGTTTGAATAGTTCTCTTAATAAAAATAAGAGAATTTCTTTAGATTTGTCAGTAGAATAAAGAAAGAGTCAGAGAATTAGAAATGAAATGAATTTTGTCCTGATTTCATCCCAGCTCTTGCTATAATCTTTCTTGTAGAAAGAGACTTAAACACAGTCCTTAATAAAATACCATGGTTCTTAACATGGAGGATGATCTAAAAAGTCTTGATAAAGCCATGTCTTCTACAGATGTAACCTTTTAGAAGGAAGTAATAAATGATGAAATAGACTCAATATTATCGAATAATACTTGGGTACTAGTGGATCTACCTCCAAATTCAAAAGCTATTGGCTGCAAATGAGTATTAAGAATAATGTATAATTCTGTGGTTCTGTCCATATCTTTAAAACATAGTTGCAAAAAGTTTAGTAAAAAACAAGGAACATATTATTTTGAATCTTTGATACCTATACTCCAGTGGCAAGAATCACATATATTCGTGTACTTATTGCTCTTGCATCAATACATGACTTACTTGTGCATCAAATAGATGTACAAATTGCCTTATTAAATGGTGATATTGATTAGGAAGTATATATGGAACAACTTGAGGGATTTGTTCTACCAGGTAACGAAAATAAAGTACGTAAATTAGTTAAGTCATTATATGGATTAAAACAAGCACCAAAATAGTGGCATAAAAAGTTTGATGGTTTCAAATACAATAGTGCTAACAAGTGTATTTATTTAAATTTATTGAAAATTATGGTTTTAATGTTTGTCTTTAGGTTGATGACATGCTAATTTTTTGTACAAATATGGAAGGTATATGTGAAACCAAGAAGTATTTGACTTCAAAATTCAAAATGAAAGATCTCAATGAAGTAAATACTATTTTAGGAATTAAAATGAAGAAACATAGTGACGATTATGCACTAAACAATCTCACTATATTGAGAAAGTACTTTTTAAATTTAAACATTTAGAAATAAAAGAAACAAATATATCATTTGACTCTAGTGTCAAATTTGATAAAAATCTTGGAAGAGCAGTAACACAACTAGAGTATGCTAGTACAATTGATAGCATGATGTATACTATGCATTGTACTAGACCTGATATTATTTTTGCTATGTGCAAAATTTTTAGATACACTAGTTGTCCTAGTGTAGACTATTGGAAAGCAATTAGTAGAGTTTTTGGATATTTAAAGAAAACTATTTGTTTAGGACTATTTTATTTAAAGTTTTCAATGGTATTTGAAGGATACTCAGATGCTAGTTGGATTACTAGCATAAATAATAATAAATCTATGACAAGTTGGATATTTATTCTTGGTAGGGGTACCATATTTTGGGCATTAAAGAAACAAATGTGTATCTCTCATTCCACAATGAAATTAGAGCTTATAGCTTTAGCAGCAGCAGGGAAAGAAGCAGAATGACTTAAGAATATATTATTGGATGTAGAGTTGTGGCCAAAACTTATGTCTGCTATTTCCCTACATTGTGATAGTGAAGCTACTATGTCTAGAGCATAAATAAAGTGTACAATGGAAAATTTAGACACATAAGTCTAAGATATAATTATGTTAGACAATTAGTAGTTGATGGAATCATAACAATTGTCTACGTGAGATCAAGTTGTAACTTGACAGACCCTTTACCAAAGATTTATCGCGAGAATTGGTAAGGGTCACATCCATTAGAATGGGACTAAAACCATTTTAAAAGAATCACTAGTAATGATAATCCAACCATTCAGATTTTATCTAAAAGAGTTTAATAGGTAATAATAAGTTACTAATCTGTGATTAATTGAGCTCTACAATAATAAAGTCTCATTCAAGATGGAAATGTGTTGATTGCTATGTTTAAAAGATGATAAATTTTATTCTTAACAAAGTTCAAATTTAGAAGTGACTTGGTAATAGGGACATAAGAGGAATTTTGCCTATATGAACATAGAAGCGATGCCACTTCTAACAAGAGACTTGAGTTTATCTCTTATAAATGTTCATTAAATCAGAATGTAGCACAAGGCCATAATAGTGCTAATAATTAAGAAACTCTATTGTGAAAAGAATGTTTTCATGAATGTGTTGGTTCTGGTTTTGAACTAAAAAAGTTTTGCTTTAAGTGTAGGCCACCATTTACTTTTTAAAACTTTGAACTAATTACACTAAGAGAATGTTTAAATTAAAGATACATTATTTTCATATATGATAATGTCAATAGTGAAACAGAATTTAAAATATATGTCACAACCTATTGGAGGATTGTTGGAATAGGTTGTAAAATATTTAAAAGTTGAAGGAAGAAAGTTTGTGAAAATGGTTGAGAATTATGTGTAGGTCGAGATCTCGCTCGACTATCACTTGATATGTCGCTCGAGCGAAGTTAAGGCCGAGATCCTGCTTAACTCTCGCTTGACGCACCGCTCGAGCGAAAGACCAGACAGTGATCTCGCTCAATCTTCGCTCGACGTATCGCTCGAGTGTGATACTATTGGGATTCGAACATGTACAACATCTGAAAAGAGACGTGTCTCAACTGAAGTGTTGTGTTGTAATCGTTACTCGCTCAACTCTCGCTCGACGCATCGCTCGAGCGAGATACTAGGCAGTGATCACACTTAATTCTTGCTCGATGTGTAGCTCGAGTAACAGTTCAAGCAGTGATCTCGCTCGAGTCTCATTTGACATCTTGTTCGAGCGAGAAATTGTTAAATTGGAAAATGATGTGATTTTTCATAAATACATTTTCAAGTTTTATAAATAGTATTGTGTTAGACTTATTGAGACACGAAAGATCCTTCATCTCTCCTATCTTCTGTCATTCTCACTAGAAACTTTAAGAACTCTCTAAAATTACTATTAGGAAATTTAAAAATATTTTGTTGTATCCTGGAGACAATTTGTTAGAAACTCATTAGCAAACTTTAAGTGAATGAGGGCGAATGATGGTAAATATCATCTTAAAGACAGTATTTTCCTACATCCCAAAACTTTGATATATTCTTAAATTCTTTCTCATCTCTAAAATTCTTCAACAGTATTCTAGAAGAGTAATGTTATATATACTTGTGAAATGTACAAATTTTTTATAGTTGCTTTAAAAAATAGTGGAGTTCATAATTAATTCTTTTTTTAATATAAATTTTTTATTTATTTACTTATTTTTTCCAAAATTATTGTTAAACATTTACTTACGATTACAATCATTTTGGAGACACTAGAATCTGCACCGGATTGCATGGACTTCAAGTAACGGTTGTGGCGCACCCAAAGAGGTTAAGGACATGAGACCTTTTAGGCCTGCGTGTGTAGAAGCAGGTTGGGCTTCAAATATGCCCAGCATATGGGCTCCTGCAAATGTTTAAAGATATTTGCAAAAATATATTTATATATAATTACATTAGTGATAACTTTGGAAGAACAAAACCATGGCAGAGTAAGCAGAATCAAAGAAAGCTATTCTTTGCTTACAAAAAGACAAAAAAAAAGAAAAAAAAAAAAGGAAAGTTTATCTTGTATTTGAATTAACTTTTATCATATTTTTATTATGAGAAGTGTTAGATTGCCACCCATTAATTGTTGGATATGTCGTCTAATACAAATTTATTTATTTTTTATTTTTTATTTTTTATTAATAAAATTTTAAAATATTTTTAAAAAATATAAAAAAATATGAATATACTAAAAATTACTTCTTTAACTATTAAGTAAATAAAAAATTTTAAAAATTAAACTATATAAAATATCAAAATGAGGTAATAAAATAACATTTTCTCTTTTTAAGATAGTTAAGGTGTAAAACTTCCATATGATTTATTTTCAACGATTTATTAAATGAAAAAAAAAAACTGAGGCTTGTAAATATATTATTTCCTCGATAAAACATTAATGGGTCGTGAAACTCTGAAAAATAATAATTTTGAAATCAAATCCTTGTCTAAATGCTCAAAAATTTAAAAACAAATCCTTGTCTAAAGATGTAATTCACACAAAATAGGAGTTACACTCTCTCTCTCTCTCTCTTTGCAATATCTTGATCGCTCCCCAAAATTCTTTTCCTTGTCATTGGCGGAGGGAGTTTCAAACTTCAACTCTAAATACCTCCTCTTCTAGATTTCATAATTTCCTTTTCCATTTTACTTTCTCTAATTTTTTTTCTTAAATTTTCCTCCTTAATGTTGACCTTAGTCGATCTAGTATTTATTGGCAACCTTCAACCAACACGCGCGGTCTCCTCAACCTTTTTAACCTCTAATCTTCAAGTTCATGAGAGAAAATTGCGCTTTTGCTTGGCATGTTAAACGCATGCGCGGCCCAAGTCGTGCGCTTCTTCCATGCATAGTCGCATCCTAGAGTAGTTTTCAAAATCACACACGTCCATTCGTCTCTTCAGGCAGCACGTGTAGGACACACAACGCCATCGCCTGTATTGGTCTTTTGTCGGTGACTTAATTTCAGACTTTAACTGCTATCTTATGTTATTACTTTTCCTAAATTATGATCTAGAAAGGGGGATTGTTGACCTATCCAAAAATCATTCTAAATCAATAAGTGATAGTACATCCATCATTTTTACTGCTTCTAGTGGGGGTTCTACTGTCGCTAGCAATGGTTTGATTGTTCGCATCTTTACAAACATTTCATTTTCACCTTTTTATAAAACGACGTTCTTTCGTAAGACATCAGTAAAGACCAATTTGTTGATTCCAAATAAATTCATTTTTTTTCTTGTTACTTTACACTAACTAGTATTTATTATTTTGGGGCATTTGTTGAAGAATTTCACTTTCTCCTCAAGTATAGTCTTTTTAATTTAATAAAATTAAATTGTTTTTTAAAAAACAAAAGACTTGTCCTTTTTGCTATAATATTTATTTTTTTAATTTTCATTTTTTCACATGCCTGTTTTTATTTTAGTCTGCATTTCCATGCAGAATATCCCATCGACAGACAACAACCCTTCAAAAATCAAATCTGCACACTTGTTGGTGCAATCTGATCTTAACTTTAATAACGTGGAATAGGGTTCGGCTGAAACGTGATGGGGGTAGGTTTACAAAGTTTGTAAGCAAAGTATGGGGATAAGTGCAAAGTTAAAGCCTCCCTTGATTATACAAATGGCATGAAATGATTGATTTGTAAATAATAATAAAATGATTTATAAATAATAGATAATTTTATGAAATTTTGATAAATAAGAGGAAAAAATCTAAATAAAAAATTATAAAATTAAAATATTATTAAAATATAATTTCTTAATATAATTTTTGTTTTGAAATTTAAAAAAATTGATTTATTTTTTATGTTTTGTTTTGAATTCTAAAAAAATTCTAATAATTAGATAATAAAATTAGAAATTAAAAATTAAAAAATGTTTGCATTTTAATAATATTTAAATATTGAGATAAGATTATATAGATTAAGTCCATCCGTAAAATCAAATAAAGTAAATTGTGTATTGCAGCTTTTTCCCATCCCACAGAGCATCCAATGTCTTTCTTAGACGTTTGCAACTCTTCCAAAATTTCGAATCCCTTACGAGGTGGGCAAGACAATACAAAGTTTAGGTAAACATTAGATTTCGAGATCAGCTTAAAGTTTTCATTAGTTTTGGGAATTAAGGGTCTCAAGTAAGAGATTTACATGAAATAAAGTATAAACTCTATAATATTTATTAAATGTTTAATACTGTTCAGAATATATAATTTAAGTTCTATAATCAGGGACAGACCTGATTTTTTTAAAATTTTATTTTAGTATATAAATTTTTAAAAAAGTCCTAATATAAAATAATTTTTATTTTGCTCTCTCAAATAAAAGATGAGTTTTTTTACAAATCAATACTATTTTATATTAAGAAAGAAATTGTCAAAAATTTTAGTTTAAAGATGATAATGAATAAATATTATTCCATGAAAGATTGTTATCGAACTTAATTTGAATGAGAAATTATACATTGATATTTTATTTTCTTATTTTTTTGTAATGATTTCTAACAAACTATGAAAATCTTAAGAAAATTTGTCTTATAAGATGATTTATAAATATGTATTTTTATATATAATTTTACGATATATAATTATTATTTTTATATATAATCATTTACAAAAAAAATACATATTAATACTTATACTTACTATACTACACACTTTATCAATCATCCTAATAAATTAAATCATAATTCCGCCACTGTCAATAACTTCATGAACATATTTCTCATTTGAAATCTTGAAATTAAAAAAATATTGAAGGCACGTTTTCCTTAGCTTAAAAGATCATTACTTCCATGTGCAGGTTTCACACTTCTGGCTTAGGCAACAATGATTAAGCACCCAAAAAAAAAATTAAAAAAAAAATTGATTTTTGGGGGTTTTGTTTTTTCCGAGCGGGGAGATGGAATATCATAAATGTCTATTCGTAACCTGTGCATTATCGAAATAAGCCAACAGCCAGCTAGGAGTAGGGACGACATAGAATGAGAGTAATAGTATTATTATTTAATTGATAGTATCCTATTCTAATATTTTGGTCTCGTTCGAATTTAGAATTGAGGTGAAGTAATTTGAGATAAGTTTTAAAATTAAATTAAATATTATTATTATTATTATTATTTTTTTAAAATTTAAAAAAATTAAATTAAGATTTTAAAAAATTATATTAAAATTTAAATTTTGTATAATAATTTTAAAAAGTATAATAATAAATTTGAGATAAGTTGGGACAAACTTAATTTGTCTCTAAATTTCAACGAGGCCTATATCAAATTATCATTATTTTGTCAAATTGAAGAATACTCAAAATTTATATTTTTTGAATCTTGTATTTTGTATATTAAAAATGTGACATATATATAACTTCTATGGACTTGCTATGTATAGAAAGAATCTTTACATATAAACTAATTACAAAAATTATGAAACTAATATCTAATTACAAAAGTCATAAAGTGCTTGATTCGAGGCTATTTATATTGAAAAGCTGTCAATAATTTAATTATTTATAGTTTAGAGTAGGGAGGTAATAGTCCGATTTGAGAGGAGTCAAAAAATAAAGTATAAATAAGCTAAAATATGTTTTAAATATATAAAATTAATTGAGATTAGTTTCATTTTTTTATGATAAGTTTAAAAAATAATAGATTATATCAATAATTAACTTAGAATAAATTGAGTTTATTTCAATAATTAAACAAAAACCTAAATGATAATTAATAGTTATAAACCTTTTTTTAAGTTAGACATGTGTCTGTTGTTGGATGAAAACAGGTGGTTATGTTCATTCGCCAATCAAGTCGGAGAGACAAAATGATTTATTTTTGTAGTACAAAATCATTTATTTCCAAACGGGCGTAACGAAAGTGGAGGGAGGCGCAACAGAGAGAATTGCAGAGAGATGGAGAGGCTAAGGACCACGAGATGGATAGCTACGGTGACCAGCATATGGATTCAGTGCAGCTGCGGTTCATCCTACACCTTCAGCGTCTACTCCTCCGAGCTCAAATCCACCCAGTCCTACGACCAATCCACTCTCGACACCGTTTCCGTCTTCAAGGACATCGGTGCCAACGCCGGTGTCCTCTCCGGCCTCCTCTACTCCTCTGTCACCCTCGGTAACCCACGTCTCCGTGGGCCATGGGTCGTCCACGTCGCCGGAGCCGTCCAGTGCTTCCTCGGATACTTTCTCATATGGGCCTCCGTTGTCGGTTTGATTTCTCGGCCTCCCGTGCCGCTGATGTGCCTCTTCATGTTTCTGGCGGCTCATTCGCAGACCTTCTTCAACACCGCCAATGTGGTCACTGGTTTACACAACTTTCCAGATTATGGGGGCACGATCGTGGGAATCATGAAGGTACGACGTGTGGGTTTTGTTGTTTGTGTATTCTGCTTTGATTCATCGGAGCTCTGAGCTTCTGTTTTGGGTTTTCCCCATTAAATTATTTCTCCAAACAACGTCCTTGGAAACTCAAACATCTTTCACAGGAATTATTTTAATTAGTTTCGATGTTACATTAAGAGAAAGAAAATAAATTTCCCAACTGTGGATGGATTTCCTCTTAAGCTTTGCATGGTGATCTAAAAATCATGAGACTAATTGCATTCAAAACCCTTGAAGTCATTTCGTCGACATGTTTTTCCAAGAAGGATAAAAAGAATAACATATAAAGATCATTGAAGATTGAAGGGATCATTGTAAGTGTACTAATGCTTGGTTGTGGACTTTGTCGTGGTGGCCACCACTCAGAGTTAGAATTAGAATGGGGGCATGGCTAGTGCTCTCCAAAGTCAATGGCTTCTGCATCTAGTTGGATTAGAACTTTCCTCTGCTTTAGTCGTTTCTTCCACTAAATGTTTTGTTTTAGGCCTACGAGGTAAATTTTGAGGAGAATGAATAGATGATCAGTATAGCGGAATACAATCTCTTTAAATAAAAACCCTAGCTCTTATTTTTCTTGCTTAAGCTGGGTCTCAATGCTCTGCATGACCAAACTAAAATTTAACAGAGGCTAGTTTTGTGACCTATTTGCGCATTAAAAAGCATTGCATAATTGAATTTCATATGATGTAAATTCTTATTAAACAATTTTATGAGAATGGTTAACTGTTGGCTGTGACTCAATATTTGTTTCTAACAATTCCGATGCAGATGTTAATTTTCCTTGTGAAGTCACTGATGAACAAAATTCCCGCCCTGGCTATTGTCTTCTTGGAAATTCTAATAATTTCCCATGAAAATTTGTCATTCTAACTTCTTTGATGGACAGGGATTTCTTGGTCTCAGTGGAGCAATACTAATCCAAGTGTATGACACAGTGTGCAAGAGCAACCCAAGCACATACATCCTGATGCTTGCTCTTTTGCCTACATCTGTCTCCTTTGTGCTTATGTTTTTTGTGAGAATTTATAAAGCAACCACGGGGGATGACAAGAAGCACTTAAATGGTTTCTCTGTTGTTGCGCTGATCATCGCTGGTTATCTCATGGTTATGATAATTTTGGAGAACATATTCACTTTGCCATTGTGGGCACGTATTTGTACTTTAATACTTCTTCTGCTTCTACTTGCATTGCCTCTTGGAATTGCAATCAAGGCCCAGAAGGAGGACTTAAGGAGATCACCACAAATGGATTCAATTCATAGTAATCTGTTAACTGAAAATGCTGAGCAAATCACATCACCAAAGTTTTCTACAGCAGATGATCCCATAGAGAGTAATGTATTGCTGAGCGGTGAGGACCAAGTGCAGGCCACTTCAGATGAAAACATGCTACTGGATGAAGGAAACTTGAATCCATTGCAAGCCATGCGTACTGTAAGCTTCTGGTTGCTTTTTATTGCCATGATATGTGGAATGGGCTCGGGGCTGGCTACAATTAATAACATGAGCCAAATTGGAGAATCTCTCAGTTACACAACTGTGGAGATAAATAGCTTGGTTTCTTTATGGAGTATATGGAATTTCCTTGGCCGTTTCGGAGCAGGGTATGTATCAGATTATCTGCTGCACACAAGAGGTTGGGCACGACCACTGTTGATGGCTATTACACTAGCCACAATGACTGTTGGCCACATCGTTATTGCTTCTGGTTTTCCTGGAAATTTATACATTGGTTCAATCCTTGTGGGAATTTGTTATGGTTCACAGTGGTCGTTAATGCCCACGATCACTTCGGACATATATGGTGTTGCACACATGGGTACCATTTTCAACACAATTGCCATTGCAAGTCCAGTGGGATCTTATATTTTCTCTGTAAGATTGATTGGGTATATCTATGACAAAGAAGCTTCAAGTGAAGATGACACATGCTATGGTACTCGCTGTTTTATGTTATCTTTTCTGATCATGGCATCTGTGACTTTGTTTGGTTTCCTTGTTGCTGTTGCATTGTTTTTTCGTACTAAGAGGTTCTATCAACTGGTTGTGCTTAGACGTTTAGCGCATTGGCCAAATTGATGAGTGCTATATATGAAAGCTTTGTGTGCACGGAAAGGTATTAGATGAGCCATATCTTTTTAGGGAGGGAATGGCATCTCAGTTTTGAGGAGGAAATAACGGTTTTAAGTCTGTCATATTATTGATATTCAGTTCCTGTGGTTACAGTTTATCATCTTGTCTGGATCCGTGTACGTGATTTCCACCGTGAAAGTAGTCAAATTCTTACTCATTACAACTTATGGAAGACTGAATTTCCCAAACTACCAGCTCTTCTGAAGTGAGCTTCCTCTGGCTAGTTCACCAACAACATTTAACTGAAACGAGGATGGGAAGTATTGGAAAGTCGGATATGATACACCCTACTTTGTAAAAGGAATGCTTTTGTAGGTAGCTACATGTTGCTGATTCAAATTCCGGATAACAAAGTTTAAGTTACTGTGTTTTTTCTTGTCTCTGAAGACTCTGATATTCAAGGAGGTAGCCCTTCTTTGTGCTTTAATCCCTTAGTCCGAGTAAAAGCAAGTTTTGGACTCAAATATATGTTTCAATGCCAATGTTTTATTAGCTGGAAATGAGTTGGGGGTCTTTTATTGAATTTTCGAAGTACTGGAGAAGAAGCAAAAAGATGGAATATGAAAAGGTACCTCTGAACTGCAGTGTATGTAAAAGACGGCTATTCTTCAAATTCTTGTCTGTTGGCTAATAAGGATTTTCACTAAGAAGCTGGTTGTATAGTTCCCCAAAATATTGAAGGTGGTTTTAGCAAGAATAGTTGGGGTTCTGGGGATTTGAAAGCAGAGTAGTAGGGTATTCATTTGAATTGGGAAGAAATTGTTGGATGATCACAGAAAAGGTCAGTTGGAAGAAGCCGGAAGGTTAGATTGTGGTGAAATCATGGTGATATTCAGTGTGTGTGTGACTGTGTATCAGTTTGGTTAAGGATGTGAGGACGGGAAACTTGCTTGCTTAAGTTATTTAAATTCATATGATATTCTTATTTAAGTTAATTAATGAATTATTTATTTATTTTTTTTAAATTCTTATATATGATTTCAAATGCTTGAATTCTATATGTGTGGTGTTATTTAATATTTACAGCATGAGAAGAAAGAAGGGTCGAAGAGTAGACCAGACCACTCACGGTACTTAGTTTTACCTATAGAAAAAATTACGAAAGAGACTATCAGAATTGTATCATTAATAATGAAATAAACGATTCAAACTTGTTATAAATCATTAGTTTCAACAAATTATGATTTTTCAGTCCTTGGATTATATTGATATATAAAATGGTCCAAATAATTCATAAAAAGAAATGCTCTGATTCGGACAAGGTCTGGAAACAAAAATTAGACGCCTGTTTATAGATCTCAATAGGGTCTTGGACTCTTGGCCCAAGCCCATACCACTTTGATTCACATTTTTACAATTCGAGTCTCAATTTTTAATTTTTACAAAATTATCAATAGTCCAAGCGAGATGATATTTATAGTTATAAAATACATAAATATCATATAATAATTTAAAAAAAAAGAGTAAATACAGACTCTACATAAAAAAAAAATTAATTTTTTAATAATAAACTCTACTTTTTTTCAAAATATTTGTATGACGTTTATACATTCTACGATTGTACATAACATTATTAATGATCCAAGCCCCAATTTGGTTTCCTAATCTCTTCCTCTTTTTTTTTTTTTTGAAAGATAGTCACCTCATGGTTTGGACTTTGATATGAATTTCAATATATTGAGATATGTGTGATTTTGTAATTTACCCATTTCAATTTATTTATTTTTCATACGAAAAAACAATGCAAGATGTTACATCAATACATCCAACCGCAATATTAACTACATTTTTTTTTTGGAATAAAAAGGGGAAAAAAGAAGAAAAAAGCAACAAATTGCCTTCAAGCATTTCTTTCTCCAATCTGCCCAATAACACCCCCCAACCAATTTTTATGTTTTCTCTGTCATTTTCGTTGATGATCATTTATCTTTCCTCATTTCTTACTTAATTATCCTTTTAACATATTATATTTTTTCTTTGTAATTAACCAAAAATACAAAATAAAAATACAATTGCAGAGAGAGTTTTGGAAGTTGTGGACAAATTTGCTAGAGAACTGATCTATCTGCCGTCCATTAAAAAAAAAAAAAAAGCCAAGCTGCATGCATCCAAAACTGATTGGGAATATCATATTACATGTCAATTCTTTTCAACTTTTAAATTTGCTTTATTTCTTTAAAAAGTTAAATATATATTTATATTTATATTTATATTTATATGTTCTCATATAAATTCAGATTAAACAATATATATTTATATTTATATTTATATAGTCCTTTTTTTACTTGTTATTTGGAAAATTCAGGTTAAACAATATAGACAAGTTAAGGCCTATTTGGTTATCCAGATTATCTCATCTGGGTTTCTACGGATGAGTAATTTTCTACATTCAAATCATAATATTTCATCTCTAAATTTCTTAACTCATCTCAAACATTTTTTTGATATGAATTATGAACAGTAACAACTAACAAACAATAAAAAAGTCTTCTCATCTCTATTTCATATATAGATTTTTAAATTCATCCTAATAATTTTTAACATAAATAGTAATAAACAGTAAAAAATACACATCTCGATTTTCAAATGTCAAAAATTAGGTATGATCCACCTATTCATCAAATTTTAAAAAATTAAAATTATTTCATTTCATCTCACTATTTAAATATATAATTTTTTTTATAAATTATTTCATCTCATCTTAAAAAATCTCGTTACTATTCAAAATATCTCATCTCATCTCATCTCATAAGTAACCAAATTGAACAAACTTTAAACCATAAATATTTTTTTTAAGAAATCTTTAAAATAGAAAATGACTTTAATATAGAATATCTGGCCGTCAATATTTATAAAAAAAAAAAATTACTGAGAAACTTAATATAAAGTATAATAATTTATAACTTTTATTAGTTGAAAGAATGTCAAATTTAATTAACATAATTACTATTATTTTTATTTTTGTATTGTACATTCAAATTACAAATGACCAATTTTAAATTTTACACATATTTGGAACATCTTATACAACGAATCCTAATTTCGTCGTGTAGTAAACTTTTGAAAAAAAAAAAAACTTACACTAGAGGTAAAGATGTGACAAGCGAAATCGGGTTTCCCTGTGATTCGGTTGTCCGATCCGATTTTCCACTGTACTTCTTAATTCGGACAGGCAATATCGGTTGCTTGCAAAACATTCCCAAACCCTCCGATAATGCAAGAAAGAGCAACGGTTGGGCCTACAACACTTGAAAACAAGTATTTCATAGGTTGGGACATTGACGGATCGAAAAGAAGACATGCCCTCCTATATAGGCATAACAAGCTGTAAATATCGGAGCAAAAGAAAAGAAGAGGAGAACGATTTGGAGGGATAATCGATATTCAATTATGGAGAAGTTGCTGATGAGCAGCAAATGGATAGCAACGGCAGCAAGCATATGGATTCAGTGCAGCGTCGGCGCATACACCTTTAGCATCTATTCATCTGTGTTGAAATCCAGCCAAGGTTACGACCAGTCAACGCTCGACATCGTTTCTGTTTTCAAGGATATCGGTGGAAACGCCGGCGTCCTCTCCGGCGTCTTGTTCTCAGCCGTGGCTGTTGGAAACAGTAACCGGCCAGGTACTGTTCGGTCCCGGAGTTTCGCTGGGCCATGGGTTGTCCACCTTGCCGGGGCGATCCAGAACTTCTTGGGATACCTTCTAATGTGGGCTTCCGTCGTCGGAGTAATTCATCGACCTCCGGTGCCGTTGATGTGTTTCTTTGTGTTCTTGTCGGCTCATGCTCAGACTTTCTTTTCAACGACCAACATGGTTTGTGGTGTGAAGAACTTTGCAGAATGTGGGGGGACCATTGTGGGAATCATGAAGGTACATAGTATATACAATTAATATCTTCTGGTGGAAGCCATGTACCAGCCATATAATTCTCTATAATAATAATAATAATAATAATAATAATAATTTTTTTATATTTTTTTAACAATTTTGATTTTTTAAATAATTTTAAAAATTTTTTATTTTCATAATTTTCAACTCTCTATACAACAAAATGTATAAAATGCAAATTGTTACCATTTTTAACACCAACAAAGAGAAGAAAGAAATATACTTTACCCAAAGCTACAGCAATGGTAATCCTAATTTGTTGAATTATGGTAGCAAAAATTGCCATTTTATGAACTGAAAGAGCAGTTAGGTAGACATCCAATACACATGCTTAAAAAAAGTTAATAACATTTTAGTAAACACTTCTTTTAACTATTTGTTAAAATAAACACATCCTTTCTGATTATTTAAGCAAATTGGATGATTAGAGACAAACTGCTCTTGTGATCAGCTCATGCTTCTTGAAGATTTTGTACTTCGCAGCAAATGTTGTCGAGTCCACATAATGTTTTTTCGTTGGAAAATTCGTGAAGATCTCTATTCAACTAAATATCCATTACAACTTAAGAATGGAAGCTTACTTTCATGAACAATTTGTTATTAGCTAAAAAAACAAAAGCTTTTTCAAATTATGATCTTAGGCTAGTTATGATGTCTTTTTGTCGATGCCATATATTGCAGTCTTGCTTGAGGTATATATGTTCAGATCGAGAGGCCGTTTTCATTTAACATTCTTAAGCCTGGTTTATTTTCACTTTTCATATATAAAAGTTAAAATTGAATAAAATATTATTATAAAATATATTTTTAATATTAATTTTATTTTGTGATTTGAAAAAGTTGTTTTGAGATTTAAAAAAATTGAATTGTTTATTTTATTTTATATAAAAATTTGAAAAAATAATAATAATGAGACCAGATGAGACTATGATAATATTTGGAAAAATAAACCACGCCTTAATTAATTTTTGTTGCAGGGTTTTCTCGGTATTAGTGGAGCAATACTGATCCAAGGGTACGAGACATTCAGCAAGAAGGAGCCAAGCACTTTCCTGCTGATGCTTGCTCTATTGCCTACGTTCATCTCCCTTGCGCTTATGTTTTTGGTGAGAATCTATGAAGATGCAAACACGACTGATGACAGGAAACACTTGAATGGTTTCTCTGCGGTGGCTCTAATGGTTGCTGCTTATCTCATGATCATAATTTGTTTGGAAAACATCTTCATTTTGCCATCATGGGCACGCATTTTTACCTTCATATTGCTCTTGCTTCTGCTTGCATCACCTCTTGGAATTGCAATCAAAGCCCAGAGAGAAGAGGAAAACTACAAGAGATCTCTTAAAAAGGTTTCTTTAATGAATTCATCAAAGTCTTGTGCATATCAAGAACTGCCTGATGATGAGGGTGATCAAGTTAATGATCATGCTACTTTAGATGACATAATTAATCTACCAAAAGAAGAAGAGGGCATGAATCTTCTTCAAGCCATGAGAACCTTAAACTTCTGGTTGCTGTTTGTTGCCATGGTATGTGGGATGGGAACTGCACAAGCTGTGGTGAATAATTTGAGCCAAATTGGGGAATCTTTCAATTACACGCGTGTGGAGATCAGTAATTTGGTGTCTTTGTTTGGAATATGGAACTTTGTTGGGCGTATTGGGGCTGGGAATTTATCAGATTATTTGCTGCACGCGAGAGGTTTGGGGAGGCCATTTTTGATGGGGATTACCCTTGCTGCAATGGCTGCTGGCCATGCTGTTATTGCCTCTGGTTTTCCACGAATTCTATATGTGGGTTCGATTGTGGTGGCCATCTGTTATGGTTCTCAATGGGCGCTAATGCCCACCATTGCTTCAGAGATGTTTGGGGTCAGACATGTTGGAACCATTTTCAATGCAATTGGGATAGCAAATCCTGTTGGATCTTACATTTTCTCTGTGAGAATAATTGGGTATATCTACGACATGGAAGCTGGTGGTGAAGATAACTTCTGCTTTGGTACTCATTGCTTTATGCTTTCTTTTCTGATAATGTCATTTGTGGCTTTTTTGGGCTTTCTTGTTGCCATTGCCTTGTTCTTTCGTACTAGGCAAATCTATCTGCTACTTGTGCTCAGAAGGTTAAACCAATCTTTGTAAAATAATTCTTAGCATCCCATTTGATAATCAATATATCTCTATACTTTGGATAGAATTATTATTTTTAGTATTTTTTAGATATACATTTTTTTTTTCATTTTCTTTAATATTTTGTCGAATATGGTTGGAAGAAAAAAAAAATGAAAATAATAGTTCTGTTGTTGGCTTTCAAATGGGATTCCGATGCCATGTTAACTTTGTACCAAAGAAAGAAGTATTAGCTGAGACAACTATTCTTTTTGTGGGTTACTTGTAAGAAACTAAGTGTACAAGTACATGCCATGTGTTTGGAATTTTAATGACAATCATTCCTCGTAATATATCCAAGATGGATTATTTAATTATGCTTTATAAAAATTAATGGGTTTAACTCATTTCATAAAATCGGTTCAATGAGAGATGTTTGCACATGATTTATAAATATGCCTAAGAGCTTGTCTACAGATAATATGAAATTTATTTCTCATGCTTTTCGTTTTGGCCTCACCACCTTTGATATGCTTCTCAAATCATGTTTTGGCTTTGTTCAGTGATTTAAAGATTTACCTTTATATATATTATATAGGGCTAATTTTATGATGGTTCACACGACTTTTAAGTTACCATAGACAACTTTATAGGGTATAATGATGCCATAAAAGAGTAAGGAGATCGAGTGCGAATTGATCGATAAAGGGGATCTAAAACAAGGATTGAGACATGGGTGGAATAAGGAATTTAATTTAGGGGGCTAAATAAAATAGGGGGCTAAGTAAAATTAAATTATAATAAAATATTTTATGTTCTATTTTTATACAATTTTTTATCATTTAGAGAGAAAGCTAACATAAAATGATATTAATATCATTTATTAAATCATACAAAAGTAATATGTATTATTTTTTTCAAAATTAATATATATTATGATTAATATGTATTAAATTATCATAAAAAAAAACTAAATGTCATAAAAAAAATCATTCTATCTACTAAGGCAAATGATATTAATGAAAGGATAGGTGCAGTTATACATGTTTCTCAATAATTTTTTTTTCCTCTCTAAAGGCAAATGATATTAATGAAAGGATAGGTGCAGTTATACATGTTACATCCCAACAGAAATACCAACTAACAGAAACAGAAAATATTAAATTAGTAAAAGCTCAGCATGTTGGATGATTTTTGCTATTGCGAAACTGCAACAAGCACGGTGGTATAGAGATCAGCAAGAGACAACCATATATTTTAATAGAGGCAGTCCACTGTATAATTAAATACGCATATCGATTAAAATTTCGTCGTATTTTCTTCATCTTCCAACTATCAAATGAATGTAGTAGAAAATAAGTGTCTTTGGCAATGAGTTGGATAGATCAATCCATTGCTGCTTCTGAATCTTTTACTGCGTCAATTGTAATTTGAAAGTCTCTTACAATGATTATACTCTTGATTGATCTTGTAGATGCTTCTTTGACACCTTTAAGAAAAGTATAAGCTTCATCTTGATTAGAATTGGTATTGTAATTTTTTTTTTTGTGTAGACAAATTGAATATTACTATTTTTTACAACTCAGACTACTGCTGTAGTGTTTGTATTTCCTCTTGTTGCCACCTCGAAAGTCAAAAAATGATGGTTACTGGAGAAGACAGCTAAGCTAGGAGCTTGAAAGAGCTCTACATTAACCCCATGCTTCTAAATGTTAATTAAAAGATTTTTGGACATTTATAATAAAATCATCAATATAGGGGCAAAGGTTATCATGCACAATTTTATTACATAAAAACCAAATACTATTCATGGCGATGATTGGAAAAAACTGAAATTTATGGTGCTCATTAGTGGGAATTTGGATAGAATTAGGATTCAAGATGCACTCAACCCAGTGTCTCACTCCAAGTTCTTAAAAAGCTTGAGTATTTAAAGATCAAGGAAATTGCCATCAAAGGATACAAGAGTATGAACAGTATAAGATTAGATGGCTTGTTGTTTCCTCAATAATTTGAAACATCTTAATCACATTTATACTAAGGCTGATTGTTTTCATAATTATTGTTATCAGTATTGTTATTAATATTCTTCTGATTTGTGAAGGGAAATTATGGCTATTGGCTAAGGAGTCGGACCCTAGCACGACTCTTAGACTAAAACATGGAAGGCTTTCCTCATTTGCCAACTTGTCAACGTTTAATGACACAATAGAAAACGACATTTCAACAAATGACGTGTATATATATATATATATATATATATATATATATATTCGCAACTGTGGTTCTTATGGACTGTTTTCGCCCTTTTTTGTGGGCACCACCAGTACTCTATTTTTCAAGAGAATATAAAAAAATATCAAATTTAAAAATTTATAGTCATAGGACTCGAGCCATAGAATGGAAGTGAATCAGTGATTATTCTATCAAAACAATAAATTATATTTACACATTCAGACTGGTGTAAGAGAACACAAATTCATCGTGCCATTTCGATATTAAATGAGATAAAATGAGTTTATATAAAAATTAAAAATTAAATAAATATTATTAAAATATTATTTTTTTAATATTAATATTTTAAAATTTTGATTTATTTATTCTATTTTATATAAAAATTTAAAAAAATTATAATAAAAATTTAAGATGAGATGAAATAAAAAAATTTCACTATCCAAACAAAACATATATGATAAATTTTATTTTCAAGAATAACTGATTTTAAACTTTTAATTTGGAAATGTTAAAATAAGATGTAGGTTTAAAAATACTCACAATACTTTTAATATGAAGAATCAAAAGATGCACATTCAATGGTGCTTAATCATTCCCTCCCCTTAAATCAAATAGCTAAAGCACAAACTAACGTAGATAGAGATCCATTGTAATTAGTTGATGAATCAAATGTTTCAATTTAGCAAAAAATAAATACATCATGCGAACTTTATGATAGATAATACTGTTTAGATTTTTTCTTGAAAAAAAAAAAATACTGTTTAGATAAAGTTTTTAGATCGTATAAACTTCACATAAATACTTGATATTATACCTATCCCTTAATTGGTCTATAAATGTCTTATTGAATTGATTTGGCACCAATTTGAGCAAATTCCCAGATGAGGATTTGAGTATAGATATCCAAGTTCGCATTTGAATTAATATGGTTTGAATATCTTTTTTTTTCTTAAAAAAGGCAAATTGAATTTATTAATAGACGAGCATTACAGTTAAATTTAAAATATAAATTATAAGTCAATTAAAACTTAAATACTATTTGGGATAGTCTAGCTCTAATATAGACAAATATCCTATTATCAAAACTTGAATACTTATGCTATCTTGGTTCAAATCGAATATCTTCACGTAATTCTAATGGCCCGTTCTGAGCTTATTTTATGCTATTTTATGTGTATATTTTTGAAAATTTTAAGGATTTTTTTGTTTTCCAATTTTTGTAATGATTCTATAAGAAAGAAACAATTAAAAAATTAAAAACTAAATTAAATATAATAACACAGAAAGAATATAAAAATTAAATAATGAAAATGAAACGGCGTGACAATTGCAATTACAAGGAGAAAAATAAAGGGTGACACTAGGGTGCGGTCGGATTGCACTCCAGCATTTTGCAGTCCACTTTCTAAATTTTTATAATTTTTATAAAAATATAATAAAAAATAATAAAAATAATAAAAAACACAATAAAAAATATAATAAAATAATAAAATGAAAAAAATATAATAAAAAATAATATGAAGATGAATTTTTAAGAGAGATTTGGCCTCAGCCTAATCTCCACCTTCGCCTCCGCTGCCCGTGGCGGTGAACAACACCGCCCATTTCATCGAGATCGGAGGGAGTTGGCAACCTCACCCCTGCGACGACGAGTCTCGACGATCTCTAATATGTCCCTATAGTTTTAAACTCGAAAATGAGTCTGTAGATGGAATGAACGGTGTCGCCCACCACTATCAAAAATAACGAGGATTGCATTTGGAGTGATTCGACCTAACCAAACCCAGGACTAGGGAGTGAACAGTTTTTTTGGGGACCGAACCCAAAGAACTGTTCAGAAAGGAAGTGTACAACTGTCAAGACCACAGGACTCGGGAGTGCCACCAGCTCAAGTCGTCGACGAAGCTGCTGATCCAGACACAACCTATGCAGTAGACATCCGACATCGTATCACCTGTGGAGAACTTGAGCAGAGATCAAATTCAAAGAATCCCATGAAGTAGAAACAAGACTAAAATGGATAAGCTCTATAACAAATGGGTCTCCACCGCAGCCAGCATATGGATCCAGTGCACAAGTGGCTTCCTATACACCTTCTCCATCTACTCTTCCCTTCTTAAATCAAGCCAGGGCTACGATCAGTCCACGCTCGACACCGTTTCTGTCTTCAAGGACATCGGCGGCAACTTCGGCGTCCTCTCCGGTCTTCTCTACTCCGCCGCCACTGCCAATCACCGCCGCCGTACTGGGCCTTGGGTGGTCCACCTCGCGGGTGCGGTCCAGTGTTTCGTTGGCTTCTTCCTTTTGTGGGCCTCCGTCGTCGGGTTGTTCCCCCGCCCGCCTGTGCCCGCCATGTGCTTGTTCATGTTGGTGGCAGCGCACGCTGCGACCTTCTTCAACACTTCGAATGTGGTCACTGGCGTACGGAACTTTCCCAATTACAGTGGCACTATCATTGGCATTATAAAGGTACTTCCACTTCAGTTCCGATGTGAAAAGCGTCTGCTTTGTGTAAAAAAAGTTGTGCGATTCTTAATGATGATCAGAGGCTTAGTGTTTGATAGTTTAGTTCTCTGTCGAAAAGAGAATGTATCTGCAGCAACTTGAGTTCCTTGATACAAGAAGTATGCTTTTTTCTTCTGGGTTTTGATTGTTGGGTTGTTGTTATCAGAGGCTCAGTGTTTTTATTTTTTTCATAAATCAGATGTAAATTTTATTGATATCAATGAAATAGGCGAAGATCGTGTATGCAGGATGTATACAAAAGAACACCTAAATACATTCTAGGACCCAAAAATTAAAATCAGAGGCTGAGTGTTTGATAGTTTAGCTTCAAGTTTGCTGCCTGTGGGTTGTAATGATTGAAGTATGGAACTGAAGATGCCTATCTTTTCTTTTTCAGGGTTTTATTGGCTTGAGTGGAGCAATTTTAGTTCAAGTATACAAGACAATATTCAATAACGATCCAGCATCCTACCTTCTGATGCTGGCTCTTTTGCCTAGTGTCAATGCCCTGTTGTTCATGTGCTTTGTGAGAATCCACAACACAATTGAAGGAGATGAAAAGAAGCACCTAGATAGTTTCTCATTAATTGCTCTGGTTATCGCTGCCTATCTTTTGGTTGTCATAATTTTGGAGAATTTTTTTACCTTTCAATTGTCAATACGTGCAGTCACATTTGTCCTGCTCATGTTGTTGCTTGTCTCACCATTTTCCATAGCGATTAGAGCCCATCAAAGGGATTCTAATGGATTTTCACAGAATCTCTTTATTGAGGGGGACCAACCAATGGATGATCCTATCCAAGCAAATGCTGAGAAGATGTATGTAAGACAAGATTCTGCTGGGTACTGCTATGTGCCGGGCAGTACTGATGAAGAGGTGGATGGTAACGAAGAAAGACCTTTCCCAGCAGAAGAAAACCTGAATCTGTTGCAAGCCATACGCATGATGGACTTCTGGATTTTGTTTCTTGCCATGGCATGTGGTATGGGCTCAGGACTTGCCACAGTGAATAACATCAGCCAAATAGGAGGATCTCTTGGTTACACTAGCTTACAGACAAGTACTTTGGTTTCTTTGTGGAGTATCTGGAATTTTCTTGGACGTTTTGGAGCTGGCTATGTGTCAGATTATTTCCTGCATACTAGAGGATGGGCAAGGCCATTGTTCATGGTCATCACTTTAGCAACCATGAGCATTGGTCATGTGGTGATTGCTTCTGGTATTCCTGGAGCTCTGTTTGCTGGTTCAATATTGGTGGGTGTTTGTTATGGTTCCCAGTGGTCGTTAATGCCCACAATCACTTCCGATATATTTGGTGTGGTACATATGGGCACCATATTCAATACAATTACCATAGCAAGTCCTGTTGGATCTTATATATTTTCGGTGATGGTTATTGGGTATCTATATGATGAGGAATCATCAATGGAGGAGGGCAACACATGCGTGGGAACACATTGTTTCATGTTATCTTTTATCATCATGGCATCTGCTACTCTTCTGGGCTCTCTTGCTGCCTTGGGGTTGTACTTTCGGACTAAACATTTCTATAATCAGGTTGGACGTAGAAGACTGCTACATTGTTTCAGTGTGTAAATTACCGAGACTGCTAAGTACTCTGGAGGAGTCATGAAGTTTTTGCCGGTTAATGAGAACAAGGTATATGCCAAAACGCGCAGGCACGCACACACACACACTCTCTCTCGTGTGAAAGTTTAGTTGGGTATCAGGGAACAGAGGGACTCGTCAACACTGTCCTTCTTAAGTTTAGTTAATAATTTCCAATATGAATTCATATGTTTATTGCAAAATCTCCTGCATGACAACTAGCATTAGCTCTGGGAAAAGCATTTTATAAGGTAACTTTGTAGGTTCAACTTATTTCATTCTGACCGTAGACAGTTAGAAGTTTATTAATAATGACCTCATATATCGTAATAGTTAACTAGACTGGAGGAACTTGGCATCCATGTGGCTTGAAACTGTGCAAGAATTCATATTTATCATGGAAAACTTGCATTAGGATACAGCACCCGTTCCTTAAAAGGCTCTGATTTTTCTATTAAGGACTGTTGGGAATTCGGTAATGTAGGTGGCTGCAGGGGCATACTTAGAGGCATTATTATATATTGGCTGCACCAGTTGAGACTAATATGATTTGAGAGAGGTTTAGAGAAAAATATTTTGAGTAACTGCTAATGAAGCAAGATTTTAAGTTTTAGGTAAAGAATTATTCGGTGGGTATTGAGGTTATAAACCTAGAAACAGTGACCTACTTCCTGGACAGCAAATGGAGATTTGCATTAATGGAAATCGATTGAAATGGTGTCGGTCTACAAATTTACATCCCCCACAATTTGTTCTTAATAAATAACTATACATGTGGCTCTTCTACTGCTTTATTGATCCTTCAAGTTCTGGACATGGCTTTGCTGCAAGATCATAAGCTTACAGGATCAACCAAGACTTAAATAGATTAAGGACTGATTGCTTTAGATTTGTTACAATGATTTATAGATATTTGATGGTTAGTGTGGTGTGTACCATAATGATTATGATGTTGGTACTTTGTAATAATGGAAAGAAGTGGATAAACTGGCTCTCTGTGTCACACAGTAATAAAATGAGTTTTACAATATAATGGATCGCATTAAGCTTTATTGTCTAAGATTTTTGAATATTCATTTGTCTAAGATTTCTCTTTTGTAGAACTTCTCACTATGTTTAGTTTTGTTCCTTTTTTGGTTCTAATTTCTAACTTAATAGACTATCCTATAAACCTTGAGATGGGATCTGTTTTAAGATAAATGAATATAGAGCAATGCTACTCAAGTAGTTTTCTATAGGTTTCTGTCGCAGTAAAGAAGGAGGGAGAAATGGAAACAGATCAAAGATCAACCGATCTATCTTCCGACTCTTTCTTTCTTTGCAGATCAACAAAACTTATGAACTATTGTGCTAGCAGGTGGCATTGACTTTACTAACCACAGGGGAAACAACTGAGGCCAGAGGTTTTCAGGATGATAAATTCCTTTATTTGAAATCCACACCATCTCTAGCTTTATTTGTTATTATTTATAGCAGTTGGAGCCTATTGGATGATCTAAGTAGAACATTCAGTTTTACCGAGTTTACAGTCCTCTTAACTGTGCGTGTCTCTAGCTGCATTTGAAGCTGTTGAGTTGAGAAACATTTTATGAGGAGAATTGAATACAGATCTCGTTTGAATTCAGAGATAATTTCATCTTATCTCATTATTATAACTTTTTTAAATTTTTATACAAAATATAATAAACAATTCAAATTTTTAAATATTAAAATGATAAAAATATTAAAAAATAATATTCTTATAATATTTTATTCAACTTTTAATTTTAATCTAATATCATATCATCTTATCTCATTATCTAAATAGAATTTTAGTCTTTTGGTGAAGCTTTTGAAGATGACCCTCAAGACATTTTTGGATACCCTTTTTCTTTGTTATTATATAGGTCAAGGTGTTATTGAAATTTGTTTCAGGTTTGGAGAGCTTCTCTTCAATAGTCATACCATTGGTTCTTCATTTCGAGCAAAGAACTATAGAAGATCTTAATTAAAAGTAAGAAATCAACAACTACTTAAGCTACAACTTTGAGGAGCCCAAGCTTTGAATAGACAATTTACTATTTTTCCTTGCAAATCTTGAGATGTAAAAACATGATGAAAGGAATCCTTGTTAGAATGAAAAAAAAAAAAAAAAAAACGTGAGTAAGTGCTTGGTTAATAAAGATATCTTATAAAAAGAAGCTTATAAAATGACGTTTAATACAAATTTATATTTATTGTAAAGTAAATTTGATAAATTACTTTAAATTACAATTATGGATTGAAGAATATATTTTTAAGAGATATGCTCTCGCTCATTCTAGATTGTCATCTCCAATCATAACAATGGTTGTCATACAGTTTTAAATGTTTTTTATTTTTATTTTTCTATTGAATAGTAAAGTGATCTCAAATAATCTATTAAATATTAATAGTAGTAAAAAAGAGATAAAAAAGAATAATAAAATATTAAATAGTACTGAAATTAATAAAAAAATAGGTAATAAGATTTTGAATATTGCACTACCCAAATGAAATCTTAGTATGCTTGGAAATGTCGACTAATTTGATAAAATTTTGATTTATTCTATTTTCAAATTGGTGTGATCACTTAAAATGTTTTTTTTTTCTTGTTATAGGAAGTCATTTAGGCTATATATTGAACAGTAATAAGACTTTGAATATTGCATTACCTAAACGCAATCTTAGAATGCTTAAAATTTTCGACTGATTTGATAAAATTTAGATTTATTCTATTTTTAAATTGGTGTGTAGAATACATTATCCACATAACTTAATATGATACAATTTAATTTGTAAAATTTATTTTCTAAAATTTATCTATTAAATTAAATTATATCATGTAAGTATTTTAATCAATGTTCTTTACGCATCAACTTGAAAATAGAACTTTTCTAAAATTTAGAATAAGGACTAAGGAGCACCTTCTATAAAAAAAAAAAAAAAAAAAAGGAGCACCTTATTATTATAAGACTGCAATCAAATAAAGTTGCTTGTAAACAATTTGAGCTCGACTCATATAAATTCGATTCGAACTTGATTTATTTAATAATATTTAATAAATGAGTTGTTCGTAACTACTAATATGGTTTCAAATATCAACGAGCTAAACTTTTATAATCTTGACTTGACTCGATTTAAGTTCTTGAACAAAATTCGTAATATATATATCTCTATACTCTTACATATATTTTTATTATTATAAATATTTTATGTGTTATATATATTATTTTTAGTACTTTATAATTTATATAAGTAATATATTTTGTTTTTTATGTATAAATAACATATTTTATTAATTTACAATAATAATGTATTAAGTTCACAAAACAATTATTGAGTCAAATGTTTATAAAGAAAGCTACTCAAGTAATTACTCGACTCAGTTTGGCTCGATTCGCACAACTCGTTAAAAAGTAAAAACAAAGATCGATAAATAACTTGATTCTGTTCGAGCTCGCTTTAATTGACTCTACTCAACAAATTCTCAACTTGACTTAAACTCGAATTATTTGACTCCAGATTGAATAATTTAAAATCCTTATATATAGAAAATGCTATTCTCTTCGGGCACAAGCCCAGAACTAAAATGCAATGGGTTAGCTTCTGTAGGGCCGGGGCCCGTAACGAGTTAAAACGACATGATTAAGCACTTCTCTTGTCAGAAACAATAGGGGATGTTGCGCAATTACAATTAAATTAAGAACATCCACAAGCACAGGGAGTTTCCATTCGCTCTGTGCCTCTGTGACGTCCCTTTGGGCTGCGCTTTTATAATCGGACAAGATAAAGCAGAAGGAGAAGAAGAGAGGATTTTTTAGCATAGAGAGAGACAGATACTGAGTTGAAAGATGAAGACGACGAAGGGAGGGAAGGCGATGAACCCTACGGACGCGTTCCGTAAGGAGCTCCGCAAGAGGGAGCTTAAACGGGTAAATGCAATTAAACTACCCCGTCTTCGTGTCTGAACCCGTCATTACGTGTTCTGTTTTCTTAGTATTTTTGCACTGTTTCTTGAAATTTTGAAATCGATTTTCGCCGTTTGTGCGGCCTTGAGCCGATTGCTTTTGCCCTAAAATATGCTTGCTTTGCGTTAATTGCCGAGAAAAATGGAAAATGATACAAAATAATTTTTTAACAAACAAAATTCCATGCTTTTTTTTGTTCGCTTTGTTGCTAAAAAACGATACAATCTGGATAGAATGAAGCCTCGATAGCACTATTCGACTTATAACGCTTGTTAGTGTTTTAGCTACTTTATTTTGGACCGCTTGGGTGGGTTAGGTGAGTGAAATATATGCGATTCAAAACCTCCCTCGTTCTTTTTTCTTTCTGGACTTTTGGGGAGTCTGTTACTTTTGATCAAAATTTGTAGTCTTTTGAGATATATTAATGTTAAGTGCCCCCTTCTTCTTTTTCCCAGTTAAGCAAGAAAAATAACCCAGTAGTGGAATTACGAAAAGAACTATTGAAATGAACAAATGAATGAGAAACAATGCACAAGAACAAGTGAGAATGAACCAATAATATACTTCAATTCTTGGAGGAGATTTTCGAGCAATCCCCAAGCTCCAAGAAAATTCAATTTACAAAATGCCAAAAGATCCTCATATGCAAGTCCTTTTTATTTATACTACTGTAAATCTCTAACTAAACAAAACCGATCAACTCATTGGTAGAAACGACGTCTCCTTTGTCTATTTGCTTCGACTCCTGCTTGCTACCCAACTCAACGTTTTATTAATCACATTAAGCTCACCGTTTCAGCACTTCTGTGATACCGTTATTCTTCCCTTCTAAACCTTCAATGCACTGTTTCACTTAAATTAAATTCACCGTTTCACTTTAATGGACTTTGGCTTGGTCTTACTTCACCAAATTGCAACAATTTATGAACTTTCTTTTCTATCTTAGATATTTGATACTGAGGATACCTATATAGTCGAACTGAAACAAGAGAGGCACCCTCCTTGAGATTGATTGGGTGGTCAAAAGCTCTTCTTGGTGGCAAGCCTACAAGTTCAGCAAAAACATCTTTGAATACATTGAGTAAACCATACATTGTGCTATCAGGACAGTCCCCATGAGACTTCTCTTCCACAGGCATCATTGTAAAAACCACCCTTGTTTTCTTACAAAATCCGACTTGAATCCTTTAGTGCCAATCAACATATCTACACGGGCAGACTTTAAACCTTGTAGTCTCACTAGTTCTCCTCCCCATTTGAAACTCATTGACATATCAGTGAAGTTCCGCATAATAGAGCCTAAGGTCTTTAGCCACTAGACCCCAAGCACAATATCACAACCTCCCAAGGTCAACACACGAAAGGGCACAGAAAACTTTGACCCTTGAATCCTGATCACTTTTTCCCCTTTCCCTTGACTCAAGATCTTATCACCATTGGCTCTCTAACATGCAGACTGGAATCTTATTCAATCTTCAACTTAGCTTATTGAATCACCAAAGGATCCAGGAAGTTATGTGTACTCCCTAAATCTACAAGAATATTTACAGCACATGTCCCCACTTTGCCATGTAATCTCATAGCATTATTATTAATACAACCAAAAATTACATTAATAGAAACCTCTAAGGCTCCAACTTCATCCCCACACACTTCTTCTCCATCATTAGTAACAATTTCTTCTAAAACAGCTGCTGCAACTCATCAGAATCAACTTGAAGTAAGTACGCTTTGTGGTTTTTACACAAGTGGGCTGGACTCCACTTTCATTACAATGGTAACATAGGCCTTTTCTCCTTTTCTTATTCATTTGAGATGAGAAAATTTTCTTTGTGGGCACAACACTTCTCTGCATCTTGGAATTGTCATCTACATTATCAATAGGACTTTTGACAGGAAATACAACATTATTTCTCCAAGATTTCCTTGTTGCCAAAACATACTCTTCTGGTATCTTAGCAAGACTAAAGGCAACAATCGAATTTATAGGGTTGAGCATTCGAACAGGAAATTGAATCTCATCCTTGAGTCCACTCATAAAACAACTCAACTTATGTTTTTCAGACAACCCTTTCAATCTATTGGATAAAGTCTCGAATTGTGCCTTAACATCAACAAAAGAATTTTGTTTTAGACGTGTTAAGGCCTCTATAGGATCATCATAGGCGATAGGGCCAGATCTGACTAAAAGAGCATTAACAAAGGATTCCCAACTTGTAAAGATGCCACAATCAACATCATCTTACTACCACATGAGGGTCTCACTCTCCATGTGATATGAGGCCATCAAGAGTCTTTGATTCATCGATATTTGATGAAATTGAAAGTAGTAACCTTAAAATCCCAACCACCAGGGTTAGAGCCATCAAAATGAGGAAAATCAAGCCTGATTCCCTCGGTAGTCTCTTTTACAAACTCCTCACATAAGAACCTTCTTCAAGATTTTCTCCTCTACCCATACCAGAACCACTAGGACGAGAATTAACTTGCCGAAGTTCTACTAAAGATCTAAAAGCATGTCCCAAAGTTGATCTAACCTGCCATGAATTCCATTGATAGCTTGGTTGTGCTCTTCTAATTGCTTCAGAACCCCTTCCTGTTGCCTCAAAGCACCTTCTTGCCGAGCCTTCGTAGCAGCTGCATGCTTGTTTTCAGCCATGGATTGCAAGTCTGATATCAATTGTTAAGTCCCCCCTTCTTCCTTTTCCCAGTTAAGCAACAACAATAACCCAGTAGTAGAATTACGAAAAGAACTATTGAAGTGAACAAATGAATGAGAAACAATGCACAAGAACAGGTGAGAATGAACCAAGAATCTGTTCAACTCCTGGGGGAGATTTTCGAGCAATCCCCAAGCTCCAAAACAATTCAATCTAACAAAATGCCAAAAGATCCTCCTCATACAATACAAGTCCTTTCTATTTATACTACTGTAAATCTGTAATCAACTAAACTGATCAACTCATTGGTAAAAACGACGTCACCATTGTCTATTCACTTCGGCTCATGCTTGCTACCCAACGCACCGTTTTATTAATCTCATTAAAATCACGGTTTTGACACTTCTGTTAATACCGTTGTTCTTCCTTTCCAAACCTTCAATGCACCGTATTTCTGTTAATTCTGTTATCCCATTCGATCCTTCATCCATCCTGCTGCTACGCTGCTACGCTGCTACGCTGCTACGCTGCTACGCTGCTACGCTGCTACGCTGCTACGCTGCTACGCTGCTACGCTGCTACGCTGCTACGCTGCTACGCTGCTACGCTGCTACGCTGCTACGCTGCTACGCTGCTACGCTGCTACGCTGCTACGCTGCTACGCTGCTACGCTGCTACGCTGCTACGCTGCTACGCTGCTACGCTGCTACGCTGCTACGCTGCTACGCTGCTACGCTGCTACGCTGCTACGCTGCTACGCTGCTACGCTGCTACGCTGCTACGCTGCTACGCTGCTACGCTGCTACGCTGCTACGCTGCTACGCTGCTACGCTGCTACGCTGCTACGCTGCTACGCTGCTACGCTGCTACGCTGCTACGCTGCTACGCTGCTACGCTGCTACGCTGCTACGCTGCTACGCTGCTACGCTGCTACGCTGCTACGCTGCTACGCTGCTACGCTGCTACGCTGCTACGCTGCTACGCTGCTGTGCCCTCAACCTCAACCTTCAACCAGATTCAGACCATTACAATTAATCTTTCATGAACACTGGGTTGGCCGCTCGAATTTAAGATGGTGCCCTAAGCAAAAGGCATGATCCCCTATCATATAAACACTTTTTTTTTTGGGGGGGGGGTTTAGAGAAGTTATATCAACCAAACTCGCTAAGTCACTCCATGTTTATCTATCCAATTTCCACAAATAGATCATGGACCATTGTGAAATTTTGATAGTGTTTTGTCAGCCTGTTTTTCTTTGCATTCCTGGGATTTTAATGGAGGAGACAAAGTGTCTCGTTTGGTTACACTGATGAGATGACAAAAAATTTGCAAATAGCAGTGAGATAATTTGTGAATGGTACTGAAATGGTTTGGGTTAAGATTTTTATGGAGTTCTGGGAAAGGGGAGAGAAAAAGTTTAATACAATAGCTATAAAGTTAAAAGGGGGTTAAAATATAATTTTTTAATATATATTCTTTTTTTGGCTTATCAAAAAATATATACATATTCTTTTTTTGGAGATTTCAAAAAGTTGAATTGTTTTATGTGTTTTGTTTGGAAGTTTGGAAAGTTGTAATGATTAGGTAATGATTAGATGAAAAAGTTAAAATTTAAAAATTTGAAATTGCAAAATGTTTGTATTTGAATGGTATTTGACCTATCAAAAATAAGTATTTGAATGGTATTTGGATGTCAAAAACTCCATGTGCAATTACTTTTGCGTACTCCTTGTGTGTTTCACTGTTGTAATTGACTGCATCATTTTTTTAAAATATAAAATAATGTTTTGGCCAATCACCGTGCAGTGTGCAAGGAGTGTGCAAGAATTATCTTCATTACGTATAAAAGAAAACTAGTTCTGAATGGTGTGGCATTAAGTTAGCTTCAAGTTGAGGTTCATCTGTAATCGCTCTTTAGCTTATGAGAAATAGTCATAGGAATTAACTTTTTTTTAATATGCCAGTGCTTTGATGCACTCATAATTTTAATTTTTTGAGTACATCAAACCACGTAAATATGCTTGTGAAATGGTCAGTCTCTCTACTTAGTGTGTACTAGATAAGGCTGTTGCTGTTCTTAGTTACATATATGTTCATCTCACTGCACAAATGTTATGTTGTGATCATCATATGTGTGGTTTTCTAAAACATATGCGCATTGTGTTTTGTATTATTTGAACTTATAAAAAAAAATTGTGTTATGTATTTTTTGACGTCGTGCTATTTGATTAACAGAACAAGAAAGAAAGGAAAAAGGTGAGAGAAGTGGGGCTCTTGAAGAAAGACCCTGAAACTCTTAGGGAGCAAATTGAGAAGTTGGAAATGATGAGTAAGCCATGTTCTGTTTGATAATCTCCTATTTGATAACCGTGACATTTATTGTCATTTATTTAAAAAAATGTCATTTTTAAATTATAAGATGATTATCAGAAAACAATCAGAATTTCTTGCATGAGAACATAATGCATAATACGGATTAGATTATGCCAATTGCTTGTGTGTCTCATCATACACAAAAGACTGCTAATATGCAACTTCATGTGTGTTACTAATTGGTGCAGAGGCTGATGGTGCTTTGGACAAAGCAAGAAAACACAAGAAGAGGCAACTAGAGGACACATATAACCTTGTTTTGAAAAAGAGGAAGGTATAGTCACACGTGAGATTTTCTTACAAATTCCTTGCAACTTTTCTCTCTTGCATCAGTGGAAATGTCATATGTGTTGGTTCTCATCGATTATGCTTTACGTATACTTTTATCGAGGGAACAATTTACTTAGTACTTATAGAAAAAAATAATTTACTCCAATTTACTTGGTACTTAATAGAAAAAAATAATTTACTTAGTTTCCATATTTCTAAGGTACCCCTGAAAACTTGCCAATCATAATGTTCATATCCAGTTCATTGCATATTGAAAAAGTACCAGGGTGACTTTTTTTCTGATGAAAAAGAACCAGGATGGCATGTAATTGGTGAATGAAGAGTAGTCATGGCAGCATTCAAGGAAGTCTTCAGTCATAACAGCACTCATTAATCATTATCTAATCACTATTCTTTGTACTATTTACCAAGTCATGAAATGGTAATATTGATGTGATTAAAATTGATGAGCACAACTCGGGGGAGAAAACTGAAGGTCACCATGGGGTGTTTGTTAGGGGTATTTTAGGAATCATCAGGCATGGTTAGAAAGGGCAGTAAAAAGTGTCTTCTGGCTTCCCTCTTATAATTTTTTTTTTTTTAACGGGCTATGCGTAGGTATCTTTGGTTAAGTACAAGGGGTTTGATAATTAAAGTTTCTATCTTGAGTCCCATAGTTCATGGTTTCAAGCCTTGGCTAATTGCTGGAAATCACCAAAAGAAAAAGTGCTGAGAGAATTCCAGACCTGCAAACAAGATATGTAACTATTAGACTATAGATTTGACATCTTTCTTCGTTTTGCCCTTTATCAGTTTGGATTTATGTAATGCTTCTAGGTTACATCAAACTCTGATTTATTCAGTCTAATTAACTGAATTCTTGTAAAGGTTAAGCGATTTTATTTTCTTGTAACTGAGAGGATTTATCTATTTTTTTAAGGAAAAGGGTCTAATCTTCAGCGTGTAATCAATTGGCACTTCAAGCAACGATCTTATTGTTGTTGCATGTCAAACTAGTTTTGACTTGATATATTTATGCAACTTATCAGCATTGATCGTCTGTACCTGATGATCACATACTTCCTCTTTGACAGGAATATGAAGAGAAAATGAAGGAGAAGGGTGAGGCCCCTGTTATGTTTAGGTGAAGAAGCAAATCACTTCCTAATTTACTTCTGTCCATGTGGTTGGATTTTAGATTTAATGTCTGTTTGTTTTAATTTACAAACTAAGCTTATCTTCTGCTCAGCCATTTGGGACCTCCTCGAAGACGGACAACTGCAGAAGAAGAGGAAAAAGTCAAGCATCCAAAGCCTGAAGTAAGATCTGTCTTGTGAAGAACATTTCAGTTCTTTTCTGCTTGCCCTTGAACCCGCACTCACCTGATTTGTGGCTGCAGGACTCTGTTTACTATCATCCCACGCTGAATCCAACTGGTGCCCCACCACCAGGAAAGCCTCCCATGTATAAATCATCAATAGGCCTGTCCCTTTTCTCTGCATTCCTTCTTTCTTCATTAAATTTTATGTTGATATTTTCAGTTTATTTTCTCTCTTTCTCTCTCTCTCTCTCTCTGATTATGCTTTTGAATTGAACTGTAGGGCCTAGAATTCCCTTGTCTTCTGCTTCATCCAGTGCTTCTGCATCCTCATCAAAGACAGAGTTAGAAGATGCTGATTTAGCTGCACCTCCTCAACCTCCACCTCCACCACCTCCCCCCTTGCCAGATAGTGAAACCATCGACTCTGGGGATGGCTCTGCTAAACCTCCATCTTTGCCTCTACCTCCTCCACCTCCAATGCCCCCAACGCCTGCCCCACCAAACTTGGTTATGCCATTACCTGCACCACCTTTGCCACCGCCACCACCACCTCCTGGCCCCCCACCAAAAGAGCAAGTTGCAAATCGCCCTTTACCTCCTCCACCTCCTCCACTCCAATTGTCTGCTCTGCCACCTCCACCTGGTACCAGTGGAGGTGAAAAGGAGACACACCAACCTGCACTGTTAGACGGCCTGAAGTCCAAGGAGCAAGCTCAGGTAAGCTAGTCTTCATACTTTCTGGGATTCCGTCTATCACGAAATGCCTAAGATTGTTGGAAAAGAGGTTAGCTATCCTAAAAAAGAGAAAAAAAAAAGATTGTCAGAGAAGAGATGGATCACACCTTGCTAAGTAGACTTGCTCTCGTGAAATTTGGAATGTCAATCGACAGGATTGATCTCTTCTTGGTTTTCAGGCCCAAAAAAAGTTTATGATTGGCTGGAAATCTAACTCTATGACTTAATCGTAGTTATTTCAAGTTGTACTTGATAGTGATAATATCTCCTTTATAGGTGCCTGCTGTACTTCCTCCTCCCCCGCCTGGGCTGCCACCGAAATCAAGTAACCAGTCAGAAGGTGCACCATCTAATGCTGATACCATTAACTTTTCAGCAACTCAGGATCTCTCAAGAATGGTTCCACCCCCACCCCCTCCACGCCACCAACCTCCACCTGGACCCACCCTGCTCCCAACTTTACAGCCTGATGTATTACCCCCAGGAATATCACGGCATCCCCCACTGCTACCTCCTCCAGATATGCGGCCTCCATTACCTGGTCCTGGGCTTCCTGGTTTAGCAGGTCCCCCTGGAGTTATGCATCCGCTAATGCAAAGGCCTCCATATGGTCCTCCCCCGATGATGAGACCACCACTTCCACCTGGTCCTCCACCTACCTTCCAAGAAGATGAGCATGCTTCTAATAGGCCATCTGCTCCTCAGAAACCTTCATATATCAAATCTGCTGCATCTACTGTTGTTAAGAGGCCTCTAGCTCAGCACACTCCAGAACTTACAGCTATGGTTAGTTGGTTCTCCTTTGTTAGTTATAAGTCCAAATTTTCCACTTTCTTGTAGTAATGTGTTTGCATCCTACTGCCAAAACAAAGGCAATAATGTGGGGCAACGAGCCCAACTAATTTGAGGCAATTAAAATTGATAAAAAGACAATAAAAAATTGCACATATGGAGAAGTTCCAATAATTCTTGCTATTCCATCTCCGTATCACACATGCGGGAGAATAAACATCTTGTGTCTATGGATTTGTGGCTTTGATAATTTACAGGCCTATAAGATGTTTTAATCTGAATGTGTATCATTACGAATGATCCACAATTATTAAATTACACCATTAAACTTGTGGCATAAGGGATAGAGGACAATATTTTACATGTATGAAGAGGCACAATATCAGTGGATTAGGAAGTTTGTCACCGCAATTTTCAATACAAGAGCATTGGCATATGGTGAAGTGTTCTAAAAAGCATAGCAAGGTGAGCGATTTTGAATAAACTTGTTCCAAAGCCATATAGTTTTTTATTAAATTTATTTGCAAGCTTATTGAAACACACTGCTGATGTAAAAAGCTTCCACATCGGCTTACATAAGAATGATCGGTAATTTAATATCTTTTTCATGAATTCAATGGGTCATACACTAAGTACCTAATCTAAATGTGTGATTTCTGCATATAAAAAAAAATTGTCAATTTTACTGGTTATGCACTCAACTACCTAATCTAGTAATGGTATAAAATGGCATCTGTGTGGGGAGATGACATGGGTTAAAAAATTCCTTATTCAAGTTCTAATCCCGTTTGTCTGGCTTGATATTTGAACTTCAATTATTTGAACTTTCATTGTGATATACCCTCCATTACTCAAGCTTATTTTGAATCTGAGCTCAGGTTCCTGCATCTGTTAGAGTGAGGAGAGAAACTGCTGCCCCGAAAGGAAAGCCAAAATCATCAGTCACAAGTGCTGCAATGGTCAGTGGGCCAACTGGTCCTACTGTCGTGAAGCCAGAACCAGCAAACACATCATCAGCACCAAAGAAACAGAGCATTGATGACTCATATGTGGCTTTTTTGGAGGATATGAAAGCGCTTGGGGCACTTGATGGTTGAGATTATTGTAGTAGCTGGGGAGAAGGTGCAAGGAATATAGAGGAGGCACACATTTAATCAAAATGAAACCAAGTGTACATGTTACTGTATTTGATCTGGGGAATGGCAGCTTTATTCATTGTTGCCAGTAGCCTCTGTTTGCTTTGGTGCTGTTTCATTGGAGAACCTCTCTTGTACCCTGTGGTAATTAATTTCTCTGACTGCTTTGTTTTAAAAATCTTTAGTTCTGAGAAAAATGTGTAACTACTAGAGCTGATATCCATTTCTAGAATGATAGGTTATGTAAGCAAATTCAAGGCTGTATTACAACTGAACTAGGAGATAATGACAGTCATGCTTTTGATAAATAATCAAGACATACTTTTCCCCTCTCTCCCTCTCCAGATTGTCGATAGATGCCAAAGATACAAACTTATGATCTCCTGTCTGTGGATGAGAAAAAATAGGAAATGGTTCTTATCTGAATATGTTCCACATTCTGACGTCTCCAATCAAGTATTCTTGTCTGATCAAGAAAGATGTGGCTGACATTCAACTGTTCAATAATTATTTGGGATTGTTGGATCCAAAATCTTTCTAGATAGTAGACATAACGGATGAAGTGCCCTTTTGTACTTAAAATTGAGTACGGTTTTGAAGGGGTTTGAAATCCAGTCGAATTTAGAAGACAAGGGGTGTTTCTTTCTCTCATTTAAATTGTGCCATGAAACATGCAGAGGTAAAAAAGAAAGGAAAAATTCCTACGACTTTTGAGTTATTGACTGCTGCAGGTTTGATAATTGCTGCCTGTCTCCATGGTATTGGCATTAAAGGCAATGCCAACATTGGTGGTAAAATGCTCGTAACTAAAAAAGTCAAATGAAAAAAAATTGTTGCTGGAACTCATAAAGAGGAGACCACCACGGATGATCATTGAAAAGTCAACTTTGGAGGACAGCCGACAGATGCAACCGATGGCAATCTAGCTACTGGTTTCATTATGAAGAGATTGAATGGGAATATATATCAGAAAGAAAGAATACTGTCTCGGTCAGTTGCATAAGTGTGGAGCCCTTGAGATCTTTTTATCAGCTGAATGCAACAAACAAGATATAGACAAAACTACTGATCAAGGGTAGGGGACTCTTAAATTAGCATTGATTGCATTATAAAGTCAATTCTAATTAAAATATATTTAAAAAAAAAAAAAATGAAACCATGTCATTTTTTTTTTCTCTTAAACTAAGTTACTTTAAAAATATTTACAAGTTGTTATAAACTTTTTAAAATGACGTCGTTGCGTTTTAAGAATAAATTATTTCTCTCGACTCGTGTATCTGTGTCTCACATGCTTCTCTCTTATGGCAGATGCCCCCAAGGACTCATCTACTTGCCCGTCATCCTGGCGGGGGCCCATCCAAGCAGGCCGAGGCTCGACGGCTAATCTCAGCCCCTAACCCATGCGAGTGAGAGTAGATATTAATGCAATCATTTGATTGAAAATATTGAGTAGGACTTAAAAGAATTCCATTTAACAGAATATTCTAAGAATTCTAAACACGAGCATTGTGACGCCCTTAAAATATTATGGTCAGACTGAAAGCAAGTTAGTGTTAGCGGTTCAATTTGAGTCAAGCTATATTTTTGGTGTAACAAATAGAAATGATCTCTTCAATTTTTGTATGAATTTAAGAAATTCAAGTGGGATAAAGATAAACACATTAAATGAATTTTCCATTACTTATTATTATTCTTGTAAATTTTCTGAATAACTTTATAGACTCAATAAATATTATATACTCTATTTTATACATTTATTTTCTTCATTTAAAGCCACAAAATACCAAAAAAAAAAAAAGTTGAGAAAACCTTAATTCTTGAGAGTCGATGTTAAAGTCAAAAGCAAGCTCTTCTGCTTAAGGTTAGAAGTAATTGTGTTTTATTTTTATTTTTATTTTTAGGTTAAGCTTCATAATAGTTGGCTTTATTTTTTCTTCAGTTTCTCATAACTAAGGAATGATTGGTTTTCATCTACACAACTATGCACTAAATTAACCCAATTAATGAATTGGACCGTACAATAAAGATTTTACAAGTTGATCTCTATCTCTCTAATTGAATTGATTTCAATATTTAATTACAGCTTATTCTTTTCGACATTATGTTGCTACACTCTTGTACCAAACCAACATATATTTACTATATTTTCTTTTTTCTAAGCAAATCAGATTTAAAATTTCATTGACTTTCATGTTCGTGATCACCTAAGCAACTTATACGTACATGCAACATAAACAAAACTACAAAGCATATTCTTAATTTGACTTTAAATTATTATCACATCCAATGAATGTAATAATAATAATAATAATAATAACTTAACAAATGGTTTTTTTTTTTTTTTAAAAGGAAGATACTGTTGCTCAAATTTTATTAAAATCCTACTATTTTTTGGTGAAAAATTATTGTGTTTACAAAACAATAGCTATACAAAAACAAATCAACTTAATAGAAAAAAACATTATATCAATCAGCTGAAGTAACTTCATAGCATGGCCATGATCTATGTAAGTTTCTTTGAAAGCAATAATTTTTATGAGTAAAAGGTATTTTGTGCCTATCAAATACCCCAGCTTGTTCATCTAAAACCTGTTTAGGAAGTTGAAAAAAATAGAATGATGAAATGAAATCCATACATCTATTTTATAATATGTTCTACAATCAATTAAAATGATAGTGCTGCTTAATTAAGTGCTAATTCTTTTTTAAATTTCAAGTTTTGATTCTACATAAATAGCATTCATTTTAAATAGATTTATGAAAATCATATTCAACATTACTTAAAAAAATGAGAAAATAAAAAATTATTTATTACCTTTTTTTAATAGAAATTATTTAAAATTCGTTAAATGGTCTAGGGTTATTATAATTAAAAGATGTATAAACATTACTAGCTTTATAGCTTTATAGTTGGCCAAATAACGAACCAAATTGTCGTCACAAGCTGTTAACTTGGGGTTACATTTGATAAGAAAACTAAAATCAATGGCATAATTTTAAATACAGAATATACGGGGTCTATTACATAAACCCCAGGGCCCAAGATTGACCTTCTCAAGTTCCCACTCCCAGCACACCGAGAAAGTCAACAAAACAGATCACAGAAGCAGAATCCGACGGCGTTTGTACTTGCAAACTGCAAATTATCTAGTCTTCCCACAACCACCAATGGATGAGACGAGACGGGGGCCCACTTTCGCCTGGTTACTTTCACTTTCGTTTTCGTTTCCTCCCATTTCCATCTCTGCAATCTATAGAACACAATTTTCTTGCACCAAAATCAAGCCAAGAAGCTCCTATCTTCTTCGCTTTCTGCCTTCATTTTCAAAAGTTACAGCGACCTTTCCCTTAAAAATTCTGAGCAGAGCTTGACCCAGATGTTATTGTAATATTTTGGCGCTGGAAAAACTTGTCCGACATTGTGATGTTCCTTATATTTCTCTAGAAGAGCATGACTTTAACATAAAACCTCAATACTTATATTATGAATGTGTTGTGGGCCAATCTTATCTTTGTTAGTTTGTCCTATTATTTATGTCACGGTTGCCATTTGAAGGCTTTTTTTAATGTCTTTTTTGGGATGCAAATGCAAGTGGGTTTTCATTCATATTTGAACGTTTGGCATGTTTTCAGGCTCGTGTTTTTTGGTGTTGGGTTGCAGTGGAAACTCTGAACCCACATGGGCAATCAATATGAGCGTAAGGTATATTAAAACAACCAAGATCTATCCAGGTTCTTATGGTGGCAAAAACCAGACGATAATCTTCTCAACCACCCAATTTATTTAATTAGTTTGAATAAAGAATTCCTGAAAGTCAACTTGACTGTTCCACTTGCTGCCTCCATCCTTTTCCCATATCTTTATTTATTTATTTTTTCTTGGATCCAGTAGCTGAGCTCTATCAATATTCAATATTTAATTGAACGTGTATTCTTCATTTTATGGAGTTGAAAATAATGGACTTTTCTTCTGGAAGCTAAAATTTACCTATACAGAGAGAGTTGTAAAGAAAGGAATTCCCTCAAGCTGAATAAAGAAAGTATGAAGTTTTGGAGAGGGATGTAGATGGGCCAACATTCGACAGCTAAATGAAGTACCAGGACTTGTTTATGGGCAACATGTTCAGCAGTCAGAAAGACTCACTTTCGTATATAATCTCCATCTGTTTCAGAAAGTTAGTCCCGTACCATTGCTACTTTAGACTCTTCCGGAGTTCATTTCAGAGAGGGATGTAATACTAAAATATCTGCTACTCTATATCTGTCTACTAAAGATGGGACGAGTTCTTGCAACTACCCTCCTCTCTTGTACCTTGCTCCTGTTTTTTGTTCCTTCATTTTCACTTCCTTTATGCATCAATTCAAGTACGTTTTTTTCTCACACTTCTCTCTTTTTCTTGGGGGTTAAATTTCTGATTTTAGACCTCTCTGTCTTATGTTTGAATATCTATCTTCTAAACTGACTTGTCGTTTCTATTCTATTAATTTGATTCGTATAGCGGCACCCTTCACCCTGAACGCCACTCTAAAATTTTGTTCTTACAATGGAAGCTCGTGCTGCAACTCCGCAGAAGATTTACAATTACAGAAGCAATTCCAAACCATGAATATCTCTGATCCTAACTGTGCTTCCGTTGTGAAATCAATACTCTGCGCGGTAACTTTTTATATTTATAGATAAATAGTTATATAAATGTTTTTACGACTTCCAAACTTGATTTATATGGCCCTTTCTTGATAAAATGTGTGGCATGGCACTCTTGAAAATTTCATCCTAAATTCGTATTGCAACAATTTGAAAGTCCTGTTTTTTCTTTCCCCTTGTGAACATTCGATGTTGGTCTGTTGTTCCCTTTTCATGGCCAATTTATAACTTTCCATTTGGATGAATAGAAGTTGTCATTCGTAATAAAGTGTTGTGTTGCATAATCCCTTCTTGAGATGTTTCTTTTGTAGTACATATTTGGTTTTCACATACCTTCTTGTTGTTGTTATACGCATCAATTCTTCATTTATTTTGTGGTGAATATTTCTGACTTGTATTATTGCTCTGTCATCATGATTTGTAGAGATGCGATCCATTTTCAGCTGAGCTATTTACAGTTAGTTCTACGCCCCGGCCAGTTCCTGTACTTTGCAACTCCACTGTTTCAGAGAATTCATCCCAATCTAGCCAAGCAGCAACTAACTTCTGCTCCAGTGTATGGGATACATGCCAAAATGTGTCTTTTGTGAATTCTCCCTTTGCCCCTTCACTAAAAGGTCAAGCTGGATTACCTGCCAATTCCAATGCTAGCAAACTGACCCAGTTTTGGCAATCAGAAACTGATTTCTGCAATGCATTTGGTGGGGCTTCAAGTGATGGATCGGTATGTTTTGATGGGCAACCTGTTATGCTAAATAACACTGAAACTCCTAGCCCTCCACGTGGCTTGTGCCTTGAGAAAATAGGAAATGGATCTTACCTCAACATGGCTGCTCATCCTGATGGGTCCAACCGTGCATTTTTTGCTAACCAGCAAGGTAAGATTTGGTTGGCAACTATTCCTAAACAAAGAGAAGGAAGCACATTGGAGCTTGATGAATCCGATCCCTTTTTAGATCTAACTGATGAAGTATATTTTGATACTCAATTTGGGATGATGGGTATGGCATTTCATCCAAACTTTGCACAAAATGGGCGATTCTTTGCTTCCTTCAATTGTGATAAGGTTAAGTGGCCAGGATGTATTGGAAGATGTTCATGTAACTCTGATGTTGGTTGTGATCCTTCAAAGCTAGAACCTGATGGTGGTGCCCAGCCATGCCAGTATCAATCTGTTGTTGCAGAGTATACTGTTAATGGCTCCTCAGCCCAGCTTTCTTTGGTACAAATTTCTACGTTCAACTTTGAAGTTGTTGATTAAACTCAAATGATTTCTGAATAACTCTTGATTCTTTTGCAGGCAACGAATGCCAAACCAACAGAAGTGAGAAGGATATTTACAATGGGCCTTCCATTTACGTCTCATCATGGAGGGCAGATACTCTTTGGACCTGCTGATGGATATTTGTACTTCATGATGGGAGATGGTGGTGGTACAGGTGATCCTTACAATTTTGCCCAAAACAAGAAGTCAGTGCTTGGAAAGATTATGAGGCTTGACATAAATAGCGTACCCAGTAAGTATCACAGCATAGAATCTTTGTGCATTTAGCTCTTTTTTTTTTTTCATCTGTTACTAAAACCAATCTGCTGTCTTTTTCATAACTTCCTCTCAGATCTCAATATATACTCTTTTTGTTCTGATATTGATCCCTTATCAAGGCTAAGAAATCAATGATCCCTCCAATTTGTTTGCCCTATTAAGAACCACAAGAATTATTGTGAAAGACCTGTCTGCTTTCACGCTTCTATGGTGGTTGAATAGATTGAACTTTTTTCCTTTTCTGTATAAAGTAGCATGAATCAGGAGCTGGTTTACTTGCATATATATTTTTTTCACTCATCCCATTTAATATCTTTCCAGGCACTGAAGAAATTGATAAACTTGGTCTATGGGGAAACTATTCTATTCCCCCGGATAATCCCTATAAGGAAGATACAGCATTGCAGCCTGAAATATGGGCTTATGGATTAAGAAATCCTTGGCGCTGTAGTTTTGATTCAGAAAGGCCTTCCTACTTCATGTGTGGGGATGTTGGGCAGGTTTGAGATATTTCTCTTTCAATAGTCTTTGTGGGAATTTACTCTGCTATTGTTGGTAAACAAGACAGCCCGTTAAGTGAACTCAAAGTGCCTCTATTTCAAAAGCTTTTTTTTTTTTATCTTTTTAAAAAAAAAAAAAAAAAAACATTATCGCTGAAGCCCTCAAAAGAACACAGACTGAGACTTCTTTTGTGTTCATGTACGTGTTAGATGACAATGGTTCTTTAATCAATCTTTTAAGCAATACTGCCAACAGTTGTAACTTTGAGGCATATCACTCAGAAGTATTAAAAATCTCTTAGAGAAGTTAATTTGTTAGAAAATAGAGGTAACTGTCGGAATGAAGCAAAAGTTTGATTGAACTTCCACTCCACCGGTGGATTTGCTAGTTTTATTTTTTGAAGTGCCCACTCCCCAAAACACATAAAAACAAAGGCTGGGGGGTAAAAGATTCCAAGAATTTTGAGAAAAAAATGACAGCTTCTAATTATATGTAGGGGAAATGTCGAATTGTAACCTTAGAATGATTTCTGTACCAGTGGAACATATGGATTAACTAGCTTAGTCTTGTTTATCAACGTCTTCAAATGGCATTACAAAGATCTGAGCTATTTCTTACCTTTTTTGCTTACTCTCCGTGGTGTTTGGGGTTGCACGTTAAATTTGTAATCATCATGCATCTTTGTTTAATTTTTAACTTGTCTGTTGAAAGGCTGTACAGAAGGAAACGAACCCAAGAATGTGTTAAATAGTTTCTGAACAACATGTCAAACATTTTCTATCACCTGCAGGATAAATATGAAGAGGTGGATCTCATCACTAAGAATGGAAACTATGGTTGGCGTGTTTATGAGGGCCCCCTTTCATACACTCCTCCTGAGTCACCTGGGGGCAATACAACTTCAAGCTCCATAAGCCCAATTTTTCCAGTAATGGGATATTTTCATTCTGATGTAAATAAGAAAGAAGGGTCTGCATCAATCACTGCCGGCTATTTTTATAGGTCTACGACTGATCCTTGCATGTATGGAAGGTAATTAAGCTTTTCTAATCTTTGTACCATAGTGGATGAGACTTTTATTTGTTTTTCTAGATATGACCAGTCGAAGAGCCTCCTAAGTGTAATGACATTGTTGAGAAAGGTACAAAATCTATGATTGTCAGCCAAGAAAATAAAAACAATGAAGGTTGTTCTTAGGACTACCATGATGATGTTATGATCATGGGAGTTAAAAGTTTAACTAAATTAGTATCCAACATTTCTAAAGATTTTGGAACAATGGTTGGGTCTATAATAATTGGTATTAGAGTAGGAACTACATCACAGGTTCAAGTTATGGAGGGGTGGATCTATAGGCTAGATTAAAATGCTTTGGTACTATGTATGGACTTAGTGTTAAGTCATTGAATACTGATAGATGAGTGGAGCCACCAAAAGGAAAAGGGCCACCACCAAATCAGTGTAGATAGAGTGGATTGCGGTGGACCTCAGATTTAGAAGCGTGATGGAATGTTATGATCTCGAGGGTTAAAAGCTTAATCAAATTAGCATCCAATAGTTCTAGGACTTTTGGATCAATGGTTGAGTCTTTAACAGATGACCTTTGCAATAATCTTGATCCTTGGTAACAAGTTGCTTGATCTCAATTTTTGCAGGTACTTGTATGCAGATTTGTATGCAGCTGCCCTGTGGGCTGGCACCGAGTCTCCACAAGACAGTGGGAACTTTACCTCTACTGAAATTCCTTTCAGTTGTGCAGCTGACTCTCCTCTACCATGCAGCTTGTTGCAAGGAAGTTCTCTTCCTTCTTTGGGTTATATTCTTTCATTCGCAGAGGACAACAATAAGGATATTTTTATCCTTGCCAGCAGTGGTGTTTACAGAGTCGTCAGCCCTAGTCGTTGTAATTACACTTGCTCAAAGGAAAATGTCACAACTGTTGCTAGCCCAGCTCCTTCTCCCCCTAATTCTCATGCAAGCCAGTTGAGCAACCCATATAACAATTTAGTGCTCCTTTTTGCTTCTTTGTTGTTGCTTTTGCTGGGTTTTGTCTAGAATATTGCATGTTTTGATGTTATGTAGAAAGAGGCAGTGCTTTGTTACAATGGCATAAGTTTGTACTATGTGACCTTTTTTTTATTAATCTTTTTCTTTGCTTTGCTATGTGACTTCATTTATCTCTTTGTACAACAAGACTGATCAAATAAAATTTAAGTTGGCCTTTAGATTTTCTGGATTTGTATATCAAATTTTCTTCCAGAGGTAAATTCTTTATATTTGGATTGCAAAACTGCAAGTCTCAGAGAAATAGATGCAGGAAAGGTGCTTCTTTTACAAGTAGATCTTATTTTTATTAACCTCTTCAGGTATATGAATTAAGATATCGGATTATAGTATCAACAAAATCTTAAAGCAATTGTATAAATTACAATCTCTCTGTCTCTCGCTGTTTTTTTAGCTATCTAATTGACATGATCTTGGAATAAGGATCCAAATCTTCAAAGCATCTTTCATTTAACAATGCTCACTATAATTTGTGAGTTGACTTCTGATCCGGCGATGCTTTGCTGGTCCAACTCCTGGTTTTTATGAACCAAATCTGTGACACATGAAAAATCTTCTTCCACATCTACAACATGCATTCCAACAACTCCTTATATATATATATATATATATGTGTGTGTGTGTGTGTGTGTGTGTGTGTATACGAAGTACTTGTTGTTAAAATGTTCACGATTTTATTGTATTTAGAATAACGATTCAGAGAATATTTTGATAACTCTATCAAACATACATAAATAAATTATATTATGGAGTTCTTTTTGCAAAAAAAAAGAAGAGAGACTGAGAGATATATCTGTTTATTTATTTTTTGATAGAGATAGAGATGAAAGTTGAAAATTTAATAAACTATTATTAGAATATATTTTTTTAATTTTATTTTTGTTTTAAAATTTAAAAAGGTTTAATTATTTATTTTATTTTATATAAAAAATTTAATAAATTATAATAATAAAATAAAATTGGTCGATCTATCCTATGAAAACAAACTAGGCCAACTCATTATTAGATACATTACCTTTATAGATTGGACTTTCAACTTCATCATTGCTCTTTGAAATCCAATCTCAACAGTAAGGGGAAGGTTTGATTAATCCAAGACATTAAGTAATTTACTATCAAGAAAATGTTTATGAACATCATCATGAGATTGTCTAGAGTACATAAATGAATTTCCGTTGACTTTTTGTTTATTCATTTAGCAAAAGTATATTTGAGTATTCAATTTATCATCACACCTATTACACAACTGATGCACAGTGATAGAGTCAAGAATTTATTTTAGAGAGCTAAGTAAAATTAAAATAAAATATATAAAATATTTTTGGTTATATTTTTATACAGTTTTTATGCGATATAGAACAATCTGACGATAAGATCTATAATAAAAATAAAATATGTTTAATACAATTTATGTATTAAAAAAATATATAATATGTCGAGAATATTTTATCATAATAAAAATATATTAAAAATACATTAAAAATTATCGAACTTCTTTTTTATTGTTTTATCTACAATAAAAACATATCATCATGTTATTATATCATTTTATTTTATATAAGATATATTTTATTTTTAAATTAGATTAAATTTTGTGGAGAAAAGCTAAGATAATTTTTAAAGAGAGGGTCAATATAAGATAAAATTAATATTATCCTATTAAATTATAAAAAACAAATATATATTATTATTTTTTAATTATTTTTTTTTTTGATGGGGCGGGGAGGGGGGCATGGGGCATGGCCCATTGGCCCTCCTGCCCCAACGTGGTTCCGTGCTGCGGTTGCGGAAACCTATTAAATCAGTAAATATAAAAAAGTATTTATGATATAACTTTTCCAATAACAGTAATGGATTCATTTATCTATTGCAGAGGTAAAAGAAAAAGAGAAAGATCACCGAATTAATACAAGCTAGAAACCAGTTAATTTGGTTCAAGTTAATTAGGTCCTGCTTGTTTGAAGAACCAGTAGTCCTGTGGAACAAGAACATATATTTCTAAGAAAGCCATTAGTAATTAAAAAAAGTTTTCAAAGAATGACAAGTTCTTTTGGCAGCATTCACCCAAGTTTTTGTAGGTTGAAACCAGTTTGCATAAAACAGGAATAAATTGACAAACCGATTAATGTAAAAATAACTTAATTTCTAATTTAAAACATAAATATCTTACCAAAAAAAGAAGCTCGGAATTTCTAGATATAGATCTAGCTATGTGTGTGTACTAGAATAATATTATACTGAATTTAACTAAGATCTTCTAAAGATGCAATAAATATTAAAGAGAAAAATATCTAAACCTTTACTTTAGATATTATATATATAGGATTTGAAGAACTCCTACATATAGTTATAGATCGAACAACTTAGCACCGAATTAACTATAGAAGGCAGACCGGGAAGGGACAGGAGGAGTTCTATCCAAAAGAGATGACAAAAGAGTGTCCCACATGGCACATAAATACAAAATTAAATTATATGTAAACTCGGGGACACCTGGTGTCATCTCTCTTGCGACAGAGCTCCACCATATAAACCCTCATTTCATTTATATAAGCTTTGCTTGGCTTTAGCAGTCTCAAACACAGCTGAAAGACAAGTGTACGTTGTGGGTAGAACAGCATGGACTTTAGAATAAATGGCAAGTGTGTTTCTGAGAGGATTACTACTACTAGTAGTGGTGTGTTGGAAAAGGAGTTTTTGGTGGCCTCATTTGCAGAGCTTAAGCTTCCATATATAGACGACATTCTTACATAGAATCAGCATCTAATTAAATAACTGAAAAATGGAATAGTACGGGAAAGGGAAGGAAACAAAAATCTCCCATTTGTTTTAGAAATAAGGTCATTCATTTCTAATTATTTTCTGTAGAGGTGTTAATGTCTATGAGTTGTGTTCGTATCGTGTCAAGATATATATTATAATATTGAGTCAACTTGAATTCAATTCATTAAACTTATTGTGTCAAAATATCAAATTCTAACATAATGCATTAACATAATGAGTTGACACGGCATGACCTATTAATAAATACTATGAAATAGGTTAACAAAATACTATCTAACACGTTTCAACCGTTTAAATATATGGGTTGAACAAATCTGAAAATTAACCCGTTTAATTTGATTAAGTCTAGTATAATTTTATATAGATGTTAAAATCATAGCTTCTATAAAAATTATAAAATTAACTACAAGTCTAAAATTAAAATCCAAACAATAAAAATATCAAAATTAAAATTCTAATAATTTTATTTTTAAGTATAAAGGTGTAATTGTAACTTTAACTTTTTTAATGGATCATAATGGATTTTAACGGGTTAACCCATTATCAATATGTTAAGTAATTGTGTCGTAACGAGCTAATTCATTTTGACCTAAACTTGTTAAAATTAAATTTAGATATATTATTATGGTCTCGTATTCGTATTGAATTAATAATTGTGTCACGTACTACGGCCCATAATTTTCTGCCTGCTTATTTTCACTCCTGCTAACATCCTTTGTGGATTTGACGCGGCAAGATGATCTTGCTAATGATAGTGATTAAGAATGGTGGAAAAATATTAAGAAAATAACCGTGGGAAACTCACAAATCAGGAACAAACAAAGAGTTGACTTGCTGCTTCTGTTAATCAAATCAATTAATATATAAAGAACCCATTTTGGAACATTCTTCCGCCTTAATTTTAAAGTTTTTTTTTTATTGCTTTTTCATTCATTCTCTCACTGCATATAGTTTTTTCTTTTTTTAATATTATCTTAGGTAGCAGTTATTTAGAGGATAAAGTAGGTATCTTTCACTTTTGTTTTTTTAATAATTATCAACTCAGAAATGCTTATTGCTTAAGAAATATAACTACCAGCTAGATCTTGCTTTTAACAATGTCGATAACAGTACTTCTTCTTGGAGTAGTGCCACAATACCTAAGAATTAATTAGCTCGAATAAAGAAAGGGAAGAGTCTTATTTTGAGTTTCCTCACAAAGCATTAATATAATCACTAAAGAATGATATAACGGAGAGATCTTCTCTCTCTTTAAAACCCCTCTATCACCTCTCTTTAGAGTAAATCTAAAAGAACCCCTCTTGAGGGGGGAGGAGCTTCGACTCCTCCTCCATTTATCTTACCTATTTCATCTTTTCCTTCTCTTATATATATATATATATATATATATTTTTTTTTTTTCGACTTTTTTGTATTTTTTTCAAGCCAAGCTAGAAGTGGCATTAGGATTGGTTTCCGGTAATCTCCGACCACCACGCACCCCACCATGAATTTTGCCATCCGCTGATCTACCAGACTACCGAATGGTGTGCCAAAAGCAGTGGAGCATGGCCTTCACACGCTGTGTGTCGTAAGCACGTGGCCTCTACGCGCCGTCATCCCAAGAGCTCCACTGCCCCCACGCGTAGTGTTTCTAGGTTCAGCGACAGCAGTTGTTTGTAGGGTGGAATCGTCGGTTTTATTAGGGTGGCGTGTGCCTCATGCGCCATGTCAGCCCCCTGTCTTGTTTTTTTTTTTTTTTTTTTTTTCTAGTGTGTTTATGTTAGTTTAGTTTCCTCCAATGTTGAAAATCGATTTATTTCGATTTTTCCCATGTTGCTTGTTTTTTGTGTATTTTTCTATGTTAGTTTTATTTAAATAATTTGGATTAGAATACATGTATTTGCCCTCTCCTCTTCTAGAGGATGTGAGCTAGCTACCTCTCATCCTGTTTACAGGAAGGGGTTGGGTTTTTCCTCCCTCTCCTCTTTTGAAGGATGAGTTTGTTCTAATCCATTTTCTTCTGTAGAAAGTGGCTTGTACACTCTCAAACAAACTTCTGTTTGTCAGTTGAGAGTTTTTCAGAAGTTAAGACAATGCCAGTTGTGTGCGGGGGTACTTCTAACAGCTGGAAAATTTGGCTTGTAACTAGGGTTCTCCCTTTTATGGGTTACAGATGTAACTTCTATTTCTGGAATGAAATGAATCATTTTCCATAAAAAAAAAAAAAATTAATATGATCACTTCTATCATTCCAAATTAAACTGAACATGACCTGGCTTAACGCATCTGTTGGAAAAAGGATCATGTTTAATATTCTAGACACTTTAAATCTTCTTCAAGCAATAATAAAAGTAGTCATATTATATCTCTAACCGCGCAATATTGTTTTCTGTGACTGCAATAAAAGTAGATTCATAAGGTGTGCTGAATGCCATGAAAGACGGGAGTATATTTTTACCAATAGATTTGCTACTCAGACTTATTAAGTGGTCTAAGAGCCAAAGAGTTATGGATTCGAATTACAAAGCGTTACCATACATGTAGGAGAGATTGTTCGGTAATCATGCAATAAAAGAACCTTTTTAATTATGGATAGTTGAAAGTGTGAGGGAGGCCGTTCCTAGGTCGGGCCAAACCACAAGGGCTCAGTTCACGAGATACCAATGGGATTAAGGGAGTTCGACAATAGAAAATTGGCATAAAATGATAGGATGAGCTGGGTCGAGAAGGGCAATGTCGGCCTGCATAACCTAGAAAGAGCAGCAAAGTCGAACGTGCACATAAATCCTTGAGTTAAAATGCCTAACACCACTACTGGACGACAATCCAACATACACAATGTCAGAGACAATCCTAGTCCTTTAACATCGATGGTTAGACAAACTTGGAAGATGGGTTGAAACCCAACTTATTTAATAAAGGTCAGAGATGGACATGCCACGACGTGAATCCTAGATAGTCAATGGTTGCCACGTTCAGGCATGGATGACCTATTGTGTGGAAAAATGTGGGGTGACCTAGCATGATCGGAGTACGAAGCAACTATAAGAGAATATACTGCACGATTGAATGAAAATATCTTCACTTGCTATCATTGACTGATTAGTGTGTGTAATATATATAGGATTCTTACAAAAATATTTTACGAAATAATTACAATAGTTACAAGACATTTAAGCTATACAAGAATCTTAGGTAATGGGTATACAATCAATTTTGATTTTTAACAGATCATAAAATTATTCACAACTTTATTTGAGGCTAGAATCATGGTCTTTTGACTTAAGCTTGATGTTGGCAATTTTCTTGATACGCCTCCATAAGATTGAGCTTCCATCGATAAGACTAATCTTGTTGCGTAGCATTTTTGTTCATTATCTTGACAAAGGCTTGGTCAATAGATCAGCAAACTGATTTTGAGTATGAACATGCCGAATCTTAAGTGTTCGATTTTGAACAAGTTCTGTTAGAAAATGCAGGTCAATTTGAATGTGTTCATCCTGAAATTATTTTTTGAATTAAAACTTACATGTGTGGCTCCAAGATCGTCACACAGTAGCAATGGTGGCGCCTTTAATGGAAATCCAAATTCTTGAAGTAAGAAAGCCAGCCACATTATTTCAAATGCTACATTGGCAAGGGGCATGGTATTCAGCTTTTGTCGATAATCATGCAACAACTCATTGTTTCTTTGAACTCCAAGGTATGAGCTTTGAGTCGATGAAACTAATGTAAGCTGAGATAGAGGTTCCATCGTCAATATTTCCTGCCTGTTCTGCATTAGAAAAGGTTGTTAAAACTAAATTTTCATTTTTATTGAGCTGAATACCATGAAATATGGTTTGTTTCAAGTAGCAAAATAGCCTCTTGGTAATGGTCTAATGTGTTGTGGTTAGCTTGTGCAAACGAGATGTTTGGACATGTCAGTGAGAGATCTTGAAGGCTGCCTATGATACATCGAAATTCAATTTTGTTAACTAAGGCTGAGCCATCAATCAATTTAAAAGAGTTAGTTGTGGATAGAGGGGTGGACACATTCTTGGCTCCAAGCATATTTGTGGTGGACTGTAGGTCTCCGATATATTGATGTTGTGATAAAAAGAGGCCAGCTTGAGTGGGATCACTTCTACTTCTAGAAAAAAATAACTTAAGAGTGTCTAGGTCTTTTAGTGAGAACTTTTCACCCAATTGCTTAATAATGGAATCCATAAACTGAATGTCATTGCCTGTAATCACAAGATCATCTATGTAGATCAGAAAATAGCATGTGATAGAGCCACTTTATAGAGAACAGAGAAGTATGATTTTTGAAATTTTGAAACCCAAGCTGTAAAAAAGTATTTTTCAAGCTTGTGTACTATGCTCGATGGGCTTGTCAAAGCCGGTAAATTGCTTTTCTCAACCGACACACATGATTAGGCTTATTCACATTTTTAAACTCTGGAGATTGCGTTATATAGACTGTTTTAGTGAGGATTCCATGCAAGAAAGCATTGTTAATATCCATTTGCCTCAACTCCCACCCATTCATTATAGTTATAGTCAAAATACATCTAATGGTGGTTGGTTTAACTACTGGACTGAAAGTTTCTTTATAATCGAGTCTAAGTTTTTTATTATAGCCTTTTGCCACAATTTTGAATTTAAACTTATCTACAGAACCATTAGCTTTTCTTTTAACTCTAAACACCCATTTACAATTCACTGGTTGACAGTTTGGAGGGGATGGAACTAATTCACAAAAAGGATCTCAAAGGGGAATTTTTTGTTGAGAAGAGGATTTGGTTGTTGATTGATGAGATACATGGTGGTTCGAAATGCATGGGGCCAATCGAAAAGAGGTATGGAGGTATCATGAAATAATGTGGGACTAATTTCAACAAGATAATGGTGATGACGTAAACTCCATTTTATTGCGGTGTGTAAAGGGTGGTGGTGTGGTGGCTAATGCCATGAAGTATTAAAAAAAAGTTTGAGAGTGATGAGTTCACCTCCATTGTTAGAGTAAAGTGTTTTTATTTTGGCTTAATAATGGTTTTCAACAAATTGTTTGAATTGTGAAAAAATATTTGACACATCCGATTTTGTAGCCATAGGGTAAAATCATATGTATTTCATGTAGTGGTCCACAAAAATGAGGTAATAATATGAACCATCAAGACCGGCAATGCATGGGTCCCCAAACATCTTTATAAATAATTTCAAGTGAATTATTACTTTGAAGACTAGTGGTACAAAATGGTTGTTTATGAGCTTTATTAATAGAACAAGAGCTACATAACAAGGACAATTTATTATTTGTAGTAGGAAGAGAAAAAATAGTAACAAGATTTTGAACAATTTTTTAGGAGGAATGTCCAAGACGCTTATGCCACCCATTAAGTGATGTCTGTTCATGTGCATTAGCAATTATTTTTGTAGAATTTCCCATTAGTGATTCTAGAAAAAGGTAGACGTCGTTCTCATATGGACTTCTTTGTAAGATCGCTCGAGTGGTCAGTTCCTTCACAAGAAAATAAAATGGGTGAAAGTCAACATAGATGTTACCTTGGGTTGTAAAATGGTGAAATGAAATCATTTTTTTTAAGATTTGGAACGAAAAGAGTATCATGCAAAATAAATGCCCGTTTGGGTGATTATATAGCTAAAGAACCAACATGTGAAAAAGTCAAACCTGAACCATCACCCAGAACCACTTCATCTGTGCCATTATATTTGAAATGAATAGACAGATTCTGGAGATTACTAGTAATATTATGTGAGGCAATGTAGTCAAGAAGCCTTTTTTGCTCTTTTGTTGTAGAAGTGGTTGCATTGTTTGCTGTGATTTCATTAGAACGCAGCTGAGGACAATTTTTGATCATATGGCCCAACTCATCACATAATTGGCATTTGAGCTTGTATGGTCATTGGTTGTTATTGAGCTGACCAAAACCATTTGAGCGGTGATCTCCATTAGGGGCTTGACCTTGTCTAAAGTTGCATTGCGGCCCAGATTGCTTGTTAAGCTCTTTTATTTTCCTCCCGATGAACCAAGCTTCCTAGTTGTGTAATTTGCAGCTACTGCAAACTGCTGAATTGTAGTTTCAAGACGTTGCAAATAGCTTTCATGGCCAACAAGGAGATTGTGAAGCTCCTCAAAAGCAAGTGGATTTTCGTGTGCTCGAATCGGTGTTGCAATCTCCCAAAACTCAAAACCTAAGCCATTCAATACATAAAATATTAGGTCATAGTCAGAAATTGGATGATCGATAATGACAATCTCATCTGCCAAAGGCTTCACAACATGCAAATAATTAGAGATAGGTTGAGTCCTACGCTAGATTAAGGTGAGTTCCTCTTTTAATTGCATAGCTTGTGTTCGTGATTTGCTAGCATACAAAATGTTAAATTTTTTTCATGCCTTATGTGACGTGTTTGTGGGCGATGAGTAGGGTGATGGTGGGAGAAGTGGAGGCAAGGATAACACTGAGTACGAGTTATCTTGCTTAACCCAATGAATTTTGTGTAAGATAGATATAGAAAAGTCACTCGGTGAAGGACATTGGGAGATGCCAGTGACACAATTGAGCAAATCGTAACTTATGAGTAAGGCTTCATTAAGTGCGCAATTGAGGAGAAATAGAGGGAGTTAGTGTATCATTAATTTGAGCAGTGATATTTAGAGCAACAAGAGTGCTTTTGGTAGATGAATATGGGTGAGTATTGGGGTGAATTTGGGGTTGCTCTGAGGAGGAAGACATTGTAGAATTGGAAAGGATAGTCTCGTTTGAACCTGACACTGATACCATATAAGAGCATACACTGCACAATTGAATGAAAATATTTTCACTTGCTATCATTGACTGATCAATGTGTGTAATATATACAGGATCCTTACAAAACTATTTTAGAAAATAATTACAACAGTTATAAAACATTTAAGCTATACAAGAATATCGATTACGAACTACACAATCAATTTTGATTAGTAACAGATCATATAATTATTCACAACTTGATTGAGGCTAGAATCATGGTCTTTTAACTTGAGCTTGATTTTAGAAATCTTCATTGATATTTTTACTTGCTATCATTGGCTAATTATTTTGTGTAATTTATACAGGATCCTTACAAAACTATTTTAGAAAACAATTACAACAATTACAAGACAGTTAAGCTATACAAGAATTTCGGCTAATGACTACATAATTAGTTTTGATTTGTAACAGATCATAGAATTATTCACAACTCGATTTGAATTTTGAGGCTAGAATCATGGTATTTTGACTTGAGCTTGATTTTTACAATCTTTCTTGATAGCAACATCGCCACGATTAGCTTCCAGGAGACCACTTCGATCAGGTATATATAATTATATATACCCCATTGTTGGGATAGAAAACTCTCTAAGCACTTTTATTTGAGCTCTATTAAATCATAGACTGAATATCTAAATCGACTTACGCATCGAAGATGTTTTTCACCATCTCGAGCCCTCATTTCTTCATATTCATAAGAATATATCAACCTGTCGTGGATATGCTCAAACCGCAAAATACGACATCAAACAAAAAGCATTCCCATGATCACACAAATATTCTCATGAAACTAATGACATCTCCTCCCACAACAGGCTTTGCAAATTAATCAAAACTAGTTATAATTTGCATTTTCTGCTACATACAATTTGTGTATAAGAAATATAAGAGATCCTTGAATACTACAACTCAAGAATGCACAATGAGTAGGTAGAGGCAAATTCCCATTTTCATGAGTAAAGTAGAATGGAGCAATGATTCTCAATTTTCTAAACATAATGATTTCTTTTATCAAATGCTTTCTTTTGCTGATCTAATTTATAATATGAATAGTGTTATTATGTCTTCTCAATTTGTCTATTTGTTATGTCTCTAGTACAATTTACAGTTTATATGTTTTTGTATTTTATTTTAAATATTTTTTAAACATGTTTAAACATTTTTAAAAAATATAAAAAATAGCAATACATTAATAGTCCTTTCTTTAAGCATTAAAGAATTTAAAAAAAAATTAATTAAATATATGAATGATTAAAATGAATAAATAAATTGAGGCAATATAGTAAAATTTCTTTTATAATATTCTGTTATAGGTTGGGTGTATTTTACGCAACTCTCATATGTCACTGCAGAGGAAAAAAGAAGTCAACATCAATTATATATGCAACATTAGCTATTTTTCAACATGTATTGTTTTTAAGACATCATCATCCATCTACTAAAGTCATGCATGGTTCTAGAAACATGATTTTTGCTGTATAAGAAATATACTTAAAGTCTCAACACGTCATTAGTATATAAAATAAATCAAAAGAGAAGAGTAAATGGAGCACAAGTCAACTAGCCACTTTTTTTTTTAGCAAGTGACAGATTATATTAAACAAAAAAAAATGAGATACAAGTTTAAGTGAGATTAGAGTCTTCTACAATCATTCTAAAAAATTAACATAAAATACAATACAAAAAATAAAAATTAAATTAATAGCTCTCAAAAAAATTGGGATAGGTTGGAGTCAAATGAATGGCTTCCGTCTAAATTTTAATAAAGAGAGAGGACTATCAGAAAACAGTTTTAAATCACGACTGAAAGTTACAATAATGAGATGTGTACTGTATTATATTAATCTAGAATAACTATAAATAACTCCCACAACTACTTTTACTTGATCCCTAATTATTAAAAATAGGAAAGTAATAGGATAATTACTAGAACAGAGTTGTCAGCAAGAGAACTCTGGCAATAATGGTGGCGCGTGCTAATCAACTAGGCACTTGTTTTGCTGACGACACATATAATTCGCCATAAATTAATGTAAGAAATATTAGAGGTCTACTTTTTTTGGTTTTAATTAATTTTTAATACGAAATTGCATAGAAGTTTCATTCAGGACTTGCTTGCGAGATCATGATTTTATGACATATTAGCCACACTTTTGGCATTTGAAACAAATCTATTTGTAGTAAGGTTGATTTAGGTTTTGTTTGGTTATGTAATTTAGATAAAATGATATAAGATAATATATTTTGAATAATAGTGAGAATTTTAAATTAAAATTAGATAAGATGATTTATAGAAAAATTAATTTAGATAGTGAGATGATATGAAATATTTTGTAAAAAAATATGTGTTTAGACAGTAAGATAAAATGAGATGATTTTAGGCCTGATTTTTCATATATAAGATGCAATAAAAATTAAAAATTGAATAAAATATTGTCATAAAATATTTTTTTAATATTAATTTTGTTTTGAAATTTGAAAAAGTTATTTTAAGATTTAAAAAAAGATGAATTTTTATTTTGTATGAGGGTTTGAAAAGTAGTCATAATAAGATAAGATGAGATGTAATTGTTTGTGAAAATAATCTAGACCAATATATAGAGATTTGATAAAATGATAGGTCTCACCAATTATTGAAAAATATCTTTAATTATTTGGTGGAAAATATTATGAATATATTAAAAATAAATAATATCTACTATTAATTTAAAAATCCATATAATTTATTTTCCAAAATATATTTTTTATAGTTGGTCGTAATTATTTCAATATTCTCAAATATGAATGCATTTCTTTGTTTAACGAATTGTCCTGATTAAGACTTATTTATTATGCTATATTTTACGAAATTTGAAATATTTTTTTTCTAATTATATATTACAATAAAATAAAAATCTTAATAGATAATTAAATGAAAATGTGGTACTTATTTTCTTTTTTAATTTAAAATTTTCGATTTTTCAAATAAAACTCCAAACTGCAGCCACCTTCAATATTCTCCAAAATATCTAAAGCATAGTTAATTTTTCATTATTCTAATTATGATCTATTGATTATTCTATATATTAGGAAAATGCATATATTTTTAGAGTTCTGCTACATATAGGGAATGACACGCAAGAATTGTGCAGGAACAAGTTTAAAATTATACATCAGCTATAAAAAAAAATTAAAAATAGAAATAACTATTTGCCTAACACAAACATAACTGAAAATTAAAAAAGTTGAATGCAAAATACAATTAGAGATAAATTGTAACTCATTTCCTATGCAATTTTAATGCAAAATTCTCCTCAAGTATCATTTTTCATATTTTTATTATAATTATATATAAAAATAAAATTGATTATTATAATATATAATTATATTTATTCAAAACCTCCTAGTGTTGAAACTGAAAGGGTGCATATAGGTTACTTAAAAAAAAAGGGCACAATATAAGTGTTACTATAGCGTTGCTGTAGGTATTACTATAACATTAGTGCAGTGTTGAAATTTGAGAGATGAACGAACAAAACTTCAAACTTACCAATCATTTACACTCTACATAGACAAATCAGCTGCACCAACTCAAATGAGATAGTTTGTATCTCATCTAGTCATCCAAATTGGGCATTGCTTAATTCTCTGCATGAAAAGATGATTAATTCTGTAATTCTTAATCCAGAAAATAAGTTCTTTAACATCATCTAATATTGAGTCGAATAAACTTTTGGATAAGAAATAACTTTTTCAACAATCTCCAAGAGGCAAGACACCATCGTGGCATATGAATTGTGAACCTCTTAGAGCTGCCAAAGTTTCAATATCCACATTTCATCCTCACCAATCGCCATCATTTATTATAAAATGAATGACAATAGGAGAGCAAAATAAATTCTTGTTGGTCTAAAAACTCTTGAATACATGGACATTGATCATATTAATGATGTGTTTCACATTCTGGTCAATAAGTTCACACTACAAAAAAATAATCTTGCAGCCAGTTAATTATAGTAAAATGACTATTTACAATTAAAAGTAGTCGTAAATAATCTTTTCATCACAATTAATTGGTCACAAAAATTCATTTTTCTTGTAGTGTCAATGCACAATCAAGATGAGAAACGTGAATGCTAGGCGGGTGTGGTGACACATCTGACACCTAAGTCCTTCTCTTGTGGCAAGTAGGAGTGTCAAAACGTGTCATCGTGTCGTGTTCATGTCGTGTCAATGCATATACATTACACTTAAAGGGTTAACACGAATACGACCCGTTAACAATTTTGTATAAAAAATCTCAATACTAACACGACTCTTTAAGATAACTTGTTGAGTCGACAAGACACGTTAGTCGATACAATAAATTTATACAACACAATATGACAAGATTCGACACGTTTTAACCCGTTCACACATTTGATACTTTTAGACTCGTTTGCTAAGTAATTTATTTTATACAAGTATTAAACTATAATTGATAGCTATAAAATATAAAAGAGGGATGCTAGAGAGAAGTCACACTCAGGGCACTTTTCCTCACATGAACAGTATCGTGAACAGTACATTGCACTGTTCATGTGAGGGGAGTGCCATGAGTATGGCTTCTCCCCATCATTTTTGAATATAAAATATTAAAATATACCACAAATCATCAATATAATCCACAGCCACAAGTGACACAGTCACACCACCACAGCCTAGATATTGTAAAATATTAAAATTTCATCACAAATATAAATTATAATAAACACACATTGCAAACAAATTAATTTTACAATTTCAAATATGATAAAAACATAAATTTAAACACGTTTAGAATTTGTAGAAGAAGGTGAAGCTACTAGAGCCTCGTCATTACCCTTGTTAATGTTCAAATCTATTATATATTTGGTTATCTCATCCAATTCAAGATCTTCTTGTATTTCTATATATATAAAAAAAAACATCAGTAAACAAAAATATTAAGTATTTCCTCTACAAGTTGACAATGCAAAAAACCAAAAAGTATAGGTAACTAAATTATTCAACCAACATTAGTAAATAATTTTAACTTTTATATATGTAGATGTGATAGATATCGAGCATATGTATGTATATATATATATATAACTAAACTCGGAGATTATGAAGATTTTGAAAAGAATAGCTATTGTCAAGGCTAAGTGTAAGTAAACTGGAAAGGGGAGGTCCATATAGGTTATAGACGTGTATATAGGGCTGTAATCGAACCGAGCCGAACTTTGGCTTACTGAGCTCGAGCTCGACTCAAAATACTCGAGTTCGAGCTCTAGTTTTTATTTATTTTTTGTTCGAGCTCGACTCGATAAACTAAACTTTCAACTTGAGTTCGAGTTCGAGCTCGTCCCACAAACGAACTTGAGTTGAGCTTAGCTCGAGCTCAATTTTCTTTTCATCATTTTTTGAATAAAATTTAAAAATAAATAAATTAATAAATAAGAAAAAATTAATATTTAATATCTAACCAGTTGATATTTATTCATCATAATAATATATTATATGCTTATATATATTATTAATAAATACATACAATATGATAACATATATGTATTTCATATATTTTTCACGTACTAATATATGAAATTATTAAATTTTATAGACTAATTATTGTACAAATTATAAAACATAATTATGAAGTATATTCATCATATAGATATAAATAATAAGATTACATATTTAATAATAAAAATGTTATACTTATATTATTAGCAATACATATATAACATATATATATATATGTGTGTGTGTGTGTGTGTGTGTGTGTGTGTATTTATCAATATATAAATGAATTTTAATCGAGTCGAATTAACGAGTCGACTCGAGCATAAACGAGCGAGACTTAACGAACCTTAGCTGAGTCGAGTTGAGTTTTGTCTGGTATGTGTCATTTACTAATCGAGCAGGTATTTGCTTTCACGAGCGAGTTTTTTTTTTCACGAGTTGAGTTTGATTCGAGTTTAACTGAACGAGTATCGAGCGGGCTATCGAGTAGCCTTATTCATTTACAGTTCTACGTGTATAATGCATAGGTATATAAATTAAGGGAAGCATAACGGAAAACAAAAAAGACTTATCTCTGATTATTTATCCCATTAGACTCAGACACAATGACTAATCCATATCATGTAAAGATTGATTTCAAAAAATGGGAGCAATCAATCAATATAAAAAGAAATGACCCAAACATGCCCCTAGGAAGTTGAAACCGATGAGATAAAAAACTGAGAAGAAAAGCAATGACACTTCAAAATCTCAAGAAATCTAATTCATAACCTCTTGTTGCACTGCATGTTGATTGTTCAGAAAAAAAATTTATATGCCTCTAAAATTGGAGAAGGTAAATTTTTATTCAATGATTGACAAAATAAAAGTCTTACAACACACAAAAAGAGGAAACTGTTTATCAAGCAGCACATGAAAATCTGTTTAGGTATATAGGTCTTCAGGAACGGTGTGGTATAAAATTATGGGATCTTGATGACATTTGAGCAACTCAAATCAGAAATAAAGGTTGCAATAAATTTATTGCAACATGTTGTTTGATATAGGTTGTCTTCATTCCCTAAACACTAATTAATTAACTATATGACCCCCTATTTCCCTGACTATTCCATTCATATTCTTCTATATTTGAAAAACCTAAATAACATCATAAGGGGAATTTCTCTAAAGTAAAAGCTAATAGGACATACTAATGTCTCTAGACTCTCTACCACCCATACTTAGTTACTTACATAAATAATCTCTAATATCCATATATCTTAGACCAAGTATGCATTTCTCTATTAGTCTATAATATAAGTAACTGTAAAACTAACTATTTTTTGATAAGTGTAAAACCAACTATAAAAAAACAGGTAACCATATAATTTTAAAATCTTACTTTGTTTATCGCTATATAATCAATCTCTTGTACAAACTAATGCTTCAACAATATATGCTTTTAGTGTACGTCGAAATTGATCAATTATACGCCCATCCACACTAAAAGTAGATTCAGATGCAATCATAAAAACTGAAACACTCAAAATGTCATGAGCCATTTTGGCGAGATCAGGATAACGAAATTCATTTCCTTTCCAAAAAGAAAGAATGTCAATCTTTGCATAGAAGTCTACCTAGGTTCATCCAAGTAAAGATCCAATTGACCTTTTTGCAAATGGATATTAACATCATCATGTTCAAATGTATGAAGTTCCTGCACAAAAAAAAAAAAATCATTTCTTAATGATATGTGAGCTGCAACAACAATAGAATTTAAATCATTAAACAAAAATATTATTTGATATTACCTTAAATATTTTTTTATTACCAATTAACTCCTTTACTGCTCTACTAATAGTGTTTCCAGAACTTTTGGTAGAAGTAGAACATGTGGTAGAAGAAGTATATTCCATGAAAAGAGATGATGGTTTAGTCTGAATATTTTGTAATTCTAAGGAACAATTTCCGTAAAGCTTCTTATAGAAAAAATTAACAAAAACAAATTTATACCGATGATCTAATACAACTGCTATAGCCAACAACACATTGAACTCAAACCAATATTTCTCAAATTTAGTAAGCATTTTCTTAGCCATCTGTTTCATGTACTCATCATCACCTACAGATCACTCCTTTAAATTATAATAAATTAGAAATATTGATGGAAAGTACAGATTGACGGTAGGATATTTGGTCCTAGAGAGGTCTAAAATGGCGTCATAAAAAATACTCAATAAAGCATTAATCTTCTCCACTTGTTCCCACTCAAATGTTGATGGACAATGCTTAAAATTAGAATCAGTCAATGCCAAATGGCCAAAGGCATTCTGATAGTAAAGAGCACTCACTATCCAGCATAAAATAAGTAAAATTCCATCTAGTGGGGACATCCTGTCTCAATCCTTTCTTACTATCCAAAGATATTTGATTTGTTGAAGTTAAAAATTTGGCTTTCCTTATTTGTGATCCTTTGACATACTTCACACTTTCATAAACTTTATGGATAGCATCTTTAATTTCTTTTAACCCTTCTTGTACTATTAAATTTAGAATATGAGCACAACAACGAAAATGAAAGAACTCACCTTGACAAACAAGAGCTTGCTTAATGTTCAATTGAGTTTTTAACAATTCCGTTGAAACATCATTAGAAGAAGCATTGTCTAAAGTCAATGCAAAAATTTTGTTCTCAATTCTCTACTCGCATAACAAATTATAAATTTTTTCAGACAAAGATATGTCATTATGTGGTAGTGGCATATAATAAAAGTTCAAAACCCTTTTCTGTAGAACTCATTTCTTATCCAAGAAATGTGTTGTAATGAACATATAACCATTAGTAGTTATAGAAGTCCACAAGTCAGATGTCAAACTAATTCTACCAGGAGAATCATTTAACATGCATGTAATCCTATTTTTTTTTTCTCGCTGATACATCTTAACCAAATATGCCTTGATAGTATTCTTAGGAATAATTGGAACATTGATAGTACAAATATTGTTATAAAATCTCATCCCTGAGTATTCAACAAACCCAAAAGGCAAGTCATTCTTGACAATAACGGCTACCAATATTTCTCTATATTCTTCAGGGTTAAATTTAGGATTGCTTATCGACATAGCTCTACTATTTTGTCCCAAGATTATTTGACCAACATCTCGTGAACTTCTTGTAGGGCATATATCAATGTGACACTTCATATTCTCGGTTCCATTTTTGCTCGCTGCAATGTACGTAACTCCACATAGTTTGCACCTAACTCGTGGTTTCTTATCCTCAAATTTTTCAAAATCAGGAACCATTTCAAAAGTATTCCACACGTATAACCGTTTTCTTCGTTTTGCTTTAGCTTCCGTAGTTTGAAAACTTTCATCTTTAACTTCAACTTCAAACTACTCCAAATCAATAAATTCATTATTTTCACATTCTGCCTTATTCATCTGACAACAAATAACAAGAACAAATGAGTCATATGAAATACAAATAAGCTATTTTGTGGGAAAAAAACCCCTAAACTTTTCTCAACTGGTTTATACAATAATTCTCAGTTGGTTACAATAATATCCTAAAAAAAAATTAGTCCCTAAACAATCCTACTTACATTATCAAGAATGCAACTTAATGGTTTCATTCATCTTTTAAAACTTACAAGTTATAGTTAGTAGGAAACAAAAATAAATAAATGAAAAAATAATAAAACTAAGAAGGATAGAACACAAGGGTGAGTGGGAATTGGAGAGGGGTTCATCACAATTTAGCAACCATCTGAACAATGTGTAAGGCTCCATGTTGTACAATCTGTTGGTCCATTAATTAATAATTCTTGTCTATGTAATATGCAAGCAACACTTGATTTTGGCCCCTTTTCATTACTACAAATTTAATAAATAATTTCTTAAGTGAATTTTCTATTCAGTTTAGGATGTTTGTAGCAAGAAAAGAGGGACCTCTATTTTTCTATTCATCAGCGATAATGAAATAAACATTTGAAATTGGTGAACAATTAAAGCAAAGTGAAATGAGTCACTTTTGCTTTTTGTTTTTTCTTTTTGTGCAGGGCTGCCTATGGGAACATATCACGATTTGTTCCAGCTCTTGAATATCTTTGTCACTTTAATAGTAACCTAATGGTGAAAATTTGCTCTTGTCATACTTAAACACAACAATTCCAAACCAACACTAAAGAATTACAAAATATAAATATCGATATGAAGAACAACTCAGTTGAACAAAATATGAAGAACACCTTAAACAGTCAAACCACAAACGTGATCTAGAAAAATAAAATATAAATAGTAAATAGTAAAAATAAACCCTAACCTTAACAGAGTTACAAAATTAATCTCTCATTTTCAGATCAACAAATGAACTTACTTTTAGGGTTTGTGTGAAGAGGTATGGTGTGAGAAGAGGAGAGGTCGAGAGGGGTCGTGCTGCTCGTGCGTGGGTGGGCGATGCCATGAAAAGAGAACTCAGAGAAGTGGCTGGACAGGAATGGTGTGACTTGCACCGTTGCGTGGGCTGCCGAGAGGGGCCGTGCTCGTGACTGTGAGAAGAAAAGACTAAGAGAACAGAGGTCAGAGATGAGTGTCTAAGAGATTGAGAGAGGCCGAGAACTGAGAAATGAGAATGAGAAGACGAGATTCGATCATTCCGCAATATGCATTCGAGAACTCTAGCGTCTGTCGTGAACTGTGATTGTGAAGTGCCATCTAGGACTAGGAGGAAAAAGGCTCAAAAAATGAAAATAAAATGAGAGGCGTGATATATCAGATTAGGCATTAGGGTCTTCAATTTTTGTTTAAATTTTTAAAAAAAAGTTATATATCAAATCATGTTTTAACAAATTGATACGATTTGATCTAAAATCCGTTAAAGCTAAATACTAATATACTTTTATCGTGTCATGTTCGTTTTGTATTAATATGTCGTATCATATATTACTATTCTTAATAGTAAATGGTGAGTATAGACTTTGTTTGTGCATCCTGTTTGTGCAAGTCACTATAGTTGGACATAATCGTCACTTATCAAATAGTCTCCATTTATTGAGATACATCTCACTAAAAAAAAAAAAAAAAAACGCATTCCCATGTCGTTTAAATATGAAACAAGCAAATATTAAAGGAGACACACATACATCGAAAAACAACATGACTGATCGTTGATTGGGCCAAGCTAGATTGGGCGCAGCACACTTTCAAGTTCAAAGCTTTCAAGCCTGGGCCTCAATCATTCCCAAAGGAAGTTTCTTTGTATGAGATACAACACATTGAAGCTCATTTTCTTTCTCTATATTTTTTTTAAAGGGTTGTTTGGTAAAGTTTCTCTTTCCATCTTTTATTTTTTCTTATTTAATATAATTTATATATATATATATATTTAAACTAATCATTCAAAATTTCTTTAAATTTCAAATAAATTATAAAAAAATAATTTTATTTTTTAAATATCAAAATAAATATATTTTTTCTCTCTTCTTTTTATATTCTCGTAAAACATCATAACTCACACTATTTATTTTTATTTATAAATTATTTAATAATTTTCAGATTTCCCATCATAAATCTAAGTGGTTGTTCAAACACCACAAAAACAAAAAGGCCAAATGGAAGGTTTCAAGTGTTTTTTGCCTGTGAGAGAGAGAGATGATAGAAAAAGTCAGAGATAGCTGGCTAGCTCCAAGTACACTGAGAGCAAACGAAGTCACGAAAGCTACAAAAATAAGAAGAAAGAGGTATAAGCAAAGTGGTGAGAGAGAGTGTCAGGAATCGGAATGCTGCTGCTCGAAAGCTACCCAAATGGAGATCCCTCACAAACTGTTATATGCTTATTTTCTTCTGACGCATGCCCTGTTTTGCCCAAAATAAATATATACAGCACAAGAGGGCCAAGATTAGCAAGGGAGACCAGGCCCAACAAACGATATAAAACTGATGGTGGGGTGGGATGGGATGGGATCATCTATCTGTTAGTAATTTCCATTTTAGTTGGAAAATGCAGTCTCAAGTTTGTGATAGAATATAAACGATTAAGGGATAGTAATTCATGCAGTTTAATTCCATGTAAAGTGAAGAATCTTACTCGTGCTTGATATGCCTCAAAATCTCTTGAAAGAGAAGATTGCTTTCGCAAAGCCGAAAATGGGAATGAAAACTTGGTTATTCAAGTTTCATATCGGGTCTTAATTAAAGTAGCATATTAAGTACAACAATCAGCTCAATTCTCATGTTTAGTTGCCATTATTGAGTTTAAAATCTAGACATGATGGTTGTAATAAGCTAAAGAAAAGTGAAGATGACGCCAAGTCAATCATATCCCTTATATCTTAAGGAGACATGTTACAATGGTCAAGATAAAAGGGTCGCGATTTGAAACGAGTAAGCAATGTTCAAAAGATAATAAATTCATTGACTCAAATTTAAAATAATTTAGAAATGAATGATAAAAACATTATTCGAAATTTATTATCAATTTTTTTTTTTAATATAGAGTAAATATACATAATAGAAATTAAAGATAAGAGAATTATTGCTGGAGAGGAGAGAATAACCCGAAGTTAAAAAAACAACAATCCAACCCTTGTACCCAAATTCCAGGGACTGGAGCGGAGCCTCTTCCCCCCAATATCTACCCTTCTTCTTCTCCTTTCCCACTTCTCTCTCTTTCTTCCTCTGTTTCCTCTATTTTTTCCAGTTAAATAAGCGGAGAGAAAACACGAACATAGATAAGACATTCTGAAAACCTAATATTTTTGAATGATGGTTTGGACCTTTGGGTCCTCCATCTCCTTGTCTTTCTCTCTCTCTTCCTTACCTTCTCCTCTTGCTTTTTCTTCGCAGTCCAAAACGACGAGAAACCCTTCTCTTTTTTCCCAATGCAAACCCATCATCCTCTACGTATAATCCCACCTTGACTCTTCTTAACCCTCCGATCTCTCGAATAACCATGTCCAGAGAGCCCTCCCCTTCATCGATCCCCAACGACCGGTCTTCGTCGCTGGAAAATCACACCCACATGTCCAATTCCCAAAATGATGCCCTGATAGCCCAAAAAGATGCCGCCGTCACCACTCCTACACCTCTTGTTAATAGGAGTAACCGTCCGTCGCGCGCGTGCACCATTCGCGCCGCGGCTCGGCTACAGGCCGCGGCGGCTCCCGTGCCAGCGTATAAGCCGAAGAAGAAGGAGCAGCAGCGGCAGGATGAGTCGCCGGAGCAGAAAGAGCAATGTACCAAGATCATCACGCCGTTGGTGGGACCGCCCCCGCCGTCTCAATTGCCGCGTTGGACCATCAGGTCGATGTGGGAGTTTTCTTCCATACTAAATTTCTTGCATGTGAGCTTCTGAAACTGTGATCTTTGTTCAAAGTCTCTTGTTTTTTCTCCTTTTTGTGCTTTAGGGTTTATGTTTGATTTGGTGTTTTTGCTCATTTTCTGTTGCAGGTATTTAGGCATCTTCTGAATATCTCCGTGGAGTTCTCTGCAGAGGAGTTCGAGACAGCTTTAATTACGCCGAATGATACTTTGAGTGACATTCATATACCTTTATTGAAGGTTGGTGCTTGGTTTTGGAGCATAACATTTTTTTTAAAAGAGTTTAAACTTTTCTGAAGCTTCTTTTTAGCCTTTTCTGTTAATAAATGTGCACTTCACTTTTACATTGTTTTCATGGGTGTTTGTACATTGTGCAATTCTTAGCTGTTAAAACCTTGGTTATGCGTTCTTTGAGTGTGGCGGTAGAATATATTGTGGTGGTAATGATGCTATTTTAGTTCTTTGCAACTCCAGTTGACTTCTGAGCTATAGCGAGAAAAGTATCTATGAGCTAAGCATCTTTTTCAAAGTTTGGAAGTCACGAAATTATAATTGCTTAGTTTCATGTAAGAGTTCAATATTGGGCGGCAAGCATCATTCATGGAAACCTTGATTTCATGAATTATAGGATAGAGAAGTGCTGGGCGCCTGCCACAATGCAACTATTTCAATTTTGTTCTTCCTCACCTTTACATTCTTGTAAAATTTTGTAATACCAATTAGAACTGCTCAAGTCTCACAAATCAAACCAACATTTTGGTGTTGTTCATATTAGGTCCTTAGTAGTTGGGATTCAAGCTTGTTCAACTAAATAGAATATCCAAGGCAAAGCTGTTTTATTTGTTAGAAGATTTAATTGATAAGAAGTTTCTCCAAAATCCATACTTTAGTTTGTTTTTACTGCAACATCAGAGTGGTTGCAACTTCATTTGAAGTTGTTTTTGGACATGCAGAGTAGACACTATGTGCTACTTTATATCATTTGAGGTTGTTTTGTTGACTTCAGATCTTTCTGTGTTCTCTAGGCTATTTATGCCTTCAACTTGCTAGATTAATGTGCACTGGGGATATGTTTTTCTCGAGTGTTTAGTTATAAAAGAAAAGAACTTTTTTCAAGTGACTTTTGGCAAGAAATTGGATGGTTCTACTTAGGGGTGAGCACCGACTTAGTCGGAGTCAATTCCCCTAAATCTGATTCAGACTCCAATTTTATCAGAGTTCCAATCCGAACTCCAACTCCTACTTGTGTATGCTCTGATCTGGCTCTGACTTTGACTAGTTAGGGTGGAGTAAGATTTGGTTTTTTTTTTGAATTTTTTTTAGCTTCATATTTAGCCCATTTTTATAAATAATTTTTCTGGGCTTTCAAATTTTAATTTTTCCAAAAATTAAAAACCAAAGCTAAATCATTGACTTTTGATTTACTTAATTAATTTCTAACTTAGTTTTATATTAAACTTATAGTACTATAGTGTCTTATTACGTGTTATCATACAATAGCAATATGTATTATTTCCATTGTCTAATTACATGTTATTATACTATAGTATTATGTGTTATTAACTTATAATATTAGACTTATTAGTTATTTCTATACTATAGTATTATGTGTTATTGTAATATACTAGTGTCTAATTTATTTATAACTTACTTTTACACTAAAATTATTTTTAGTGTCTAATTACATGTTATTATACTTTAGTAAATTAATATTGTGTTATTAACTTATTATGGTCCCCCTGTCATAAAAAAAAAACTTATTATTATTTTTTTGATAAGTAAACAAGACTTTATTGATGAAACAATAGGCAAAAGCCATTACAAGATTGTTATGCCCTCAAAATCTATGGCAATAGCCCAAGTACAAAGAGTTCTGAAAAATAAAAGTTTAAGCTCCTCCATAGATCTTTTTTTCTCTTCGAAAGTCCGCTCATTGCGTTCCTACCACAGACACCACATGATGCATATAGGAATCATCTTCCAGACATCTTTGATTTGTCTCCTGCCTCAAATCGACCTCCAACAAGCCAAAGTAGCTACCCCAGATTCTGGCATAACCCATGCTATGTCCAATCTGCTCAAAGTCTCATTCTAGAGGATCCTCGCTGTCTCACAATGCAAAAGGAGATGATTTACCGTCTCCCCCCCCCTTTGCGATACATGCAACACCAGTTGGCTATAATAACTCGCCTTTTCCTTAAATTGTCCGTGGTAAGAATCTTACCTAAGGCAGCAGTCCACACAAAAAAAGCAGTTTTGGGGGGAGCCTTGTGACACTAGAGCTTCCTCCAAGGAAAGTGAGGATCAGTTCCGTGGGTGAGTGCCTTATAAAACGAGTGCACGTTGAAAACCCCTTTTCCTGTTGGAAACCACCACATGCAATCGTCCCACAATGTGTTAGGCCTAAGAGAATAAATAAGGCTGTAAAATTCAGAAAAGCTGCTCAATTCCCAATCCTGGGCTGCCCGGTTGAAATTAACATTCCAATGTAACCGCCCGCCACAGAACCCCATAGCTTCTGCCACCGTGATAACTTGGTTACTAGCAATTTGGAAAAGTACCGGAAAACGATCTTGCAAAGCTCCATTCCCACACCAAACATCCTCCCAGAAACTAAATCTAGTACCTACACCCACCTGTAACCTAGTATATTGTTGGAAGACACCCCACCCTTTTATTATGTTTTTCCATAACCCTACTCCATGTGCCCCCTAACTTCATTGGAGCATCAACCCCCCCCCCCCCCTCTCATTAATGCTCCCGTATTTGCTTTCTATCACCTGTTTCCAAAGAGTTTCAGGTTCCTTGTGGTATCTCCACAACCATTTACCAAGTAGAGCTTGGTTGAACATCCTTAAATTACGAATACCCAACCCACCATATGTAATAGAGCGACAAACTGTCTCCCACTTCACCAAGTGGTACTTGGACTCGTCCCCCAAATCCCCCCACAAAAAGTCCCGTTGTATCTTTTCAATGCGGTCCGCCACACTAGCCGGTATCGGAAAAAGAGATAAAAAATAAGTGGGTAAGTTTGGAGTGTACTCTTGATCAAAGTGATCCGACCCCCTCTAGATAGGTACATTCTTTTCCACCCAGCTAATTTCCTTTCCATTCTTTCAATCACTGAGTCCCAGGTAACTGGCGCCCTTGCTGATCCTCCCAACGGAAGACCCAAGTAGGTCATAGGAAAAGAGGCAATCTTGCACCCTAGATCACCAGCAATTCCCGGATGTTATGAATGACTCCAATTGGCACAATTTCTGATTTATCATAATTCACTTTCAACCTTGATACAACCTCAAAGCAGAGTAACAATGCCTTCAGATATCGCACTTGTTCTTGGTCCGCTTCGCACATAATGAGTGTATCATCTGCAAACAACAAATGAGAAATATTAGTAATACCACTAGTAGATGTGCCAATAGGGAACCCGGTTATAAAGCCATGTTCCACTAGAGCCGAAGCCATTCTACTTAAAGCCTCCATAATAATAACGAAAAGAAGAGGAGATAATGGGTCCCCTTGTCGTAATCCTCAAGAACTTTGGAAAAACCTTCAGGACGGCCATTAATCAGGACCGAGAATCTAACTGTAGAAATGTACCAGTAGATCCAATTTCTCCACCTTTCCCCAAAACCACACCTACCAAGCAAGTACATAAGGAAGTTCCAATTGACATGATCATAAGCTTTTTCCATATCTAATTTGCATAGAATTCCTGTGAGGCCATTTTTCAGCCTATAGTCCACACATTCATTGGTGATGAGAGCCGCGTCAAGGATTTGCCTTCCTTTCACAAATACATTTTGTGGCTTCCCAATAACTTTAGCAAGGCGGTTGGCGAGCATTTTAGCCATAATCTTATACACTTCATTAACCACACTAATAGACTGGAAATCCTTAATTTCTATTGCCCCCACCTTTTTAGGGATGAGAGCAAGAAAGGTGGTGGTAAGACATTTCTCGAATTTCCCAACCCTTGAAAGCTCCTTAAACACTTTCATCAGATCCTCTTTTATTACTCCCAACACTCTTGATAAAAACTCATGGAGAAGCCATCTGGCTCGAGAGCCTTATCCTTGACCATTTTCCTAACCACATCATAAACTTTATCCTCCTCAAAATCATGTTCCAATCTAATAGCTTCATTCGACTCAATGGTATCAAAGAACAATCAAAGAACAACCCATCGATAGTATCTAACTTCATCCTCCTCAAAAAAAAAACTTATTATACTAGACCTATTTCAATACTTTTGTATGATTGTAATACTATGATGTTTACTATGCTAAATTATTATGAGTCTTTATTTTGTGGTTTAAGTATATTATTTTATAATAATTAGCTTGTACTAGTATATTATTAAATTTAACTGTAAGTATATTATTTTATAATAATTAGCTTGTACTAGTATTTTATTGAATTTAAGTATATAAGTTCTGTTATATAACTATATAACTATACTAGTATATATGATAACAATATAGATAAATACATATTTTTATAACATATGTACAATATCAGAGTCGGAGTTGGAGTCAGAGGGCAAAGTCGGAGTAGGAGTTAGTCTAGCGACATCTCCGGTTCCGACTCTGACTGAAAATCTTTGGTTGGTGACACCGACTGAAAAATATAAAAAAGAATCCAACTATGGCTCTGTTTTTTCGGAGTCGGAGTGGGAGTTGGATTTTTGGTCAGCCCTAGTTATGCTTGTAAAAGGGATATGCCCAAGATGCGTGCCTTACATTTTTAAGAAATATATTAAAATTCTCTTGCTTCAGTTTCTTGGTTGTTTGATTAATAAGAAAGAGCATGTGGCATTGCAATGCCCTGTTACTTGAACAAATACCCTGAACAGTTGGGTGTTGGCCAAACAATTCTGAAATGCAATTTTAGTTTAAATCTCGTGCTTAAGTCTTGCGAGAAGGGTGGTAGGGGAGATCAATATATCTCGTTTCTGATATACTTTTCTTACTAGAAGGTCACAAAACTACTGGTTTTAGTGTATGGTTCACATGTTTGTTTTTTTTTATAGGTAAAAGTGTATGGTTCATATGTTAGGGACAGGCCTTATTTATATAAAAAGTGTCATAAAGTGTCTGATGCCCATCATGGAAATCAAGGGGTATTGGAGAAAGGTAGGACATAGTTTTTTTTTTCCTCGATAAGTTAGAAAGGTAGGACATAGTTGAAGAGGTTGTAAATACTAAAAACTGACACTACCTGATACAATTGAGTTCTTGTTTTGACTGTGACCCAAATTTCACGACCTGTTTAATATCTATTGCAAGATTGTTAGGCTTATAATTTCTTCATAGAACTTAAGGTTCATTCGTATCAATAAAATTTATCTCTTACTTATCCTAAAAAGAAAAGAAGTGAGAATCAAGATTTTGAGAAGGAATGAATTTTCTTTTTCTTTGGAGGGGAGTTTCTTGTTTTGATTCCTCTACCTTTGATGAAATGGCCTCAGATTTTAAATAACTAAAGTCTTCTATTTTGGATCAATTGTTATACAACTTATGACTGAAAATGGGGAAAAAGAGAAAAAAGAAGACAAGTTACTCTACAGATGAATTTTTCTGGAGGCTCATTAATTCAAGGGTGGCTTGCTTTTTGTGATCATCTAAAATCCCCTATACCTAAGTCTTCTGTACAGCAATTAGAAAAAGATGGTGATGGTTTATATTATGGCCAGAAACTTGATTTGTAGTATGTGCTAATTAAGAACGGGAGAGCAGCATAGGAATAGTAGAAGACACTGTATTTTTTCAGTGCTCCCTGGGTCATCTTGAGTAGTGATTGTTTTTTTTTAATTGTGAGATAATATTTTAACTGTTCTGTTTAATAATTGATGTACGTGACAGAAGTTTGACTTCTTGATGTTTGGTACTCTGTAAAGCCATGGTTTTATTCATCATGCATGCAATATGGTTTTGATCATTTGACTGTCAACATAGCTGATGTAGGCCGGCATTGTGTGTAAATTTTGGATTTATCCTTAGTGGTAAAAGATGATTCATGTATGCAAGATAATTGTGTCCTGGCTAGTTTGTAATAATAAAGATTATTAATTTACTGCGACAGGCTTGTATCAGTGATTATTCACGATTTGTTTATTCTGTTGGAAGTGTTGGATTGGTCAACTATAGGACTTGCATTCTCTGAGCTATTTCTTCTGCATTGCTTTGTCTCATAATTCTCATAGACCTCACATATTACAATTTCTCCCATTTACTGCATAAACTGGGATTAATATTTTTTTAAACCGTTGCCGATGAAGTTACATTCCTCTTGCAATTATGAGGCCACACAATGCTGTGAGTTCCTTTGCTGCATGAAGATTTGCATTTTTCTAGTTATGGTCAATTGCTACTGCAGTTGTCTTTGCTCATTGGTTTTAAACTTCTCTGATTTTAGGCGATCCCTCCTGTTACGCGAATGGCGCTAACACGTGACACCTGGGTCACTGTTTTATGTAGAAAATTGAGAGACTGGTGGCATTGGGTAACTAGATCATTTTACTGTTGGTTGGCATTATTTTTGCCTGAATGTAAATTTTTTGGTTGTGAAAAATTACGTTGGCCTTGGTATCCAATTGTAGGTTGCAGATGGGGATCTACCGATTATTGCTTCTCATGGGTAAGTAACCATGTAGCTATTGATTTCTTTGATATATGGACTTTTGTGTGTTTCTTATGTGTCAAACCATTCTTATTTGTTAGAGTGGAGGTTCAAATATACAAAACGCTTGATCCTGGGGTTCGCGTGGTCATCTTGAAAGCACTATGTGACATTCGTGTTGAGGTAGCATTTTTTTTTTTTTATTGATAAACAAATTTTTTATTGATAATGAAACAGACAAAACCTCGAGGTAGCATTGTTAATAAATATTATATCTTGTAGCTCTTGATAGCATGTGTCACTTAGCTTGATGTTTATTTCACTCTACCCCAAAATTACATTTGATGGTAGTAAGGGTTATGTCAAGTCTAATTCCTTCATGCATTATTAGGAGGGGCTAATATTTTGGATTGATTCATATGGAAACCGTTCTTAGTTCCATTAAGCCTTGCCATTATTAAATTTATTCATGAACAATGCAAACAGTTCAAAGTTACCATAAATGCTCTTTCCTTAAAAAAACGAAATGTCAGTACTTTGAATGTTTCTTCTATGCTTCTTTTGCAGCAAGAAGATATCAGGAACTTTATTGACAACTCCATTAAGCACGGTGTTCAGCTTTCGGCATTTCGAAAAGAACGTGTGGGTGGTGATTCGCATGGAATTTCTTACTGGTAATTTAGTCAATCTTCTCATAGGCCATATCTGTTAAGGTTTATAGCTTGCATATCTTTATTTGAGTGAATAGGAGGCTTTTGCGTATTGTGCACTTTTGTGTAGCAGAGTATAATCAGTTGGTAAAAGTGGTTGGTGCAGGTATGAAGATGATCCTATGATTGGTCATCGCTTGTATCGGGAGATAAGGAAAGTTGAGGTGAAGAAAGCAAAGACAAAGGGTTCCCAGGTTCTTCCAAGTACATCATACCAGTGGGAAACAGTGGCAACCAACTTTGATGAATTTCAAGATGTTTCTGTAAGTTGCTAACTCTTCTCTTTGATCCCATATTTTACATGTTTGTTTTCTGGTAATTGGATTTTTTATTATTTTTGGGGGTGGGGTGGGGAGGGACTGTTTTGTGGTTCTTAGTTCTCTAATTTGTTATGAAAACTGAAGCTTAGCTTTGAGTACATTTCGCATGAGGGAGATTCAAATCACTAGTGGTTGGAGCCTGGAGGGTCATCCATGTTTGCAGAGGACATTCTACTATATGTTCATTGATGGCAGTTTATGGTCGGTGTTAGGATTAACTATATGTTCGGAGTCTGAATGGGACTTGGAAATAAGTGCTCGAAATTTAATTTAATTTAAAATTCAATAGATATGTGCATATAAATTAATATCCTATAATCTCTTCTCTTCACTCTTCTAGACCTCCCTTTCAATCTCTTTCTCTGATTTCTTTGTCCAAGCTTACACCTTTTTTTTTTTTTAATTCTTGCACATTCCATAAGGCTGAGCCTTTTATTGTGAAGGCGTGCACTAAAGCAAGGCTGTACTAGCCGTCTCTCTTGGTCTATATCTCTGTTTTCTTTTCTAAATTTCGTCTCTCTTCTTTCTCAGATTTATTTTTCTAAGCTTAAAACCCTCTCTTTTCTTTGTCCGGGTGCGGTCATGGGGCTAATCCATCTATCGTGATGGATTGCCTAAAGCAAAAGATACACTTGATTTATTTATTGACCCTCCAAATCCCAGAATTGTATTTAGTAAGGATTATGCCAATTTGATTTTTTTGGGTTCTTTTCTTCTAAAAAGCTTTCCAAAAACTAAGGATAGAAATTTAATAAGGTCGTAAAACTTGTTGAGTTACTTGACTCACTAGATCTGAAATATTGGGCTTTGAGTTTGTTTTAGTGGCTAAATGGGGCCTACTGGAGTGGTGTCGAAGTTAGTGGGCTTTGAGTTTGTAAGCTCGGTTTATGCCCAGAAGGATGGTAGATCTCTTTATCAATTTGAGATGGTTATATGGCAGCCCACAAATTTTTGAGGGTCATGAGCGGACATTGGAGGAACTTAAAATGTTCTTCTTTAATACTTTTTTCCTTTGGGTAGCTTCTATAGATTGTAGTGGGCTGGTTTTTCATGGTTATTGTCTCTTTTACCTTTGTCTAATTAAGTTTTCCATCTTCTCCTTTCCTATGTAATAAGCTGAGTTTACTTTTCCAAAGTGAAAAAAAAAGTGCTCCGCATGTATAATACTTGTGTACTTTTGCTTTGCCTCCTGCATTCATTAAGAAAATACCAACTGCTTATAAAAGATTCTTTTGGTGGTATGTAGGATTATTTATTGGGATTCTTTCATAAATGCTAGCTTTTTGTTTCCTCTTTGCATGTCCTATGTACTTGCGCCATGCATTTTCAGTTAAATCTTCAATTACCTATAAAAGACTGTTGGGTTTTCATTAGATGAAGTGCATATTTTCCAATGTACTTAATTATGAGTCAAGTAGAATTTAAGCTTGTCAAATGAGACCTTTGGTGTGGAAAATATTTTGCTACCAAGTACTGATGATTGCTATGATTCTTTTATGGTATTTCCCTGTTGTCTCAAGTGAATTTGAAATGGGTGGCACTACAGCCACTGGATTCTCCGACAGGGCAAACTGCCTTTTCTATTTTTTATTTATTTTTCATATATTTTTGTACATTCTTAATTTAAAAAAATAAAAAATAAAAAACTGTCGGTGAAAAGCTCAGGACCCATTATCGGGATCCCAAGCATTTCTCATTTGACGTTTGTTTCCAATTGCTAAATTTAAGAAAATGTATTCCAAGTTTCTCACTGTTGCTGCTCATGAAATTTGTCCGTCTATTGCAGGAAAAGCTTTTCTCAAGTAAAAATAGAACAGAAGCTTCTCTAGGAAAAAGGTTGAAGATAGACATGCTTCCTGAGATTGAGAAGGATCATAAGGTATGCCAAAGCTTTATGTTGATTAGAACATTTTTAATTTGCCGGGTTGTCTTCTCGATTTATGTTCACAAAACGAGTATAATCTTATAGTTACTTTGCTGTGCTGAAAGGAAATGATGTCAACTGAAAAGCTGAAATTAATTTGTTTTTTGCAGAGGAAAGAGAGGTTGCTTAAAAAGCAACACAGACAAGCTCTCCTTCTTGATAATTTCTTTAGTGTTGATGGGCTTGCTGCTCCAGGACGCTCCCTTCGTGATAGAAAACCTGTCACATATACCTTTGGTGAGAGCAACCTGTCAATACTTCGTTTTTATTTAATTCTGTCTATTGTCCATCTGCTAATGACTCTTCTGCCGTTCTAATCATGATATGGGAAATCACAATGTCTTGCATAGAATCAAGCAGGCGAACTTTTGTTAACCTTGGCCATTCTCTTCTTAATTGTACCCTTAATGAACATAGCCATACGCTCGATGTGTCTAATAATACAGAATTATTGGATTCTAGCCAAAATGCAGTAGCCATATGCGGTATCATCTTTTATGGGTACCATATGCGGTTCACATAATAATACCTTTATGGAGGGTGGCAGGAGTTCTTGAAGTGCTACAGTTAGGTTACTTTTCTCATGTGACGGATATAATGCAATCTGATTATTTGTCATGACTTTGCAGATGATTATGACCGGTCCATAAATGAAGCTATCAAGATTACCAAGTATGTAATTTATTACCAAGACATGGTGTTATTGATATATGCTCCCCTCCAGCCTCCGTTTTCTTTCTTGTTCTCACATTGATTTGGCATCTGCAACGAGCTTTTGATGCATTCTCATTCTCACTTTTGTTTCAGAAGAAAACAGCCATCCCCAGAACCTCTAAACAAAAGAGAAGAGGTTGTGAAACCCGAACCTTCTACAAATGGTAAATGGAGCGGCCCTTCACATTCTTCTCAACATGGCAGTTTTAGTGCTCCATCTCCCACATCACCTGATTTTGATGATGGCCAGGAAGACGGTATAACAGACCCTTTGGATCGAAGGTGTGTTAGTTGTTTTTTATTTTATTTTTTATTTTATATGGTTCTGAATTTATTTTTGTGTGTTCTCATCCCTGCATCGAGTAATCTGTATTGAAATGCAGCAATCGGCGGAGACTGAAACCTCAACGGTATTTTGCAAAAGATTTTGTTGGAGTTTCAGATAATGAAGCAGACTATGACAGTGACGACGATATAGTTGGGGAAGCTGTTTATGATGAAGAATATTTGAAGAAACGCAAAGAGAGGAGGATGCTCTCAAGTAGTTCTGAAGGAGATGATGAGTATCATTGGGATGAAGAAAATCTTGAAGAGGAGGAAGAGGAAGAGGATGAAGAAGAAGATGATGATTCTGCAAGTATCAGTGAGGATAGTGACGAGCCTCGAAAATATAAAAAATTGCCAGGCCGTACTAGGAGGGAAACAAAACTAAGGTCAGTTGATGAGCTCCAGTCTGGTCCAAGACGCAGTAACAGGGCCACTAGGAATCGTATTAATTACCGACAGTACGAGGTTTCAGAATCAGAAACAGAGTCTACAAAGCCCGAGAAGTCAAACACATCAGTTGTACACACCGATGCAAGTGAGAATGGGGATTATTCAATGGAGAGTCAGGATTCTGATGCCAATGATAATGACCAAGAAATGAAAGTCGATCAGCCTGTCAAAGTTTATAATACTGAGACGGTAGAGAAAGTGCAAAAGCCGCCACCTGATAAATCAAATAGCCCCGGCCAAGATGAAAATGAGTGTGTACAGAAGAGACGTTTTCTTGACCTAAATGAGCTTGCTCCTGGTTCCGGTTTTGACGATGGCCCAAGCACGGTAGTAAAAGATGAAGATACAGATGAGTTCTAAAGCTTCCTCTGCTAGAAAGAATGGGGATTTGTTTCCTCCCAGGGAAGGTATGTACGATAGTTAAGTTTATAAATTTTGTGATATGCTTCTGGAGGATTTCACCATCAGAATTCTTCCGTGGCGTACTTTAAAGCTGCTACCTTGGTGCATGATTTGCTGCGGGGAGCAATGTGATGCTGAGAGTTATGTAGAATAGTGTAGTCATTTTTTTTTAGCATTTCTACTACATCCAAAGAAACCTACGACAGATGAATCAAGAGATGATTGTTGGGAGTTCAGTAGTTCATCAAATCAATGTACAATAACCTTTCTAACTAAAATATTGTAGCTGAAAATTTGGCTATTAGATGTTCGAGCATTTTAGTTTCTCCCTCGTGTTCATGACAATGATCTGCCTCTGAGCATTATTTGGGTTGGTTGGGTCTGTTGGTAAAGCAATCAGTTTAGAAACTGTAGCGTTTATTGTAATGGAACCATCCTCCCTCAAAAGGTAACTAATTTGTATCTTTATTCATTGTTGTTTTCTCATCAGTCTTTTGAATTTTTATGCTCTAATGTTTAATGAATTCATTTGTGTTGACTGTTGAAGATCCCATATAAAACTGCCTGTGCTACTGCTTTGGCCCGAATTTCTCAGGTTTGTGTATCAACCTATTGGCTTTCGAATAGATTCCTAACCGTGCGAAAAGTAAACCTGACCAACTTGGCACCTGCCTGCGTAACTTTTTTAGACGAAATTCATCTCCAAGAACAAGGTTGCATCTCTGATTCATAATGGCTTTTAAGTTTAGTTGTTGAACTTGAAGCTGAACAGCGATCATTCTCATTCACACCTTCATCTTTCTTCGTTGATGTTCCTTCCCTGATAAGTTGGATTGTTTCCCATTTTGGATTTGTAATGTCATTCCCAATTCCCTGTTATACAATTAAGGAAAAATACTTTTAGCTACAAAGGGATTACACAAAAGTCAAATCGGTCATAAAACTGATCGACTACTGATCGGTATCCCGAAAGCACCATGAACTTGACATACACAAAACTTACACTCTAGATTAAGAGAAATTAAACACATCATTCATGACAAACTAACATCACATTCCACAAACATGGCAGTAGAGATTTTTAAAACGCAGTATTTCTTACGAAATCTAAATACAGATATTTGTCATAAATCAATAAGCAGGTAATTAGATGGTGGGATCATTCACTTTCCCCTCTTCATCTTTCTTCTTTGCTGCTTCTTCTTTCGTTTCCTCAAGAATCTGTATCAAGTTTGATAGGCATTTTTCGGCATCATCTAGTGAAGATTTTGGCATAAGATTGTCTGCAACATCAGCCGGTGTGATCTGTGTCTCCCCTATCAACTTGTTGATTGCATCAAACATGGGATGCATATCAAGATCCAGGTAATTCTTGGCAAGCACCTTAAACCCCTCGAAACTGCAGTAAGACAGCTCAATATGCCTATCCATTCTTCCCCTTCTTATGAGTGCCGGATCCAGTTTCTCTACATAATTAGTGGTGAAAACAATCAGCCTCTGTCCCGCACACGAAGACCATAGCCCATCAATGAAGTTCAACAGCCCTGAAAGAGTGACTTTGCTGCTGCCTGCTTCTTCCTTGGTTTCTAATTTCTTGTTCAACTTCTCCTCAAAATTCTCATCTTGATTTGAAGATTTGTTTGCTTTCTTTTTCCTTTGACCAGTAAGATCAAGTGAGCAATCAATGTCCTCAATCACAATGATAGACTTACTCGTTGTCTCGATCAAAAGCTTCCTTAACTCTATGTTGTCCCTCACTGCTGTGAGCTCAAGATCATAGACATCATAGTTCAACAGGTTTGCCATTGCCGCAATCATTGTCGACTTCCCCGTCCCGGGAGGTCCATAAAGAAGATAACCCCTCTTCCACACCTTCCCAATTTTTTTGTAGAAGTCCTTGCTCTTGCTGAAAGTCAACAGATCGTCAACAATCTCCTGCTTCTTCACCTGATCCATCGCCATTGTTTCAAAGGTAGCTGGATGGTCAAAAACGATATGACTCCACATGGTTTGCTTGTGGCTGGACGAATATCTGTGACCCGTATTTGTATAAAGCTTCCTCTGCCTATTCTTCACTCTAATCTCCTTCCCTTTCGTCAAAACATGCTCCAAATACGACTCCGTGATGATCTCCCGGTACTTATTATGAAACGTGAGCTTGTACAGCCTCGTCTCCGGCTGAGGAAAATGATTAATCGTCGACCTTGAAGTTTGAGACACAACTTTGGTGGACAACCACCGAACCTTAACACCACGAAACTCATCTGTGGTTCTCTCGTACTCATCCATACTCAACACCAGCTTGTTGCTGTCACTGCCCATCTCAGCTTTCAGTCTTTTAGCGCTCGTTGAAGAGTTGTCACTGAGGTATGCCTCCACGGCAGAGTAAGCTTTGCTACGGCGCTGGAGCCGATCTCCTCTGAACTCGTGGAAGGAAATCCGAATATAGGGATTGAAGTAAGTCATGAATCTGTGTGTATACCTCTTGAAGAAGAGTCGAAGCTCGTAAGGACAGTATTGGCGAATGATCGCGCACACAAACATGAAGCTGGCTATGGTAGAACCCATTGTCGTCCACGTCTCGGCCATGTTTCCCGGCGAAGATGTGAGCTTTTTCATCTGGAATTTCTTGAGTTGGTGATGATGCTGATGGATGTTTTTCTGAACAACAAACCCTAGATCGATAAGCAGAATGATCATGTTGCTGGTAATGCTCAGAATAGTGAGAATTAAGATGTGTTGGATGATCTCATGATGATATGTATGTTTTGTCCTTTGGGTTTGTACTTATAATAATTGAGTCAGACATGCATAAACAATATTGTCGTACGTTTTGCATACGTGAAAAGATAGATGATGATCCTGAAGATTAGTGACGATTGGTTATTAGTATTCTAATAGCTGGCATGCATATGGGTTTATGTTTAATTAATAGAAGTGAACAAGAGTAGTTGGGCACAGTCAGGAACAACTACTAGTCCTTGTAATCGGCAGGCAATTGACGTAATTAATTATAGAAAAACAGCTAATTGAGTACCGTTACATCCATAAAAAAATTATACGAATTGATGTGATTGATTCATTATTTTTATTTTATAATAAAAATAATTTTATATTTTGACAAACTACAATATTAAATTATATAAATTTATATGATTGTTTAGTAAAATTCTTCTATAGTTACGATCATGAATATTCCCCTTATTACTTTAAATCCTACATATATAATTTCTTATATATGCATGATTAAATGCATGCGTAGTGGATGAACTGCGTACGTGGACCGCTGTCTATATTAACTGACTGCGATTTAAATATTTAATATGATTGAAAGAGAACAAGATTTAAAATAAAGATTACAAGATTTTATAATATAATCGTAGGCAGGAGTGGCTCGATCAACAATACTGAGGTCTAAGATAAAAGCTTTAGAAGCTTTGTTTATATTTATTTTGGCACAATAATGTAATAAATTATTATGTTGAACATAAATACAACAAATTTTTACTTTTGTTTTATTAGGTAATTATATACTAACCATTGAAACTGCTTTTGTTGATCTTCATTTAGCTTTAGTTTTTTCTTGAATACACTCTAAAACATGAACTCTTTTCTCTTATATAAACTAATCATAAGGTGAATTACTTTTTAAATTATTTTAGTATTTCTAGAAGTTTTTATTTCTTTAGATTCTTTTTATCTTTGCTAGAAAGTTTCTTCCTTGGGGTCATTCTAGTATTATTTTCTAAATAATTATATATAATATCAATATTAATTTTTAAACTTTAGAAGGTGTAAGGGCTTTTAAATTTTAATAAATATCATTAGTAAGTTGATTGGTGCGATGCCTTAGGCAATTGCTTAACTTCCAGCTTTGCCTAAGCAATAAACTATTTTTAAGCTTCCTTTCAAAAAAAAAAAAAAAACTGTTTCTGAGCTTAGAATATATAAAGCCAAAGCACAGAAAGTGACTAGTAAATTTAAGATTTATATTAAAAAACTTGATTTTTTTAAATATTAATTTTTTTAAAAAAGAATATATGTAACTAAGATATGTATATATTTTTAAATTATCTCCATTATATATATATATATATATATACATAATTCAAAAGTGATATATACATAACATATTTTACAATACTTATATAACACATATTATAAAATAGATTTTTTTATAATATTATAAAATAGATTTTACAATATTTATACAACACATATTACAATACATAAGCTTATGAATAGATTTTTTTTTTTAAATAAAGATATTTTTGTAAACTATTATAAAATTAATTTTAATTTATAAAACTATTCCTATTTCATATTATATATTATGTAAAATATTATAAAAAAATGTAAGGTTATCATTTCTCTATATTAATAATGATTGGAAGCGTGATTACATGACATAGCACGCGTGATAGCATATAAAGCAGAGTGCAAGTCTTGGAAGGACTTTTGGTCTCCTTCTAATCAATCTTGCTTTTAGGTCTCGTCAACTATTTTTTTTTTAATAAGGACTTTTGGTTACGGAATGCAAACGTTCATACCACCTATACATCCCTTGTAATTGCATGTGAGGAAAATGCTAATTGACTCTATGAGTCTGTCTCCTTAATTTTATTGTTAATATATATATATATATATTTTAATTTTTTTAAATTTATGATTAAAAAATTTATTATTAATAAAATTTATTATCTTAAAAAAAATCTTTTTAGAGATTAAATATGTTAAAAAATCTATAAAAATAATAAAATAAAATCAACATATGTTTAAGTACTTGCGGTATGCCCAGCGATAAATGCTGGACGGCTCACTAGCAAAGCCCTTGCATGTAAGCGTACATTCTACCTTAATGATGTCCATTTAATAATTTTAAATTATTGTATAAAAAAAAAAAATTATAATCATGATCATGCTGTCATGATCTCATCCTCTTTACAATACTATTATTAGAGAAATTCTATATGATTCATTTGTTATTTTTATCATTTTTATCTTAATTTTAAAATATGTATATGTATGTTTAAATAGAATGAAAACATATATATATATATATATATTAAATCATATATTAATTAGATAAAAATGTGTGATATAAGACTTTCTTGTATTACATATCATAATATGAGTTGGGTGGCGTGGAGGGCCATTCAACGTCCTCTCAGGCCCCATAAAGAATCTCGTCAAACTCACTACAAATTTCCTAAACTGACATTTACCTACAAACTTTTAAGTTTATATTTCAAATTTATATCTCAGAAATATTCAATTCGGATAGAAAAAGGTAGCCCTACAACGATCGTTGGGGCCTTCCGCTTGTTTATTTTGCTTTTTTTATATGTACTTTTTTAACACTTTTAGTTTTTAAATTTATAATATTATTAAAAAATACTTAGTCAAACGGTAGCCCCCACACTATAAATAAAAAATAAGTTTTTGTAGTTAATTAATTAAGTCAAAAAAATTAGTTACGGGTGTTGATCAACCGGACCAATTTTGGATCGATTTTTTTTCCAGTCCGGTTTGAAATCCGGATATTTGGTTTCAATTTTTAACCTATATTAAGTTAAATCCGGATCCATATATTATAGATCCGAATTAATATGATCCGGATCATAGTTTTAAATTCAGGATCGGATTTAAAAATCGATGCCCGGATTTTAACTAGCCAGTAGCTCCCCCCTGCCCCCGCCCCGCCGGGGGATTTACTCCCCCTCTCTCTCTATCTATTTCTCTACCTTCAAACCCTAGCTCGCTATCGAGCAAAAATCGCGCCAATCTCCGTGATCGTGACCTTTTGTCGTCGACGTTTGGGTTTAAAATTGCGCCGATCTTCGTCGATTCTAAGGTACTCTCTCACTCTCTCTCGCTCACTCTCTCTCTTATGTTGTTGTGATATGATTTGTGGGTGCATAATGGTTTAAGTTTGTTTATAATTTCTGGCAGATCTTCGAGTATTTGATTGATTATCCTGGGGTTATGCCTATCACAACTGCTTAGGCAAGTCTTTTGTTTTGCTTAATGAATACTTGGTTTAATGACATCGCCAACTACTAATCAATTCTCTTTTAAATTTTTTGAGTTTATATTTATTTATTTCATTGATTCTGGAAAATTTCTTCTGACGTGTTAGTGATCTGATACTCTGGCTGTTTGAAAATAAAAGAATGCTCTATATTGTTGAAGTAGTTATGCTGGATTCCATGCTTGAAGCTTTGGAATCAAAGTATTTGTTTGTAAATCCTAGTGTCCTTGAATGTTTATGGAAGGGAATTTACTGCACATAAAAATAGCATATAAAAAGTGACCTCAAAATTAATGTAAAAATAGCACATGGAGCTCACAGGACGTAGTCACAGTGAACAAATAGTTTTTTTACCATCCAAACAAAGCCTTAAATTAGCCTTTGAGCATGAAGAGTCAATGTTAATGGGTGCTTTCATATCTCTTTTGGTTTAGTCTTTGAGCACGAAAAGGGAATGTTCTTGACATCAAAACTTCCAGTTCCTGAATCCTGAAAGGCTTTAGGCTTGTAATTTATTAAATTCATGACATTTATTCCTTCTTTCTTCAGTTAAATAGTACTTTGTATAATATTTATAGGGCTTTAAGCCTTATGCTTCTTCACATTATGAGCCCTTAATCTATATAAAGTTGTGTTCTTAGGTGTCTAGGCCCTGATTTTCATCTATTGTTCTATTTGATTTATTGCCTAAGATGTCTATCTGTAGGACTCCATCCCGCATCCCAGAAGTTCATTTTCCTGAGGAGCCGTTCTTGCAAGTTGCCGCTGCTCTGAGAATTGAAATTAACCATGCTTTTGCAGTCTTGCGTGATATTGTGACTGGAAGAGATTTGAAGAAGTTTCTCATTGTACGCTTTGTCTATGTTTCTTTGGAAAAAAAGTTCACCTTGTAGTTTAGAAAAGTCTTCAAGCCTTTAAACAGTGATATTGTGACTGGAAGAGATTTGAAGAACCAGAATATATGTATTGCATTTAATAACAATAGAGGACGCTTAAATATTCACATTCCATTATTGAAATCAGAAACTAAAGAACCAGAAGTGAAGATACAAAGCCTCACAATACTTACTGCCAACCTTTCATTCACATTTCTTACTGCCAACCTTTTGAGTTACTCATCTACAAAATACAAGGTGCTGCATTCTATGTTTGTGGCACAGGCAAATTTCTGAAAGGGTCCAAGTAATAATACAAGTATACAAAATTAAAATTAAAAAAAAAAAGTTTAAAATCTGGAAATCAGATTTCCGATTTTTAAAAAACCGGATTAATTCGGATCCAACCCGAATTTCAACCCGGGTGAATCTGGGTTGGAGTCCAAATTGCTTTTGGACCTTGGGTTTCGGGCCCAGTTGACCCGGATTCCAGGTCCGGAACCCGCTTGAACATCTCTAGTTACGACTAATTTTGATTATAAATAATTATTTTATTAAAATTAACTAATTTTAAATAAATAATTTTCTTATAGTGCCAGCAAGCAAGAAAAATATCGTTTTCCTTCCGAGAAAAACTATTTGATGATTTGAGAACAAAAAGATCTTTGGGTCAAGCGCCATAAGATCATATACGTTTCGGTTGTCCCAGCTTGATGCAAAGTGCATGGCCATAAAAAACATTTAAGTGCTTAGAGGACAAGAATGGCTCGAAAAGGGGAGAAACTTCGAAAGAAAATTAGTCAAGTGAGTACCAATTTGAGACTCGGACTGCCTATGATCGAGTGAGGATAGAGAGTACCGGGTGAACATAGCTGATTATGAATTAGATCAAATCTATATCTTGATATGGAGTTCTAATTCAATTTGAGTTTTATCGAGTATTTGAGAAAAACTTTATGACCTATGGCGCAAGATTTCCTTTAACATAAAGTGCGGCTAATATAAACTGCGTAGATATATATATATATATATAGAGAGAGAGAGAGAGAGAGAGAGAGAGAGAGAGAAGTTGGGGTTCGGTCCGACTAAATCCCATATGTTTTGCAGCCCCCGCCGCCGCCAGTGGCGTAGGGTCCAAGACTCCGAAACGGGTTTAAGGCTGCGGCGGGCACACCGGACATCGGTGGGACTCGCCGGAGACCGTCGGTCTTGAAGGGATGGGCGGTGTAGCCCACCGCCATCAGTAACAGCGGGGGCTGGGCTGAGGTAGAATTCTCTTAAAAATTCATCTTCATTTTATTTTTTATTGTATTTTTTATTATGTTTTTTATTATATTTTATTCATTTTATTATTTTATTGTATGTTTTATTATGTTTTCTAAATTTTATTTTTTTATTGTATTTTTTATTATTTTTTAAAATATCTTTTATTATGTTTTTATACAAATTATAGGAGATTAGGAGGTAGGCAGCAAAATGTTGGGGTGCAGCGACCGCACACCAGCGTCACCCATATATATATATATTAATGGCTTCGGCTAAATGGTCATGCAAATTAGGTTTTAGCGGCCCTTGCAAAGAATTACATTAGTATTGTATTGTGGTGTCAACCAAGACTACAATGGTTAATTATTAGCCCTTGGATGTTAAGATCATGATATATATGAGATAAGAAATTTGTAAATAGTAGTAAAATAATTTGAATTAAATATTTTATGGAATTTTGAAAACGAAGAGACAAAAAACTGAATAAAATTATTATAAAACTAAAACATTGTTTGTATATAATTTGTTAATATATTTGTTTTTTGAAATTTGAAAAAAAATTGAATTATTTTTTGTGTTTTATTTGGAAGTTTAGAAAAGGTAATGATTACTAGAAAAAAAATGTTGAAGATTTAAAATTAAAAAATATTTGTATTTATACCATCTAGATATTGAGATGAGATTAAACAATCTTGCGATCCAAATGGAACCTAATTAGAGTATTGGCATGGAATTAGCCAAATGTCTTTCATCTTCAATTTTAGCAAATATCATCCACATTTGTCCCATATTGAATTAGTCAAACTCTTTTCACCTCAAATATGAGCTCCACATTGTATTTTTTTTTTATTATTGTATTTCATCCCAGATTTGTGATGATAATTATGAGTAGTAAGTTTTATGGTAATGAAATGACTAGCCAAATTGAGAAGAGAAGTATTGACTGTGGACTTGGAATTTGGGACATGAATGTCGGAAGAGATGGAGGAGTCCATCGAGGTACGATCGACAGAGAAAAAAATAAAATGAATAAAGACAGAGGTTACTGAGCTCTTGATACCATGATAAAGTAGGAAGAGAAAGTGCACGTACAATGTTTGTTGTAATGTTGCTATAGGCTTTTCACTATTTTGGATTCCTGTTCTTACATCTCTTATGTTTCCTTTTCACAGTATTTATACAACATTTAATAACAAACTATCCTTTAATACAATGACACGTGTTTTTACAAAAAGTTCGTTCTGTTTTGACAGAGGCCTGCTCATTTTGCTTTAGAGTTTTCTTGATCCATGCCATGTCCTTTTGCTATGTCGTGTCTGCCTAATGCTATGGTGGCCTTATCCTGCAGTGCAATTGTTGTTGTGTCGTGTTCATTTGCTGTACCTAATGGTATTAATGGCCTTACTCTGTAGTGCAGCAAATGCTATAACGCCATATCCTTTTGCCGTAGCCTTACTCTGTAATGCAATTGTTGTGCTGTGTCCATCATGAGCTGCTATGCCGTGTCCATCATGTAGTGCAGTTGCCTTATCACTTATTATGAAACCTGAGTTTGTACAAACTCGTCTTCGGCTGAGGAAAATTATAAATCGTCAACCTTGCAGTTTGCGACACAACTTTGTTGGACCACCACTAAACCTTAACACCACGAAACTCATATGTGGTTCTCTATTACTCATCCATGCTCAACTACAGCTTGCTGCTGTCTCTACCCATCTCAGCTTTCAGTCTTTTAGTGCTCGCTGAAGAGTTGGGGCTGAGGTATGCCTCCACGACAGAGTAAGCTTTGCTACGCTTGAGCTGATCTCCTCTGAACTCGTGGAAGGCAATCTGAGTATATGGATTAAAGTGACTCATGAATCTGTATGTATACATCTTGAAGAAGCAGTGAAGCTCGTAAGGACAGCATTGGCGAATGATCGCACACACAAACATGAAGCTGGCTATGGTAGAACCCATTGTTACCCACGTCTCAGCCAAGTTTCCCAGCAAAAATGTGAGTTTTTTCATGTGAAATTTCTTGTGTTGGTGATGCTGTTGATGGATGTTGATAATAATTCTAATCTAGTCAAGCAAAATCTTACGACGGCTGAACAATAAATCGTAGCTCGATAAGCAGAATGATGTGGGTAATGCTCAGAATATTGCGAATTAATAAGATTTGTTGGATGATCATGACATGATCATTATGTATGTTTTATCCTTTGGGTTTGTAGTTTATACTTATAATCGAGTCAAACATGCATAAACATTAAATGATGTTGTGTATACGTGAAAACACAGACGATGATCCTGAAAATTAGTGAGGATTGATTAGTGTTAGTGTGCATATATATATATATATATATATATTATCTTTATCTCCTTATTAGGTTAATATTGTAATTATCTTCTTATTAGGATTTGGCTATATTCCAACTCTATATAAGTCTCCTTTGTATAATTTGATAAACGCAGAAATATAAAATCATATGATTCTATAGAACTCTCTCAATTAAAACATGGCATCAAAGCTCCTTTCTGAGTTTGCCTCCCTTTATGGTGTTTTCTCGTTTCAACATCAGTGACTTTCTTTGCACTTGGCAGAAGACTTAACATGAATTTATGTTCGATTTTCCCTTAGATTTTCATCAAACAAAATCATAAAAGAAGTCTTGAGAGTTTTCCCCGTGTTCTTGTGCAAATTCCCTAGCAACCCATAACCTGTCTAGCCCACTCACAATTTAGTCCAAGTAAGCCTTCCCACTTCTTTATTTTCTTTTGGGCCATTTCATTTTTCGGCTCAATTCACTTGGCCCCAAACCTAGTGCAGACCCGACCCACCCATATAGCAATACTGTTAACCTGACCCGCGAGCTACCCAACCTTCTCCGCCCTGCGAGTTAACCCAACTTGCTCTGACTGGTAAACTAAGCCGACCTAGTTAGTCCCATCTTTGACCTGACCCAATTAACACGTTGACTTTGAGTTTGACCTAAACAAAACCCTCCAACAGCATGTCTCACTCCTCTCCCAACCTTGATACCATTGTTCATTGTTCGTTCTATTGATATTATTTTATATGACTAATTAAAATATGTGAGTTCAAAATATGAAAGTCTGTCTTAGAGGACAAAAATTGTGGCACTATATTTTTGGTGATATTTCTGAATGAGTTAAATACTACAAGACTCGACTTGTTGCAAGGAGATTCACCTAAGAGTTGAGATTTTTGCTTGCAATTACTATTGCCCGATGTTGAAAACTTTTTCAAATGAATGTTAAAAATACCTTCTTTAATGGTGATCTTACTGTGGGAGTTTATATTCAACCTTCACCTAGCTATGAGTATCCTTCGAATAAAATTTGTCATCTTTGTCGTGTACTTTATGGGCTCAAACAAGCTCATCGAGCTTGGTTTAAAAATTTTAGTTAGTGGTTTCTCAACAAGACTTTCTTTCTAGCTCATCTAATTCTGTATTCTTTGTTTGCACTATTGGGGTAGGTATTATCTTTTTCTTCTCTATATCTATGTTATGATTATTACTGGTGATGATATTGCTTGTATCCGAGATTCTCGGACTTTTTTTAGTCAGAATTTTGAGATAAAGGATTTGGAGCATCTTAACTACTTTCTCGGCCTTGAAGTTATTCCGAACCAAGATGATTATTATCTCATTCAGGCTAAATATGTCTCTGATTTACTTTTCAAACCTAGGCTGATAGATAGCAAGACAACCACTAATTCACTTGAGTATAATACTAAATCTCTAGCCACTAATGATTCTCCACTTGCAGATAGAACACTTTATCGATAGTTAGTTGGAAATCTTATTTATCTTATTGTCACCAGGCCTGACATTTCATGTGTTGTTCATCTGGTCAATCAATTTATGAGTGCGCCTCAATCTACTGGGGCTGGCGATCCTACTAATCATTGCTCCACCACTGGTTATTGTTTCTTATATGGTACTTCTTTGATTTCATAGCGTAGTAAGAAATGATCTGTTATTTCCCGTACTAGCACTGAGGTTGAGTGTCATGCCTTTGCTGATACGAGTTCTAAACTTTTATGATTACGTTGGCTTCAAAAACATATGAGTGTTCCCCAATCCATAAGTTCTCATCTTCACTATAATAATTGTAGTGCCATTCATATATTGTGCAAAATGATATGTTTCATGAGTATAATAAACATATTGAGATTGATTGTCATTTCATCCGATTAATTACACTTAGGCCCCGTTTGGATTCGGAGGTGGGTTGAGCTCATCTCAACTCACTTCTGTTTCATCATTATATTTTTATAATTTTTTTATATAAAACACAAATTCCTATACACATTTTTCAAATTCCAATACACATTTTTCAAATCCCAAAATAATAATAATATTAAAAAATAAACTAAACTCATCTCAACTCATCTCATCTCCGAATTCAAGCAAGGCCTAGTTTGTTTTGAAGATAATTTTATTGATATTTTTACGAAATCACATTCACCTTATTAGCTTGGTGATCTTGCTTTCAAACTCCAATTTACTTCGCCACCAAGCGTTTAAGGGGGAATGTTAGTGTATATATATACATATACACATATATATATATATATTGTACTTATCTTTTTATTAGGGTTAATTTTTTAATAATCTTTTTATTAGAGTTTGGCCTTATTCCACAATATATAAGTCTCTTTTGTATAATTTGACAAACAAAAAAATATATAATATTCAAATGATTCTCCACAACTCCCTCAATTTCAACAATTAATATTCTAACTGGCATGAATGCATATGGCTTATTATGTTTGATAGAAGTGAACAAGAGTATATGGGCAGTGAGCAACAACTAGTGTTTGACGTAAGAGAAAAACAACTTCCAAATCATAAAAGGGAGACGCTGGGAGCCGATCGGGCTGCCCCCAACCAAAAATAGTCCATTATTAAAATATAATAAAAAAATTTAGAAAATACAATAAAATAAAAAAACACAATAAAAAATATAATTAAAATAATAAAATAATAAAAAACATAATAAAAAACACAATAAAAAATAAAAATATAATAAAAACACAGTAAAAAAATAAAATGAAGATAAATTTAAGAGTAGATTCGGCCTCAACCCAGACGGTGTCAGCGCCGGCGGCGGTGGACGATACCACTCACCCCATTGTGACCGCTGGCGTCCGGCGACCCCACCCCTGCAATGGCGACCCCCGGCGACCTTCGGTGTGCCCCACGCAGTCTTAGACTCGTTTCGGACCTGTCGTTACAGGAGTAGGCTCGCCGAATGCCGGCGGTCACGATGCGGTGGGCGGTGTCGCCCACCCCATTTTATTTTTTGAACAATTTTATATGTTGTTTCGGTATGATTGTTGGGGTTGTCCTGTCCCCCTTTTTAATTATGTATTTCCTCTTTCACTTTCTTTTTGTAATGTAATTGTATTAATACATTTTGGGAAAATTAATATGACATTGGCATGCCGATCGATCCTCTAGTACTCCCGCTTCATTCTTGATCCAATCATTTCTCCAGGCCTCCTTAATTTATTTCAATTTTTAAGTAGATGGTAGAGGAGTACTTGTTTAAATACTTGGGCAACGAAGAACAAGTAGTAGTACTAGTACAGTTTGTAATATAGGAATATTAATATTATTTAATTACAAGAAATTAACATGAATTTTAAATTCTACTATAATTACAATATTATATCTAATTACAATGACTAATTACTTGCATTAGAAAGTTACACGTACACAGCTAGCATTCATCACAGTACATCACATGACTATATATACATATACACAATTTTTCTTTTTCTTTTTTTTCTGGTGACGAGAACTAATTATAAACACCACATGCACAGGACCTATCATACAAATTAAATATATATGGAGAATACTTTTTTATTTGTTGTCATAGCGAAATCACTTCCCATAGGTTGGTCCATTCTATTCCACTTTCCCATCTTGATCATCTTTCCTCTTTGCTGCTTGATCTTCCTCTTTCACTTTCACCTCATCATTTTCTTTCTCCTGTGCTACTTCTTCTTTCACTTCCAGTTTCAATTGATCTCCATCTTTCTTCTTTGCCGCTTCTTCCTCTTTCAGTTTCTCTTCTTCATCTTTCTTCTTTGCTTGCTCAAGAGCCTGTATCAACTTGGATAGGCATTTATCTGCATCATCTGATGAGGACTTTGGCATAAGGTTCTCTGCAACATCCGCAGGTGTGATATTCGCCTCCCCGATCAACCTCTTTATTGTATCAAACATCGGATGCTTTTCAAGATCCAGATAATTCTTTGCAAACACCTTGAATGCTTCAAACCTGCAGTAAGAGAGCTCAATCTCATTATCCATTCTACCTTTCCTTATGAGTGCAGGATCCAGCTTATCCACAAAATTTGTAGTAAAAACAATCAGCCTCTCTCCCGCACAAGCAGACCACAGTCCATCGATAACATTCAACAGCCCAGAAAGTGTCACCTTATTACTTTTCTCCTCGGCATCTTTCTTGGGAATTTCGTTGATCTCACCATCTTGATCATCTGAAGATTTTTTTGTCTTCTTCTTTCTTTGACCAGTAAGATCAAGTGAGCAGTCGATGTCCTCGATCACGATGATGGACTTAGCTGTAGTCTCGATCAAAAGCTTCCTCAACTCGGTGTTGTCCTTCACTGCCGTGAGCTCAAGATCGTAGACATCATAGTCCAACAGGTTTGCCATTGCTGCAATCATCGTTGACTTTCCTGTCCCCGGAGGGCCATGGAGAAGATAACCTCTCTTCCATGGCTTCCCAATCTTTTCATAATAGTTCTTACTCTTGCTGAAAGTCAATAGATCATCAACAATCTCCTGCTTCTTCTTTGGATCCAAACCGATTTTTTCAAAGCTAGCTGGATGCTCGAAAAAGATGCTACTCCACAAGCTTCGATTCATGTAGGACCATGGCGACTTTTCATTAGGACAATTTGTGTAGAGTTTCCTCTGCCGATTCCTCACGCCAATTGCCTTCCCTTCTTTCATAACATGCTCCAAATATGACTCAACGATTAAGTCACGATATCTCTTATGAAAAGTGAGTATGTAGGACATCGTCGTCTCCTCATAACTTCTGTTGTATCTTGATGTGTTGGTTTCTTTGTTTGAACTCCACCAAATCTTGACACCGCGAAATTCATCGACCACGGTTTGATGCACATCCAGACTCAAAACGACTTTGCTGCTATCTTTTCCCAACTCAGCTTTGAGTCGTTTAGCGTTCTTGTGAGCTTTGTTGCTGAGGTAAGTCTCGACAGTTAAATAGGCATCGCTACGTTTGAACCAAAGTTCGGAGACATCAGAGAAGGAAATTTCAATGTAGGGATTGAAATAGGAGGTGATTATGGTTGTATATTTATAAAAGTAAAGTCGAAGGCTAGCAGGACAAGATCGTTCAAAGATTGGCCAGAGAAGGAGGATGCTGCCTACGCTGGCTACGGAAGTGGTCACTGATGCCCACAACATATCCATAGTTAATGTTGGGATTTTTTTTTTTTTTTTTTTCTAGGTACAAGTATATTGAGGATGTGTGGGAAAATTAAGGGACGTAGTACAATAACTGGTTGGGGATGCAGACTCCATCGACTTGCTGTGTCGAATTTAAAGGCAGTTGTCTTCCATGCCAAGTAAAGTCTGGTCCCATTTGATTGGAGTAGACTCACAATCAACTGGCGGTCAATATATTATATATGAAAAAATCTATTTATCTTCTTACTATTCATACAACTTCCACACATCACACATTATTTTATTTTATTTTTAATTAAATATTTAATATATAAATAATGAATAAAAAAATTAAATTAATTTAAAAAGAACAAATTCAAAAAAAAAATATTAAAAAAATTAAAAAATTAAAGAAAAAATAAAAAGTGAGAATGTGTGGAAGTTAAGAGGTTGTGTAGAAGTGCTCATTATATATTTGGAAAATACATATATATATATATATATATATGTGCAAGGAAGGTTAGTTCATCTTCAATTTCCTACTGGGAAACATATTGATATAAGAGAAATGATAAATGTAGTTATTGAGTTGCAAGTAGCATATAATCGCTTTAAAAAAACAAAAAATATATATATATATATGAGATCCATAAAAAAAATTAATCTTTTTTAAAAGTGATTACTTGCTATTTAATTTATATGTAACATTATTCTAAATATAAATCAAAAATAGTCGGTAAATGGGGTGGGGTCACATTCTAATTTATAAAAAATAATAATAATAAAATCTAGGTAATTTTAGTTTGACTTTTTCCTCGTCCTCAAAATCATATTAAAATGATTGTTGTCGGAATCATTGTTGTTTTGCAATTATTTTTACCTTCCGGCCCGAAAGAAAAAAAGTATCATAATAATTAAGGTCGGATTTGGATTCGAAGTATTATTTTAAATTTATTATTATATTATTTTAAATTTTTATATAAAATATAATAGACTAATAATAGATAATTCAATTTTTTTAAATTTTAATTTAATTTTTTTTAAATTTTAAAATAATAATATTAAAAAATAATATTTTATTTAACTTTTAAAATTTTTTATAATTTATTTTATTTTATTTCGTTTCTCTATCCAAATAAATTGAAAAGCCGCCTCCGCGGAGTATTTATTAAAATATTGCAATATAAGCTACCTAACATGCGAAAAAAAAAAAGGCTACCCAGTATGAGTTTGACTTGTCCACTATCTCCTTAATCATATCGAAATCAGACTTGGTGCTACGTAAATAAAATAATTGTATAAAATAATTTTAAAAGTTAATATGACTTTATTTGCTCTATTAAATTTATTTATTTTATAATTTGATAAATTATATTAAATTATATCAATTTATAAATAAAAAAATTATATAATTTTTTTTTTGTAATTAGAATTTTTCTCTTAAAATTATGGAAGAATGTCATTTTGTTTGCCAAATTGTATTTATACTACGTTCGAATATTGAAATAAAATTAGATGAAATACGTCATTTTACAAACATTTGATACTACATATATATATATATAATACCATCTCAATATTCAAATATTAATATCATCACATTTAATAGTTATTTATTTAATCATAACAATTTTTCCAAACTTTCAAATAAAATAGAAAATAATTCAACTTTTTTAAATATTAAAAGGAAAATAACATTAAAAGATTATATTTTAAAAGATTAATATCTTCTATTTTCTTGTAAACATGAGATCATACAAAACTAGCCCGCAAATTGTGTGGGCCCACATTATGTTTTTTAAATTGATATATATATAATATTAATATACTAATAGTCACTTTTTTAATTAACAAATAAAATATAAAAAAATAAATACATGAGTGAACAAAATGAGAGAGCAAAATAGAGGTGCATTGTAGTATTATTCTATCTATATTGAGTGATGCTAGGGTGTCGTCCAATAGTTAGCGTCCCTCTAGGTAAATTTTAGCCTTTTTTAGATTTTTAATTTATACTTTTTTAATATTTTTAGACATTTAAAATATATATATATATATCAAAAACACGAATGTAATAATAATCATTTCTTTAAGCCGTAGGTAAAAAAATTAAAAGAATAAATATATAAGTAGTCAATATGAAAGAACAAAATGAAAAGGCATTATAGCATTATTCATATATATATATATATATATATATATACACATACACATACACATACATACACACATACATACCAAGAATGGGGTTACATGCCAGGCATGTTAGCCCTATATTACTATAAAATAAATTATTCTAAAATATAAACATCTAGCACCAAAAAGAAAACTTAATGATGAGATAAATGAGGATAATATAGCTCGTTCCAAGTAGAAGCTATTAATCCAAACATTAATAAGTTTAAACAAACCATAGGTCCAAGTAAGTTTGAGATATAAAGGATCATGTTTCGAATTCATATTACTGTTTATTTCTTATAAGACTATATCATGGAATTGTTTTCTTGGCCATTGAAATGACGATTAAAAAGTTTTGAGACTTGTGCATCCAGAGATAATGTGTTCTTTTCATCATGAGCATTTACAGAGAGAATATTAAAGGTTTTATATGTGTGGCATTGCTTTTGGAGTTGATCCATGTCTGCACTAAGTTGTATGGTATATCTTTTGTCTAAACATAGTGTTACGGTGTTTTGGATATATGGTAAATGCTCCTACATTAAATGAATTTGGAGTTAAAATATGGTTATCATAAAAAATTTAGGAGCATATTAATATAGAGCATATATATAAAGATGGTGAACAAATATAGATATAATGCATGGGTCTAATGATAATCCAGTTGATACATAAATGGAACAATTTATTATTTGAAGAAATAATAGGTCATAAGAGGATTATGTGGTCCCTCACAATAGAAAGTAATAATACTCAAGTTAAGTAGGACATCAGTTAGGGCTATACAAAAAACCAAATAACTGACCAAAATTGTCCAAAATCGACCTTCGACGATGGAACCGGCCGCCACCAACGAAGAACCACTCGGGAGGTAATGTTAAATACCTCCAACCGATATCGATCAGTTTCAGTACGAGTTCGACCCTATATCGAACCGGTACGCCGACAAATTATGTTGAAATATATACATATATACATATGTGTGTGTGTGCGCGCGCGCGCAAAATGATGTCATTTCATTTAAACTGAAACGACGTCATTCTATTCTTAGGGGTTAGTTTTCACTGCCCCCTTCCCCCTCCCCTCCCTCCTTTTTGTCATTGACTTTCATTCTTCCAGAAATTTCCTACTCATCTCCTCTCTCGTGCTGTGAAGAGTGCTGAAGCCTGAATTCCTCAAAACCTCGGACCTCCTCCTCTCTCACCACCTTTGCCACTCTCACAGGCTCGTAGCGCCGTCCATCACTCCTCAATAGCTCAGCTCTCAGCACCATCTCCGAATAGGATTTTTTCAATTTTTTATTATTTGTTATTTCATATTTGTAGTTGCTGCTGCATAGTGTTAGGTTTAAATTTTTAATTCTTGTTTCTCTTTTCGTTTCTTATCCGTTTCTTTTTATTGTTGATCTAATTTTTTTCAAATTTTTGTTATTATTGTTATTGTTAACTTGTTATAATTAACTTATTTATAATTTTGTAGTTGCTGTGTTCAAAAAATGAATGTAAAATAAATTGAGATATGTTTGTAATTTTTTAATTAATTTGTTATTAACTTATTTGTAATTTTGTAGTTGTTGTTATTCCCACTGTGACTGACAACTGTGAGTGTTTTTAACAATCATATTGATCAAATTCCCACCGTTGAATATTAAGATGAGCCTAGCTAAATGTGAATCAATGAACCTAGCTAGATTGATCAAAGCTCATTCACAATAATTTAAAACTATTGTCACTGTCACAGTTATAAATGTAAACTAATCACAAGGGCTCAATATTAAGGTGAATATTAAGGCATAAAGTATTGTTGAACCCAAGATTTCAAGTTTTGTGTAATTATAAATCTACACATGGATTTTGATGATAACAAATGAATTCAAAAAATAAAGGAGTCTCAAGTTCAAGTTGTCCACACAATAGAATCAAGCACATCAAGGAACCAAGCATGAGCAAGAAGGGAACAAGTTCACATTAAAGTTATAGAGTAATGTTGTAAATCTCTTAAAAATTTGAAATTAGGATTAAGGCTCAAAATTAATTTTTTATCATAAAGCATTAAAATACATTTTCCACATGTGCATGAATATTTTAAAAATTAAATTTGAAAATTTTGAAAGATGATTGATTGTCATCTTTTACATGTGCATGACATGATTAAAAGTTTGAACTTTGAAAATAACTCAATTCACCCCCCTCTTATGTGCATGACACTGTACTTGTCATCTTTCATTTGAGAGCATTAAATTTACAACACCAAGAACATACAACATTCATTCAAAGCTTTTATTCTCTCTTCTCTAAGTATTGAGCCTTAACCCTTATTCATTTTGAGAGATATAGTTTGCGCTATATTGTTTCTATCTCACTCATTGAGGAGTATACTTTGATAGTCTACCCACTATCAACTCTTGTATTTGTAAAAGGATGCGTATAACCCTTGTGTGTGTAGAAGGTGTTTTACACGGGGAATAGTTAAATTACCAAGTGTGAGGTGATTGGAAGTGTAGAAGGTGTTCTACACGGGGAATAGTTAAATCACCAAGTGTGAGGTGATTGGAAGTGTAGAGGGTGTTCTACACGGATTCTTTGGAGCGGTGCTGCTCAAAAGTGTAATAGGTTTCTATCTCCACCTAAAGGAGATTGACTAGTGAATTCGGGATCCTCAAGGGGTAGCTTGAGGCGAGGACGTAGACAGTGGGGCTGAACCTCGTAAAAATACTGAGTTTGCTTTCTCTTACCTTACTCTTTATATTTCCTACTGCTTTATATTCTGGTTATATTTTATATTGTATATTTAGTTTATAAGTATTAATTTTTTAATATAACCCAATTCACCCCCCTCTTATGTTAGTCATCTGGGCAACAAGTATAAATGTAAATTAATGAACCTAGCTAGATTTCATAACTTTTAGATGGATTATTAATTAGTTGTGCTTTGTTAATTAATATTGTGCTGATCAATATTGTGCTTTGTTTGTTTAAATTAGTTGTGAATTGTGAATTAATTATAAATTAAAATTTTCACACGTTAATTTGGAAGAGACCCAAATACACAATCCTTCAAAAACTCCTAATAGTAGTACTTGTCTACTTCTTACAAAATGAAAGGGGAAAGAACCATCATTTTTTTTGAATAATTACTATATAAATAATGAATAGAAGAATTCAATTAAAAAATTAAAATTTATAAAATTATAAAAAATAAAAAAAAGTTGAAAAAATGTAATGTGTGAGGTATTAAAATGTTTTTTATACACGATTTATATATACACGATTTATATATATAAAATTTTGCGTATATATAATATAAAAATAATTTTATGCACATCCTTTAATTTAATTTTTTTTTTCCCTCTCATCATATTTTTATTTTTTAAATTTAATATTTTGAGGGACGTAATGTATGATGTAACAAAACTCTTTTTATTTTCTCACAAAATCGTCAGCTTCATGAGATCGTTAAGCTGTCGCAAGCCATAACGTCGGCTATAAATCGGACGGAAATGAAACGTATGCATTGAAGACATTGAACTTGGACAGGTGAATTAGAGAACAAGTCGTAATTTACTTGGAATATTGGTGATTTTTTTAATCATAGTATTCTAATTTATAGTATTTTATTCAATATAAATAGCAAGGTGGCTCAAATATATTGTCTACTTATAGAAATAGACGTGCGAGACAGCTTGGCATGCAATTGGTATGCCGTCCATGAAAAATAGACAAGTAGTGTAGGTACAAACTATTTTAAATAGACAAAATTTATATAAGTTTTTTGTAAAAAATAAAAAAATATTACTAATAAAGAAGCTTTTTTTTTTTTTGCATTTTTTTAAGATGATTTATTTATTTTTACAAGAATTTATATGAAACTTGTCTATTAATATTTATACAAATCATTTTTCAAAATAATCGAGTACTTTAAGTACATAGTGGGCACTTTTTATTTATTTATTCATAGTGGGCACTTAAAAAGAGAAATGTTGACTAAAAAAAATGTTAGGTATATATATATAATAATATAATATATAGTTTAATGTAAGATGTTAGATTTATTTTATAATAAATTTTTTATAATTTAATAAATTATATTAAACTAAGACAGTATATAAATTTGTTGTATAAAATTTAAGTATACAATTAAATATTTCACTTTAATATTGAATCCCATTTGCCAAAAAGTTGGGAGTAGTTGAGATTAATTGGCAAAGAAAGTAGAAAATTTGGGCTTTCACGTAATTATTTGGATAGAAAATAATTTCTGTCAAAATCTTTTACAAGATTGGTGTGTTTGGCAGTGGGCATAAAATATTGGTCAAATATAAAGGTTAGGTCTAGTCGATAAAATCTACCTCTTATGAAGTACACTCATGTCTTACCTCTCGGGAGAGGCGTGAGCCAATTTTCATACCGAGTTTTGCTATACTTAAGATCCCTTTATTATTGTTTTTAAGTTCATTTCGTACTCTCAAAATATGCCGTACTAGATGGCTGACTCATACAATAAGCATACCATTTTATTTCACTAAAAATTCCGATCGTTTCAACCTATTTTAGCCAATATCAAATTTTGGCTGATACCAAATTTTGGATTTCGACCTACATTTTTTTAAGTGACTTTTTATATTAATTTGTAATTTGTTTTTACTTTATATATATATAATGTATCTTTTGTTTGTTTAAATTATAAAACAATTAGTAATTTTATCTTTTTATAATTTATGTATGTATATATATATAATTTATTCTTATATAGACTATCCTGAAATGGTATACGAAACAGTATCGATATTGAAATATTTCATTCCAGTGTCTCGACCGATACGTCCACCGGTACAGTATTTAAAACATTACCCTTTATGCCTTCTACTTTGCACATCGAGTGATGTGGATTTATTTTATTTTGAAAAAATCTACACAAACTCACACACCATATATTTTTTAATTTGATTTTTTTTTTCTTTCATGAAATATTTAATAAATAAATAATAAGTAGAGAATTCAATTAATTTACAAAGAAAAAATTCAGAAAAAATTTGTAAAAATAAAAAATAAAATAAAATTATATAGTGTGTGGATTTATGTGTAGCATTCCTCATTTATTTTCATATCCGAAGCAGGAAAAGTGGCAAGGCCAGAATAGTATTAAAAGAACAAAAAAAAAGTCAAAAAAAAAAAGAAGAAGAAAGTGATATCTCGTAGAGTAGAAGCGATTCCTCTGCAAATTCATAAATAGTAAAAAGAGTTTATTCTTTTCAAGATCAAATCCTCACGATTTCTCTGAAGAGAAAATTCATCCTCCCAAATTAGAAGTTTTTTGTCTCTTCTTTTATTCACCCCCTCATCTCTATGATCGATATTTCCCTCAAAAAATTAGAAAAAATCACTGAAATAGTCTTGTTCTTACTTTTCTCTAACTTATGTTTGATTGCTGAGAAAAAATAAACAGAGAAAGAAATTTATGAAGCTTTTGAAACTTTCGAAATCTGGTGTCGTGCTTGGCTGTTGTTCAAATGGAGGAAAAAATGAATGATGTTGCGATTCCGAGTTATTTATTTACAAAATCAGTGCTTTCGTTTTGCTTACTCTTCACTTTTTCCACATTTCTCCCGAATCATCTAAGAGAACACGTTTAGGCAAATTTATAGATCCTTCGATTTTTTTACCAAAACCCATATGTTCTTGTTTTGGCTCTTTCTTGATTTTTTTTTTCCCAAAATCGCATATTCGACCTCACTTTCATCGATTACCAGCAAAGCAAAACCAACCATAAAAGAATGAGAGAGAAAGAGGGGGGGAGAGAGATTCGGCAAAGGGAGGGGGAGACAACCCTAAATCTAATATATCTTAGTGAGTTTTGCAGAGTTTATTTTAGCTTGGAGAAGATGGAGAACGTGAAAACATCAATAGCAGCTATTCTCTATTTTTTTTCATTAATTTTCCTTCTTTTTTTTTTTTTGGCTATCAATATGGAGCATTGGAGACTCCATAGCTAAAAGATTTCCCTCATTTTCAAAAAATTGTGTGTATCTACGTTTGAGTTCAATGCTCCATATGTTTTCCTCTTTCGTATTAGTTTTCTCACTCTCGTGAGTTTTTACAAAGAAATGAGATAAAGTTTTTAGCTATGAAGTTCTGTTTGACGCGGGAGAGGGGGTGGGTTTACTATGCTTGAAGACAAGGGAGAAGACGAGTTCAAAGATGTAGGAATTGTAATTCGATTTTGACTCGCAACAGTGGCCAAACCGTGACATAGAGAACCGGACCAGATTTGCAATGTCACGGTGTGTAGAGTGAAAATTTTAAATCGACTTATTAATAGACTTTCTCTTTCCATACATCTTCTCCACTTCAGATTATTCTCACGAATTGTATTACTCATCATTCTTATACATCAAATACTATATTTATTTATTTTAATTTTATTCTTATTAAATTAATTAGATTCTTCTATTTATCATCCATATATCACACATTTAACAAGAAAACAATATAGTATATGATATGAAAAAATGATAAATAGAGTTTTTTTGAACACATGAACGACAGGCATCATATCCTAGAATTATATATTTAAAGAATAAATAAAATTATATGACTCTAAATAAAATTTGAAAAAATATATACATACATATATATAATATATTGATCCCTAAAAAGCCTATAAAAAAAATAGATTGAAGTTTCGGGAGAAAAACGGCTGGGTCAAATTTTTAACATTGCAATATTATCTCGTTATATTTCGGTTTTGAGTAGTTTTGTCGATCGAGACTTCTTCAGACATCATTTCAATATTTATATTTTATAATGTAATTGCCATTACACAAGCCCTAAAAAACCAATTAAATATTTATGTACGATTGAAATATCGTCTTGATATTTTATTTGTAAAAGAAAATAATCAAGATTCCAATTCATGTGCGTGCAGGTGGTTTGGATGCAGTTTGTTATATGTTTTTAAAAAATAAATTAATAATTATATTTATTATTATTATCATTAAAATTTATTTAATATTATGAATTATTTTAGTAAGAGAGAAGGAGATTGCAAAATTAATAACATACTAGCCCCTACCCCCCCTTTTTTACGAAGAGTTTGAGCCATATGTCTAAGAGCGACTCCTCCCCAACTTTATTCTCATTTATGATGGAGGAATACCGTAATTACAATCAAACATTTAGGAGTTTACATAATCGACAATAATACCAAAACCCAAGTGCAACAAAACCAAACCAAACCAAAAGCACCAGAAGCAACAATACAATATGGAAAATAACAATAAACCAATATAAACATGCCTAGAAAGACCAAAATGAATAAAAACCAATAAACCCGTTTAAGAAAGCACGAGCAAACTAAAGAAACTACATTATTCTTAAATTTAGAAGACCACTCCTATCAGTTCTTAAAATACCTTTAAGTAAGTTTTAAATATTACCATGCAAAACTCCTTATGCATCCTCTACTACCCAAACATGCAAGCCAGTCTGCTACAGAGTTACCTTTCCTAAAAACATGTTGATACTACACATTTGTGTCCTTGATAAGGCTACAAATCTTCTCCCAATAATCCTTGAAATATCAAACATTACATCTTCCTTCTTTTAACCAACCGACTATCAAGAGTGAGTCCAATTCGAGAATCATATTATTAAAACCATACAATTTATAGTGTCGCAACCCTAATAAAGGTGCCATCAACTCCGCTCTATTATTCGATCCAATACTAGTATAAGCTGCATATGCAAATTTCATAATGCCAGTATGATCTCGAGGCACTCCTCCCGCTCTAGTTTCTCTTAGGTTATTAAGGTTGCTTCTATCCACAACTAACCCTGACTAGGCTTTTGCCAAGAGATTTCCATTACCTTCTTAGGACGAGATGGAAGAATCGGCAACTTCGATTCTTACAAGATCAATACATCCCTTTGATCCAACCGATCCGACGCACAAATTTTACTAGCAACCCAGCTCATCCAGTATTTTACCTGACGCCATAAAACCTCAAAAGGCAACTTATGGCCTTCCATACGAGAAGTATATCTATAGGTCCATAAACTCCATGTCAAGATTGCTAGAACCAAACCAAAAAGCCTTCCAACCTGAGAAGATTTCTTGGTTCTCCTAAACCAAGCTTCCACAGCTTGAGCCCAAAAGCGATCCAAAACAAAGGGAATATTTATAAAGTTCAAACAAACATGCCATAGATTCGAGGCCATTGTACCTCGATATAAAACATGATCTAGATTTTTCATAACTTCTTCACAACATTCACCCTTGGATAACACAAAAATACCAAGGCACCATATACAATCATCAACACTCAAACTATGTAAGAAAGCTTTTCACATTGCAATGGAATTTTTTTGTTGAAAGTACTAATTCCATATCCATTCAAACCATTGCCTCTTTGGAGCAACTACGCGCACCAAGTCCTAAGCATTGGAAGTGGAGAACTTACCATCCGACTTGCCCAACTAAATTAAGAAATCAGAGCCATTCTTTGTGCCCTTTAATTTGGTTAAGTTCTTGTCCATGAATTCCTAACCCACAAGATGCACTAATAAATCCACATCCCAACTGTTCTCCACCATGCATTCTTTGATTTTCAAATTTAGAAGATCAACAATTTTGAGCTCATGACATAAAGGTCCTGACTCAAAACATTTATCTCTCCAAAAGGAGAGATTGTCTTCTTTAACAATCCAAGTGAATCGGCTAAGCACAAAAAAAATTGAGGCCATAAGGTTTTTCCAAAACCGAGTCCCTCGCAATGGATTCACTAAAGAGATATGCTGATCTTTCACATATGTTGCCTTATAAAAATTTGCCCACAAAGAATTTTCTATAAACAGTTTCCAAGCAAATTTGAAATGTAAGGACTTTTGAACATCCATGAGATTCCAAAGGCCCACACCTCCCTCATCTACTGGTTTACAACACGACTCCTAATTCTTTTTTTTGTTTGCTTCCCCTCAATAGAGCCCCAGAAGAAAGTATCAAAGATGCGGTTCATCATTGCAAAAATCAACTTTGAAGAATGCAAAACAGCTAACAAATGGATCGGAAGACTGGATAAAACATGTTTTAATACAATAAGTCAAGCCCCTGTTGATAAAAATTGAACTTTCCATCCCTCGATTTTTTTTTTAAGTTTTTATAAGCAAACCTTAGAAATACAAAGTCTTCATGCAACCAGAAATTATGAGAACCCCAAAATATTTAATAGGATAGTTGCCAGCAGTATAGAAAGTATATCACAACGTCTAGAAGACGATAGTTTAGAGGAGAAAAAAATGGAAGACTTGGCTTCATTGTCAACCTAACCAAACCATTGAGCATATAGATTGAGTCTCTTTAATCATCTTAATAGACCTTTTACCACCATTTGAGAAAATCACCATGTCATCCACATAAAGAAAATGAGATATTAAAGGGTCATCGCAAGACTGAGAAAAAAGACCAATCTAACCATCTTAACACTTTTGACACAAAAGGCACTAAAATACTTCCTTAACCAAAATAAATATATAAAGTGAAATAGGGTCCTCTTGTCTAAGCCCCCTTCCACCCTTGAAAAAACTTTCAACAGTGCCACTCATAACCACTAAATACCAGGGAGTAGTGACACATTGTCGAAGCATATTATAAAATTCCATCGAAAAACCAAAAGCATGCATAACATGGAACTAAAGATTCCAATCAATGGTATCATATGCCTTAACCATATTAATTTTCATCAAAATATTACTACTTCTAATTGGTTTATTAATATTATGCCCCAGCTCTTGAGTAATACTAATATTTTCAAATATACTTCTTTTTGGCAAAAATACACCTCGTTCCATAAAGATTAATCCATTCAAAACGAACGTCAAACGACCCACAAGCAGCTTAGAACATATCTTATAAACAACTGAGCATAAACTTATAGGTCTAAAATTACCAAAAGAATAAAGATTAGGAATTTTAGGAATTAACACAATGAAAGAGGAAGTATAGTACCTTGACAGGAAATAGCCCAAGAAATATTCATTCATAGCCTCCAACAAATCAGCTTTAACCCAACTCCAGCAATGACGGAAAAAATTGAAACCAAAGTCGTCGAGACGTGGGCTATTATTCACAAGTATAGAAAATAAAACATCTTTAATTTCTTATTTTGATGACTTCGACCAATATTGTGATTCTCCACTTCAGAGAATAAGATATTAGATATTTGGGACATCAACATTTGATCTAGCTTGAAGAAATTCCTCAAAATAATTCACAACTTCAATATGAATTTCTTCTGGAGACAAGAATACTCGCCCATCACTAGGCTGCATATTTTAAATAACAATATGTTCCCTCACTTGGCTTGCTGCAAAAACAGACAAAGTAACCTCCCCATGATCAATTCAAGTTTTCAATCTTTTGAGAAATCTTGATCTCCTCTTTTTTTAACCAGGATATAAGATCAATTTTCAACTCCAAGACCTCATTTTTAACTTCTTCTAAATATTGCTCCTATAGTCTCTTCTCTCCATCTTCGATTCTATCCTCCAGCTGTTTAACATGAGCCTCAATCTAGCCAAATACCTCCCTATTCCATTGTCTAAGTGCTACTATAAGTTGCTTAAGCTTAGAAGTAAGTTCAGAAAAACTAGAACCACTAACATTGTCATGCCAGATCGAAGATACTAACCTCCAAAAATCATCATGACTTGTCCACATTTGTTGGAACTTGGAAGCACTAGGATCATAATGCTCTAGGATATAAACCAAACCAAGAACCAAAGGGGAGTGATTTGGACATCTTCAAACCAGCACCTAGAGAGAAACTGATGGATATAACTCCAAACACCTGGAATTACAAAGAGATGTATCTAGGCGCGCCCAGCTTCTTGCCATTCCACCTTGCACATTACACTAAGAAAGGTTATTACCAGAGCAAGAAATATCAATTAAGCCACCGGCATCAATAAAATTAGAAAACTCCTCCATTGTGCAAGGCAACCTTGGATGACCACATTTTCTCTCACCACCATATCTAATGATATTAAAATCACCAAGAGTAATCCACGGTAAGGTAGAAGTATCCAACGAGCCCAACTTAGACCAAAGAGACCTTCTATCCAAATATCTACATTTGGCATACACAGCCGAAACAATCACAAAAGAATCTAAAAGTATCGTAACTTGTTGATTAAAGGCTCCAAAAATATCTACATGAATATCATCTTTCCAGAAAATCCAAAGTTTACCATCATAAACTCCATTAGAGAAGGACGCATCAAATTTTAATAAACTTTGCCATCGTAACAATTTACTATCACTGCGTACGAGTTCTGCCACAATAAGAACTTTTGGTTTATGAAATTTCAGCAAAGACTAGAGTCTTTTTTTCGAAATACCGAGACCTCAAAAATTCCAAAAAAATATCTTACCAATCATAAATCAAGTCGAGAGGGCCTGCTCGGAGTCCTAGTAGAACAGTGCAAGAGACTATGCACTTCTTTCTTCCCAATTTCGAAATTCGAGACTCCAACTTCTTCTTTCCCTAAATGGGAAAGATCTATGTCTCTCTCTCAGAGTTTGATAAAATATTATGTGGGTCATTTTCGACAACTACTTTTCTCGTCAGCTCTTCTACTGCCAACGGACCATCCTCATGTTGTTCTAAAAGTCGTTCTCTATTAGGCTTATTTTCATTCTGTGCTAGCAATTCATCCTTTGATATCAATTCTTCATCATTTGGACTCAAATCCTCTACAATTGGCACTTCATCACATGTAGCAGTTGCAGCTTAGGCCTCACTAGATTCCCCCTCCTCAAATCCTCCATTTTCACACGTGTACCATGCTTCTTCTCTAGATCATCATGCATTTCTAGGCATTTGTTTGCATTATAACAGGACAATATTCGTTTGCCCAATTTTCGTTTTGTCTGCAATAATCATTTGCCTGTGTTCTTCACCATCCATTGACTTTTTTTTATCTTCTAGTTCTAATTCCTTCACACCATCAGCATTATCTCCCTGAACCATCTTCTCTATTTTTTTTGGAACCCAAACACAACTTGGTTCTTTCTTTTTTGCTTCAGTTTTCGTCTACTCAGACCACTTACATGTTTGGTGGTTATGTCTTTGCACCTTACATCTAGCGCAAAATGCTGGCTAGGTTTCATATGTAACTTCCTGAATGATATTGGTAGGGTTTTTGGGTGTCCCAATCCAAAAGGAAAGAATGGTCCTGAGCAACATTCATCAACACACACACCAAGGCTCCATCAGTGCGTGTAGTACATCTAATAGCATTGTCTCTTCTCAATTATGTTCCAATCGGAGTCGTAAAAATCTTGAGCATATCCTCATGATAATAATTCGGTGGTAGATCTGGCAACATGATCCAAACAATGTGTGAAAAGCCTTTTCCCATTGGCCAATAACAAACAGCCACATAGGCACTCCAGAATAATTAGATATAAGCCTGTATCCACCCAAAATCTCCTTCTCCTTCTTTGAATCAGTCTCCCTTCCCATCTACACTCAAATTCAAAAGCCCTAGCTCTCTTTTTCTCCCTCTCCCTCCCCATTTTGCACTTGATGCCATCCCTGCTCCCATGATCGACAAACGCTGGACAATTCTTAGGATAACTTGAGACTAAAAATGAGTTTTTGTTTCATTGTTTGTCATTTTCTTGGGGTTTAGCAAATTTGGATAACCAGACTCTTGGGAGAATCTCGAGAGCTTGTTTTCCTATACAAGTCATTTACTTGGAAGCAAGTGTTTTTCGACAAGAATTTTTACTAAAGGGGCTCGTTCATGGCTTTGTTTAAGAATCTTTGATGGCTCTAATTTTGAATTCCTTAAAATTGCATTGGGACGCTTTATTTCTAGGGTTCTTGTTGACCTTTTTGTGTTGTAGAGTCCAGTGCTTTGAATTTGTACAATGGGTTATTTGTGGTCGTTGCTTCTAGTTCTTTTGTTCATTTCAAGCACTTATGAATTACAAACTTCCCAAACCCAAGTTCTACTACAGCTAAGAAAGCAGTTGGGCTACCCTTCTTCATGGCAAAGTTTGGAGAATTAGGGTGGAGATTTCTGAAGCGTATCTTCTTCTACACAAATAAGCATATCAAGTTAGGACAATTTGATTACTAAGCTCAATAATGGGAGCAGAGACGACATTCATTGATAGTGGGAGCAAGAATAGCATCAAGTGTAGATCGAAGAGAGGGAGAAAGAGAGAAATAGGGATAAGCTTTCAAATTTGAGTCATGTACATGGGGGAGGGAGACTGATTTGAAGGAGAGGGTGATTTCGGGTGAATACGAAATAATTTCTGATTCTTTTAGAGTACCTACGTGGCTTTTTATTATTTGTCAGTGGGAAAATGTTTTTCACACTCATTCATCCCCAAGCTTTTTTCATTTAGTATGCCTTGTACGTATGCCTTTCTCTCTCTCTCTCTCTCTCTCTCAGCCCTTTTGCTGTGTTTTAGGTCTCTTTAGTAGTCTTGGTCTCTCTTTGGATTTCAATAATAAGCTTGTTTTTACTTAATGATAGCTATTTCTATTATTGTTTGTTGTTCGATATCCAAATAGTTTAGATAGGAGAGCAATGTATGCATGAGGGATGTATTGCTCTTTTGTTTTTATCCTCCATTTTGAATGAATGGGTTTGGAGGAAGATGGATAGGGTGCATGGGACAATGGACTTCTTATTTATAACAGGGATATAGGTGGGGCAAATGTGGCTGAGTCTGACCTTTAATTTATGGCAAATTCGAGGCTTGTGTTTATGTGTTTCTGCCTGATCTTAGCTGGAGGAGAGGTTTTATTAAGTTATTGGAATTTGAGGTTAATATGGATTGCCTAAAAAGATAAATGTTTTGATCATAAGAAGATTTTATAGAAGTAAACTCACAAATCAACATGATTCCATATGATATGTTAGATGTAATACTAATTTTATTGAACTCATGTTAACTTCTAGGTTAACTTTTGTAAGTCTCTTTTTAGTTGTTGCACTTCTCACTCAAAAAATGCTGCAAGATCACATAAGAAAAAAGTAGAGCCGTCAATACATGACACAACCTATAAATCAACACAAACACAACCTTAAATTAGTGGGTTTGAGTTTGTTATACATGAGTTTGTATCAAATGGATTGACTAGATAAAACATGATTAATAAATGAGTCAACTGAGGGTCAACCCACAATCAACCATATAATACTAATAATCTTTTTTTTTTATATTTTATAAATGTTTAGTTTGTTTTCATTTTTATTATTATTAGGATGTAATATAAATATTAATATTTGACTACTTAATATCTCAAATTATTGAGCTTTTCTTGTTTATATGTAGTTTTATTTTGTGATAATATTACTTTTCTTAGATATTATTTGTTTGGATAATGATAATAAAATATTTTATCGTGAATTCAGTTGTGATTGTGGATGATTTACATAATTATTCTTGTATTATATAGGTAGTTTATATTAATTGAATTAAAAATAAAGATACAAGCTAGCTAAGCCCATTTATATGAAATGGGTTAAATGAGTTGTATCTAGAATTATTAAACAAGTTATAAAGTGGATCATGTTACGTGAGTCTATTGTTTGAAAAACTATTATATTTTCTCTTGTTTTTTCTAAAGTTGTTTTGAAACTTATTTTTCTCATCAACAAATTTCATTTTAGAACCATGATGAGAAAATAGTTTCTTATTACGAATTCGAGTTACCTAATTCAGAACTTCAACATTAAGGTCTCGAAGTTTATTAACCAGAACTTGCAATTTAAAGACTTAATCAACCAAAGACGTATTATCATTCATTGTAAATTCAAAATATTTTATAATAAGAATTTTATCCATACCTTAATTTTTGGTTCTATACTTGAATTTCAATACCTCCCAAATCTCTCTTGGTGACTTTATTGATGTTAACAAATTGTAGAGACAATCAGAAAGTATATTTAAAATGTGTTCTCTACATAACGTTCTTGCAATCAGGAAGTAATGGAAAGTTCAGATCTAAACTATATGGAATCTTCAATTTAGTGAGAATGTACATGAATTTATTTTTGTAGCGAGTAAAATCCATTTTATCAAATTTATCTAGTTTAACAAAGTCATGATTAATCATCTTGAAAGCAAGGCTGACTCAAAGGTGTAACCAACTAGGTTACCGCCTAAGGCCCCATATCTTGAGTAGACCCCTAACTTGTGACTTTTCAACTGATAATTATTAATTTAAAAGATATAATATTTCATCTAGAAAGCAAAGGACGTGACTAGTCAAATGGCTAGACAGGGAAGGGAGATCATTGGCTTGAAACACATCTATGAGTCTATGACACGGTTTCAGATTTATGAATTTTGAAGCATTTCTTTCCAAGATACCAGTTCACTCAAACCGGGCCTTGGCTAAGCCCACGTACCTTGTGCCACCAGTTCAGATGGGCCATGTGCCCCTATAGATGAACCGTGTACCCCTTGGGTTGTCCCTTGCCTGTAAAAAATAAAGTCATTTCTTTTCAACCAAGCACCTATTTGGATTGGGTCTTGGCTAATCCCTCGTGCAGCCTTGTGCAACCAGTTCGGATGGGCCATGCACTCCTTAGGCTATCCCATACCTGTTAAAATTAGATAATCAATGTGTAGATATTGAGTTTGAGTTTCAAAGCCATTTTCTTTCATTTGAAACAACACACCCTTACTAACAAACCAATCCATCTCTTTGTATGGTAGTGATTCACGAAATTAAATAATATCACACATTCAATAAATCTTCACATTTAATATCACGTTTATAATAAATATAATAGTTGCAAGTCTGATTTTGGTTGTAACAAACACAATTCTATAGTAGATTTTAGGTGGTGACTTATGGTCGAAGTGATTTTAGATTTTGAAAGACATTTTTCAAACGAGTTTATGTTCCATTACCAAAATTAATGAGTTGATTATTTTTTGCGATAACCTAATTGATTGAAGAATTCATGTTGATTTAAGTACTTGTTCAACAAATTTGCTTTAGTTTGTGTTGCATTACGATTGTGGTGGATTACAACAAACATTACTGCGAAATCTTTCTTCTAGTTTCATTCCAATTCCCAAATGCTATCTACTTGATTTAATTCTTATGCTTCTCCTTGGTCTTATTATAACCGTTTGATATGCTAATAGTGAATAACAAAAAATTGTTTCATCAAAACATTATATTGACGGTTTAGCCAAACTTATAAATAATCCAATTTGTGAACTATAAAAAGTGTAATATGTGGACTAGTCAATATGGCATTTCTAGTCAAATGTTAAGTACTAGAAGTCTCAATAAGCCAACGCTAGTGCTCTATAAGAGTAGAAATTTCTCCGTTGAAGTAGTCTACCACATTGTATAGTCCACCATGAAGCAACGTGAAGAGAAGAAGACAATGGCGGCCAAGGAAAGAGACATAAAGTTGGACAAAGGTAGCAAGAAAGTGACATAAAAAGGAAGAATCTCAACAGAAAAAATGGATGAGTTTTTAAGCGTGAGAAGATAATTGGGCAAAGTAGAAGCAACAAGATAGAGAAAGTGTGACCATCTTCATCTTTCCTAATCTTACCATCTATCTAGCGTTTTTAGGATAGTAAAATAGAACAAAGTGAGGCAATAATAGTTTGTACAATCACTAAGCAAAGTAGAATTTGGCCCAAAAGATCGGTAGATATAGGTCTTAGTACATAACTATGTAAATTTCAATATATCTATTTTTTCCTATTTTCTACATTTCAATTCTATTTCAAGCCATGAAGAAACCATCCAAGCCCCAACATGGATCATTCGACCATATTGTTTGCATCTGATCTCGACGAAAAAATGCATCATAATAAAAATTGCAACTATAATTCTTCAACTTCCAAGTCATTGATGCTCCCCAACCTCTCTAAAAGTCCATGGCATTCAACAATTAATGGATAGCGCTAAATTGTTAGAAAACATAGCGGAATACTTCAAACACAACTTGTTGGATAGCGCCGAATTTTTAAAAAACACTGTGGAACACTTCAAACACAACTTATTGAGTTCCTCTACAAGTTTAATCCAATTTGAACAAATGATCCGGCAAACCTCAAGCATCTCCTCTTGGGGTGAAGTGTACGTACTACGTAAAATAGTTGATTAAAATATCACTCAACACATTCACATCCTATATTATACTTTTTTAAGAGAAAACAAAAAGAGAGAGTCTATATATCTTTTTTGAAATATTGCAGATAATCATCTAAATGGACTACTTATAGCCCTCCCTACATCTCTTACACATAGCCTTAAAGGCTAGGCATTCAAGTGGCAAACGGCCACTTTATTTCCAAGTTTGTCAGCATGGCTTAACAGCCATGCGTTAAATGCAGTAATCAGTACTTACGGCATAGAAGGGATTTGGCAGAGCCCCTCCATCTTACACGAAATACCAATGACTTCCTAAGTTGAGACTCACTAACTTTGCTTAAAAAATAATTCTCCATAAGTGAAAACACTGGTTCTATTATGAACTCTTAAAGAGTCTCGCATCGCTCCCGTGCGGCGCTATCAAGCGCCTTATATGTGGGGTTCCCTCTATCTTGTCTAACTCATTTTAAACCCCTGAGGTCCTGAAGTGTCAAAGTGGACAATATCGAATTAGGATATGGAGCTGCTCGTATCTGGTGGCTCATGCAAGTCGCGATAGGGGGGTGTTGTGAACTCTTGAAGAGTCCCATATCACTCTCGTGCGGCACTGTCAAGCGTCTTATATGTGGAGATCCCTCTACCTTATTTAACTCGTTTTAAATCCGAAAGGCTCTGAAGTGCCAAAGCGGACAATATCAAATTGGGATATGGAACTGCCCGTATATGGGATTTGACATTTTCAATATTGTGGTGAATGACCACCGCCTATCATTTCGGCAATTAAGTCGAGATTATTTGTGCCAACTGTAAACCACCTCTGATGCCTATATATATGAGCTTTCGCTCGATCAGTTGTACACACAACAAGTTTTTTTAAAACGAAGAATAAGAATTTTAGTTCTTGAGAAAGAAAGAATTCTAAATATTTTCTCATATAAATTCTCTTACAATATTATTTCTTTTAGTTTTATAACACGTTATCAGCATGAGATTCTACCGATTCTGAAATTAGTAGTTTTCTACTTCAAGTAAATTTTTTAATATATTATTTGTAGTCCTCAAGATGAATATGAAATATTATATTGTTAATTATTACTTGATAAAATCTGCGTTTATTCTAATGATTTTATATATATATTTCTTAGATACACATTTATTTTCGTGATTCATATATATAGAAAATGTTAAATCTTCCAAAATTGAAATTTATTACTATTGACATTTTAAAAAAAAATTATTTATCCTAAATCTTTAATGAGATTCATTTGATATGATGAACTTGAGAGATACAATCAAAGAAAGAAATCACGTGTCCTTACAAAACTGTGTTATGTATCTCACGATGAAAAACCATTTTATTTTGTGAAATGATTTAAGAGAGAGATATGAGTACCAAAAGATGTGATCCTCCCAAAAACTCGTTATGACTTATTGCACCTGTAGTTACAAGATTTTAAAAGTGGTAGTGACTATAACTCTACACTCTTTAAAACCAACTCAGTATTAAATTTATGCAATGAGAAAATTACCAATGATGATATATTAAAGAAGACATACTACTTTTCATGTCTCAAATGTGCTCTTGCAGCAACATTATCGAGAGCGAAAGTTAAACAAATATTTTGAATTTTTATTTTATCTTTTAGTGGTTGAGTTAAATAATGAGTTTTTATTAATAAATCATAAGTCACGTCCTACTGATACAACATCATTTTCTAAAATGAATGGTACTGGATTTACATCATTCCCCAAAGTGAATGGTGTATCCTTTCGAAAAAATGAGGACATGAACATGGTAGGAAAAACTATAAAAGTATTGGTCTCAGAAGCGACATCACTAAATGGGATGATAATAGAAAATTACTGCATCACCAAAAGTGATCTAATTTAGAGAAGAGTAAAGACCCTCAAAATAATTCTTCAAAGAAAGATGAATATGTATGCCATAGCTGTGGTATGACTAGACATTGGCCACATACCTGTTGTATGACCTAGCACTTGATTCACTTATACTAAACTTTTATATATTATAGTAAAGTTTTTAATATTTTATGATTTTTTTTAAGTAATAGAAGTCTTATATATTTTGTAAAATCATAAATCCTACTGATAAACTTTTTGTCTCTGAGATGCAGATAGAGATATATATCTAGCTGACAATGCTACAACTCATACAACTCTTAAAGATAAAAAAATACTTTCAAAATCTAACACTAAGTAAAACCTATATTCATATCATATCAGGTTCATCAAATCTAATTGAGGACCCCGAAACAACTTATATTGTGTTTCTTAATGGAACCAACATTTGTATTTATGATACTCTATTTTCTTCACAGTCTAGAAGAAATTTATTGAGTTTCGAAGATATACGTCGTAGTGATTATCATATTAAAACCACCAATAAAGACAGTAAAGAACATCTTCTCATTACTAATATAATATCGGGTCAGAAACTTGTATTAGAAAAACTATCTGCTCTCTCTTCTGATTGTATTATGCAAGAATGAAAATAAGTGAATCATATGTGGTAATGCACTAGAAGTACATTGACTCCAAAGTATTTATGACTTGGCATGATCATCTTGGATATCCGGGATCAATAATGATGAGACGAATCATTGATAATTCATATGGGCGTCCCTTAAAGAATTAAAAGATTATTTTACCCAATGAATATCCATGACCTGCTTATTCTCAAAATAAGTGATTATCAGACCATCTACCTCAAAAGTTGTTGTCGAGTCCCCATCCTTTTTACAAATGATTCACGAGGATATATGTGTGCCTATTCGCCCATCAAATAGACCATTTATATACTTTATAATTTTGATTGATATATCAAGTCGATGGTCACATGTTTATCTACTTTCCACTATAAATGTTGCATTTGTTAGTGTTTTTGCCCAAATAATTAAATTATGAGCACAATTTCTTGACTATCCAATTAAAATCATTCGATTAGATAATACAGGCGAATTCTCATCTCAAGCTTTTGATAACTATTGAATATCAATAGGAATAGATGTTGAACATCATGTTGTCCCTACACACACTCAAAACGGTTTAGCTGAATTTTTGATCAAAAGACTTCAGCTAATCACTAGACCTTTACTTATGAAATCAAAACTACATATTTTTGTCTGAGGACATGTTATACTTCATGCAGCATCATTGATTCGAAATAGACCATCTGCATATCATAAATATTCTCTATTACAGCTTGCATTTGATCAACAACTAAATATTTCTCATATTCGTATTTTTGGATGTACTGTATATGTTCCAATTGCACCTCCACAACGTACAAATTGTCAATGCAAGTTGGATTTGCTGGAGTATTTGGTCAACAACCAAATACTCCAGCAATAATTATAGTCCAAGGACAAGTTTTCGATGCAACAATAAATAAGTCTAAAATACGCCTAAAACGTGGACGACCTATTAGTACAAAAGATAAAATTTCTTAAAAGAGAAATATACAAAATGAATTTAGTGTTCTTGAAAAATCCATATTCACAATACAGATCACAAGCATAATTGATGTTCCTAAAGAGATCAAATTTTCTATTCTAAAATCACATGAAAATGGACTTCCTGGAGAAGTATTTCATAAAATATCTTTTTCTGCAGAGGAACACGTACTTGAAAATAATGAGATTTCGATACATTTTATGACTACTGGAGAAATTCTGGACAAAAACAAAACTGTCGTCGATAACATATTTTTTTATAAAATTTCTCTTGACAATACCAGAAGTAATGATAAAAGTGAGCTGAAAATCGTCGAAGAATGTCGACATAAAAATGAATGACCAAAATGGAAAGCAGCTATTGAAACTGAATTACACTCGCTAGCAAAGCGAAAGGTATTTAGGCCTATTGTCCAAACACCAAATGGTGTAATGCCTGTTGGATATAAGCGGGTATTTGTACGAAAACATAATGAGAAAAATAAAATTGTGCGGTACAAAGCACGACTTGTCACATAAGGTTTCCTACAAAAACCCGTGATTGATTATGAGGAAACATATTCCCCCGTTATGAATGCAATCACATTCAGATTTTTTATTAGCTTGGTAGTTACAAAAGGATTACATATGCTGTTGATGGATGTGGTCACTACATATTTATATAGATCATTAGATCATGACATATATATATAGATATATATATATATATATCCCTGAAAGATATAAAATGTCTGAACTATCTAATCCAAGTACATCTAGAAGTATGTACTCTATCAAATTTTAAAAATCTTTATATAAGTTAAAACAATCTGGACGTATGTGGTATAATCGACTCAGTGAATATTTATTGAAAGAAGGATTTGAGAATAATCCTATATGCCTATATGTTTTTATTAAAATGTCAGAAACTTGATTTGCTATTATTGCGATTTATCTTAATGATTTAAATATGGTTGGAACTACTGAAAAGATCACAAAAATCGCTATATATTTAAAGAATGAATTTGAAATGAAAGATCTTGACAAAACAAGAATTTGTCTCGATCTGTAGTTCAAACATTTGTCAAATAGAATTCTTATTCATTAGTCAATGTTTACAGAGAAAGTCCTGAAGCACTTTTATATGGACAAAGTTCATCCTCTGAGTACTCCAATAGTTGTTCAATCACTTGATGTGCTGAAAAATCAATTTCTCTTGTGAAAACGATGAAGAAATTATTGGTCCTGAAGTACTATATCTCAGTGTAATTGGAGTTTTGATATATCTTGTAAATTGTACTCAGCCCGATATTATATTTTCAATTACTCTACTTGCAAAATATAGTTCTGCACCAACCCGAAAGCATTGAAATAGTATTAAATATGTCCTTTGTTACCTTTTAGGTACAGTTGATATGAGATTATTTTATCAACATGGATCAAATCCACAGTTGGTTGGATACGCAGATGCAGGTTATTTTTCAGATCCACATAGAGGCAGATCTCAAATTAGATTTATGTTTACTTATGGAGATTCTGCCATATCATGGAGATCTGTCAAACAAATACTATCTGTTACATTTTTAAATCACTTAAAGATCATTGTAATTCATGAAGCAAGTTGAGAGTGTATTTGGTTGAGATCAATGATTCAAAATATTCAAGAAAAGTGTGGTTTTCCCATGATGAATGATAGCCCAACAATTTTATACGAAAATTATGCTGCTTGTATCACTTAAATCAGATAATGATATATCAAATGTGATAGAACTAAACATATTTCACCTAAATTTTTTTATACTCACGAACTTCAGGAGAAATGTAAAATTGATGTCAAGCAGATACGATCAAGTGATAATCTGACAGATTTATTCACGAAAGTATCACCAACTATGACGTTCAAGAAAATTGTGCAGAACATTGAAATGCGAAGACTTAAAGATCTATCGTCATGCACTTTTCAAGAGAGTAAATATATTGAAAACTTGTGCTAATTGTATTTTTTTTCCTTCGCTAAAATTTTGTCCTATTGGATTGTTCTTAGTAAGATTCTAATAAGACAGTCTTAAAGCACTTAGTGTCACATATGAATATTATATTATTTTTCCTTTACCATTACTTTTTCTTCCAACTAGATCTTTTCTAGACAAAGGTTTTAATGAGGCATATTATTTATGGATAATCATTCAATAATAAGTGTTGTGAAAGTCAAATATTGTGGTGAATAACCACCGCCTATCATTTCAGCAATTCAACCGAATTTATTTGTGTCAACTGTAAACCACCTCTGATGCCTATATATATGAGCTTTTGCTCGATCAGTTGTATACACTAAAAGTTTTTTTAAAACAAAGAATAAGAATTTCAATTCTTGAGAAAGAAATAGTTCTAAATATTTTCTCTCATAATTTCTCTTATAATATTATTTTCATTTAGTTTTATAACAAGTTCACATTTGTTCAATTTGTTTCCTCAATTCATATATAGATAGAGATAGCTTACAACGGCCAACACATATTAAGTAGAAAGTAACAATAAAGTGCAGCATTCATGATCACGCACGACATTAATTAGACAGTTTTTTTTTTTTTTAATTTCAAATTGGCTACTTTGTAACAAATCAAAAATAACATCTTGGTTCATTCCCTGACTTTGAGTCTTCATCTTTCTTCTTTACTGCTCCTTCCTCTCTCACCTTCGAGTCTTCATCTTTCTTTTTTGCTGATTCGTCCTCTTTCACCTTCAAGTCTTCCTCTTTTTTCTTTGCTTCCTCTTCCTCTTCAGCTTTCTTCTTCGCTGCTTCTTCCTAATTTGCTTGCTCAAGGGCCTCTATCAAGTTCAAAAGACATTCAACAAATCTTCACATTTAAGCTTTACAAGTGTTCAAGATTGGTTGTAACAAACTCAATTCTATAGTAGATTTTAGGTGGTGACTTCCACGTCAAGACTGAGGTGATTTTAGATTAGAAAGACATTTTTCCAAATGAGTTTACATTCCATTACCAAAATTAATGAGTTGATCATTTTTTGTGATAACCTGATTGATTGATTGATTCATGTTGATTTAAGTACTTGTTCAACAAATTTGCTTTAGTCTTCTAAATCTCTTTGCTTTAGTTTGTTTTGCATTACGGTGGTAGTGGATTACAACAAACGTTACTGCGAATAATCTTTGTTCTGGTTTCATTTCAATTCCAGAATGTTATACGTACGTTTGATTTAATTCTTATGCTTCTCTTTGATCTTATTATAGCCGTTTGATATGCTAATAAGTAAATAAAAAAATTTTAAAAAAAACTGTTTAAAAAAATAATTTTTGACGGTTTAGTCAAACTTATAAATAATCCAAAATGTGAACTATAAAAAGTCTATTATGTAAACGAGGCATAAATATGGCATTTCTAGTCAAATGAAGTACAAGTCTCAAGAAGCAACGCTAGTGCTCTATAAGAGTAGAACTTTCTCCGTTGAAGTAGACTGCCAAATAGTATCGTCTTAGATTAACACTAATATCAACGCGATTCATGAGTGTTGAGGCCCACCAGGAAGCTACGTGAAGAGAAGAAAAGACAAATGGCGGCCAAGGAAAGAGACATAAAGTTGGCTATAGGAAATACCTAAGATGAAGGGTAGCAAGAAAGTGACATCAAAAGGAAGAATCGCATCAGAAAAAAGGGAGGAGTTTTTAAGCATGAGAAGACAATTGGGTAAAGTAGGAGCTACAAGATAGAGAAAGGGGTTCCCGGGGTTCGAGTCCACAAGAGACCATATTTGCATCTTCATCTTTCCTAACCTTATCCTCCAGCTAGCATTTTTAGGACAGTAAAATAGAACAAAGTGAGGCAATAATAGTTTGTACAATCACTAAAGCACACTGGAATTTGGCTCCATAAGATTATGTAAATATCAAAATATCTTTTTTTTCCTATTTTCTACCCTTCATTCTATTACCAGCCATGATGAATAAGCCCTCCAAGCCCCAACATGGATCATTCGACCATATTGTTGGCATAAAAAATTAGCCGATTCTTGGCCATTACGAGGAACTAATAAAGGGTCATGTTATATCCCAGTATCATAAAGATTCGGTGTTACATCTTCCAAAATAATAGTTGCCACATAGATATGATCAAAATGCCTACTTTTTCAAGCAATATATGCTCTTAAACTTCCTAGGCAGGCAATTGATGCTCCCCTAACATGTCTAGAAATTCATGCCATTCAGCAATGGGATAGCCAACTGTTAGAAACAGCACAGAATACCTCAAGTATAACTTATTAAGTTGTTCCACAGGTTTATCTAGTCTAAAGTACAAATGATCCAGCAAACCTCAAGATTAAGAGACTAAAGTACAGGTTGATAGCAAAGTGTATTACGTAGAATAGACTAGATTAATATTTAACACATTCACAACCTAAATACTTTTTCAAGAGAAAACAAAAAGAGAGATAATGTTTCTTAAAATATTGTAGAGAATCATTGAGATGGCTATTTATAGCTCTCCCTCATCTCATGACATGATATGCATTCAAGTGGCAGGCGACCACTTTATTTTCAAGTATGTAAGCATGGCTTAATACATGCCTTAATTAATGCGGTAATCAGTTACGACATAGGAGGGGTTTGCCCACCTGGGCGCCCCTCCATCTTACACGAACTACTAATGCCTTCCTAGGTTTGAGATCACTCACGAACTTTGATTAAAAAATAAAAATAAAAAAACATTAGCGAAAACACTGATTCATAATTTGTTTAATCAATTCATATATAGATAGAGATAGGTTACAACGACTAACTCATATTAATTAGAAAGTAACAATTAATTAAGTGCACGACATGAGAGAGTTCTTTTTATTTTAAATTGGATACTTTGTAATAAATCAAGTAACATCTTGGTTCATTCTCTCACTTTCAAGTCTTCATCTTTCTTCTTTTCTGCTCCTTCCTCTTTCACCTTCTAGTCTTCATCTTTCTTCTTTGCTGTTTCTTCCTCTTTCACCTTCAAGTCTTCATCTTTTTTCTTTGCTTCCTCTTCCTCTTCAGCTTTCTTCTTCGCTGCTTCTTCCTTTGCTTGCTCAAGAGCCTGTATCAAGTTCGATAGACATTTATCTGCATCATCAGATGAGGACTTTGGCATAAGGTTCTCTGCAACATCAGCAGGTGTGATCTTGGTCTCCCCCATCAACCTCTGTGTTGTGTCAAACTCGTGATGGATTTCAAGATCCAGGTACTTCTTTGCAAGCACCTTGAATGCCTCAAAACTGCAGTAAGAGAGCTCAATATGCTTGTCCATTCTACCTCTCCTTATGAGTGCCGGATCCAGTTTCTCCAAATAATTTGTAGTAAAAACAATCAGCCTCTCTCCCCCACAAGCAGACCAAAGTCCATCCACGAAATTCAACAGCCCTGAAAGTGTAACTTTGTTGCTTTTCTCCTCTTCCTTCACATCTTTAATAGGAGTATTCGCACTCTGTTCATCATCATCATCATCATCAGAAGATTTCTTTTTTTTCTTCTTTCTCTGACCAGTAAGATCGAGTGAGCAATCAATGTCCTCGATTACGATGATAGACTTACTCGTTGTCTCGATCAAAAGCTTCCTCAACTCAGTATTGTCCTTCACTGCCGTGAGCTCAAGATCATAGACATCATAGTCCAACAGGTTTGCCATTGCAGCAATCATCGTTGACTTCCCTGTCCCAGGAGGGCCATAAAGAAGATAACCCCTTTCCATGCTTTCCCAATCTTTGCATAGAAGTCCTTACTCTTACTGAAATTCAACAAATCGTCAACAATCTCCTTCTTCTTCTCCAGATCCATACCCATTGTTTCAAAGGTAGCTGGATGCTCAAAAACGACGCTGCTCCACAAGCTACGCTTGTAGATTGGCCACTTTTCAGTAGGACAATTCGTGTAAAGCTTCCTCTGCCGATTCCTTACCCCAATTTGCTTCCCTTCATTCATAACATGCTCCAGATATGACTCAGTGATCATGTCTCTGTATTTCTTATGAAACGTGAGCTTGTAGGACATCTTTTCCTGCTCAGGGAAATACAAAGATCTTGTCGGTTTGACAACTTTGGTTGATGCCCACCAAATCTTAACGCCACGAAACTCATCGGTAACTCGCTGATGGACATCCATACTCAACACCAGCTTGCTGCTATCTTTCCCCAACTCAGCTTTGAGTCGTTTAGCTTTCTCTGAAGCTTTGGAGCTCAGATATGTCTCAACAATTGCATAGGCTTTGCTACGCTTGTTGAACCAAAAATCGTCTGAGCCCTCAGTAAAAGAAATCTGAATGTAGGGATTAAAGTAGCCGGCGATTATGCTTGTATATTTATCAAAGAATTGGCGAAGGTTGTAAGGGCAATATTGTTGGAGGATTGTCCACACAAACATGATGCTGGCCATGGTGGAGCCCACGGTTGCCCACATCTCGGTCATGGTGGTTTTCGGAAACATTGTATTTGTGGGCTTCTACTTCTAGGGAAGTAATTTGAGGGTGTGGGAACTGGGAAGTGAAGAACCAGAGCTGGCTGGTTATACATATATAAAGCTAAGGATGAAGACTCCATGTACTTGTGGTACTGTAGAATTTTAAGGCATCTTGGATGGCAAGCAAGGCCTGAGTTTATTTGACTATAATGAGAGGATTAGGACTAGGACTAGGTCAACGGGAGGGAGGTAATAAATTGCATGCATGTGCAGAAAAAGTTATGGGAATTAAGGAGTTGCCGGGAAGGTAAGTTGAAGGTTTTATTTCCATCCCCGCTTTCATACTACTGATCAAGCTTATATGATGTTTCACTTTCGTGGAACCTGCGATCACAGAAATTAAAGTCGAAACTTGGGGCACAGAATATCTACCGGCGACCTTGAGTTGTCCACGCTTTTCCAAGTCATGTGGAAAGTATGGCAGATCATGACAATATAACTTTCAAAAAGTTTATTGAGTTTCCGTGTGTCTAGAACTGGGGAGAAGACAATGAAAGGAGACGAATATATAGGTTTTCTATTTTTTACCATTCATTCACTATTTACTACTTTACAGTATATTTGAAACTTTTATTTATATTTTTTATTTTCTTTCAATTATTTTTTTAACATCTTATATTTAAATAAAATGTATATACATATATATATATATATACAACTAGATCATCGGTCGGCATGAACATAATGGTATAGAATCTTTATCCAATTGAGGCTTCAATGAATTAGAAATTGATAAATGAGGCTTGGTTTTCAACATGGATTGCTTGATCTTGCGGCCTGCAGCCTGATTTATATCATAGAGGCAGAGGACTGTGTCTGCCTATGAGTGAGTGCGACTTTAATTTGGAGGATGCAAGCTGATTAATTAATAATGATAGACGGTTGATTTGGGATTCCTGATTGGGGACTCAAAAGCTTTTATAATTATTTTATTTATTTATTTATTTAATCTTATAAGATGTCGCAACAGATTATGACTATATACAAATTTAAAATTATGGCTCAGATTATGATAATCTCATGATCCCTCATGACGATTGTGGCCGGCGGGAGTTTTCGAATCAATTTTTTTTATTTATTATTTTACTCTTCATTGTTGTATTATTTCTATTAAATATTCATGCCTTTTAGTAAATAAAAGTAATGGCTGATCAAATGTAAATATATGTATATCCACATTTAAAGTTCTACCCACGTGAGTCATTTCATCCCTTATGAGAATGAGTTGGAGTGAGTCATACCTTATTGCTAATCAAACGTAAATACAATTTTACATTTTGTTGGTACATGAGTGCTGACGTGTTTTGCCCACTGGGTACTGGGCTCGTTCACTTGCAACGCAGAAAATGGGGGGCTTGGGGTTTAAAAGTCACCTCTAATGTCTAAGATCCGTTTGGTTCCTTAACTGCTCTCAATGCAATTCATATTTAAACTGCCTCAACATCCAAACACAAAATTTATACCATTTTGAGTCCACTACAAATCGAGTTCATTGTGGAGTTCATCACTGACAAACTATTAAACTCCGTGAGGCCCACATGACTGGCACCATACTGGTAGACCACCTGCATATTTCTTATTACTTTATGCGGTAGTTTATTCTACTTTGTGCGGTAGTTTATTCTTTTCCATACTGGCTCCATGACTGTAGTGAGTTTGTACAAAAATAAAAAAATTGTTTTTCACGCCAACAATGAGAAGGAATGCTAGGTGACCAATAGATTTTATCTAGATTATCTTAATATTTAAATACACTTGAACTCATCTCAAGTAGATCCCATAAAGCTCACACAATCATCTCAACTCACTATTATTCGTAAAAAATTCAACTCAACTCAACTCAATTCAAATTAACATTCAAATGCAATCTAAGTCAGTTTTCTATTCTTTGAATAAAATTTCAATAAGTAAGAAAATGTGAAGTCTTAAATTCTAACCTAGCATTATGTTTTTATACTGCTTGTCATGATTGTACTCTATATAATGTACTAGAAGTTCTCACGTCGTTGTCTTTAATGCGGCGTGGCCTCTTCGAGCCACCCTTTAGTGGTAGGCGGGTGGGTGTAGCCACCTTCCATCTACTCTATCAATGACTGAAGGTTTTACAATGATCTTTGTCCATGTCCCGTATCCGGTCCTTAAATGCGGCGTAGCTTTACCATGACGTGCTTCTACAAGGTAGTGTCAAGGTATGTGGCATCCTATATTTCCACATTAACTAATTTTTCGCTCAAGCCCTAGGCCTCTTTCGCCCTTATGCAATTCTTGGGTCAACTGTACTATTGAACATTGGGCCTTCAGGATAAACTCAACCCAACCCAAGAGGGATGTAAATATCCCTCCCAGTTAGAAACTTAGACCCAACCCGATAGAATTGCAAACATGCTTTACAGTTATCTTGCCAACAATTATCATAGGCCCATTTTTGTGCCTAACGGCCTATGATATCGGACGTGTGGGCAACTTATCATGAGCATATGTCTATTTTCTCATGCCAATCAGAGTGTCTAATGTCTTAATACCACGTTTGCTCGTGCAGCAAATATCACTAGATCATTCACTCTTTTATTTCATTCCTGAATTGCACAGGTCAATTTCTTATCTAGGCAACTCAACTAACACAGTTGCCTGCTCTTTCTATGACTCTCGTTTGTTTCTTTTTGTTTTGGTTCTTTCCCGTTCACTTCCTTCTCATTCACCGTCAAATTCTTTCCTTCTCACTCTCCTTCCTCTTTTAATGGTGCTCAAAAACATCTCACATTTTGCTTCTCTAGGCTCTTGTTCAACCCGTCTGGAGGGATCTTCTAGGTTTGTTGGAGCCTAGATTCCCCCAAGGTCCACGATGAGTTTCAGCTCTTCGAGGGGTATCAATGGGCCTTAGTGGTCACTTTCACAGACTTGAGGTCGTTTAGGTCTTCTTCTTAAATACCAAGATTCACCAACTTTGAGGCTCTTGAAAGTTGCCAAAGGGCTGTCAACTCGAACGATTTTGCCATAAAGTTGGCATTGGACCCTTAAAGTTCACCAATTGACTGTGGCTTCCTTTCTACTTAATCTAAGAAATTTTGGACTTTTTCATCTGGCTCCATCGCAACCTGACCCTAATGCATGGAGAATTTTATTATGCTCCCGCGTCATTTGGCACATAATCTTAGGACCCGTAGGTGAAAGTTACCTAGACCTGAGTGGCAGAGAGTTCATATTCACGCACGAGATGCTACGTCTGGGCAATAATTTGTGCAACTTGCACTGTCGTCCGAGATAGATGATTGCCTGCCTAGAATCCCGCATCTCCTGTGTCAAAGATTGGTTCAAGCGATTTTTCATTGTGACGAGTCAAACGTGGGAGTTTCCCGTAGGGGGCATGCCCCCATAGCATTGTTTAGGGAATCTTGTTGAGCGACAAGGAAATGAGCTTAAACTGATCAAGCAAGAGCAAGCTTAGCTGGAGGAGGTCCATACTAATGCTCTGTTGACAAGGACCAACATAAATCAAGTCCTTGTGTCACCCGCTTTATCGAGGGACATTTCCTAAGAGGTCAATCCACTTTCTCAGTGTCAAGAAAAAACTTTCCAGTCCTCCACTTAAGGGAAAAGGGGAAAAAGGTTGGCACCGAGGTAGAGACAACCTAAAACTCTTCAGGGTCAAGTAGCAGCGATAGAAACTCCACACCACAAAGGCAACATGTAGTGGGCCAATCCTCCCAAGTTCCATCCACGTCCAAGGTTGTAGAGACAGTTTATAAATATCGACATTCCTTAGGTGGTGCTGGTGCTTTTTAGGCCAGACAGCACCCATTTGCATCGCCTTTAGTGTTCCATTCTCTTAACCCCCTGGAAAATGTGGAGCCAGTGGGAATCCTCAGATAAGGGGAGGAAGAGATAGAGATGACCTTCTTCTTGACTTTCCTTGACCCCGCCCCAAAGGATTTCCTCTTTATTTAGTTGCCTAAGATCACTCTTGAGACGGTTCCCTCCCCCAACATCAACGACTTTGAAGTGGCAGTTAATGTTGAGGAACTACTGTACTCAAGTGATACCAAGGACTTCCCTTCACCGCACCCCATTCTATGCATAGGGTGTCATCTCCAAGCGATCTCCAGATTTTTAATACTGATGAAGACAAGGTCTTCATCCTAATTTTCCCTTCTATGTGTCCCCCGAGTCCAAGTCCATTTCTTCAGCAACCTTGGAAGAATACGAGGGTATATAAAGAGCACTAGGTTGGTGGTGTTATTTCGACTACCCAATTCGGCCAAGGAATTGGCGACATCAAGGTGACACAAGACCCAGGACCAGTGACCAAGAAAGATGCCCTAGAGGATACTATGGGTGGCCATGGGGGCATTTAAGCAAGTTATCAATACTGAATGCGAAATGAAGAGGACACTCAAGCAAGAGAGTGTGGTCATCCATGAGGCTGAGGGAAGGCATGTGCTAGAGACAATGGTTGGTCTTGAGATTGAGGGGGTGCTCGAGCACGAGACTATTTCCAGACATAAGGTAGAAAAAATGTTTATGTTGACAACCATGGCTACTATGAGGCCGAGAGAACAGGCACGTTCTGCTTGTGGGGCGCAAAAATTCTTCTCACCATTTTACTTCGTCGCCTTTTTGGAAGGTAGTCATTAAGGGAAAACCTCAAAAGTTTTTTGAAGTAAAGCCCCAAAGGCCAGCTTAGGCTTTGATTAAGCCCAAGTCGAGGACATTAATCAGGAAGCAAACAAATTGAAGACCTCATTCTTCTTTGTAAGGCCTTTTCCTTGTTCTATATTTAGATTTTCTTGCCTTCTCCTTTCTCAACTTGTTCTTTATTTTGTTTTATTCCTTTGTCATGCCATAAAGTCAATCAGTTGGCCACTCTGATTGTGGACTAGAGGGGAAACTGGAAGAAGAAATTTGGACACTATGTCTCTTCTCACCTTGGCCAACATAAAGGTCCGCAAGACAAATAAGGAAAGGGGTGAAACTGAGGAAGCTTTCACCCAAATATGTGCTGGCAAAAGAAAAAAGAAGTAGAAGACAATTGCCAAGCTTCGTGGAGAAAAGACCACATTTCGAGACGACTTTGCCAAGTCCTACGAGAAGGCCAGCTAACGCCTCTCAAGGTTAAGCTCTTGGATGAGGAGCGAGACAATTTGCGATACATTGGACCACCAAGAGGTAGAGTTGAAAGGACTCTGAGCATCATGTCACCACTTTTAGGACGAGAAGGACGGGCTGGTTAAACAGTATTGAAACGGATGTAAGGATGTGTAACTGAGTAGAAAAGACTTATACAGTCCTTAGGTAGACGTGGAAGCCCAAGTCATCCCTCCTTGATGCCTAGGTTAAGGGGGTGACAAACTTGGAGACCAAGTTGGTCACAGTTAGGATCGGGCTCATAAAACGACACTAACGAGTGGAAATTCTAGAATTCTAGTTAGATGCTTCACTAGGTGAGCTATCTACTTGGGGTTTGGAGATTAAATCCTTGTTTTCCTCACTAACATATGGCAAGTAGTTGTTGCTCGTCTTTCTATGCAAATGGAGGTGAAGAGGATCTATGATTGTGTTTGGAGTTGCAGCAATAAAGAGGGCTTGGATTGGCTGAGAAATCACTTTATAGAGAATCCCCAAACTGACCTAAGGACCCTTAATATGATGTTTCTCCAATTGGACAACGCGACTCTACGCTTCACCAACTCTATAGGCAAGAAGCAGATGTTTGATGCTTTGTCGAACATGACTTCAAGCTCTTGGGCGTCGCCCGACTCATTTATCGTGTATTTTTAGTTATAGTCACTCATTCATCTTTTATGTAAGTAATGATAATTCTCTTCAATATATATATAGAAACATTCTTACCTGAATTATTTGCCTTGTTCCTTTTTGTCATTGTTTTTCTTTTGATCTTATTAGTTATTTGTCTCTGTCTTTACTCGAGTCAAAGAGGTCGGATAGTCAACTTACTTGTCCCACCCGTTGGTTTGCATGTGTGAGGTTGAGTGGTGAAGTTCATTTTTCTGCCTGTTGAATGCAAGGGGGGTCAGGTAGTCACGTGACTTGTCCTGCTTGTCGGTTCATATCAGTGTGGTTGGACAGTCAGGTGATTTGTTTCGCCTATTGGTTAGCGAGAGTGAGGAAAGAAAATCGAGTGATTTGTCATGTCTATTAGTTCACGTGAGTGAGGTCGAGCAGTTGAGTGACTTGCCCCGCTTATTGAATGCAAGAGTGAGGTCAGGCAACCCAGTGACTTGTCCAGCCTACTAGTTCACTTAAGTGATGTCGTGAAGTCGAATGACTTGTCCTGCATGTTGAACACAAGGTGAGTTCAAGCAGTCAAGTGGCTTATCTTGCCTATTGGTTTGCCAGAGTGAGGTTGGGCAGTCAAGTGAGTTGTTCTACTAGTTGAACACGAGGATGAGGTCGAGCAACCTAGTGACTTGTCCTACTTAAGAGTAAGGTTGGGCAATCCAATGATTTATCCTACCTGTTGATTCTCGAGAGTGAGGTCACAAATCGAGTGACTTGTCCTGCTTGTTTAACATAAGAGTGAGTTCAGGCAGCCTAGTGACTTCTCTTGCCTATTGGTTCATATGAGTGAGGTCAAGTAGTCGAGTAAGTTGCCCCACTTACAGAACATGAGAATGAGGTCGGGCAGTTGGGTGCCTTCCCCCGCCTATAGAATGCAAGATTGAGGTCAAGTGGTCTAGTGACTTGTTGCACCAGTTGGTTTGCGTGAGTGATACACGACAAGTCTACTGACTCGGCTTTATGGGATACTCTACAAGACCAAATAGATAATTTGAAAAACCAAATATTTCTGCAAGTGCTCTGAGTTCCAAGGATGTGAAAGCTTCTTACCTTGAGAGCTTTGAAGCTGATAAAAACCCAGTCTATTGTTGGCTGTGACAACGTATGTGTCTTCCTATCGTGGCTCTAGCTTTCCTTCTTCTTGTTTGGTTGTTCCTATTTGTCTCAATATTGGATCCCTCATATTGAAGGACCTAGATCAGACTCTATTGTTGAAGTAGTGCTCGACCTTCCTTGTATTGATCATTGTCCATGTCTCAGCCTCTTGTCTTTTTTCTTCCAGTATTTCCAATTGCTTTTCTAGTTTTTCATTTTTAGAGCTTGGATCGATGTGCTAGACCCTATAGGTTGGCATCCCTACTTCCACCGGCACTACTGGTTCACTTTCGTAGGTGAGGGCGAAAGGAGTTTAATCGATCACCTTCTTAGACCTATCACGTAGAATATTAATTAATTGAAAAAAAATTGGAACAAAGATTTGAACTCAATATATTTGCTTCAATACCATGTGAAACTACTATTTGTCTTAAAATTTTTAATTAATGAGAATAGGCCTTATTTCATCTCATTCAGTCATCTTATTTCATCATTACAACTTTTCTAATTTTCTCAGAAAATATAATAAATAATTCAATATTTTTAAATTCTAAAATAATAATAATAATATTAAAAATAATATTATAATATAATTTTATTCAACTTTTAATTTATATCTCAATTCATCTCATCTTAGCTCACTATTCAAATAAAACCTAAGCGAGCTTGTAAAAAAAGTCTTAAATAGATACTTTCTTTGCTTGTAGGCAACTTAATAGGAGGTTTACTACTGCAAAAAGTGGCCCGTGGCCAAGCCTATGAGGGTAGGAGGAAAGAGCTTCTACCTCAACTCCATTTCGTTTTTGTGAGAGAAGGCAACAAGTCATGGAGAGATATGGTCTCGATAAAGAAAATAAAGAAAATAACGTTGTAAACAGTGTTGTAAATCGAAGTTAGAGCATCTTTAATGAATTAGTTAGAAGATAAATTCATCTTATATTTAACTACTATAGAAGAAAAAGTGGTTACAGTGGAATAGGTAAAGTAAAAAAAAATGACTTTAGCTACAAAAACTTCAAAAATAAGATCAAATTTGGTGTATAATTTTCATTAGCCAAAACTTTACATTATTATTTTCTTTCTCTTCTTCTCCACATTAGTCAAAAATATAATTTCTTAACTAATAATTTAACTATAATATAATTTCTAATTAATATATAATAGGTATAATTATAAAATATGATGAAATTAAATAAGTTCATAGTTAAAAATTTTAAACTAATATTAATATATATTAATTAAAACTTGAGTTTGGCTTTGGCATAAGGGCAATGCTGGGGAGTAGCCACACTCAGGGCACTCCCCCTCACATGAACAGTGCCATATACTGTTCATGACACTGTTCATGTGAGGAGGAGTGCACTGAGTGTGGCTTTTCCCCCTCATTTTTCTTGACATAATAGTAGTATCCTATGGGAATTGTTGGGTGCCACGTTGTGATCATGTTATCAATCGTTTAAATAAAGTCATGCTTGCCCTTAATGCATGTTGCTTGCTTAATATGCGATGCTTCATGTTGTAAGGTGTACGTTTAGGTTTCTAATTATATATATACGGTTCTTGAATAATTTTTCATGTTTAAGTACAACCTCTCACTGCATCGAAGGTTATTAGGATTAAATGAAAACTGAAAATATGATTTTTTTTTTAACCAATAATTTAATTAGAATATGATTACTAATTAATATATTATAGGTAGATTGGAAAAATATGATAAAATTAAATAAATTAATAATAAGTAGTCCATAAATTAATAATAAAATATGATATATTAAAATACGGTAAAATATGAATAATCCATTGAGAGAGTGGCTACGTTTGGATTGAGAATGAAATGAGATAAGTTGATATGAAAGTTAAAAGTTAAATAAATTATTGTTAGAATATTATTTTTTAATATTATCATTATTTTGATATTTGAAGAAATTAAATTGAAATTTGAAGAAATTGAATTGTTTATTATATTTTATGTTAAGGAATCACTTGAAACCAACAACGAATCTCTCCATCATCACAGGCTATGATTCTCGACAGAACTATTGTACCACTTCCCACGATTATAGGCATAGTTACTGCACAATTATTTTAGAAACTGTCTTCATCTGTTGTATACTTGATTGATTGAAGGACTTTCCATTTGTATAGTTTCCATGTAAATATGACTTCATCATATATAAAAGATACTCTCTCGATGCATGGCTCATCAAAGAAAATTATATCATTCTTGTGTTTTGTTTCATGGTATCAAAAACCAACCGTGACCACTGTCAAAAACTTTCAAAATGTTTTCCAAAATTCATAAAACTCCTCCATTGTCGCCACCCACACTACCTTTCATTCTCACCCTCCAGTCAACATTCAAAACCTTGTCACCATTAAACTAGCCAAAGACAACTATTTGTTGTGAAATGTACAAGTAGTCCCATATCTGCAAGGCCAGAAACTCTATGGTTTTGTGGATGAAACCATTTCCCCTCCTCCAATCTAGATCCTAAATCACAAAACATAAACTTTCTCTTATGGACCATCTGAAATCATCAATCCCAATTACATTAGTTGGTATGATCAAAATCAGCTTATTTTGAGTGCTCTTGTATCTTCTCTGTTAGAAGGTATTTTAGCCCAAATGATAAGAATCACTACCTCCAAGAAAGTTTGGGTTGCAGTTGAGAAGATTTTTGCTTCTCATTCAAATGCACGCTTGATGCAAATAAAAATATCTCTTTCAACTCTCAAAAAAGGGAATCTGTCAATCTCAGATTACTTTCAACAGGTAAAAACATTTTCTAATACATTGGCAACCATTGGACAACCACTGAATCCAGATGAGTTTCAATCTTATGTTCTCAATGGACTCGATGCCTCTTATGATGTTATCATCACTTCAATTTCCACACGACTTGGTCCTATGTCAGCGGAGGATCTCTTCGCACACCAAATCAACTTTGAACTAAGGCTTGAGCATCACAACTCAACCCTTGACCCTACGGTGAGATCTATCAATATGACCACCTGCAATGAATCCTCACGAAATAGAGGAAGAAGAAGCGACAACCAACAGAATCAACCGCAGCAGTCCTACCACAACAACTCTAGAGGTCATGGTCGAGGAGGACACCCTTCCTCTTCCAACTCGAGACCAACTAGCCAAGTCTTCAACAAGACTGGACACTCAGCAATTCAGTGCTATTATAGGTTTGATCATGCCTATCAAGGTAATCCTCCCATTATGGCAGCTTACATGACTTCTCAACAAGGTGCCCAAGATGCCAACTGTTATCTCGACACAGGCTCCACAAATAATCTCACTCATGATTTCCAGAATTTGAACAGGGCTCTGAAAACTACACAGGTAATGACCAAATCCATGTGGGTGATGGTACATGTTTGAAAATCCAACACATTGGGTCCTTTCAACTCTCAACTGCTAATCGTTCATTCACTCTGTAACCATTACTACATGTGCCAACTATACAGAAAAATCTAATCTCTGCTAGTCAGTTTACTAGAAATAACAATGTTTACATTTAGTTTCATGCTTCTTATTTTCTTATGAAGGATGAGGCAACAGGGACAATACTAGCTCGCAGTAGGTCTAAAGATGGGCTGCACCACTTCCCTCCACCATCCAAACAACTAGTTTTTCTCTATCACAAAGTTTCTCCTCAAACATGGCATTATCACAAGGATAATCCCTCTTACAAAATTGTTCAGCATCTAATTTCAAAGTTTTCTTTACCATGTTCTTCCATTAAAATTTCTGACATATGTTTAGCATGTCAACAAGGCAAAAGTCATCATCTTCAATTTAGTGTCTCTCTTTCAAAATCAAATGGTCCTCTTGAATTAATTTTTTTTTATGTGTGGGGACCCTTTTCAATTATGCCAGCAAATGAAAATAAATATTATGTGGCTTTTGTTGATTATTTTAGCAAGTATACTTGGTTTTATCCTATCCAAAATAAATTTGATATATACCAAGTGTTTTGCTCCTTCCAAAAATTGGTTGAATGACAATTCATTTGCAAAATAAAAGCCTTGCAAACTGACTGGGGAGAAAAGTATCAATCTCTTCACAAATTCTTCACAAAAATTGGAATCCAACACCGTGTCACTTGTCCACACACATCACAACAAAATGGGTTCGTAGAACGAAAAACATAGACACATTGTTGAGATGGGACAATCAGTGCTTTCTCACAACTCAGTTCCACACTCTCACTAGGATGACTCTTTACTCATTGCCACATACTTATTACTCAATCGCATGCCCACATCTCCCCTTGGTATATCTCCTTTGAAAACTCCACCACAAAGTCCCAAATTACTCACTCCTCAAGGTATTTGGTTGCGTATGCTACTTTTGCCTTCGACCCTTTATGGGTATTAACAATCTCAATTGAGGCTACAAATGCTTAGATCCATCACCAGGCAAAATATCCCTCTTGAGACATGTCATCTTTGGTGAAACAACCTTTCCTTTTCAACTTCAAAAATCACAAACCAATACAACTATTGAAAATGGGACAGATTACACTCTACTACCAATCCAACTCACACACAATCATAGATCCTCAGCTTCAATCTCTCCACCCACAAACACCATGTCGCATATTTCCCCCACTGTGCCTCCATATCCATCCTCCTCAGTTTCCACATTTAACTCTCCTATGTGCACAACACAATCCTCTTTTCACAGCAATTCCTGTACCTCTACTCCCTACGAAAATCCTAAACTTGTGTTATTCTCTAGCCTTCTAAAACCTGTCGAGGCTACTATTTCACCTGTACCTCCTCTACATCACATGAAGACTTAATTCCAAAACCAGATTGTCAAGCCAAAATGATTCATAGATGGGACCATCAAATATCCACTGCCTACAGCTCTCCTTACCTATAGTGATGTGCCCGAGTCACCCACCTATTACTCGGAAGCCAACAATTATGCAGAGTGGCATGCAGCCATGGATGATTAATTTTTTGCATTAAAAAAGAATGGCAAGTGCACTTTGGTTCCTTCCAAGCCAAACATGAATGTTAACAAATAAATGTGGGTACTAAAGACCAAAAAGAAATCAGATGGCACACTTGGCTAACGCAAAACAAGGTTAGTAGCAAAAGGTTATCATCAACAACAAGGCATAGACTTTCATGACGCATCCAGCCTGAATGTTAAACCAACCACTATTAGGCTTTGCACTAAGCATTGTTGTGTCCAGAAAATGGGAAGTCTGTCAAATAGACATTCAAAATCTTTCCTCCATGGTTTTCTCTCTAAAGAGGTCTATATGCAACAACCAGTCAGCTACATCCGTCCAAATTTTTCCGCACATGTTTGCAAGTTGCAAAAAGCTATCTATGGACTGAAACAAGCTTTGCATGCATGGTATTCTTGATTTAGTGAACAATTGTTATCTCTTGGCTCTCATAATTCCAGTTTAAATGCTTCTATGTTCATATATCTTCAAGGCTCAATCACTCTCTATGTGCTAATATATGTCAACGACATACTTATCATGGGGTCTTCCACTTCAACTGTTACCAAGTGCATTTCTAATCTGATTAAAGAATTCAGTGTAAAAACTTTAAGATTCTTAAGTTATTTTGTGGGCATCGAGGTACATCATCTCCCTAATGGCATCTTCCTCACTCAAAGGCGCTACATTCTCAATCTGCTTTAGCTCACTCATATGATGGAAGCCAAACCAATTTATTCTCCAATGGCATCATCAAAGAAACTCTCTCTACATGAAGGAACCTCGTGATGATCCATCTCTTTCCCGAAACATACTTAAAGGCCTACAATATCTTTCATTGACACGACTTGACATTTCATACTTATTAAACAAAATGTGTCAATTCATGCATAAACCCACAGATGACCATTGGTCTGCCTTCAAATATATCTTGCATTATCTCAAGTTCTCCATTTACTTCGGTTTGTTCTTGTGATCTAGCCCCTAACTCAGCTTTCCATCTATTCTGATGCCGATTTGACGGAATGTCCCGACGACCACAAGTCTACCTCAGGTTTTTACATCTTTTTTAGGTCCAACCTCATTTCTTGTAGCTTCAAAAAGCAACACATGGTTACTAGGTCTAGCACCGAGGCAGAGTACCGAGTAGTCGCTCACGCCACTATAGAATCCATATGGGTTCAGTCTTTACTCAGAGAACTTGGGGCTTACTTTCAGCATCGTTCTATTGTTTAGTGTAATAACATCGATGCAACTTATCTTACAGCCAATCCCATCTTCCATGCTAGGACCAAACATGTGGAAATTGACAACTATTTTGTCTGTGAGAGAGTTCAGCAAAAATCTCTAGAAGTCAGGTTCATCTCTAGTTATGACCAACTAGCAGATGGTCTCACCAAGCCTCTGGTTTCAGCGCCTTCTTTTGTTCTACATTTCAAACTCAACATAGTTCCATCTGCATTGAGTTTGCAAGGGTGTGTTAAGGAATCACTCGAAACTAGCAACAATTCTCTCCATAATCACAAGTCATGATTTTTGGCAGGACTGTTGTATCACTTCCCACGATTGAAGGCATAGTTACTGCCCAGTTATTTAGGAAATGTCTTCATACGTTGTGTCCTTGACTGAAGGACTTTCCATTTGTATAGTTTGCTTGTAAATATGACTTCTTCGTATATAAAGATATAGTCTTGATGCATGGCTCATCAGAGAAAATTATACTATTATTGTGTTTTAATTTATTCTATTTTGTGTAGAAATTTTAAAAAAATTATAGTGATAAAATAAGATAAGTTAAAATAATTTCTAATACAACGGGAGTTAATGATTGGTCGTGATATGACCTTCGCTGCGCATTAGGGAGACTTGAGTAGCTCGAATCTCTTGATAAAGCTATTATGGTTAAGACGGTTGTATATGTGTTCTTTTTGTCTATGAATTATGTTTATGTGTTTCTCCTTGATGCATTTGCAATGAAGTGGCCATATAAACTGTCGTTTTGCTCTAATTTCTCAGGGTTTCTGTTGGAAATCTGGACCTCACAAATTTCCCTCACTAGGATCTACTTTTGATAGAATACTAAGAAAAATAGAGAAATAAACACAACACAAAAATTTACGTGGAAAACTCCAAAACAGGAAAAAAATCACCAGACCCAGAAAAGAAAATACACTATGTGAAAAATTGTTACAATCACACAATTTTTCTCCTCACCCTAACGACACCCACAAAAACTTTTCCCACTAGTAAAACTCTAACTTTCACCTCTCTTTCTTTTACACACAAAAAGGACAACAGAGGAATTTTACTAAAGTCAAAAGTTATTAGATAAGTTTTTTACTGGTGTAATTAACTAGGGAGGCTAAACCTCCTTTTATAACCTCATGTCTTGCCCCATTTTACAAATCCCACCGATGGGGGATTTACAAAGGAGCAAAGTTAACAATCTCCACCTTGCGATTTTGACTGATCCCACAGTCACGCTCCATCGCAATGAGGATCTTCATAACTTCCGCTATCATGCTCCACCATAAAAACATAACCACTCAGAATAAACCAATTCCAAGCATTTCACTTCAGCCCATGTCGAAAATAACCTCGCTGAAAAATTATGGTGCAACTCCCACGTTTGGCTTTCCTGGAAGTTCATCAGCCATCGACATGAATTTCTACCACACGCCCTGCATCAATGCCAAACCAATGCCCGTGTGCAAACTTGTGGAACAACTAACATTAACACATCTTCTATCATGGCAATTTTGGGATTAGCGACATGCCATGAGGATGTACATGTCACTTTTTAACAGACACCGTCTTCTGTAAAGAGAGATACAATGTTAGTTTTCAGTATCTCCATTTACTGACTTGGAGCCTCTTGCCGAACCTATTCCACCTCTTGGACAATTTCTTCTGACGTGCCCAGGTTGTCCACACACCCAGCAGGCTACTTTCTTCTTCATGGAGTTCTTCCTCTTCCAATCACCAGCTGTCACCATTACTAAATTCTCAGGTGAACCATTACTTCCACCACTTAGCCTTCTTTCTTCAGAAAAAAATTTACTGGTAACCTCTGAAAAAATTATTTTCTCCTTCCCATGTATTAATCATATGCTCATAGGAAGATGGAAGAGACCTGATCAGCCTCAAGACTTGATCCTCATCATCAATTTTAACTCCAATAGATTCCAACTTAGAAACAATGCCATTAAGAACACTTAAATGATCTGAAATAGTCGTACCTTCACTCATCCGCAGTATATGAAACTGCTCCTTTAGATACACTCGATTCGAGACACCCTTCGTCTGATACAATTCTTCGAGCTTTTCCCAGAGTCCATTTGCCGTGAATATTCCATGCACATTTGCAAGAACATTCTTGGCCAGGCACAGACGAATTGCACTTGCCGCTCTCAAATCCAAATCCTCCCAATTTTCATCGCTCATTCCAGATCTGCTCTTTGTTTCACCAGTAGTACTTGGACTGCTACTGACTTCAGGGACTAGTCTACCTTTCAACGCTACTGCCACAAGCCAAAATTGATTCTCCCATCAAATTTCTCCACATCAAATCTGATAGGATTTGAAGCTCTACCTCCTGACATAACTTCGATGAATTTTACCGTAGAAATGAATAGTACCCACTAAGTAAGTTCCCAGAAAAGATTGATCTTTCCTAAACAGAATTTCAAGGTTCCCAGGAAAGATTAGAGGGTCACAACGGACACACTTAAATTTTTCAATCTCCTAGACAGAACCTCCTTAGACCGTACGTATCCACACTACCACACCGAAACTCCACCCCGCCAAAAGAACTTAGTGGCTCTGATACCACTTGTTGGGAATCTGGACCTCACAAATTCCCCTACCAGGATCTACTTTTGACAGAATACTAAGAAAAATAGAAAAATAAACACAACACAAGAATTTACGTGGAAAACTCTAAAACAAGAAAAAAATCACCAGACCCAGAGAAGAAAATACACTATGTAAAAAATTGTTACAATCACACAATTTTTCTCCTCACCCCAACGACACCCACAAAAACTTCTCCCACTAGTAAAACTCTAACTTTCACCTCTCTTCCTTTTACATACGAAAAGGATAACAGAGGAATTTTACTAAAGTCAAAAGTTACTAAATAAGTTTTTGACTGGTGTAATTAATTAGGGAGACTAGGCCTCTTTTTATAACCTCATGCATTACCCCATTTTACAAATCCCACCGATATGAGATTTACAAAGGGGCAAAGTTAACAGTTTCATATGGAGTCATTTGCATGCAATCAGATTCACACGAGTTTCTACAAAAGAGAGTAAACCCCATCATCAAATTGGCACTTGGCCTCCGAACTCTTTTGAACAAAAATTAATTCCAAAAAACATGGCCGCATCTCTTATTCAGGATTTTTCAGTCTCTTTGTCAACCTGAGACAGAACAGAGTCTTCTACGGTTTGATCGTTCTCTCCCAAATCTTCACCAGAAGACATCTTTATTTCTGCTTCTTCATTCGCTTCCTCAAGAGCCTGTATTAAACTCGACATACATTTCTCTGCATCATCCCTTGGGGACTTGGGCATAAGATTCTCCGCAACATCAGCAGGTGTGATCTTCGTCTTATCCATCAATCTCTTAATAGTCTCAAACATGGGATGCATTTCAACATCCAGGTAATTCTTTGCAAGAACCTTAAACCCCTCAAAACTGCAATAAGACAACTCAATATGCTTGTCCATTCTACCTCTCCTTATGAGCGCTGGATCCAGTTTCTCCACATAATTTGTAGTAAAAACAATCAGCCTTTCTCCCCCACAAGCAGACCACAGTCCATCAATGAAATTCAGTAACCCAGAGAGGGTGACTTTACTGCTGCTTGCTCCCTCTTCCTTCCCTTCTCTCTTAGCAATCTCCTTGTTCAACCTCTCAATCTCATCATCAGAAGATGAAGATTTCTCTGCTTTCTTCTTCCTCTGACCAGTAAGATCAAGCGAACAATCAATGTCCTCAATCACAATGATGGACTTACTCGTCGTCTCGATCAAAAGCTTCCTCAGCTCCGTGTTCTCCTTCACTGCTGTGAGCTCGAGATCATAAACATCATAATTCAACAAGTTTGCCATTGCTGCAATCATCGTCGACTTCCCCGTCCCCGGCGGCCCATAAAGAAGATAACCCCTTTTCCAAGCCTTCCCGATCTTCTTATAAAAGTCCTTGCTTTTGCTGAAAGTCAGCAAATCTTCAATAATCTCCTGCTTCTTCTCCGGCTCCATCGCCATTGTTTCAAAAGTTGCCGGATGCTCAAACACGATGTGACTCCACATCGTCTGCTTGTAACTCGGCCATTTGTAGCCCGGACTGTTCGTGTAGAGCTTCCTCTGCCTGTTTTTCACTCTAATCTCCTTCCCTTCTCTCACAACATGCTCCAAATACGACTCCGTGATCGTCTGTCGATACTTCCGATGAAACGTGAGCTTGTACAGTCTCTTCTCCTGCTCGGGATAGTACGACATGGACCGTGTCGGCGCCGACGCAACTTTGCTCGACACCCACCAAACTTTGACGCCATTAAACTCGTCCGTCACTCTCTCGTACTCATCCATGCTCAAAACAAGGTTGCTGCTGTCTTTGCCCATCTCAGCTTTGAGTCTTTTAGCGCTCTTTGAAGAGTTGGTGCTGAGATAAGCCTCAACGGCGGCATAAGCTTCGCTGCACTTGAGCCGATCGCCGGTGAACTCATGGAAGGAAATCCGAATGTAGGGATAGAAATAGCCGGTGAGTTGGTGCGAATACTTTTCAAAGAAACGGCGAAGTTCGTAAGGACAGTATTGGCGAATGATTGCCCAAACGAACATGAAGCTGGCTAAGGTAGAGCCCAATGTTGCCCACATCTCGGACATGGTTGCCGGCAACATTGTGGGTTTTTTCATGCGGATGCGTTGCCGGTGTTTGATATTTTCTGTTTAATGCCAAATTAATGGAAGATAGAAGTGAACAAGAGTAGGTGGGCAATGAGAAACAAGTTGTGTTTATAATAGGCAAATGGCATTTGCTTTTAGGATTTTTACCCCAATTTAATACAAAACCCATTCATCCTATGGTTCAATGTCATTGGAAGGACCACGTAGATCGATGGTGGTCTATTTACTTTGAAGAATGATGCAAGAAAGGAATCCACTCCACGCTCAATGTGTCGTTATGGCACACGTGTCCTGCACATGAGAGAGCAAAAGCCAAGAAGTGGGGCACAGGGGTGTTTTTTTCTATGGTAGTTTTGATGGAGATGGATAGAAGATGACAGATTTTGAAAGGGATATATATTACACATAGATGGGGTCCTTTGTTATGTTTTTTGTCTATCAATTATGTTTTAATCTTGTTGCCCTTTGTCAGTTTCTATTAAATACAGATATATGGATAACTACAGATCACCCAGAAAGAAAAAAGAAAAAAAACAAAAAAACTAATGTTTGAACTCATAATTGCCTATAACCAAATCACGTCGATTCCCAAACGAGCAATTATATTGCACAATACATTTTATTCATTTTAAATTAAACTAATATTCAATTTTAAAATATGATTGTGTAATGTGCGACAAAAAAAAAATTATGTATATTTATAAAAAAAAAAATTATACAAAATTACAAGGTGTAATGATGTGTCTATAGCATTCATTTCTGCATATATAGGAATTTTGTTGGAAAGCAAAGATGTGTAGAATCCATCCATGAGATCATCTTTTGTTCTCATGCCTCTTGAAGACTTCCAAAAGTTGGTACTCATGCTTTCCATTATGCTTTCTTTTATTTTTGTTTAATTTCTTTTGTATATATGTTTTCATGCTTTTAATGTTAAACAAAGCTAGCTTAAGGCTAATTGGACCTTAAATACATGCCAATTTTCTATTCAAACAAATAATTAAAGTTTTCCCCTCCCTTTTTGGGCACACAAATAGCAGAACCCAGAAAATGGTTCCAAAAGCATTATTGTCCAAAGAAAAAATGAATTTGCAGAAGACAACCTAAAAAGGTAACAGGTCCAACCGACCTGTCGTCATCAAAAGAGGGGGAGGGGGAGGGGGTGAAGTTTCTATATATCCTCGAATGTTATCAATTATCATATTCTGCATGAATTCCTTGCTGCAATCATTAACTCCAAAACGTATCCAGAAAAAGAACTTCTAATTCTCAAGGACTTCATCATTGTGTTATATGGCCTTCCATGTATTGCTTGGTGTATTGGAAAGCAATTCATTTGGAGATAAAATAAATAAATAACAACTTTTACAATAGACAAGTTGTACACAAAAATTAATATATACATTAATATAATTTTGTAATTACGATAGACTTTCTATTCTTTTTACAATTCTTTTATTATTCTTTATTTTGTATTTTTTTTTTTTAATTTTTATTTTATCATGATCTTACAAGATTGGAGTTTCAAGAGTCATATCTTGTAGTTTTTTTGTATATTGTATTGTAAAGTAATGTGTAAATAATAAAATAATGTAATATGTAGTGAATTCATTCATTTAGTTTTTCATTTCTATATATTTTATTATTCTAGAAAATGTTAATATTATGCTTATTAATATTTTAGAAAAACTTTTCACATAATATAGGCTTTTATAAAGGAGTATGATTGTCATCATTTTTTTAACTTTTAAAATAAATATAAGAGAATTATGCTTTGCAACATTTTTATATAAAATATGGGATTTTATTAATATTAGAGGCAATGTTTGAAGCCAAAAAAAAAATGCGGTTTAAAATGCAGGTTTTGGATTTCCGGTTTTTAAAAAAACCGGATTCAATCCGAATTCAATCGGGTTGGAGTCCAAACCGCTTTTGAACCTTTGGATCCGGATCGGATTAATCCGGATTTTCGGTCCAGAACCCGCTTAAACACCCCTAGCGAAAGACAAGTCACAAAATATTTGAAAATAAATAAAATCTGTTTATAATTGTGGGAATTTCACGATATATGTAGTTGAATATTGTAGTAAAATAAAAATTAAATATAAAAATACATGATTTGTCATAGGCACTTTTGACCTTTTTTTTCAAAATTTATATAAAAATGAGTTTTAAAAAATAAGATTACTCTAACATAGATATAATAAGATGGGTTCATCATATAAAAATTAGGTTTATTCATCTAGATTAGATTTTGTGCGATCCATTGTTAAAATTTTCTAAACACGGCTTGTGAGAGAAAATTCACGTACAACTAAATATTAATTATACTAGAGGTAAAAAGGGGACCTAACCCTTGGGTGAAGTAGGAAATGTGAGACTAGGAGGTAATGGGACAACAATGAAAGTGTGAAGCACTGTGCAGGAAATGAAGGCATTAATAAAAAGTGAATGGCAGATGACAAAAACAAGAAATCAATTGACACACGTCAATCACAGCAGTACACCACCAGAGCCTTATAAAGTATAAAGGCAACAATCAGATAAAATGAAAGGTTCTCTCTCTCAGATAAAATGAAGGGCAATAATCAGAGCATCATTTTCAGATAAAATGAAGGCAACAATTCAGATAAAATGAAGGGCAACAATCAGAGCCTTATAAAGTATAAAGCCAACTCATTATCTACAAGCCTGCATCATTTTCTCCAGTCTTCTTAAAGGGATTCAAGAACTCAAACCAATAGATTTATATATATTTTTCCTATACAGAAATTCATGAGAGATTGTAAAAATATTTATTATAATAGATTCTCCTTCCTCAAATCTTCATGGACGTATCCCTTATGTCGAATTACGTAAATATCGCATCTATCTCTGTTTATTTATCTGTTATCTATGTACATGCAGTCACATCAGAGTCTTATTGGGACTCCAAACGATACCGAACGAAGCTCAACTTGTACTAATGAGTCGAGAATGATTCTTTTTTTTATTCCGATCCATTGGTCGATTTTTATGACTTCAACATGATTGTTGTCTTTATCTTTATTTAAGAAAAGTTAAAATAATTATTTATTTTTAAAATTCGAATTTTTAAATTCAAAGCGTGGATAAAAAGGGATAATAAAAAATTAGATAAATGCTCCCAAAATATATGACTTCTCAGATACTGCAAAAGCCGAAACGACAGCAAAAATGGTGTTAATCCGAAAGAAGTGCCTCTCTCCTAGTACGTTGTTTCGATCTAATCCTCTTCCTTGTATTTTATCCTTTTTACCTACTTTTTGGTTAAAGCATCCGCAAATTAAAGTGGCCACTGCAGAGAAGCATTACATACAGGAAGAGTTGTGGAGCGACAGGTGTCACTTCAAGACAGAGTCCAGTCGAGTCACTCACGTGGCCATAAACGTTTTCTAAGTACATTTGAGAGCGACTTCAAATTAAAGGTCGAATCTTTTCGCTTCCTTTATTATTATTATTATAATTTTTTTAAACTTCGAATGGTTTTTTGGCCTTTTTTAGTTTTTTAACCTTCTTTCTGCGACGAACTACAGAGAGAAATCTGTTGCTAAAGCAGGGTGTTATCACTTAGCACCAAGTGAGTTCACTTTTTGAAAGGAGTGGGAGAAGTGATGTGTATTTGGAACTTCTTTTTCACATGGAACAATTCATAACAAAATTAAATTAAATTAAATCTTAATTAAATCACGTCATTTTGAGAGAGAGGAGAGAATCCGTAGTGGATAATTTGGTGGTAGGCACTGCAACGGTTTTTCCTGTGATGTACCAACCACTGTGCTGCAATTATGGAGTCATTGGCGTACAAGGCAACTATAAAGTTGATTGATTTTATGGATAGAGTGGTCACTAGTCGCCAAAGGAAAAATCTGTTTCTTATCACACAGCCACACGAAGGTTGATGTGTCAAATCCGATTTATTTACATTCGGGTTTAGTAGAATCCCTCTAGGCGCTCTCTCTCTCTCTCTCGTAAATTCTTAAGGAAAAATCTCACTCTCCCGTGACGATTTTATCTTTCCCATATATATAAGCTTTATGGTCTTCTTTTTTCAGGCCAGCAACATTATTATGAACCTTTCACAAGTTCTGCACTACACGTTGTTGAATCGGAGACCTTTAGAAAGTATGAGAGATATTGAGATTCTCTTAAAATTCATTCTTCTAAGCTTCAGATTCAAGCAGGAGATAGAGTGCATTCACTTGTTAATGTTATGATGATAAACAATCAAGTTAATATTGTGGGTGAAGGGTATTATTTATTTACTTTATTCATTTATACTTGCTATCTTTATTCAAGTGTGTTTCCTCAAACCAAGCAGGTCGAGTAGCATTTACAGGAAACCATCAGTGGATTCTTTCAAACAATTACAATAGGGTTGTCCAGCACTGATCTGGAGGCCTATAACTCTCAAACTAAGTAGGTCAAGCAGCATTTACAAGAAATCATTAGTGAATTCTTTCAAACAATTATACTAGGGCTATCCAACACTGATCTAGAGACTTATAAGCATCATTTATCCTCAACCATGGATGCTTGAAAGAAAAATAAAAAAAATTAAATTTTTCAAAAATAAAAAGGAAACAGAATATCGCGAGTGGGTTGCAGCTGGGTTCCATCAATCGGTCGAAACTTTCTCTTCGAAGATCCCAGACAATAGAGGGAAGACTAGCAAAGGAAGAATGTGTGGGGGGAGAGAAAACAAATTAGAAGACCACCCTATTCTGCATAAAATCAGAAGCAGAAAGTCTGATTTGGATATGGTATGGTTTAGTAAAACTAATCGCATTATGAATAAAGAGGAAAGTGAGTTATTTTACTCGTTGCCAAAAGCGATGAAAAGAGATAAATTTTATTAGAAAAATGGTAGTATGTTCATTTATTTTTATACTTTATTTTGATATTTTATATTTTTTAATTTTTTTAATTTTTTATTTAATAATTAAAGAAGTGATTATTAGTGTATTATTTTTTTATATATTTTTTAAACATATTTTAAGATGAGAAAAAATAAGAATAAAAAAATGGAAAAAAAACATAAAGTGAATAAACAACTAAGTGTACACTTGAACAGTACTACTTAAGCGGCAGAGTAGTGTCGCTCATTTTATTATTTACATCATATCTTAACATTTTCTTTTTATGTGTAGATCATATTTTAGCTAAGTAGGCAGTACTACAGGGATCGATAAACAACTGATGCTTTTTGACCGATCAATGCATTTGTAATTCTTTTATGTTGCCTAGATGACTAACACAAGAGGGGGGGTGAATTGGGTTATATTATAAAAATTAACAGTTATTAATCAAATACACAATATAAAATATAAACAGAATATAAAGCAGTAAGAAATGTAAAGAGAAGGGTAAGAGAAAGCAAACTCAGTATTTTTACGAGGTTCAGCCCCACTGCCTACGTCCTCGCCTAAAGCTACCCCTTGAGGATCCCGAATTCACTAGTCAATCTCCTTTAGGTGGAGATAGAAACCTATTACACTTTTGAGCAGCACTGCTCCAAAGAATCCGTGTAGAACACCCTCTACACTTCCAATCACCTCACACTTGGTGATTTAACTATTCCCCGTGTAGAACACCTTCTACACACCCAAGGGTTATACGCACCCTCTTACAAATACAAGAGTTGATAGTGGGTAGACTATCAAAGTACATTCCTCAACGAGTGAGATAGAAACAATACAGCGCAACCTATATCTCTCTCAACAAGAACAAGAATTAAGGCTCAAAACTTTAGAAAATAGAGAATGAAAGCTTTGAAGTAATGATGCAAAACTTAGCAATAGATGTGTAAGCTCTTATTATGATTTTTGCAAAACTCAAGTGAGCTATTTATAGGCAAATGAGTCTTCAATTTTAAATTTGAAAAGATTCTCATATCAAAGACATCATCATTTACTTTTCAAAAATTTCAAACCTAATCTTTTACTTTTTGCATGTGACAAAAGGATCACACTTTACTTTTCAAAAATTTCAAACCTAATCTTTTACTTTTTGCATATGACAAAAGGAGCACACTTTACTTTTCAAAAATTTCAAATAAAGACATCTACCTTTTGCATAAGTCAAGAAAAGCATCCATCACTTTTGAAAAATATTTAAATAAAACATGCACATGTGAAAGATGACAATCAATCATCTTAATATTTTCAAAGTTCAAACCTTTAATCATGTCATGCACATGTGAAAGATGACAATCAATCATCTTTCAAAATTTTCAAATTTAATTTTCAAAATATTTATGCACATGTGGAAAATGTATTTTAATGCTTTATGATAAAATATTAATTTTGAGCCTTAACCCTAATTTCAAATTTTTAAGAGATTTACAACATTACTCTATGATTTTAATGTGAACTTGTTCCCTTCTTGCTCATGCTTGGTTCCTTGATGTGCTTGATTCTATTGTGTGGACAACTTGAGCTTGAGACTCCTTTATTCTTTGAATTCATTTGTTATCATCAAAATCCATGTGTAAATTTATAATTATACGAAACTTGAAACCTTGAGTTCAACATTTTAGTTTTTATTTTATTTTATTTTTATCATTTTTTATATATCTTTAAATATTTTTAAAAAAATATTGATTCAAAAAAAAATCAATCAATCACTTTTATAGGTCAAGTTTATAGGTTCATTTAGCATTTTCTTAGTTAAATGTAGTTAAACGGAGTGTAATGTATAATTAGAATTTAAACTTAAAATTTTTCATCTCATATCGTGCAAATCACCACTTTATTCTAAGAGAAGTGAGATTTGTGAGAGTACAAGTGAGATTTCTCTTTCAAAGTCTTAAGTAAAGGCTAGTCCTGTGGAATGAGTCCAAAAATGGGCTCCGTCCAGCACTCAGATCCAGCAACACCACATGAGCATCTATTTCAAGGTATTGCTATTATATCCACATTTTTTGATACATTTTTTTTATATATATTTTATGTTTTTTAATTTTTTTTAATTTTTTTATTAAATGATTAAGAAATTAATTATTAGTATATTGATTTTTTTTATATAAAAAATATCAATATATTAATAATCATTTCCTTAATTATTAAGTAAAATTTAAAAAAAAAAAAATTTAAAAATGTAAGAGATATAAAAAAATATATATCAAATGAAATGGACATAATAACTTTACCCCTATTTCCAAACTTCAACTTCATGTTCAAAATTGGAGGCTTTTTCCTTTGACCAATCAACTTTCATGCATTTCCTTCCTCACATAAATCATATTGGATAAAATACCCAATTTTCACTTTTCTGTTGATACTTTTTTTTTTTCTTTGATATCAATTTTTGTGTTGGTACGTGGTATGCATAGACTTGACACTTTTTTTTTTAGCATGCATCTCAATAGTCTAGTAGTGAACCACAATACCATACGATCCAATCGATCTGGCTTACACCTCCTCAAGATCTATAAGGAGAAAGGGGCTTTTTCCTTTTAATTGTTAATTATTTAAGAGGATGACATCTAGCAAATTTTTTCATAGGATAAGAGTACTTATAATGGATCCTTTAAATTTTTTTTTTTAAATATACTATTAAAATCTTTTTTTTTTAATTTTATCTATTCACTTTTACAATAAATTATTTATCAGTTAAATCTATTTTTTTTTATATCATTTAAATATTATATTTTTTAATTATTTTTTGTTCATTCTAAATATTTTCATTTAAAATAAAGTGAAAGCACATTGGGAAACCCACTAAGAAAGGAATAAAAACAAATCAAAATTTTTTTTAAAGGGATAAACAGGACCCACTACATGAAGCGGATCTACTGTTCATAAAGGTATACTAAATCTAATTTACAGGGTCCCATGGAGAGGGATTTTATTGGACTTTTGTTAAATTTTAAAGAAATAATTATTTTGTTGAGAGTGCTCTAATTACTAACTATAGAAGAATACGATTATTACATTGATGTCCACTCTAGCTGGTTAAGAATGTGGCATAAACTATGTGCTCATCATAAAGGATATAATCCAAGGATTAAAGTTCCAAGCTATAGTCCGACTTTGAAAGTCTCAAGTAAAATATAGATAAATGTAGGAAGTAGACAATACAGGGATAATAATAAGACCTCATATATTTTAACACCTCATTTAAACACCTCATATATTTTATTTTATTTTTTAAAATTTTTTTACTTAATAATTAAGAAAGTGATTAATTATATATTTATATTTTTTAATATTTTTTAAAAATATTTTTGAGTGATTAAAAAATAAGAACAAAAAAATGAGAAAAAAAATAAAAACCTAAATTTAGACTAGTGGGCAAAGGGAGCCGGCAGAATAGTACCGCACTAATATTAATGCTGAAGGGTCCACTCCATGCATCCCTCTCTCTCTCTCTCTCTCTCTCACTCTCATTTAAGAAAAAATTCTTGTCCGAGAATATATTTTTTCCGTGTTCGTCAAGGCGTATCAGCTGTTAAGATATAAACCTATTGAGACATGACCCTTGGGCAATGGAGAAGGATCTCTGTTGAGCATTCACAAGGTCTACTGGGTTCAAATGATTGTAGACCTTGTGAAGATTATTAATATTGATATCCATAAAAAGAATGGCAGGAAGGACTAGACAAGCAACTTGGAAATGGATACCATAAAAGAATAAGATGATTATCATTTCAATCTGCTGCTGTTCTACTGTAAATTACAGGACTTGGATTCGTATGATTTGTTCCCTGCACATTTAATCTCATCATCTTCCATCATCAGGCCCAAAATGGAGGAAAAAGAAGGGGGGATGGAAAAATAAAACAGAAAGGAAGAGGTAAAAAAAAAAAAAAAATTGAATTGAATTTGTTGAGGGCATTTTGTACAGGATCAGAAACAAACTAGCCCAACTTCCACAGAATATACAATAGATTATGCTATGACTGCAAAACTGGTTATTGTCTGTCTCCACCGTTCTATATTGGAAAGACAATCATCATCATCATCATCTCATGTTGCAGCAACGAGGCTTTCCCAGCGTTTGCAATTTGGTCCACAAGCACATTATCTGCCTTGGGGACTGGTAATGGGCTGTATAATAATCTTCTATGCATCCAAACTGGCAGAACTTCAAGCTATGAACATACACAACCGATTTTGTGCTGTTGAATTGCTCCACCCACATTCCCATACTCACATCTTCCATTTTAAACATCTACATGTGGTAGTACTTATAGTAAGAATCAAATCAGCAAAAAAGAAAAGAAAGAAAAGAAAACAGAGCATGACACACAGGACCCATAGTCGACGTGCTTGCGCTTGCGCTTGCACATCACAGAGAGAGAGAGAGAGAGAGAGAATCTTACCCTTAATTTATGTCTTTCGAACTCTGATACAATGAAGTGTGCAATGTCAGATGACAAAATATAGCCTGGTCCATTTGCATATGGTGGATAATCTTCTTCTGGCCACTCCTGAAACCACCACCAAATGGCAAAGATTTGGCAAGAGAGTCAGCATCGAGAGTGCGTTAACTAACAACTTCAAAAATACTTAGAAATCTCCTTCTTACAGGCAAAATACAGGGGAGAAGAACAAGGACAAAAAACAAAAAATATAACTCATGAACTATCTCCAACCAGTTTTACAAGGAAAAAAAAAATGCAATTCATATAACAATTTGATGTCAATTTCTTTATTTCTTCTTTTATTTTTTATCTGATATCATAACTCAACCTGTAGAACAGCCTAACTACATCCAAGACACAGAATTTTGTAAAACTACACTGCAATATAGAAGACTTGGATTAACTGGGAAAATATCATCTAAATAAGAATGCGTTGATTCAACATAAAGGTTAAATTATACAAACTACAGAAACAATAAACTATATTAACTATACTAGTGGTTCTTAGAACCAATAGCTACTTCCATACCTCATATGTTACTGCCCATTTACCATAGCGCAATGGCTTATGGTAGTAATTTATGTTTCCAATGTACATGCTCCTACCCTCAGGCACTTGCTTTGCTTCATTAAAAACTGCATCTACTCTCACAAATGTGTCATCATCACACTTCATGATATACTTTGCAGATACTGTGCGAACCTGTCAACAACAAATGACATTCAAGTGTTAATTTTATTTTATTTTAATATTAAGAGTACGTTATTCTTCAAAGATCACTGCAACAGTAGTGATCTTTGAAGAATATACTACAGGTTAATATTAAATTTTCCAATTTATATTTTTTCCACAACTCACCCCATATTCACAGATGGCAACAGTTTTCAACACTACGAGATCATAATTGTCCATGTAAGGGACAATGACAATATCTCCAAAGAACTCTGCTTCTTTCTTCAATTCAACATTCACTTCTTTTCTTCCGTTCTGTCACAATAGAGATTCATAAGGTATTTAACAATCTCCATCATGAATTTTGTATGTTAGACAAAAACCATCAACACTGCAAGTGCCAAAATTGTTGAACCTCACCAGTGCTACAAAGAAACGAGCTACCACTGTTGAAGATTTGATAAGCTTATGCTGCATCCAGGACTTCCTTACAGCCATCCGTTCGGCAAAGTGGTTGCCAGCTGAAAGAATACCAACGAAAAGCTTCACATCCCCATCTGGAAGTGGTGGAGCCTTCCATCTGTTTGAAAACTCAAGATGTTGTTGTGGAGAAAAACTAGGATGTGATGCAGGTAAAGAGCCAGCAAATACTGAGTGGATGTCAACATCCCCCATCACCGATAGCCCAGTGGCATCCTCCAGAGTAAATCCCTATTGCAATTAAGAAAACAATCTTAGAAGAAATCCACATCCATCCCAAGGAAAGTAGGTTGCGGAACAATACTCACAGTGCGATAAGGAAAAGAGATGGCATGCCTCCCATCAACATTAACATGATACCCCTCCAATCCAGCAGTAAGAGTTAGAACAAATAGCTTGCCCTCTGCAAATGGATATGGCCAGTCAACGTTAACCTTTTTTGTTCGGCCTATTAGCCGATTCAACCACCATGTTGCCTTAGACTCCTCTGATCTTCCATCATCATCTCGAATCCACTTCTCACACTTCACCTGACCATCAACTGCAGCCAGACAAAGGAATTACTCAGTTTGTGGCTACCATAGACAAAATGGATGGAGCCAATAGAACACTTTCCACTATAAAGTAGATTTGAGGAGAACCAATGCCAATAATGATATAAAATTGAAATAAAAGACTCTATCAAGGAAGAGAGCCCCTACAAAATCCTCTATTTAGGGGTCTTGTTCCCACCTAAAATGCTTTAGAGGTGCAAACATAATGGAAAGAGATGTTTTGAATCTTGTAACTGCCAGGCCAACCCAGAAGAGTTTATAATACCAGGCAGTCCATTCTTTTCTCAGATCTTCTCCAGAAACAATATGAGCATCATATTTTCATGGCCTCGTGTTCAGCTACAGTTTAATAATCAACATGTGCAAATACTTCTGCTGCCTTCTTGGGGACAATTATTCTGAAGACCACTATGACATACAGGCTACAAACCCAGTAGCTCTTTCCCATCCCTTAAACCCCCCAGCATTGGCAGGATTTGATCCTGTGTCTACTGAGAAACTCAAAGTTGCAATTATGGGGAGGCCAGATTATAGATGAAGTGAGATCAAATCACTTCCTATCACACCGTGGATGAATCACTTCCAGATTATAGAACTATCATCAATTTAAAAACATAAATCCATGGATAAATCATAATTCTAAATTGCTAATGTCCTAGCCCCGATACACCAACAAAATCCAAAGCAATTACAATCTACAGGTTGTTTTCGTAAAACCCTCCTGAATACTAGTGTTCAACCTACAAATACTTAAAAGAAGAACAATTTACCAAAGCATTTTGACGAAACAGCAAGACACATTACATTGTACAGAGATAGAATACTTCCTTAAGATGCATCAAGTCTGCTTCAAATTCTAAGCCAGGTATCAACACCCCAACAAGAAACTTTGTTTTTCGAAACATAGTCACCCGAGGAACAAAATCAAATAATCACCGACTAGTTCCTTCAACATCTATAAAATTTTAATAAATGGTAGGTAGCTTTACTACGAGTTAGCACCGCCGAATTCCAGTCTATTGTTTAAAAAAGCACCTCCTTTTATTGGCAATGGAAAACCAAACAAAAAGCAGTTCCAATTCAATTACTACATAGAATTAACAACAAAAATCTTTACTAATCACTCACCGGTTTCTTCTTCAGCCTTAGACTTCCAACCCTCGCACCTTAACGCAGAGCCCCACTGCATCCTATAGCAAGTATTGAGCTCAATCACGGGCTTTCCGCTCCAGTCCCCTTTCAACCTCGGATTTAAATGCAAAACTCGGGGCGGGTCCTCGCCCTCAACAATCTTCAAGCCCTGCAACTCCACCATAAACTGCGACACCATCACCGCGTCCTCCTCGTCCCTCACCAGCGCGATCTTGGGCTCGTGTTCAGCATGTGCCGGCCTCGGCTTTCCGACCAAAGTCACGTGCGATCCCAATGTGAGCCCGCAGGGTATCACCATGACTTGCTTCCGCGTCAAGAAATCCGACCCGGATAGAGAAACCGAATGGGGGCACTGCTCCACCGACCGGTTCTGGATATTTTCGACGATAGCTTTAGCCTTTCCCGATTCAATCTCTGCCCAGATCGTTTTCCCCACTTCCCATGCCACCCCCGCCGACTTGTAAAACGCTGAAGCCCCGTCCCTGCGACCCGACTTGAAAGTCTTCTGATCGAACGCCAATCCAGATAACATCCTGTACTTGACGGGTCGAGACTGAGTCGGCTGGAGTGAGTTAAAGGATATGAGTTTGTTGGGGCGAGTCGGCGCTTCTCGTTCTTCCAAGTCCTCCTCGGACTCAAGCCGAAAGGGCCGGGAGAGAGCATCCTGGGACACAACACCGAACCCACTTCTAAAAACGTATGGGATTTCGAGGGACACCAGAAGCATATACAAAAGCCCCACTCCGATCAGAATCTGAATCGATCTCTGCCTGCTCAGAGATACGAACATGTCGTACTTTTCAAATTTTCCCCTCTTCATCTGAAATTCTTAACACAAATAAACGCAAAATCCAAACCAAAATCCCCAATATTCAATAGTGTCGAAGTTCAAATTTTTGATTATGTGAAAAACACAGAAAAATATATAATATATATGAAAAGCTGCGGAGAAAGAGTGGTAGGTCAGCAACAATGGCTAGCAGCGCGTAAAGTAAGGGAAATGGAGAAGAAGTCCGGAGCGGTTTGAGGGAATTGGGATTAGTAATGGAAGACGATGACGAAAGCTCTTTCCTGGAATCGCCGTTGTTGATCTTTTTGAACTTTTCAAACTCAAAAAATTAAGAAATTACTAAGTTGAAGAGAAGGGAAAAGACAAAGAAACGTTAAGTGGTGGGGTTCGGACTTCGGAGGTCTCAACTACGTAATTAGATGGCAATCAAGAGTATTCGCATCCAAGTGGGACTGTTCGTTCATAACGATGTGAACCTGATAATTAGATGGCTAAACCCACTCACAATTCTCTTTGACTAAGGCCTGATTTATTTAAGATAAATAAAAAATTTAGAATTTATTTTAAATTTATTATTATATTTTTTAGAATTTTTATATAAAATATAATAAAAATTTTAATTTTTTTAAATTCTAAAATATATTTTTTAAATTCTAAAACAAAATTAATATTAAAAAAATATTTTATGATAATATTTTATTCTTTTTTAATTTTTATCTCTTCTCATGTTATTTTTAAAAATAAATCAAGTCTAAATGACTTTTCTTTCAAAATATCATATCTATAAAATAGAAAATTAATTTATAAAATCGTTTCTATATAAATTTTTATGATTAAAATATTTCTCTTTATAATAACAAACTCCCTCACGTAGGATAAAAGGAAGAATATGAGTATGAGAGGTGTTATTTTTGTTTATCTAAAATTACTAACAAACAAAGAAAAACAAAAACAAAAATTTGACACCTCCCTTTCATTTTGCTTGCTTATTTTGTGTTCAAATTGGATGGATTTATGTGAACTTTTGAATCTCAAATCATAAGCTCGAGTGTGCAATGATACAATATTTAGAAAATAAGACCCGTGTCCATTATTTAATAGATTAATTACAAAATTAATATTTCATTCTTCACGTTTTGCAAATCAGGACCAAAGCCCCATTTATATTCAGAGATGAGCACAACTCATCTCAACTCATCTTCATTTTATCACTATATTTTTATAATTTATTATATAAAACACAAATTCTTATACACCTTTTTCAAATCTCAATACACTTTTTTCAAATCCCAAAATAATAATAATATTAAAAAGTAAACTAAACTCATCTCAACTCATCTCATTTCCGAATCCAAACGAAACCCAAGTTAATATTACTATGCCACCAAGTATATTCATATTGAGTAATGCTACAAATACATGATTTTGCGTACTTTTTACGGAATTAATAACGTGACAATAATGTCAAGTCAGTTGAAATATCAAAACAAAAATAAAAATATAATGAGAGGAAAATTTAAAAAATAATAATAATAATATTTTAAATTCTAATTAGTTTTCTAATGGAAACTTGACAGATGTACTTAAAAGTTGAATATTTGTCGAAGGTTGGAATCAAGCAAATAGCAGTAAATCTCTATTTCACATTCCTTAACCCTTCCCTAAGAAAAAATGAATTTTTTTTTTTAATATACCATGAATGTTGAAGAGCTAGAGTTAAATACAGTGTAGAAAAAGTCTTGATATTTCATGATGTCCAGCAATTTGGCACTCGGCAGTAATTGAAATTGAGTCAATTGATTAAAATCATTTTAGCCAATTGTAGGGTTCAAGTCCATAAAATTTTATTGCAAATCAAATCATTCAAATTCATCTGACTTCGAAAATATATCATCGATACCGGCATATAAAAAGAAGTTTTTTTAAAAAATAATAATAATAATAATAATAATATAAATAAAGTACATGAGAAATATTAAAAGGCAACTAATTGCAATTGAAATAAAAAAAAAATTTAATTCTCTCAAATTAACTGGTTGAAAGGTTAAATATTGTTCAAAAATAGATAATTAAAATCTCTCTCTAAAAGGGCAGAGAACTAAAACTCTATGCCAAAAGGCTATTTCTCTATTGAAATACAAGGTTGATCACAAAAAATGGGGTTGAGAATTGAGATTTGTATTTTGTTTTAGTGTATTAATTTTGTAAAAAGAATAATAATTTTGGGGAGCATCTTGATCAATTAATTTCTATAGCATGATTTGACCCATATTGTTCCCATCCTTTTCTTATTCCTCTAAATTATGATTATATCCCTGTCGGTCATCATCTTAACAAAACTACCCTTTTTTTTTACTGTTTGTGCTCTCTTTCTTCATTTCTTAATCTAACATTAACTAATTTTAACAACTTTTCAGTCCTTCAACATTCAAACTGATTTTTTCAGAAATAAAAATAAATAAATAAGGAAGCAAAATAGACATAAATATATTAAAATATATTAAGAAAATCATGTAAAAGCATATTCTTCATAACTTCTTATACAATCATATTTTAAAATTAAAATCCTTTTAAATAAAGTTTTAATTTTTTGTAGAATGATGTTATTTTTAGAAATTGTTTTTCAAAAATATTCCTTACTTAAAATATTGTACAAAAGGTTGTGTGTCTGTGACACCCACTGACTTTCAAACTTTACATTTGAAAGCAAAAACCACTTTAATTTTCAATGCTAATGCCTATGGCCCTATAGTCCAAATACATATATTAAGTGCGCCACCGCAATTATAATTTTTGAGACTTTTTGCCTTCCCTAAACACCAAGGAAACTCCTAATTAATATCTTGCATCCAAACATCACTCAAACATAAAAATATTTTAATTTCAATTTTTTAACTTTTTATCGATTTATTTTTTAATTATTATAATTTTTCCAAATTTTCAAATAAAATACAAAAAATAATATAATTTTTTCAGATCTTCTTTCAACTTTATTATATTGTTATTCATTTTTTTTCACTCCTTTTCTGAAATTAATAAAACATCTTAACTCAAATAATTTAAGTTTTTAGTTGCTATTCATAAATTATTTCTCTATTATTCATAATTATTCCAAAATATTCTTTTTTTAATAACCAATTGGTCTAAAATATTCCAAGTATACAAACAAACTCTAAATAAAATTGTTGGTCTACCTCTACCTTACCTTACTTGTCCCGAATCTAAAAATAGATTCTAATTTTATTTTATTTTTAATTCTAAAATCTCAATATTTCAGTTATATCAGTTGATATATTATACTTTAAGTGATTGATTTCTCAAACTTCTAGGGGTCTGTTAGGGAGTCCCATTAGGGGTCCTAATTTTTTATATTATTTTTTAAACATTTTTAAATATTTTTAAGAAAAAAATTTATAATATTATTAAATAATATTTTCTTAATTATTAAATAAATCAATAAAAAAAATGGGAATACCAAATCGGAACCCATCAGACTCCTTATCATTTTCCAAACTATTAATTGGAGCATAGCGTATGAAGTAGTGTAATTGACGATTAAAAAAAATATATTATATTTAATACATTAATTATTTGACGAAATAGTCCAAATATTAAATTGATTTTCCAAGCTATAATAGTCTATATTTAAGTGAGTTACCTAGTTGGCAGGCATGCATTAGGAAGAAGCTGCAATATTCAGACCTGGCATTCCTTAGGGCGCCAGTTAGTGTGCGTTGGAGTTTGATGAGGGATATCTTTTTTGCTGTACTAAATAAAGTGGTAGGCCATGACACTTATCACATCTAACGTTAATCAACATGGATTAATATGCTCTACTTCTTTAAATATCACAATTTTAAATTATTCAATTAATCTAGAAGAAGGTTTTGTATCCAACCAGATCCGGTCCATTTCCTCGAAACATATGGCCCATGACTCGGTAGGCCAGGGAATAGAAGGAGAAAATCCAGAGCGGCCCATACAGCATACTATCAAGCCCGGCGCATTAATGAAGGAAAACTTGGTCGAATCGTATCTCCGACAAGATTAATCACATTAAGAGGAAAGTTGGGCATTGATGAACTTAATTTAAGTACTCAATGGACACAGCAGTAGGAAAAAAAAATCTTGCTCTCTATCCAAAGGAGGGCTAACGTTTCGGCTCCACCCATACATACTCATTCTGTCTGTGTAGCTTATATAGTAATTTATTGTGTTTTCTTCAATTTATTTATCATTTTTTTACTATAGTAGAGAGAAGTGCGGATCTACTTATTTCCAGCCGCCAAAGAATGCCACACGCTACAACATAGGACTTGCCAGCCGCCAATCCTTTAGATGGCAAAAGAATACTATCGAAAGAAGTAGCGCGTGATTCTCATGCACAGCCCATGCCACATATGGAACTCATGCACTACCATATAGTTGCAACCCTGACGGCTACATGCATGGTTTTTTCGAGATAAACGACCCCAAATTTCTCATATCCGACCATCCTTCAATCTTCTAGTGTGATGTGTGTTCTTAACCCGCCACCACAGATCCTAGCGACCTCTTGTAAGCAATTCGTCACTTCTCCAACTTGCTATCCTCCTATGTTATTTCTCACTCTAACCAAGGATAGTAAGAAAAAAAAGGTAGTAAAAGACTTCTTCAATCAATCCAGATTAGCGACATATAACACAAACTCCTATATTATAATCCGTTTATCGAACTATATCAAAATTGCTTAATTCGGCTTCTTTTTGTAAGAATTGGCAAGAGTCAAGATCTTGTCTCTAGAACTCTTTTTTTTTCTATTTTTGTGTTGCAGCAATACTTGATTTTGGATGAATGTCGGGGACCCCCACCTTGTTATGTCTAATATGATGTAACTGTTTTATAAATCTATGAAATGTTTGTCTAGAAAACAATTAAGCACATTAAATATCAGGGTTGAGTCCGTTGAGTCCCTGTTAGTGATAGGAATGACCAATGTTGTCCAAAACAAGAGATGATCATGACAGTGATGGAAGACCCAAAGATTCTTCAAGAGATTGGAGTATAAATAAGAGGGAGCAAATAAAAAAATTGAATAAAAATATTATAAAATTAAAAAATCATTTGAATATAAATTTTTAATATAATTCTTTTTTGAAATTTAAAAAAAATTATTGTTTTGTTTAAAAGTTTTGAAAAAAGTTGTAATGATTAAATAATGATTAAATAAAAAATTTAAAAATATTAAATTTAAAAAATATTTTGCTTTTGAGTGATGTTTAAAAAGGAAATACTTGAGAATATTTGGCTTAGTTTGTTTTCACAAATATTCTCATCTTATCTCATCATTTCTAGTTTCTCAAATTCTCATATAAAATAAAATAAACAAATTAGTTTTTTCTAAATTCAAAATAACTTTTTCAAATCTCAAAACAAACTCATATTAAAAAAATATATTATAATAATATTTTATTCAATTTTTAACTTTTATCTTATCTTATCTATGGAAACAAAGCAGACCTTAGTATCCAACTAACCCACAAAAATACTAGGGACAAACGTCACAAACAAGTGGCAGACAAACGCTAACTGATAATCTGTTATGTTTGGTATATGTTGTGTACTGCATAATATCTGTGAGTTAAGGAATGAAGAAATAAATCCGAAACTGAAAAAAATGGATTCGAAACATTGTGTTTATCATGCTATATCAATTGATATTTGTCTGCCGCTTATCTGTAGCGTTTGTCCCTTGCATTGCTTAACTAACCCATCTAGGACCAAACCATGATGTTAAGAACCAACACTAATGTAGGTTTCCAGTTGAGAAAGAAGCCTTTTGAAATGGGAGTTGATCCCAATTACTCCTACATAACGTTTTTGCTCAAATACAATATATTTGATAGATTCATACCGTGCAGATATTGGTGGCAACAAATAAGGATTCTTTCCATTTCATTTAGAAGTAGATGGAATCCATTTGATATTAAGCAGGAGGTACTTTTCTCTTCTTCTTCTTTTTTAATCTTTTTTCTCTCTCTAATTTTCTCCTTCCATTAACTTTTCCTGAGCAGAGGGAGGGGCCTCTCATTTATCCTCACTTCCCTTTCTTCTTCCTTCCCACATGGTCTATGTTTCATTTCCATAATAATTGTTTATCCAAGATGCATTAAATAAAGATAAGAGATATAAATGGAGGAGGTAAGGTGTCCCATATAAAAACCTCATTACAATAACTGCAGTGTTTGGGAGAAGTAGGGGTACAATAAAAAAGAATAGGACAATGAATCATAAAAAAGAAGAGGAGACAGCCAAAAGCGATTTGCATTGATCTAAAAAGAAGATCAATTAGTCGTGGATTCAAACCACAACAAGTTGACTACATAGATGCATTTAGTAGGATAACTCCACTTCCACTGCCTCCATGTTTCCAATTAGTTTCTATGCCTTTTGTTTGCTTATAGTTTACATTGCATAATATCGATGCTTTCACTTGAGAGTAATGAATTAGGATCTCAATATCATTGAAATAGATTGTAAATTTGTAAACAGTTTAAACTCATGCAAGCACCATTTTATGAGTTGAAAGGCACGAGCTAGTATATATGGGTGTTCATATCATTTCTTCAATTAGTTGGATACCTTTGTCCAAAGGTGTCCCTCATCAAAACTTGTGATTGTTAGGAGCTAAAACAGAAGTCATTTCCTTTGCACAATGAACTAATCAAATCAATAAATTATGTTAACTTAACCGGATTTAATCTTTCCTTTAACCATATTAAAACACCTGATTCAAACCTGACGCAAATGCACTTGAAGCAAAAGCATTTGAGTATATATGCATATTGCAAATTTAGTTAAACGGGAGTAAGCCCGCGCTTTTCTTTCCTTAACACTTGTTATACCTTTAAACCCATCTCCTCCATCCTCTCAAAAAGCATTTGGCAAAAGATATTATTTGAAGTTGCATTGCTATGATCATCTAGCTCTTTCAACATTATTTTCCTTTCTCTCTATTCTCTCCGTTTCCTGTTTTCTTTTTTCATTTTTTCAGTGTGTTTTTGGATTAACAGATGAGATGGTAAGACCTCCTTGCTGCAACAAGCTGAACCTTAAAAGTGTCTCAGGACAGCACATGAAGATGTTAAGATGCTTGAGACCCTTTTACTCTCTTTTTGCTGCAGTGAGACCATTTTACTTTTCAATAATTCCATTTGCAATTAATTATATGGCATCGCTATAACTCATATTTTATAATCATCTCATAATTAATATGAATCAAAACCCACTTTGCCACTCTTCTACTTATGATGTCTCCACCAGTTGCTCTAAATTGGGTACTGGGTGTCCAACGTAGCTTGAGTGCAAGGTTAACTATATGTATATAATAAGCTCCCAAGCACCAGACCCTTGGAAGTCAGTTTTCAAGGGTGAGCTTTATCTAAGGGTGTGTATCATTTTGTGAGTATGAGATCAGACCTAATTTGTCAAGTATGAATAACATGTACAGGTATAGTGCTAAGCACCCTCCTCTTGCAAGCTAGTTTTCAAGTAAGAGTTTTTTTTCTCGAGGGTCTGTATTGTTCATAGAGCTCAGGTTACTTGTGCAGTTTTGGTCTTGTCAATCTGTGACGATCATTATTTATGAATACATTTCAGCAGAATCTTAGGCACAGAAAAAAGACTATCCAAAATGTCATACCCTTCGTGGTGAGAGCTTGCTGCATTCAACTATTCTGCATTGGGTATAGATTGAGAGAAGAAAAAACCTATTTAGAAGTCTTTTTTTATACACACCTAGCACACTGCTGATGTGGAAGCTTTACGCATCAACTACATTAAAATATGATTGGTGTTTGGATTTTTATAAAGTTATAATAGGTCACACTATAAGTCGATATGCTAACACACCGGCTTATGTATAGCAAAACTCTTGATAGAAAGTTGTCATTTCTCAGAAGATCATAACAAACACAAGTGACAGCCATTGTGATTGTCTGCTTTCTGTTATTAGTGTTAAGGATAGTGGCTTCCCTCTCTCTCTCTCTCTCTCTCTCTTTTTCTCTCATGGATTATGTGTACTCATAAGCCTTTCTCTCAAACAGATGCTGACTATGGAAACATTGGTGGCCTGCAGCCACTTTAAGTGTGTGTGAAAACTATAAGGATTTCAAACAGTGCAAAATTCTTCCCACAAGAGTAGTTAATTGGTTATTAACAACAATGAGTATATAAGCTCTTCTCGGATATTAAGCGCTCACTTTAAGCAAGCTCATCCTTTTCAAACTTTTAGGACCTCGTGATTGGCTCAAGTTCTGGCTTATCTGAAATTGAGGAATGGAAACAATAACAGAACAGAATCATCCACTTTTTTCCTAATGTAAGGAGAGATAGGTGGATGAACTACCATTGAAGAAGGGTTATTTGTTGAGCGTACTTGAAACTACTCTTAAGTGAGTAGTATTATACTATTATCTGGTGGACATCATCTAGAGTGTACAACTTGGATTAAAAAAAAAAAAACTGGAGAAAAAAATGAGTTTCAGAATTCAGGCTAGTTCTTCATCTAGGACCTTGAGTTGTCAACTCGTGTGTTTCCCTATAGAAATTATGAGTTTCAGAATTTCCAAGCTTGCAAAAGGCAACGAGGAAGAATATCTTGAATTAATTGGGAAGAGGTTTACCTTCTGCACTTTTGTACATATATGATCAGGAATCTCGGATCCATATTTTGATCTGCAAAAGTATGTATTGGTGCGGCACTCTGGATGAATGACTTGAGAGAGATAATTTGTTAAGAAATAAAATAAATAATAAAAAATTATCTCTTTCTATTAACTAGTTTTCGAGACAATATCGTGATAACATTATTACACTGGAGGTTTTACAAAAAAAATGCTATGAACTAACCCAAAATCAAGTGTCAAAAACAAACCAAAACAGCTAAAAACCATCAATAAAATAACATCTAACAAGCTTAAAACAGACCACCAAACAAGACAAGAGAAAAACTAAACAAGCCTGAGAAAAACCAACCATTTATCTAAATATTCCTCACTCATTGAAGAAAAGTCTAGTTCACGTACGAGGGGAGTGTTAAGATATAAAAATAAATAATAAAAATCTACTCTTCTTATGGAACGAGTGATTTCAGGGATCATCACGTTTCACTCCAACAGAGCACCTGGGGAATCCTGCCAACCAGCCAACGGTGTCTGTATCCATGAACAAATTACAGTGCATCCTCTGCAGCATCTGGTGGAAGTACATCTGCTTTTAGAGATGCTCATCAGCTGCCATGTCCGTGGAATCAGAAGTTATGCCATCAACATACATAATGTGACATCAAGCTCTATCATCTGTTGTTCCCACTGAGGCATGTCTGCTCCACTTCTGATTGATCCAGCAGTACCTCTTTTTCCTTTGTTTTGATTGACCAGCAGAGCCACTCCTGTTGTCTCACTCCTGGAATCAAGGAATATCAGAAACATACATTTCACATAATCCATTGGGTCTTGACTCTTTGAGTGGAAGAGTCTTTTCCAATCACCATCTTTCTTTTAGATAAATGGCAGATTTTACTTCAATACAAGTGATGATTTTAAGATATGATTCGGATGGAATTTAATGTCCCATGTGGACACTGTTATATTTCTAATGACTTAGGACTTGTTTGGAAAAAACTCTAATCTCATCATATTCCATCTTTTTTTCAAACATCACTTAAACACACAAATACTTTCAAACTAATTATTATAATTTTTTCAAATTAATCATTATAATTTTCCCAAACTCTCAAATAGAAAATAAAAAATAATTCAACTTTTTCAAATCTTAAACAAAAATAATATTAGAAAACTATATTCTAATAATATTTAAATTTTATAATATTTTTTATTCAACTATTTCTCTATCCTTTCCTAAAATCTCATAAAACTTTAACATAAACTATCTCACTCCTATTTACAAAATTCTCATCACATCTTACTTTCCAAACTTGTCCTTAGATTTATCTGATACTTTTAGACTTCGACTCAAAAGACTTCTAACCGCTTAAGATTATATAATCATAACTCTCTTAATATAATGGCTCATTTTGTTAGAATAATGGTCAACAAGAGAAGTGGTTTTCTATTTAAGCTCCAGCTTCAACTATGCAGTTGAAGAAAGAAACCGGTCCTCTCTCTGCTCTAGAAGTATATGCATATGTCCACCAGATTGTGTATTCAAATTCAAAAGGATTAAGTGAGAGAACCTGTTTTTTGGTGTTTTTCAAATCTAGAGTAGAGAAGAGTAATGGTTATGACATTCAATATGCTATTTATATATATGAAAAATTCTATTTATAATCTTGAGTGGAGAACTGCATGTACAGTCTCATTGATGTATGAGAACAAAAGAAAAATATATATTATTTTGAAAAATATATTATTGTAATTAAAAAAATTAAACATAAATGTAGAATAACATATTTTAATTTATTGAGAATCATGATGGTCAAAATCCTAAATCGTGGTTTAGATTTAGGAGTGAGATTAGATCATTTCATATCATATCATTTCATCTCATCATTATAATTTTTTTAAATTTCAACACAAAATACAATAAATCATTCAACTTTTTCAAATCATAAAATAATAATAATATTAAAAAATAATATTTTAACAATATTTTATTCAATTTTTAACTTTTATCTAAAATCATCCCATCTTAACTCACTATCAAAACAGGACTTAAATATTTTATTATATTATATAGATTATTTATTTCATGTAAACTTAGAGATTCCCCATTCTTTGCTGGGCTCGAATCGAAGCTTGTCAAAATGTTTTGATAGAAAAAAAGTTAAGAATGTAATGTTATTGCATTGGATTTGAGGGGAAAAAAAAGAGGCTATATTATATTTGTTAGTGTTAAGAATATAATATAAAAAGTTGAAAAAATAATAATAATTTCACATAATATTAAGATAAAAGTCCTTAATTTTTTCTCTAACTCTACATTTTATCACGTCTAATTAAATATTATATATTTGAACATATTAATTAAGAAGAAGTCTAACTATAGTTATAACAAATATTAAAGAGAAATAATACATAAACAATATATATATTTTACAACACAGAGTTGGGGCGAAACCACCTTATACATTGGGGGAAATTAATATAGTGAGTAAAAGTTATAATTTTTTTATTTGTATAAAATTAAAGTTGTCTGCTAATGCTCAGGTTTCTAAAATTTATAATGAAATTATTTTCTAAATAGAAAATGAGTTTCTTGCAAATTTATCATTTACTAGTTTATATTAATAAAGAAATTATTAATAATAGATCACATTTATTCCAATTGTGGTTGAACTTAATTCTAAAAAAAAAAATCTTGAGATGATATTTCATTTTTTTTTCTTTTTATAATGGCCATCTTTAATAAATTAGGAAAATTTTTTTTAAAAAAATATCTTATAAGATGATTTATAAGTATGTATTTTTTGTATATAATTTTATGATTAAAATTATTATTTTTTATATAATAATGTGTAAAAAATTTATATTATTTATATTTATATATATTATATATTTTGTCAACCGTTCTTCAAATATTAAATCATAGTCTTGTTTTTAAAAATAAGAATATTTTTGTAAATGTTGTAATTTTATAAGGTAGTTTATATTTTTTGTTTTTTAAATATTGTTTAATAAAATATTATTAAATGTAATGCGTGTTCATATTTTTCTTACATATTAGCAAACTCTTTCTGCAGATTTTGTGGAATCTAATGTAGAGGAGGTGACGCAACATGTTCTCGTTTTAGTATAGAAAAGTGGGTTTGCTTCTTTTGATGCACGTCCTTTCGCTGATATTCTTGCGTGCAGCTGCAGCTCTTTCATTAATAAATGAATTTTAATAAAACTGAACGAAGTAAGATAGCCTCTCGAAAATCGGCACGAAAAGGACATACCGGAAATAACTATAATTAAGGAAATTAAATCGAGAGAGGCATGTGGCTTGTGGAGAATACATGCTCTGCTCTTTGGCATATATGCTCGAGGGAGAGACACAGCTGAGATTACAGAAATTAATAATAATAATAATAATAATCATTCTCAGTCACATTTTGTGATATAATAAATATTAAGTGGATGTTATGTGAATAACGAAATTTAGAAGGAATAATAGTATTATTTTTGTTCAACATATTATTAAAAAGATCGAAACCTTCTCAAGAAAGCCTTGTAAAGCCTCAACTACTAAAAAATTGAGCATTTGGTCATTTGGTTTATATTTTAAAAAATATGATAACTTATGAATGAAAAATGTAATTGAGACCTATAAATCACGCAACACTGAAAAGCTAACTTCCAACAAATCATTGAAATCAATTACAACTCATACAGTAGAAGTTACCAACTCTATCAGAAAATTAATTCAATACACACTTCACTTTATTTAAAATAATTTAAAAGTAGAAAAAATCTGGATGTAAATCTAACTTGTGTGTACTCTGAATAATAAAAATACTATGGGAGACGCGGGGATCAATAAAATAGCCCATCAATAAATATATTATAAAAATATTATAATTTTTTAAAAAAGATATAATAAAAAATATAATAAAAAAATAATAATTAAGAAATATGATAAAAAAAATACAATAAAAAAATAAAATAAGATAATTAAAATAGGTAATCGACCTCAACCCAGACGGCGTCGGTGTTGCCGGTGGTGGGCGACACCACTGAACTGGTTCGAAACGGATCTAAGACTGCGTGGAGCACACCGGAGATCGTTGGGAATCGCTATTATAGGGGTAGGATCGCCGTTGCAGAGGTAGGATCGCCGAACGCCGGCAGTCATGATGGGATGGGCAATGTCGCCCTCCGCCGACGGATAGGAGTGTTCATCCGAATTCCGAATTATTTTCTTAAACAATTTTTTTTATAAAAAGTTTAAAAGTAATATAAAATAAATAAAATTTTAAATCGCGAGTACAATCTAGCTCAAATGAACAGGCTTACCAACAAAGATCTCAACGTCCATTTTTCAAGATAACCAAACCAATATTTTTCAAATACTATTTATATTTATATATGAGGGCAGTATGTATTCAGATCTGAGGGCACTAAAATGTGGAAAATGCAAACTGAACAAAAGAGCTAATAGAATAGATCCAAGTCAACGGTCAAACATACAAAACACGAAAAACCTCAAATCAAGCTCTCCGCTATCGGCGCATCGTAGAACAAAGCATAGCATTCGATCTCTTATCAAAGGACACCAGACACCACACAGAAGTCCCTATCCAATGAACCCCACCAATGCCCATTAACTTAGAAGTAAGACCCCAGTCCCCAGATCAGATGCCCAAACCCTTTCTTCTTCTTCCCTTCTCCTTTCGCTTTTCCCCACCAACATGGCTCACCATATCTCCCAAAGGCGCAACTTAGCAAACCCAGAACCCAACCCCTCCATGGATCCCACTCTCAACAAACAATACCCCAACCTAACTTCTCACCACCAGATTAGAGCAAACCCGGATCCCCCAAAATCCTCCTCTTTCATGCCCCACCACTTCTCAAGGTTAAACCTTTATCACAAAGTCCGGGCATCCCAAAAGCCCGCTAATATTCGGCCGACTCCAACTCTTGTCGATGCCACTTTGCAAGCGAAATCCATGACAACGTCTGCCATGTGGGATTCCTCCAAGTCTTTACTTACCAGACCAAACCATCAGAGCGGAACTATTGCTCCAAGATTGGCAGGAGAAGAAGAGGGTAAATCAACAAAGGAAGTTTCTGAAGAGAACTCCAAGAAATCATCCAAAGAATTGGATAAGAAGAAGGTTCACAAGGTGAAATTGAAAGAGAAAAGGAGAGAACTTTGTGAAGGGCTTGATGTTAAGGGATTGCCAGAGAAAGTGAAGGATATAGAAGCGAGGGATTTTCTGGATGGGCATGATATTAACAGACTGCCGGTTTCATTAACCCTCAGAGGCGGCAGAAGGAGGTCTTTTTGTGGCTCGCAGGTTGAATTAGCAGATATCTTTGCAAGCAGTGGCGTGAAAGTTGTTGCAGTTGATATGCCACCGTTTATGCAGATCCATGTTACGGATTGTGCTAGAAAGGCTTATGATAGTATGGAAAAGTTCACTTCCAAAACCCTTGCCTGCACTATCAAGAAGGTAATTGTTATTGCACGGCAATTATTTCATGTTTTGATTAAGAAAAATGTTTATCAAGTTGAAGTTTTTATTTATTTCTGATGTGGGTCTGTGCAATTGTGATTGGTCAGGAGATAAGTTGTTGATGGGGTGGTGGTGATTTTGCAGGAATTTGATGGGGTCTATGGGCCAGCATGGCACTGTATTGTAGGAAAAAGTTTTGGGTCATTTGTAACGCATTCAGTTGGTGGGTTTATGTACTTCTCAATCGATCAAAAGTTATACATCCTCTTGTTTAAGACCACTGTACAAAGAGCAGATTGAAGTATATGATCAGGAACAATTTGAAGTTAGACTATATTTAGAATATGAACTTTTGGTAGTATAAAAGTTGTAGTTTTCTTTGCCGCTTGCACATGACTTTTGTTCAAAAAAGTTTGGGACAAAAGGAAGTTTCTATTTTCTTTTTGTTTAGAAGGCCCTTTTAAGTGGGTCTAAAAGGGCATACTTTCTTATAATTGTTGGGATTTGTAATAAAAAAACTGAGAACCCCTTTTCTTATCGCACATGCCATAATGCCATTGAGTTCTACTTCAAATCTTTTTGTATGTTCTCTTCATTTTCAATGTTCTTTTTCCGGTTCTATTTGAGAGGAAATGATGATATTTGTTCAGGAGAAAAGTCTGTCCAATTGAGATGTTCATTATTAAAAAAATATGCAACTTTGATTTCATCACCCTTTATGATGTGGCATGTAGTGGTTGGAATTGATCAAACTGGAATAATGACCTTTTCACTTATCGGCTGTTTTTAGATGTTAAGCTGAATTGAATTATTTATGAATAGGAATGAGTTAAAATGATAGAGTAAGTTTTGTAGAGTTTATATAATGTGAATTTAAATGTATTTAAATATTAAAATGAGTTTAGATATGTTTATAAAAAATTGTGAAAGATTGTGAGTTTCACGTGTGAATGAGTATTAAATTAAAAAAAGATGTAGTTTCATGTGTAAAGAGATTTTTAATTTGAGATGAATTTAAAAATTTAAAAATTGTATTTAGACGTTAAATTTAACTTAAAATTAAATCAACTAAATTGATTTCAATTAAATCTGACAGCCAAACAGGACCTTAATAGCTATACTTTACCCACCCTTATTGAGTCCTGAGCATACATACATGGGGCCATCATGTCCATCTGAAGAAGCATTTATTTAGGGAAGATGATAATTGGAGTGCGAGGTCCACAGCAATAAAATTACTTTGAATGAACACTCAATTCTTTTGACTTGATAATGTAGGAAATGTAAATGACAATGATAGAGATTGCAAGGGCACAGGAAAGCAATTTAGGCACGGTCTCCTCCATAACTGGTCGAGCTTTAACTGATTGTACGAGCGTGTAATGAGATTTACCAATATTTAACATTCTGCAGTGCTTGGGAATGGCATTCCCCAAAACAAGAATTGGCTCCATTTTCATCTCCAAAAGCAACCTGCAAAAAGAAAAATGATAGCATTATCATTTGTTTATAACTCTTTTACTATTTTTAGTTTTTTTAATTTTTTTTAATTTTTTAATTTAATAATTAAGAAAATAGTTATTAATAAAATTATATATTTTTAAAATATTTTAATAATAAATAAAAAGTAGTAAAATTGTAAAAATATCATTACTGAAAAATGATAACATTATCACTTGTCTACAAAGTGGGATCCTACCATAAGAGGTTACTCAAAGTGGCTCCCCAGTTACTCAAAGTGGGATCCTACCATACACAAATGGACGTGATCGGGGACCCCACCACAAAAACTTTTTTATCAGCCTTGATGGTAGGTTTGCCAAACCAAATTGTTGAATACTTCTCAACATTTTTTCTTATTATTAATTATTTTTTATCTATTTTTTATTATTTTTTTATTATATTATTATTCATTATTTTATTATTATTATTTAATATTTTATTATTATTTTTCACTTACTTTTTATTATTATTCACAATTTTTTTCAATATTTCTCAAAAACCAAACATAAACTAAGAGTGCTCTAAATTGTTTTAGGAGCGTGCTGCCTTATATTAGTCTATATCAATTATTTTTTTTTTTATCATTATTTTTTATCATTTATAATATTTTTAAAAAATATTAAAAATATCAATACACTAATAATCATTTTCTTAATTATTAAGTAAGAAAATTAAAATATATTAAAATACATAAAATATCAAAAATAAGTGTCAAATAAAATGAACCTAATAGACTAATGCTCCGTTTAGATTTGGAATTGAGATGAAATTAGTTTTAAAAGTTGAATAAAATATTATTATTATTATTATTATTTTAGAATTTGAAAAAGTTGTATTGGAATTTGAAAAAATTGTATTAAAATTTATATTTTGTATGAGAATTTAAAAAAATATAATAATAAGTTTGAAATGAGTTGAGACGAGCTTAACTCGTATCCGAATCCAAACGAAGCCTTATTCATTGTTTTAACTTTCTTGGGATGATTATTTTCTTAGAGCATTTTTAATAAATTGTCCAAAATAATATTTCAAAAAATATAAGTTCACATACATATAAAAAAAACTTTTGATCATATTTGATAAAAATATTGAAGAAAAAAAAGTGGTAAAAGAGAATAAAAATATTTTTTATCTTTAAAAATAAATAATAAAATTAAAAATTTATATAAATTATTTTTTAATATCTATACAAATTTAAATTTTTTAAAATTTAATTTTAAACAATTTGATAAGAATACCCTTCGATTGGGGAATTCAGCTCTGCTACGAGTACCGAGGGAACTTTAGGTGTAGGAGATGGGGCTAGGTCCCTATATAGATTATAGATAGATATCCAAGTCCTCAATGAAGGACCGGCTCCTGAACTTATTGATATCATCCCAAACTACATTTCTGAACTTATGGACTATTAAGCATTGTATTGAATATCGTATCGATATTGGTATTGGTCAAGTCATTGAAATGAAATATTTAGATATTGGTATCGTTTCATGTACCGTTTTGAAATAATTTATATATAAATAAATTATATATATAAATACAATTATAAATTATATTTTAAAATAATAGTCAGTATATAAATAAATTATATAGATAAATATATATGTAATTAATTTAGTCTAAATTGAGGTTAAAATATAGTAAAAAATTTAAAAAAAAAAACTCATAGGCCGAAATCCGTTACGGCTAGTACCGGCCGTACCAGCCGGTACGGCCGAAAAATCGGCCGAAACGATATGTTAGTTTTTTTGTACCTGCCGACCGGCCGGTATGGAAAATTTCGGCCGTACCGGCCGGTACGGCACAGTATTTAAAACAATGCTATTAAGGCCTAAACTATACGGAAAATGTTAATATGTTCTGTGAGTTTATCCTTTTGAATGTTTATATTTTTTATTTTTTTATTTTTTATTTAATCAATAATTAAGAAAGTAATTTTTAGTATATTAATGTATTTTTTATTTTTTAAAATATTTAAATATGTTAAAATATAAAAATAAATAAAATAAAATAAAATTTGTACTCGTAAACATGCCCAGCAATCAAAGTTGGCCAGCACATTATCACTGTCAAACTATATACATACAGAGAGAGATAAAGATAGAAAGAGAGAGAGTGGCACTACACCTACCGACACATTGTGCTCCAAAAATTGTATTTTACATTTTTTTTAAATTCTTTCATGTATTTTTTAATATTTTTAGAAGCTAAAAAAAATTATATTGTTAAAAAATACTTTCTTAATTATTAATTAGAAGAATTAAAATAAAATTGTTAAGACACATTGTCGGGACAATGTGTGTTTACGATTGCAAGTTAAAATAAACGTTTTGAGAGTTTATCATTGCAAGTAGGGATATGCAAAATTTCGACCATTTCGACTTTGACAAAACTAGAGTTGTCAAAATTCGGAGTTAGAGACTCTGAACTTTGACTATTTATAGATTATATATTATATATATATTATATATTATATATTATAAAACAAATAACAGATATTCAAGTGGTCTAATAGTTAGATGCATTTTTACCTTTTGTGAGAACTTGAATTTGAGTCATGAGTCACGTTTCTCCTCTTGCATTTTTTTAGAGAACCTTAAACCGTACCACACCATTTTAATAGTTATATATTCATCTCTTTTAATCAATAAAATCTTAACTCTATGCATTTTCTCTCTTTTCTCTTCCTCCTAGTGCCTCCACCCATACTCCAGTCATCTCCATCTCCATCTCTGTTAGACTAAGACCAACAAGGTTATAATAGTTAGATGGGGGTTTTGTCGATGCCGACTCTGTCGAATCATTTTCTCGTATGGCAGAAATGGTACTCATTTTCTCGAATTTAAAAACTTCATCAACTACAAACTTTTGGTTGGAAATTCATATTCATCATTTCAAATGAGTATGTACTCATTTTCTTTATCAATATGTGATTTTTTAATATCTAGGGTTTGCTCATTTTCTTTAATTAGTGGTGCAACTCATTTTCTTTGAATTGCTGCCAAGTTGATGGTGGCATCAACCTATGGATTTTGTCAGTGACAAAGTAAAGGATTTTGATCGAAGGTTTGAAACTCCATCCCTTGATCGGAGTCAAACTCTAACTTTTTTTCGGGGTTGGAGTTAGAGGAGATTTTGGATTCCAACTCCTGTAGAAGCCATAACCTAGGCCTAATTGTAAGTTTACTTCTCAAAATGTTTCTTTTATTTATTTTTATTTTTTTTAAAAAAAAGAATTAAACTCACTTGCAATATATTCAATGAGATTTTTATTTTTATTTTTCTTTTACTGTGAAACAAGTTATGTGAAAGATGTGACTTTTATTTAAGATAAATAAAACAATTGCTGGCCTAAATTGCCACTCCAATCCCATTGTTCATTTAGGTCCTTTTTGGATTTAGAGATGAAATGTGTTAAAATAGATTTAATTTATTTTTTAATATTATTATTATTTTGAAATTTAAAAAATATGTATTAAAATTTAAAAAATATGTATTGAAATTTAAAAAAAATATAAAAAAATTTATGTTTTACATAAAAAATTATAAATATATAATAATAAAATAAAAATAAATTTTAAATACAAACAATAACAATGCCTTACTAAACAAAGCATTTTTCGTTCCTACGATATCATTAAGGCTTTACTTAGATTCGAAAATGAGATGAATTGAGATGAGTTTAGTTTATTTTTTAATATTATTATTATTTTGTGATTTGAAAAATGTGTATTGAGATTTAAAAAATATGAATAAAAATTTGTATTTCATATAAAAAATTATAATAAAATAATAATAAAATAAAGATGAGTTAAAATGAATTGAACTCATTTTCAAATATAAAAAAGGTCTAAAAAGCGTAACTACAGCCAGAGATTCTACAAATAGATCTATCAACTTATATGACATTGTGTCCCATCATATTTTTGTTCTTAGAAAATAAATAGTCCTGACTCCTTTTCCTTTTGGTCTCTCCACGCCATTCTTTCTGACCCCATTTCTTAGATCTGTCCAAGACGTCCGGTCTTTGCTGTTTGAGTATCTCTCTTTCTCTCTCTCCAGCATTTTTAACAATTTTTTTCTTGTATGTATGTGACTGGTCTCTATACATAGCGGATTAGAAATGTACACTGGTCTCTAACGATGGGATAAGTAGGAACTAGTCGAGTGATGGAGACAACCTCTTACCGGGATCGAAAATGCCACAGCATTGGGTGTTATTCCCCTCGCTATCCACGGATCTGACCAGGATCGAAAATGCGATTGGTCTCTGGTGTAATTTTAGAAATAACAGATTAATTTTCAACAATTTTAACATTAAATATTTTAGTGAATATATATTTCATGTAGATCAAAGTAGACTGTTGTCCCATAGTTTTTATAGACCAATCTGTAAAAATATTTAGGGACAACGCGTAGCTGAAATACTAAACCCTCGATCTACACAATAGATATATATCCAACCTTACTAAACAAGTAGGCAATAATTTAGCCGCTGGTATGAGGGGAGGCCCTTCCGAAGGGAGGCCCAAATTCAAAAAAAAAAAAATCCATCCAAACAGCAAATGTAGGAAGCCCATGCTAGGAAACAATATTGTACTGGGCCCACTATCAATGTATCTGCCAGAAGAACCTAAGCGTCTGACCCAGCCCAATAGCAGTCAAGCCATGCAATAGAGGAGCATCACAAAGTTGACGGGATGATGTATCACGCCACATTAAATACAGGTCAGACAAAAAACACGTTGCATTCAATGCAAAATAGGTTGGAGGCACGCCACATTTAATGTATATCAAAATTCTCAAATCACTATAAAAAAGTATTTATTTACAATCAGTTATTTCCAGTAAAATAATTATTTTCAGCCCAAATGAGTTGTAAATAGTATTTTCATCATAAATGATTGGTCACAAAACCTGATTTTCTTGTAGTGAACACGCACGACGGGAATCAGGTGACAAGGTCAACCCGAACAAGACTTTTATCCCTCGACCCCTCTTAGGAATCACGTCCGAGCCAATCCTAACGCCCTACTGTGGTCAATTGAAAGTGGTAGGCTTGACTCGCATGCGCAACATTCATCCTCCGAGCTCCATCAATAATCCTTTCCAAGCCAAGACCAACACTATCGCAACCAAACAATGATAGCGAAACCAACCCAGACACAACACTATTATCATTCTCTCTCAACAATAGTGCCCAAGCTAGATATAACTACAACATGGCATCCATAAAAAAAGAAAGTTAATCTCTTCTCCTATTCAATCTGTTCTTGTTTTCTTCATCCCAACAAGATCCACACCTGACTTTGGCATCGGAATAGTCTCCATGCCACTGAGGTCCTACCTTCTTCTCCACTGTAGGTCTAACAATTTGGATTGTCGTAGAATTGCTTAAGCTGCAAAATGCGACATCAACAGAGAATAATTTACTCAAGACTAGCTTTCAACCCTCCCAATGAAAAAGAATTTTGTTCACAAGTCAGCGTAGTAAATGGGGTACAGTTCGTTTCTAGTATTACATACTGGTATGATAAAATTTGATTTATATAAAAATGTAATTTAAAACTTATAAATTAAATACTATCACGTGAAGATATAGATAGTATATGTGTGTTTTATCGACTTGTAATTAAGTGGTAGGACTACCTAGTGCATCGAAACTTTTAGAAGTTTATGTAATTTACTCATGGAGTGCCCACTTAATTAAAATTAAGATCTTGTTTGCATATAAAAATGATTTTATCTTATTACATCTTATTTCATCATAATGATTTTTTAAAATTTTTGTAGATAATATAAAAAATAATTTAACTTTTTAAATTTTAAAAAATAATATTTTATTCAATTTTTAATTCTAACTTAAAATCATCTCACCATCTCACCTCTATCAAACGAAGTTAATAACTTAATACTATCATTTCTCAATGATTTATGGGAGTAGTGGATGGACAATGCGGTCTCAGTCATCTCTCTTCGCTTTGCCGGCTGTCTAAATCACTTTTATATTGCTTTTATCATCTAAACCTAATAAATGTACATACTCAGTCCAAATATATCAAATTAATATTGACATTTCAGAATGTGAAACCTCATGATGTGATTCATATCATTTAATCACCATATTATCTAATATATATGATCATGTGACAAGGAAGACAGATTTCATTTCATCATGATCTTCTACCGTTCTACGTACCTTCAATTCCAAGATCAGTAGAAAATGCAAAATTGTAGTAGGAAAGATAATAATCCTTTTTGCTTTTGGTGTTTAGCATGTGCAGATCATTGTATGACTAGGTGGGCTGCTGGTCCTGTCTTATGATAGTGAAGTTTATCACAGAAAGGTGGAACCCTAATTATTCACAGGAACCTTAAAAAGAGGGAGTTGGTCCTTCTCAAGCACCCATTTATGACAAAATGGCCAGTCAATTTGCAGGAGTACCACTGCATTAAAACCACTGAAGTACTTGGAAAGTGCATGGAAACTGATCTTGTTCTATCCCAAGGCAGGCAAATATATGTAGATAGCACCAAGAGACTTTTTTGTGGGTTTCATTATGTCAGCTTAGCTGAGTATCATTTTTTGCTAAAAAGTTAGGTATTGGGTAATTTATAGTGGGGTACTTCAGTTTGTTAGATGATGATGATAAAAAATTTTTTTTAAAAAAAAACGGAGGGGGAGTATGGGTTAGCTAGGCAGTGATGGTGGGCTGATACTGAAAGCTTTCTCTCTACTGTAATTTCTTTGACAAAGATGGTTTGGTTATGATATTTAGATAAATAATATTTGCAGTTATGAAATGTCTTAATGTCGTATAATTATTTTTAAAAAAATGTGTAAATTTAAACTCTACATTAAAAAATAAAAATTAATTTTTTAATAATAATCTCCACTCTTTTTCAAAAAATATTTATGCAGCATTTAGATTATTGTTGTATTTATCACTTGCAACAACCCTCGTGTCCAGACCATAGTTCCTTTTCCTATGCGGATCTTTAGGCTGTGCTTTACCATTTCTCTGTCTCAATCAATACTAATTGAGAAAGATACATAACGCTTTAATTATAAATAGAATATTTTACAAAAATAAACTTATAAATTGAGTGAATCACGTAATTTGATTTGGTATGTTATATTATAAAATTATTTTATTATAAAATAAATCTAATATACCAATATAAGAAGCTTATGATCAATTTGTAAATTTATTTTTAAAAGACTTTTTTGTGGCTATAGCCTATAGATAAAAATAAAAAAATAAAATTTACATATTAAAGTGTATTGATAAGATATTTTATTAATTATTAAAAAAATAATTTTACAATCTCAAACTATTATCTCGATTTTGTGCAATACCTATATAATCGATCTATTAGATTTTACATCAAGTTGAATTGAGTTAAGTTAAATCTTGCTTAAATGTGATCGACCCCCTACATACTCAATCTGTTTTTTATTTTTTGTTTCTTTTCAATGATTCCGTATACTTATTTTGGTTTTAATATATTATAATTTATAAAAAAATAATATTTATAATTGTAAGAGTATGTAAGCATGGTACAATCTATTTAAAAAATATATATAAATACCGGGTCCATTTAAAAATACTTTTTTTTTTTATAATAAACTCTAGTACTGTTTTTTGAAAAGATTAATGTGTGGCACTTACGCATTCTAGATTGTTTATAACATTTGCTGATTAATTTTCGAGGACGGATACACGTAAAATCATTTTTACAGTTTTTTTATAATTTATTAGTGTAATAGTATATTTTTATTTTTTATCATTTTATTTTATGTTTTTTTTAATATTTTTAATCATTAAGAAAAAATAAAAAAATATAATTTTATTAATATATATTCTTAATTATTAAATAAAATTAAAAATTAAAAATTAAAAAAAATTAAATTGAAAAAAAGTTATAAAAAAATTATAAATGAATAGTAATTAAAGAGTTATAACAATTAAAGTCGATCGTACTTGCGCCTTGACTTTGTGCATTAAAGAGTCTCGAATTTTACTTCAGCGCCAAGCGCCAAGCGCCAAGCGCCAAGCCCCAAGCCTGTGTGCGCGTCCTCATAGACTCATGGAAAGTCTCTGCGAAAAAGAAAAGAGGCGAAGAAGAAAAGTTTAATTTGAATTACAGAAAGAAATTAAAGAGAGTGATTGCTTAATTAGTCGTTTGGACGTTGGGATGAGAAATTTATAAATAGTAATAAAATAATTTATAAATAATAGTAAAATAATTTGAGTTAAAATATTTTTTATATATTTTTTTTAAAGTTTAAAAATATCTAAAAAATTAAAAAATATTTGAGTTTATAATATTAAGATGAGACCATGGGTCCATGATCTGGCAATCCAAACGGACCCAAGCCCATATTGAGTACATAACAGGTGCTTGCCCACCCCATTTTTTAATATTTTCATAATGTTTTATTATTATTAATTATTTTATCTATATTTTATTATTATTTCTTATTTTTTACTATTATTTATTTTTTTTTTATTAATATTTACAAAATATCTGAAATCACCTTTCTTTATGATCAGCAAACAAGCTCTCTAAAATGATCAACTTTTTTTTTTCTTCCCATTAGTTCGTAGAATCGTAATAATTAGGCATAATTATGAAAATATATCCAAGTATTTAATTCATTATTGAGATTAAAATTGACCACTTGCCTTAATAACAACTGCTGAATTTATAAGTTTTTCTTCTAATTGGGTCCCCCGGGAGTTTAAATTTCTCAAAATTACTCGTTTTAATTATTATTTGTTTTTCTTTTTTTAAAATAATTGTACAATCTCAAAGTATAACACATTCAAACACTCAATATATTTCACAATTATGCTTTAAGATGAGGATAATTTTTATAAATTGATATTATATTTTTTAAGTTATTCACTCATTTATAAAATATTATGAAAATATATTGTATTTAAATAATTTTCTATATTATTATAGTTATCACATGTAATAAATGTTGGAGTGACAAAGTAGGCACACACGCCTTAAAACTTTACATTCCTCTCCTTTCCATCAAAGGTGAGTCATTTTCTCTATTCTCTCTTCCTTTTTTTTTTTTTTATCTTTTTTTCTCTCTCTTTCGGTGCAGCCAAACACAGTCTTCCCTCTCTGCCATTTCCCCATAATAAATCTGTGGTCAGCAAATGCAGCTTTGGTTGTACTCTTTGACCCAATTATTTTGGTTTTCTGTGTACTATACTTTTATTAAGCGCGTGATCCCATACTGAGGTCTTTTTCAAAATCCCACGCGAGAGTATGGAATACTATCTACTCTCGCACTCGCGCTATGTATGATTTGAACCGCAGTGAGAGTCAGAACGTGCCTTGAGCGGGAATCGTGAAAAATTTAGGCCTAGATTGTTCGGGATAAAATAAAAAATTTAAAATTTATTATTATATTTTTAAATTTTTTTATATAAAATATAATAATTTTTTAAAAAATTTTAAAATCAATTTTTCAAATTCTAAAATAAAACTAATATTAAAAAAATATTTTATAATAATATTTTATTTTTTTTAATTTTTATCTTATCTTATCTTTTATCATCTTTAAAAATAAATAAACTTTTAATTTAATTTGAGAGTAAAGTAATTTTATAAGAGATGTGCATGCTATAATTATAAATAAATTATATAAAAATATTTTTATATCAATTAAATTTATTTTATAATAAAAAATAATTTTATAATTTGATAAACTATATCAAATTATATTAATTTATAATATTATTTTTATATAATTATTTTATAATTAAATTATTTTTTATAATATTTTATTATTATTATTATTTTTTATTTTTTATAATTTAATATTTATATTATTGACATAATACTTGAAATTAGTGTATTCTCCAAACTCAACTTAAAAAAGAACAATTAAATAATTCAGAAATTTAGGGTCAATGAAAAACTAAAAAAATAGTTACTTATGAACACGTGGCTTTCAACGTCAAGCGAGTACTTATCAGTATTCTCATTCCGGCGATTACGTCTACGATTGGTATTTCTCTTAAATTTTAAATGAGTAGATGCAGACCTTCCGAGAAAGCCTCTCTCTTTTATTTTGGGCTCCCTTGTATCCATGCACTTGGAATTGATTAACAGCGAAGAGCGCATTGGGCTCGCTGCTAATCATTTTAATTCCTGTATTACGAAGTAAATAAATATTTTTTAAAAATAAATGAGAGAATACCTAATAACCTATTCAGCGGCAAACTAATTAATTAAAAATGAGTTTGAGTCGAATCGAATCGAGTTGGATTCAAATAATTCGAGTTCGAGTCGAGTCGAGAATTTGTCGAGTCGAGTCAAATTCGAGTCGATCAAAGACATGTTCGAGTTGAATTGAATTATTTATCGATCTTTATTTTTACTCTCTAACGATTCACACGAATCGAGTCGAACTTAGTCGAGTAATTACTCGAATTTCTTATTCTTTATAAATATTTAACTCAATAATTTTTTTGTAAACTTAATACATTTTTATTGTAAAGAAACAACATAGGTTACTCCTACATGAAGTAACAAAATATATTACTTATACAAAATATTAAAAATAATATATATAACACATAAAATATATATAATAAAAGAATATATTTAAGAATATATGCAAGATTATATATATGTATATAAAAATATTACGAATATTGTTACGATCCCAAAACAAATCGAATCGAGTTTATACGGATTTTGTTCACGAACACAAACCGAATCGAGTCGAGATTATACTAGTTTAGGTCGTTTAATATTCGAACTAATATTAGTGGTCACGAACAACTCATTTATTAAATGAACCGAATTCGAATCGAATTTATACGAATCGAGCTCGAATTATTCACGAGCAGCTCTATTTGTTTGCAATCTTAAGAAAAACAATCATCCAATCATCTAATGTCACATATACATTCTATTAGAAATACAATGAATCCGCATTTAGAAAAACTATTTTAAGCGACGCTCCAGATTTTTATTCTTTATTGACCCCCCTTTACCTCTTCCAGTACTCCCCCTCTCTCTGTCGAAATCCACATCCTAAAAATAGCTCGATGAGCTCGTCAATTGCAAGTCGAGTCATCCACTTCGGCATACTCCAACGAGCAGCAAGATCTGAAAGTCTTCAAACCATCAGCGAGCGCCGCCAATTTCTCACGCCATTTCAATGATTTTGCATTGCAAGTCATATCGCCTCCTCCCATATGATTTCACACAAGCTTCCTTGAGTCAAACTTGCTATAAGAGGGGAAGGGGATCGAACATGAGTTGGGTTTCATCCTACCGATCTTTGTCTTCGTTTTCTTTTTCCTTATTGTGTTTGGAAGGCTCCCAATTTCATTTCTTTTAATTTTATTGCCAATTTTGTAAAAATTAGGGTTCTTATTTTTGTTTTGAATCAAAGTTTTAAAATTTAATTTCTTTAAAGTTTCACAACCACTGCACTTGTGGTTTGAGGGCAAAATGAAATACTTGAAGTAGACCAAAATGGATTAGAGAAGAAAATCTAAAGAGACAAGCTGAAAATCGAGGAAAGTGTACTTCATTTGCCAAATCGCCTAACTTGGATCAAGGTCTGGATGGATTTTGGTTTGATTGTGAGTTGATTTTGGAGAGAAGATGAATGTTCGATGTTGGGTGTAAAAAGATTTTGTCAAAGAGTGATTCTAATGTGGATGATTTTATTTCTATTATGATGTATCTTATTACATAGCACATTATGATTAGAGGGCTATTATCCTCAATAAATAGTCCAACCGGCTACCAGCGTCTCCCTAATCTCAAACCCTACTCATTTTCGATTATAAATTAAGACCAATAAAATTTGTCCAGGAAAGTTGAAATCTCAGTGGGCTATTTTTGGCGTATGAAAATAAATAAAATAAATCATTTTAAAATTGCTAAAATCACTCAGTTCAAGATTTTTTATGCGTAAAATCTTTAATTTTTTATAAATATATTTGTTTAAACTCCTTTTAAACAAACTCAATAAAACTTATTATATTAACTCAATATTATTAAACTCAATTCAACGCAAAATTACTCAATAATTAAAAGCAGCCTAAAATTTAGCCTAAAACATGATTCCCTATTAATTAGAGCATGTAATAAATATAATCCCTTACCTATAGGACACAGGACATGGGACCAAGACCAAGACTCGGGACCAAGGACCCTTCCTCTCAAGCTCTCACTGTCATGGAGCTAATACTATAAAGCACCCTGGGCGCAGTACGCTACCACTCCCTTCCCCACTGTACACTCTTAACAAAAAGAGAACACCCCTTGCTGCCACTTCCTCCTTCCTCTTTCTCTTCTCTCCCTCTCTCTCGTCTTCGAAGTTCTATCCTCAATTTGGGATTCGAAGTCCTAAAGCCGGGTCGCGGGAAGTTGCATGAATTCGAGTCAGCGGGAATGGATCCTCCATTGATAAACGAATCTTCGTTCTCGGCTGCGAACCCATCCGCCTACAGCTTGGCTGAGATTTGGCCAATCGGTGCGGAGCCCGGCGGGGCACTGGGGCTTCGGATGGGTAATTTGGGTCAGACACCTGTTGGGTTCGGGGACAGCTCCGCGAATCGTGACGGGTCGGCCGAGGAATCGACGGTTACGGAGCAGAGTGGCGGTGGTGATGGGAAGAAGAGGAAAGAAGTGAGCTCTGAGGACGAGTCGTCGAAGATAGTTTCCACTAGTAGTGCCAATGACTTGGTTGGTCTCTTGTTTTTTACTCGTTCGGTTTGATTTTATTTCGCTCAATACTCCGTATGGTTGTCGGGAAATGGAGGCAATAATTCCAGAATAAATGCTATGATTTTGAGTGTTATGTTCTTTGTTTTCGTGTTTTGGTTTGGATTGATGAAAAGCTTGAATGGTAGGCTTAATCTTATTTGAGTGAGTGTATTTTTGTCTAATTTTAACAAATGGTGTAAAGTGTTTAAAATTTATACTGAATTATTTTCTATCCAAAAGTACTTCCAAAAGAAAGACGAAAAAAGAAGCAATTTATGCTTAGTATATTGGTCCTCGCGCTTGACGGGAGCTTTCGAATTCGAATGGTTTCTTTTACCGCATGTACTTGGCATTTCATGGGTCTTTGGATCATTTTTTAGATTAGGATATTTCTTTCTTTTTAAAAAAAAAAATTCTATAAACTTGATCTGCCGCGAATATCTTGTGCTTTTCTTCTTTTTTAGCTAAGAATTCAGATTTTGTTGTCTAAACCACGGGGGGAAGTTTGAGTTCTTCTGGAATTAAGCGCCATGGGATGGGTGCAACTTTGATGACTGATTTGTTTATTTGCTTAATTTTAGTACTCGTTTTTAAAAACCCAAGATTAAAACATGCTACTTTGTTGGAACAGATAGAATCAAATGCTAAACGGATGAAACTATCTGGATCCCGAGATGAGAAAGAGGAGGGTTCAAGAGCTGAAGTGGAAGCTAGTTCAAAGCCTGTCAACAAGTCAGCTGAAGAAAGCACCAAACCTTCCGAGCCACCCAAGCAAGATTATATTCACGTCAGAGCAAGAAGGGGCCAAGCTACTGATAGCCATAGTCTAGCAGAGAGGGTAATTTCCTTCTGTCTCCTTGAAGTTGTCATTTCCGATCATGAATTTATTCCAGAAAATAAGTAACTCGACTTTGATGATATTTTAAGCACAATTATTTGGAAAACGTGTTACTTAGCTGGCCCATATTGACAGGCAAGGAGGGAGAAGATCAGCGAGAGGATGAAAATTCTCCAAGATTTGGTCCCTGGATGTAACAAGGTATATAATTTTTCTTGGTGTTAGTTTGATATAGGTACTATTACTGTGATTACGCTTATTAGTTCTAAATCTAGCATATAGAAAACATGATGGATTTTTTTAACTTATAAATAATATAAAAAAATTGATTTTGGGTATTTTGTTAGTCATGTTCTCTTTTCTTACCTCATAAGTAGATTAGTCTTATTCATGCAAAAATCTGAAAGCTTGATTTTAGTTTCAACGCTGCTCGACTTTGTGTCCATCTCTGTACAGGTTATTGGAAAAGCCCTTGTCCTTGATGAGATAATTAATTACATCCAGTCGCTGCAACACCAGGTTGAGGTGTGTCTCCGTTGCCACTCTACCTCATTATAATTTCCCTTAGACTGCAGAACTGGAACTTTTGTTGTATTTGTTGGATCTTGCAGTTTCTCTCAATGAAGCTTGAAGCAGTTAATTCAAGGATGGGTATGAACCCCGCTATTGAGGGCTTTCCTCCGAAAGATGTAAGCTTGTGTGCACTGCTTTATAATCAACATACCTTTCGTCATAAAGGAACTGAGATAAATACTATGATCTTATTGCTGGATATCATCTTAGGAATGCATTGTTTGTTCTGTTTATTTATAGCCTGCTTGTGCAGGGAAGTAATCATTTTTATGTGGTCAATTTCAATGCTTCTAAAATAAACTTTTTAGTTATCAGACCCTAGAATTTATCAAACTTGAGTGGCAACTGAAGGCAGAACCAAATTGCGCTTAAAAATATTTCTTGGCTATCTCTACGCACTAATCTGACACCCATTGGATATCACAGTTCAGTTTGCAAACTGAAAGGGAATAAAAGCCTCTGCCATAAGTGTTTTTATAATGGAAAACTATGGCCAAATGGTTCACAACGAAGCAGTTAAATGCTTCAAAGTTGGATAAAATTGAGATATAACTGCTATTGTATCATCACCAACGTTTTAAAAGCTGAAAGCACCTCATTTCTTCCTTTCGCCAGTTGTTCATAAGTGTGGCACGTCCTCTTCTGATAGAACAGAGATGGTGCTAAATTGCTGACAGATTATTGATTATTTTTAATTTTTGGCACCTAATGTTTTGATTTCATTTCTTGTACCAAATTGTGTATTTGTGTGAGTCTGCGCATGTGTCCGTCTGCATTTGTGTGTATGAACAACTCAATAAGTAAAAAAACTTGTGCTAGCTTCCTCAGTCATAATTCTAGTCATTGGCTGGGAAATTAGGAGAATCACTTTAAATGCTCCTTTTATTATTCTAAAATGAAGTTCTTGGTTAGCTAGAGGTCACCATAATGACTTTAATAATGATAAAAGCAGTAGTAACCCATTTATTTCATTATATCATAAACTCACACGCACCAAAGTTTTCCATGTCTTGCTCTTATCAGATTCATGCCATCACTTCCTTGTGCTAGTTCCATATAGACTCCATTGTATTGTTTTATTTTCATTAATCTTTCCTCTATAATGCCTATAGATTTTAGCTTTGTAAGTTGTAGCTGTAGGTTTGCTTTCTTAAGAACGTAGTCGAAATAGAATCTGTTGCACTTAAGTTTTTCATACACCATTCAACAATATTTTAAATGCTTCAAAACCTTTGTCGCCAAAAGAGCAAATAAGCAAATGTTTATGATATGTTGATTCAGCACTCAAGCATGGCTATTTCCAAGTAATATTGGTTCACTACGTAAACAATGGTTTTTTATGTTGACATCTATGTGAGGTGATATATCTCAGTCTGCCTTTCCTTCTTTTCTCTTTCTATTTTGTTTTCTTTTTCTGCTGCAATTTTCTTTCAAAAGGTGTGGAACTATGACTTCCTGTGCTATAATTCAATCATTGGCTTTCATTGTGCATGATTTTGGCAACCCTTCTCACCAGCTGAATGGGTTCCCATTGATGCAATCCTTGTTTTATTTCCTTGCCACATACTTATCCATCTGAATACCTTTAATCCACAGACATAAATGATGACTGTATTTTGACATTCAATATCGTAATTTAAGGTTTAATGTTACTTGCAAATGACACTTTAGTCTTTCTCCCAAATGTTGTTTGGATGGCACGGATCAGAAAATTAAACTTTAACAGAATTCTATATACCATGATTGTTCTAACCAGTTGGTGTTGTGTTTCAGCTTGGTGCACAGCCATTTGACGCATCTGGAATGGTGTTTGGATCACAAGCGGCAAAGGAATACGCTCAAAGCTCACATCCCGAATGGCTGCACATGCAGGTTGGTGGTACGTTTGACAGAGCAATTTAATCTCATGGGCTTAAGCGGATCAGGAGCAGGATTTAGTTCGTTGTCCGTCATTAATGGCCAGCTTTGCCCTAGGTTTCTCTACATCGGGTGCTGAAATTTGTTTCCTGTAGTTTGAATGTTCCTAAATTTCTAATGTAATATCGTATGTAGAAAATCCGTTATCATCTTAATGTATCACCTAACTAGATACGCTTTAGACAGTTTTCTTTGGTATGCGGACAAAATCTCTTAGAGGGTGACTTTAGTTCTCAAGCCGTCCATGTAAGCAAAGAATTGTGCTCTCTAGAATCATAAACTCTCATTCATTGTTAAAGTATGTTACTAATTGATATGACTTATTTGGATGTCAAGCTAAATTGAGTTAAGTTAAATAAAATATTATTAGAATATTATTTTTTAATATTATGAGTATTTTGAGATTTGAAAAAGTTGAGTTATTTATTTATTTTGTATGGTAATTTGAAAAAGTGTATGAAAATTTGAAAAAATTGTAATGATGAGATGAAGTTGAGAAGGTTAAGCATTCAAACGGGACTTTAGTGTTAAGCCCTGTTATGGAAAATGTTTGTGCAATCTGAAATTTCTCCTTCAGATCTCTTTCTCATTGTTAAATGTAAATAATTGGTACATATTTATGTTTGATTGTGATTATGACCAAATTCAAGTAAAGCAAGATTTTGGAGTTTATAGAACTATAACAAGTACTAGTATAGGGGGATCTAAATAGATGGGCTATAGAGCATCATTATAATCTAACCTATTTGTGGATTGAATCTGCCCGGGCCCCTGGAGCGTTATTGAATGATACTGATTTTTCCCCAACTCAACAATCATTCAGACCTCAATGCATGAATTCACAGATGAAAACTTTTATTGTGAAATTGAATTATAACACAGATAAACAGCCTGAATATCAAGCCCAATAGTGGGAGGCACGAGGCCGCGAGGCAGGCAAACCTCAAATAAAAAAGCACAATAATCTTCAGGTAAAGAGAAGAAACTATCTATCTGAAAGGCTTGATTAGCTCATGAACCGAACTTGGACTTTATAGCATCGATGATATCTTCTTCTACCTGGAACGCCTTGGTTAGCACGTCGACCGGAATTGACGGTTTCGAAGCAAAGATGTTGAAGGGAAGGACCACAGAGCCTGCCCAGTGACTGTTGAAAGCCGTGAAGGCAAGGGCCTTCTGTTTTCCAACATTTTTCTGGAAGTGAACGAGTCCCCTAGGAATCAGAAACATCTCCCCAGCACTCAAGACCTTAGAGTGATACACGTTCCCTGTTGTCACAAACCCCACCAGCAGCTTCCCTTTAACGACCACTCCGGTCTCGCTCGCACGAGGGTGAGAGTGGGGTGGGTTGAGACCTCCGGGGGCAAAGTCTACTCTGTTCATTGATATCCCAAGAGTATTAAGACCTGGAAAAGAAAGGACATTACCTGGAGTAATATGTGCACCGAAGATGCTTGATGATGTGTTACCCTCTTTGGTGAATCCATCAAAGAAGAAGTCATCTGAAGTTACCTCAGAGGCAGGTTTGCAAGGGAAGCCATTAACTGATATTGAGGCATTCAGGTCTGCGATGCAGAAGTCCTGCAGTGGATCGGGATCGGCCGAGAAGGAAGGGAAGGGGAGAAGCAACAACACGATGAGGCACGATAGCATATGGAAGGGTGAACTTGAAGGAATGATCATGGCTGCCACAGGGGACACACGCAGAAGGCTTTTTTGGGTTACAGAAGTAAAGGGATAAGGTGGGGGTATACTTTAGTGGGTGAAGAGCATGGTTTTTATAAATATCTCTCTTCTTATGCTGAAAACCCCTCCCATTAATCTTCCTCTTTATTCTTTTAATATATAAGAGGCAAAAATAATATTCATACCAGCAAAGGGCCAAAGTCAGCTGGTCAGAGGGAACACGACAACGTCCACCAGACCATAGGTAACATGAGGTGCTAGGAAAGTCCCAGTTTGGGCATTGCATTGGTTATGGCTGGTTGGTTGGTTTTGATAGAGATAGCAATGCATTAAAAATTGTTAGCTGTAAGGTGAAAGAAGATGTTATTTTCGTAGGACAATGGATAATTCAAAAACTTGAAAAATAGACGAGTGTTCACATGAAGGGCAGACTGGATATTTTGCTAAAATTTCAAATGAAAAAGGTGGGGTCTTGACTTCTGTGACATTTATTTACAGTTGAGGGGACCTGGTCTCGAAGTTGTAATTCATTGACTCCTTCAAACTCGAGAATCTGATTTTTCGCCGTGGAGATATTTCGTCACGGTAGACCAATTCTTAACGTGCCTTTTGAATAGTAAAATGAATAGTAAAATAAGATAAAATAATTTTAAATAAAAATTAAAAATTAATTTAAATATTGATATTATTTAATAATAATATTATTATTATTTTAAATTTTAAAAAAATTAAATTATTTATTATATTTTATATAAAAATTTAAAAAAATTATAATCATGATTTTAGCATCCTAACATTGCCTTAAATTTGCAGATGGCCCTCCTTTCACCAATGCCGAATTGTGGCTGCCCACAGGCATCGCCCGTATGTCACCAGCCTTCATCACGCTCTAGTAAAATGACTCAAATCTACAAATTTAAAACTTATAATAATTTGTATTACACTTTATCTATCTGGTTTTTGATGAAACCTCTTGAAGAACTCCACCTTACGCCACAACAGCGCTGTCGAACTCAACCTTCCCCCGCAACAGTGAGGTCAAGCATCCCCTCCACCAAAGTTTTCCATCGAAAATATTTTGTTTCCAAGGATCAGGATTTCCTACAGTCTTCTAACCTAAACGCGCATTCTACAATTAGGAAAGATATAGACACAGTATGTGGACCCTACTACATTAAATGTTAGGGTCCACGTTTTTCACAGACAGCATATCATATAGTGGGGTACACATGTTGTGACTAATCTCTGAATTGTAAAATATATTTAGGTCAGAAATTGTAGGAAATCTCTGAATTACAGAAGTTGTTTCATATTGATTTTGGTGTTTAGGTGAGAGAGATCAAGATCAAAGTTTTTGTCAACATTATTTCATTGAACTTTGTGCTTAATTAATGTCGAATAGGATTATCTAGTGAAGAATTCTACCATTGTCTTCACACTATATATTACACATCATTTTTTTTTATCTTATTAAATATATGATATATAGATGATGAATAAAAAGAATTTAATTAATTTTAAAATAATAAAATTAAAAAGATGAAATAATGTGATGTGTGGTGTGTGATATGTGAATATGATGAGAAGCAAACGTTCTAATGGCCTCTCTTGTTTTGCTTAGGACTTGTTTGTAAGATGGGATAGTTTCATTTCATCTCATCTTATCTAATTTTATTTCAAAATATTACTCAAACACAAATATTTCTAATTAAAAATATTCAATTTTTTCATCTAATCATAAAATTTTTTCAAATTTTTAAACAAAATATAAAAAATAAGGGTGGTACTACAGCCATCGGAACTCTCCCTACATGTGTATGTCCTCTTTTTTTTTTTGTCTTCCTTTTTCATGTATATTTTTAATCATTTTAAACATTTAAAATATTCACATCTTTAAAAAACACTTACACTATGTAAAAAAAAAAGTTTCAGAACTCATTATCGGGATCCCTATCTCAAAATAAAAATTATATTGAAAAATTATATTCTAACAATAATTTAATAATTTAATATTTTTATTCAACTCTCTCTCTCTCTCATTTTTCAAATTCTCATAAGACATTATAACTTTATTATTTTTCCTATGATTTTCAAATTATTTTATTACTATTCACAAATCATTTTCTCATTATTCACGGATTTCTGATCTCATTCTCTAGGCATTCCTTAAATTCAAAAGATGAAAGAACAACAGTAACAAGGTATGTTTTGCTTGGTAAGCTTCGCATTTCTAATTATGTGAGAGGATTGAGGCGCTTAGGGTATTTTTCTAATTGCAAAATATACTTTTTAGTATTGCAATACGTACTAAACTACTAAAACTTATTACATTCTTTAATTACCAAAAAGGTTATAACATTGGTCTTACTAATGTTCGTTTATTTTTTAATCTCATCCCCTAGTATTTAGCATTATTTCTCACCATTTAGAAAACATTTTTCATTATGAACAGAAGATTGGGATCCATAAATGATACATGAAACAACTCCTCTTATACGAGAATAATAATTCTAAACACATGATGTTTTGTGGAGAGGTTTTATGGTTATCCACTTTAGGTTTTACCAACTATGTTGTGTCTCTTTTCTACCTTCCCTGGCTTCACCAATAGTCTCCTAGCACCCCCTGTAATTAATAAGAAGTAGCATAAGTTTTAGTCAAGCTGAAGAACAACCAACTTATTTGAGTTTAATTTGATCAATCAATTTTTCTAAGTGTCCAATATCACCTTTAAATAACTATTTCCATTCTCTGTCATCACACTTACTCGACGTTGATCGAAAGGTTGCTTTCACAGATAAAAGTTGATGCAGACATTGCAATATTATTGCTATATATTTCACCTGCACAAGATTAATCAGAATTTCATTCTCCTGTTTTCTTTTTTCTATTTTTGAAAAAAAAAAAAAGATGTAAGCGTGTCTTGCTTCGGTAAGTATGCATTTGAGCAAACAGAACAAATAGTAGCACAGTTTCTAAACTTCCCTTCAACTACATTCACTATTGTACCAATTTACATTTACCATAGAAAATGTTAGGATGAGAATTATGCATCATTCTCTTCGAGAGGCATTGTCACAAGTTGCCGAAGCTTCCTCAGATTTCGAGATATCTCTATCAAAAGTTTGGTTCCTTCACTATGTTTCTCAAGTGTCTGAGCAGCTTGATCTAGGAATCCATTGTCTGCTTCAAGGGCCTTCACCCTCTTACTAAGATGAGACAATTCTCTTGTTAGGAGAGTTTTCCTTTGTTTTCCTGCTAAAACAAAGAGATTAGTTGATAAACTTTAATGGTGGTATCAAATATGCAAAGAATCATAAAGACAAGCTCAAAAGTACTTAGATTTTCAGTATCTCTTTTACCTATCTAATCATCCATATGTTTACATTACAACATGCTATTTTTTTGTCAAACATTGTCAGGGCTAGGAATTAGGAAATGAGGAATGAACCCCATTTTCTGATAAAAAGTTACTTCTCTTGTTTTTTGTTTAAACCATCCAAGAGAATGTGTTTCCTCACCTTTAACATGTTTTGATGATTCGCTTGGGATACCCCCTCCATTTGCTTCTTGTGTTGAAAAGGGTTGAGAATTCTTTTGGGCATCTTCTCCATTTATCTCCCCTTCATTGACATTAACATTAGAACTGCCACTTTCAGATTTTGCATTGGAAGATGAGTAAGATTGTGAGCTATTGTCTCTGTAATTCTCATCACCCTCAATCTCACCTCTCTTGAAACCATCTTCCTTTGTGCTTCCATACTTTTCCCTATATGCCTCAAGTTCAACCTCTAAAACCTTAATTTCTTCCTCTCTCTTGGCAAGCAAATCAATGGCTTCTTCTAAAGCTTCTTGGTCATACTCTGCCTGCTCCTCCATCATTCTCTGATACTGTAATGCATCCATCTGAACAGCTGCCTTTTCGGCTTGTAACCGGGTAATCATGGCCATTGCATTGTTAGCTGCAACAGCTGAAGCACTTCTTTCTTCATCCAATTCCATGTACAAAGCAATTAGCGACTTTCGATCCAATCGAACCTGTCTCTTCAATTTATGCAGGACAACATTAGCAGCATTGGCTTCATTTGGTTGATTTTCTTCAATAGACTCTGCAGCAAACATTGTTTTTCCAAGTGGTGATTTCCTCGTAATCCTAGTACCCAACCTAGGACTGTTAGTGGCTGAATCTGACAGTGGGATTCCAAAGAACCTGTTCCCTCTACCAAAGTTTGGGCTCTTAGAGGCTTCATCAATCAAATCCTCAGCTTCTGTCAATAATGCAAGTGTTGCAGCTTTTACTTCTTCTCTAGCTAGAATTATACAATCCAAAGAAAGAAACTAATTACATGGTCTAAAAAATCAAGAACAAAGCATGAAAAGTATGGATGACAGATCAGAAAATATAAGTATTTCAGCAATTAAAAATCAATAGAGACTGTAAAAAAAACACATGTATCATCACTCTAGAATTGTTTAAAGTAAATAAAAACACAATGGTGAACTATAACTAGTATAGATGGGCTAAAAGTACTAACTCAAGAGTTTGTGAACTAGATTTCTTTAGGATTTAAGAGAGCTCTGGATTACAAATACAAGAATTATAGGGAGAGAGAGGGAGATTTGGATCCTAAACTCACATTGAGTTTCGGAATTGAATGCAGTCGAGCCGTCTTCGTCCTCAAGAAGTGAGTCAGGGTCAGGAACAAATTTAATATCCATATTGCAAATTTCCTCTTTTGCCAATGCTGCTAATGGTGATCGTGGTGAAGGAGCAGGAGTTAGTGAATAAGCACCGGCGGCTTTTCCCTTTGAATGTGATGAATTCACCTTCAAAGGCTCTCCACAACACGAACAACAATGAATGCTACTGATCATCTTCTCAACCTGGACAATATCATCCTTCTTGCCTGTACCCAAACTTAGATCATCTTTAACAAAACACTCAAGATCCTTGTGCAGAATCCCCACAAGAGACTTGTACGTAATGCAATCAGATTCTTTCTCGGTTGCAAATGAAAGAAGGCAACCTTCACACATCTTTCTTATGTCGGATAATTTCTTATGGTTGTGGCAATATGCCAAAGATGAAACACCCTTCTTGTGAGCTTCACATATTGAATCATTGTAGTATAAATCTGGGTCTTTGTTGAACAGTACATGATCGATTCTGGTGCAAAGCAAGCAAGGGAGTTTGAGTTCGAAGAATTTGGCAAATTCATTGGCAACAAATGCAATAAACCCATCCATGAATAGCAGAATTATCAACACCCATTCGAGCAAGGCGAAGATTAAGAAGTGGGGGAACTTTCCCAATTCTTGTTCAACAAAACATCTAAATGACCGCTTTGCCATTTTTTCAATTCGGAAACAAAAGTGAAGAAGACAATGCTAATGCTAGTTATGACTAAACTCATGTGGGAACAGAATCAGAAAACATGGAAATAAATAAATAAATAAATAACGAAATCAGAGTGCTCAGAGGCTGGTGCAATGGAAGATCATGACCGTGGTGCGATGAACTAGCTCACCCAGATCATGATCTCTGTTTTCTGAGGGTAGAGACGCGAGGGTAAAAAGTAAAATGGGGGAATTTTGGGTGGTTTGCTTGATTAGGCCGAATATAGACAGTTCTTGAGGAAATTGAGGTTGTTGGGGAGACTGTGTACCTGAAATAACGGTCTATCATGCACTATCCAACCAACAACCAATAACGGTCGAACATCTTTACCGAAAGTGGGCGTTTGAATGCTGTGTTAATGTTAATGCGTGTTTATTTAATTTTTAATGTTGAAAGTCTAGGAAAATGCTAAGACCGTGGGCTCCATGACCATTAGTTTCGATGCATTACGAGAAATAAATAAATAAATAAATAGGAGTTTTTTAATTAGAAAATATTTAAGAAATCTTATAAATAAATTTATAAATTAACGTAACTTTATTCTTTCATAGAAAATTTTCCTCCTCACTGCTATACCTTATATTTGTTTTTATTTTTTATCTTTTTAATTTTTATTTTAGCAAGAGTGTAATATAAAGATGAACAAAAGAACTCATCTTTTATATATCTTTTCAATGAGTTGGTTCAAGCCCAAGTTATGATTTTGTTACAAATGGCCTCCTTCGTTCATTTAGGTAAAATTTTAGAGAATAACTTTCCATCCGGTCGGACTGTCTAGCTCATTAGTGCAGCCCTCCAATCATTTCTTGCCACATAGGCCTCCCACCAGTGTTATTGTAATACAACACCACATGAAATCAGCCACAATCTTACCCCCATTTCGAACAGAGCTTTCGATTTAGAGAGAAATCCAACCCCTTCGTGTTGCCCCCTCCTCCCCCCCTCCCCACAACGACCATCCCTTGCGTGACGAAGAAGATGCAACTCTCGACACCGTCTAGTATGTCTTTTCACCATTCAAACCTTAGAAACCCTAATTTCGAGAAACTGTTTGGAATTTCTAATTTATTATTAATGTCTCGAAACTAGGGTTCTTACATGAGGCAAAATCATGTTGTAGAGCAAATTAGATGAACTAAGTTGAAGAAAATGCCTTCTCACCAGTAGAAACACGCGATTTGAAGAAAATGATCACTGATGGAAATCACGAATACCATTTCGTTTTGGTCACTTGCGATTTGAAGACACGACGAAAAGGGGACGATTTGAAGATGCAATTGGATAGGGGGCAACAGAGACAGGAACTGCACACTCTGAAAATCTGGAGCGACGGAGACCGATGGAACTACACACGCTGAAAATCTCGAGCAATGAAAACCTGGAACTCGAGTGTTGCTGCAAAAGAGAAAATTTGGGCCTAGAACGTGTGTTTATTCTCTATCACATGTAACAGAGTCTATTCTCAATTTGATGAAATACATGACATATCTTCATTTTATTGAGAGGCTGCAAAAAGGCCGTGTACAGCCCATCGGTATATAAGCGGGACTCAGAATTTTATAGGGATGAATATCTACAATCCCATAGTATATGCTATTTTATTTTTGGAGAGAGAGAGAACACTAATAAATTATATATACACGATAATGATAATTATTAAGTAATCTGGAAGTATGGATAATATAGTATTCATATCTTATTATTGATCGTTTAGTTTATTTACAATTGGACGTCAAGTCAGAATGTGGGTTTGCTCCTAAAGGCGTTGTTGTTTGTGAGATTCCCAACCATTTACATGGATTAACTTTTTATGATACCTATTACTGAATTATAAGAATAAGTGGTATAAAATCTCACATTATTTAAGAAGTTCTTGTTTATAATGGTTCTAATGTAACTTCAATTGTATTATTGATTAATCATTTAATATAAGTCTAGATGTGGTTTAGGCCTTTTTTGGGGCATTACACTTTTCATTCCATTTGTGGCAATTTTGTGATTGTTAAAATGTCTCTAAACGAATTATTATCAGCTTGTGTTTGAGCATATGATGAATCATTTCGTGCCAACCTGTTGCCAATAAACTAATTGTACGCTCATGCGATGTGCAAACATATTCTCGATGCAATGAAATTCTGTAAAAATAAATTTTGATCATAGGAGATATGAATGACCTCCACATTAGCAGTTAGTTCAAATAAATGAGTAACAAAAGCCTAGGATGTCTACTAAATGACCATAAAACTGGCATCTCTTGGCATTAAAAATAGCCCTTCTCTTACCAGGGTTGGGAAACGACTTTGCTGAATATTTCTATAGAAGATCCTAGAAGAAATAGAATATACTTTGGTATCATCCCTCATTTATGAGCTAGCTTGAAGAGAAAACATTTGCAGACATGTATGGTGATGTGCATCCCTGGACCTGAAAAGAATCAAATTGTTTAAATAAGACCTACAGCAGCAACCAAACAGTTAAGGATCTGCTTTGTCATGGCAAAAATAAAATGAATAAACAGAGAAGCTGTTGTATGAAAGATGAATGTATAGATCTTATATTTGTATATTACAACACATTAATCATCAATATTTCATCCAATCTTATGAAGAGCAAGAGGCACAGATACCCATCTATGGCCTAGAAACTACTACGACACATTGTTTTGGTTTTTGAAGAACTGAGTGCAGGTCACGCAAATAAGAAATTGAAATGGCAAATAGTATCATGTAGCCAACCAAACAACTTAAGATTTTAAGGTAAAGTTGAGTGCGCGTGCACGCATCCTAGAGTAATGCCGCTGAGTAATTCAACAAAATACACCTCCTAAATTATGTTCACACGAACCACTACGTGACAGTCACCTAATTTTCTCATCCTAATATGCATTCCTCGTGACACAGATTTATCAACACATTTATGCAACAACAAATTCATCAAACCAATTCACTAAAAAATTAACAAGCATCTCTTGTTCCTACAAGCTTGGAATTTCTCTTTGTATAATTAACAGTATTGGCGTGGAAATTGAACCAAACGATCTAAAGAACCATCCAGACTTCACTCACAAATGCATCCTGACTTCTATCAACCAATAGATGGTACACGCAAATGAGAATACAAGAATTATCAGAAAAGACATGTTTTCTTTTCCAGGAATATATCACAGAGGAGGATGATCTATTACCTGCAACAAGCAAGTAGGAATTTGGATAAATCCCTGAAGAAAAAGATCAACCTTCTCCAGGCTGCTATGAGGAACAGGAGTGATAATGTATAGCAAACCTTTAGAAGTGTCAATGCCTCTCACTATCCCTGTTCAAAAAGGAATTAGGTTCATGTGTTGTCATGGTGAATGTCATCCTAAAAGGAAATATGATAATGGATGTAAAATGATTCGTAGAAGCATCTCCAGGAGAAAATTAAACGCAATGGGAGTACAAAAACAGCTATCTTGAACAACTAGAGAAACGTTTCATTCTAACTAGAGATACAATCAGAATGAAGTTGTATGTAATGCTTTGCAGGAAACTTCTGCAATGGGATATATTTATAAAAAAAAAATAGTGTTCTTGTGGAAATTAAAAATATCTCTTTATGTTATTGCATGATTGATTCCTAACAAGAACTTGCATACCATCATACAAAGGAAAAAATATTGAATGCACTTCAGTACTACAATTTGACCACAAAAAGGCAGCCATCTAACATGAAAAATGATTCCAACTTATTTTTCTACTCAAAATTAACGCTCTAGCTCCACAGTCATTCTAGCATATTATATTTACAATTATAAGTAATTCCCAAAACTGACCAGAGATATAGAAATGAGAGATCGTAAATGATAACCAATTGAGCTAGGAAACACAAAAATTACAAGTAACCTACCAAGACCAACACACAAAGGTAAATTTTCAGAGTCATCAGAGCTAATCGCCAAGCCAACAATGGCAGCATTCAGACTGTAAAATATCTCAGAGCTTGGGACCTAGCATCAGAAATTGGAAAAAGTTCACAAAGAATTTGAAATAACATAACAAATAAGCAAATACATTACCTGAACATGGATCAAAAAGAAAATTAAAAGAAGTGTTTAATATAAAGATAACTGAAGTCAACTAATGTTCTCAGAAATCTGCCTCAATATATTAAAGACAATCCTGCACTGAATGAGAACGGACTATTAACAATCAAAATGATGGTTATGCAAGATTGCCAAAACATAAATTTCCAAAGGAACTGCATCAATTCAATTAACACATCCAACTAACCTTGAACTTAAAACGTTTTTTCTTTAATACCTTATTTCAGTGGGCTTTGGCTAGTGTTTAGTGGAACTAGTGTTCATAATTTTCTTGTTTTTTTTTTTCTGGCTCCTGACTTCTAATTAGATCCGGTTTTTGTATACTTCTTGTGTACTTGGCTTTGCCTTGTTACTTTTCTTAATAAAAAAATTTATTCATAAGAAAAAACACATTCAACTAACCCTGCAATGGAGATGTCTGATCTTGATGCTTGACACTGGAACTTCATAAGGAGGGTGACAGGCCAGTGCATGCGCAAGTTCTTTGATTGTGGTGATATCTAGGTCACTTGGAAAGCATTGCCTGAAATATGCCATTATACGTAAATCACGCAATAGCTGAGCATCCTTTTGCACTAGCACCCTGGAAAATGACGTGGAGGTAGATGTAAAGAAGAAAGGCTGCAACACCAACAAAAACCCATATCTTCTAGCAACAAATATAACCACATGTATTTCAATAGCAAAAACAGGATTACATTGTTTGGGATAAGAATCAATGCAAGTTAGGCTTAACTAACAAGAATTCCTTGTATCTAAAATCCAACACAAAACCCACTATATATACAACCTTCAAGCAGGGAAAAAAAAAAAAAACAAACAAACAAACTCCAAATTCCTTTTAAAACGCATTAAAGTAATCTGGGACTCGCAACTCAACTAATGCGATTATATAACTCACTTTCATCACATCACCAATAGGCTTCAGTAACATCGAATTAAAATCCGGATAAGGGCAAGAAAGTTATAGTTCCAATGGTTCTCATATATGAAGAAGAAAAGCTGACATGTGCCAAACAATAAACATTTGCTAACAAAAAATATTCAAGATTTTGTAATATTGTATATGGTAAACTACACTTACAATCTAATAGTTCCAATATAAACAAGCAGGCAGCTAAGAACTTACGATCGGTTATAAGAATCCTGACGAGCTGAATTGATCTCAATTAGATGAACCATGCCATCATAGTCCTCATCTAACCAGAACCTCCCAGCTGGTAGATTCTTACTTGCAGCAGAAATGTTTATTTTAACCACATGGGTGGGAGTAATGCATTTCAACATATCCACCAGTATGTCGTAACCAACACCTGCCACAAGCAGAATGAGGAGAAAATAGTGTGGTCACCATAATGAACCAAATAAAATTCAAGAAAGTAACAGTACACGGGAAAGAAGTAATACAAGATTTCTGAGCATCTTTTCATATTACATATCGAGATAAAAGTAATGAACCATTCAAATAAGCTACCTTTCACCCAGCCAGGAGTATTTATAACAAGAGGCAATTCAGTCTTAGCAGGGTTTTCATTCTTGTTAAACAAGCAGTGATCTTGTCGATAGTAATCATACAACGTAAATATAGCTTTCAAGTATGCTGTTGGATCCCTTTTCGAAGAGACATCACCAAAGAAGAAGCATCTGAGAGGAAATAAAAATACTAATCATATATTTACTCAATAGAATTAGCAGACAAGAAGACTACCTTCTTACAATGAAGACAAGACTTAGAGAGAGAGGTGGAACAAAAGGTTATGAATGTTAGTTCAAATGGCACTTCATTTCTGTGTAAGAACAAGATGTAGGGTGATATTATTGGTTCAAAACTCAAGGTGGGTGTATATTTTTTTTTCTTTTATTTATTAGGTAGGTGCATGTGTAATTTTTTTTTATAAGTAATAGATAAGTTTCATTAATGAGAGTGAAATAGGCAAAGCCCAAAGCATACAGAGAGTATACAAAAGAGCCCCTAAATACAAACTAAGAGCTGGAAATTAAAGACAAGAAATCATGAGCATTGTTCCCATTTAAAACAATAGCAGAAAACCACATCAATAAAGTATTATGAAAAAATCATGTAGCTCCGCCAATGTATGCTCCTTGTTTTCAAAGCAAGGTTCGTTTCGTTCCGCCTAGAGACACCACATTATGCATAATAGAACCATCTTCCACACTACTGCCACTTGCGTATGGCCTTGTATATTTCTCCAACAGCCCATCAAGTCCACCACCCTCCCTGGTATAACCCACTCAATGGCAACCCTACTAAAAACCTCATCCCACAACCCCCTTGCAACCTCACAATGTAATAAGAGATAGTCCACAGATTTCGCCTGTTTTTTGCACATATAGCACTAATCTAACATTACACATCCCCTCTTCCTAAGTTATCCATAGTCAAAATCTTCCCAAAGGCCACGGTCCATACAAAAAAGGCAACCTTAGAAGGCACATGAGATCTCCAAATATTTTTTCAAGGGAAAGGAACATGCCCATGTGTTTTCAAGATTTTGTAGTAAGCATTGACTGTACACTGCTTGTGATCATTCTGCTTCCATTTTAATCTATCTGCCCATGCCAATGGAGTCCTCAAGGGGTGTAATACATTGAAAAAATCTGCAACCATGTATAGTTCCAAATCATGAAAATCCCTATTGAAGAGGATATTCCATTGATGAGAACCATGAGAGAATGAACACATGTCAGCAACTGAAGCCTCCCTATTCACAGCAATACGGTGTAAAGCTGGGAATGCTCCACTCAACGTAACCTCACTGCACCAAACATCTCTCCAAAAACTGATTCCAGTACCCTCTCCAGCCACATAACGAATGTGACTTTCAAAACATGGTCAACCCTTCCTAATGAACTTCCACAAACCTACACCATACCCCCCCCCTGGGACATCGTTAGAACACCAACCTTCCCCCCCTAAGCCCCACCATATCTATAATCTCCTTCCACCAAGACCCCCCTCCTGATGATATCTCCATAACCATTTTTCCAATAAAGTTTTGTTGAAAGTTCTCAAGTTACACACCCTTAATCCACCATATGTTATTTGGGAACATACTGTCTTACAGTTAACCAAGTAAAACTTTTTCTCCTCCCCCATGCCCCCCATAATATGCCCTGAAAAGTTTCTCAATTCTAATCACCACTCCTGCAAGCATAAAAAACAAAAAGAGGAAATATGTGGAAAGACAGACTACTAAGAGTGCTTTATTAAGGGTGAGTCAACCCCCTTTTAATAAGTACACCCGTTTCCACCCCGCTAATCTTTTTTTAATCTTCTCCACAACCCCATCTCAGAAAGTTCTAGCCTTGAAAGTTGCTCCCAACGGAAAGCCAAAATAATTCATTGGCAAAAAAGATACCTTACAATCTAGTAAGTTTGCTAGTCTGGTAAGATGTGGAACTGTACCCACTGCCACCATCTTGGACTTGCCAAATTTCACATTCAGCCCTGATACTGCTTCAAAACAAAGTAATAGTGCACGTAAACTTTGGATTTGGTTAGCATCTGCCTCACAAAATAGTAGTGTGTCATCAACAAATAATAGATGGGAGATGTTAATAGACCCACTATTGCCATTCTCAACCTGGAAGCCAGATATAAAACCACCCCCCACTGTGGCCGTTACCATCCGACTGAGTGCCTCCATAACACTAACAAAAAGGAGAGGAGAAAGAGGATCTCCTTGCCGCAAGCCCCTAGAGCTCTCAAAAAAACCCACGGGTGAGGGTGAGCCATTGACCAGAATTGAAAACCATATGGTAGAGATACAATGACGTATCTAGGAGATCCATCTACCCCCAAATCCACACATCCCAAGTAAGTATAAGAGAAAGTCTCAATTCACATGATCGTAGGCCTTTTCCATATTAAGTTTACAAATGATACATGTACACCCCTCTCGCAATTTATGATCCAAACATTCATTCACAATAAGGACCGAATCAAGAATTTGTCTCCCTCAAATAAAAGCATTTTGAGGCTTGGAGACAATTTGTTCCAAAGCAGGACTTAGGCGGTTAGCAAGAATCTTTGCAATAATCTTGTACGCACTACTAACCAAACTTATAAGGCGAAACTCCTCGATAGCCGAAGCCCCAATAAAAAAGATAAGAGGTAGAAGAAAGCTTACAAGCATGAGCTCAAATGGCACTTTATGTCCATGTAAGAACAAGATGAAGGGCAAAATTATAGGTTCAAAACTCTAGGTGCATGAGTAATTTGTCAATCAAAAAGAAAAAACAAAAAGAGAGAGAGAGAGAGGTGGAAGAATGTGTTACAGAGATAATTTAGGGATAGCTAATAATTAAGTGTAAATTGAAATTGAGTGTAAATAATTGACTAAATTAAGTAAACAATTGTAGGCACCGAAAGTATTAGTTGTAGGTGGCAGAAATACCGAAAGTATTAGTTGTAGGTAGCAGAAATATTTGACTATGAGATGTAGAGATTTTCTATATAATTGAAAGGAAATACAAGGAAAGATCATTCAGACCAAAATTGTCATGATATCAGAGCCTCTCTAATTGCCGTAGCCTTAGTCTGAATCATTCGGTGCAATCTTTTGATCGGAGTTCTTGGAAGGAATAGCAGAGAGTGATTTCTGCTCTTGATGAAAGCAAGTTCACTCTTGCTCTTAGTGTGGGGCAGTCAACATCTTTGAGGTCGTCTTCGTGTGTACAACGGGTCGTCGGAGCTCTCGTCTGTGATCGTCAGAGCTCTCTTCTCTGCTTCGGGAAGTTTCAACTTGCAACTGGTGATTTGGTGGTAACTCACTTTGTGGGTTTCCTATTCTGGGGAAGTCAACCTCACCTCTGGAGGTGTTTGACTGTTTCTGTGGTGAACCCGAAGGGAATCTCTGTTTGGGTGAATTTCAGGTCGTCGAAGCTCTCATCGTCGGAGCTCTTTGTGGTCGTCGGAGCTCTCATCTATGATTATCGGAGCTTTCTGTGGTGCTCAGTTGTCTGGGTTAATCGGCACTTGGGTTTCAATCTCCCAGCACTCAGGAAACTCGAAATTAGAGGAAGAGAGCTCTCGTTTGTTTGGGTGAGTTCCAGTTCGTCGGAACTTTCTGTGGTCATCGGCGACGTCACAGCTCTCTGTGTTCCGTCGGTGGGATTTCTCAACTTACGTCCAGGAAACTCGAAATAAAAGGGTGGAATTCCGTCAGTGGGTTTTCTCAACTTGTGTTTTCTCAATTTGTGTTATTTGTCGGTAGTGTCTGAGCTGTCGGCACGTTTTTTTGTTTTTTTTTTAAATTATTATTATTATTATTATTATTATTAGTTGATTTAGTCAAAAGGGTGGGTTTAGTCATGTCTATTGAAAATTCTATTATTCGATTTAATGGAAAGAATTTTCCTACATGGGAATTTCAATTTAAAATGTTCTTAAAAGGAAAAGAATTAGCAGATCATATTGATAGTTTTGATAAAATTCCCACTACCAAAAATGAACTTGCCCAATGGGAAGTCAACGATGCTAAGGTGGTTTCTTGGTTGTTGGGAACACTTGAACCACATCTTGTCACAAATCTTCACTGCTTTACTACGGCTCAAGCTATGTGGGACTACTTGCACCGGATTTATCATCAAGATAACAGCGCTTGGAAGTTCCAATTGGAGTTGGAAATCAGTACTTTCAGTCAAGGTGACTTGACTATTGAACAGTTTTATTCCGCTTTTATTAATCTGTGGAGCGAATATTCTTCCATTATTTATACCAAAGTACCCTCGACGGCACTTGCGGCCCTTCAAATGGTTCACTCTGAGAGTCAACGTGATCAATTTTTGATGAAGTTTCGGTTTGAGTTTGAAGCTGTTCGAGCAGGTTTATTGAACCGTAACCCAATTCCTTCTTTGGATATTTGTTTGGGAGAATTATTGCGGGAGGAACAACGATTATCCACTCAAATAGGTATGACTTCTGATAGGATCTCTTCTGAAGCTGTTAATATTGCTTATGTTGCGCAAGGGAGAGGACGGAATAAGTTGCAATGTTACCACTGCAAAGAATTTGGCCATATTGCTCGAAATTGTTCTAAAAAATATGTAACTACTGTAAGAAAGAAGGTCACTTTATCAAGGATTGTCGGATACGGCCTCAAAATCGCCAATCCCAAGCATTCCGAGCTGATGTTCAATCATCTTCTTCTGCACCTCCCACTGTGGATTCCTCTGTTCTCACACCAGCAATGATTCAACAGATGATTGTGTCTGCTTTTAATGCTTTAAGCCTACAAGGTACAGGTAATAGTTCAATTTCCTCTTGGATTGTTGATTCGGGCGCCTCTAATCATATGACTGCTACTGAGACAAGTCTTCATAATGTTTGTAAGTATAAGGGCACTCAAAATATTCAAATTGCTGATGGTAGTACTCTTCTCATCACTGCTGTCGGTAATTTGGGTCCTTTTCACAATGTCTGTCTCTCCTGAATTACCTACTAATTTGATCTTTGTTGGACAATTGGTTGATAATAAGTGTGATGTTCACTTTTCTTGTGGCGGTTGTCTTATGCAGGATTAGGTGTCAAGGACAGTGATTGCGAATGGGCCTAAAGTGGGACGTCTGTTTCCTTTGCAGTTTTCCTTTCCTAATGTTATTTCTCTTGCTTGTACGGCTACCGCTAATAATAATGAAATATGGCATAAGAAATTAGGTCATCCTAATCCTACTGTCTTAACTCGTCTTTTTAAAAATAGTTTATTGGGTAATAAAAATTTGTTTTCCTCTTCCAATTTCTCTTTCAATTGTGCTACTTGTCATCTTGGTAAAAGTAAAATTTTACCTTTTCCTACACATGGTAGTCGTGCAACTCCCTATTTTGAGCTTATACATACTGATGTTTGGGGTGTGAGTCTTGTTATTTCTCATAGTCAATATCGTTATTTCGTGACATTTATCAATGATTATAGTCGATTTACCTAGATATATTTTCTTCGCTCTAAAGCTGATGTGTTTTCTGTTTTTCAAAAATTTGTTGCACTTATTGAGACACAGTTCAGTACTTGCATCAAAATCTTACGCTCCGACTCAAGAGGGGAGTACATGTCTCAATCCTTTCAGCTTTATCTACAACAAAAGGGAATTATTTCCCAGCGTTCTTGCCCGTATACCCCTCAACAAAATGGAGTCGCTGAGCGTAAGAACCATCATCTCTTAGATGTTGCTCGTACTCTTTTAATTGATTCCTCCATGCCTTCTCGTTTTTGGGTAGAAACTGTATCTACTTCTGCGTATTTGATCAATCGTTTGCCTACTGTTACTCTAAAGTATGATTCTCCTTATTTTCGATTATTTGGCATACATCCTGAGTATCACTCTCTTCATACTTTTGGATGTGTTTGTTTTGTTCATCTCCCTGCCATTGATCGTCACAAACTTGGCGCTCAGTCTGTTACATGTGCATTTATGGGATATAGTTCTACTTAAAAAGGATTTGTTTGTTATGATGCTTATGCAAACAAAATCCGGATCTCTCGAAATGTGATTTTCTTTAAAAATCAATATTTCTTTTAAGTCTCAAATCCTTTCTGAACCTCCAATTGCTCCTCTTCCAGCTTTTGATGTTGTCTTCTTCTATTGAGAGGTTTAAAGCAGGACTAGTGTATCATCGACGTCATCCAACTTCTCCAACACTCCTTCCAGACACTGATCCACCACCTGATTCTGTGACTCCTCTACCCCGGCGTTCCATCCAGGATAGACATATACCTGATAGGTATGGATTTTCTCACACCTCGTTTGCTGCAACTCTCGATACTATTTCTATTCCTCACTCTTATGCTCAGGCAGCTTCTCAAGCTTGTTGGCAGGAGGCCATGAAAGAAGAGATTCAGGCTCTTCAAGACAATCATACCTGGGATATTGTGACTTGTCCATCTGATATGAAACCAATTGGCTGTAAATGGGTGTATTCAGTTAAGCTTCGATCTGATAGTTCACTCGATAGATATAAGGCTCGACTTGTGGCTCTTGGGAATCGTCAAGAGTATGGCATTAATTATGAAGAAACATTTGCCCATGTTGCCAAGATGACTACTGTTCGGACTATCTTGGCACTTGTTACCTCACAAGGGTGGCCTCTCAGGCAAAAGGATATAAAGAATGCTTTTTTACATGGAGATCTCAAGGAAAAAATTTATATGTCTCCACCTCCCGGCATGTTTACTATACCTTCCTTAAAGGTTTGTCGGCTAAGCCGGTCCTTATACAGATTGAAACAGGTTCCACGTGCATGGTTTGATAAATTTCGCTCTAATTTGCTTACCTTTCAATTTGCTCAGAGTCAGTTTGATTCCTCTCTTTTCCTTCGCAAGACTCCTACAGGAATTGTGTTGTTTTTAGTATATGTTGATAACATTGTGATTACTGACTCGAATATTGAATTGATTAAGCAATTACAACTGCATCTCAAGGGATCTTTTCATATGAAAGATCTTGGTCCTTTGTAGTATTTTCTTGATCTTGAGGTTCAAATCACTCCATCTAGTACATTATTACATCAACACAAATACACACAATAAGTGATCTCATTGGCTGGTCTCCAATCGGGTAACTCTGTTCTTACTCCTTTGGAGGTAAATCTCAAACTTTATAAAGAGGAATGCGAGCTTCTTTCAGATCCATCATTATATCGGCAACTAGTTGGAAGCTTAAACTACTTAACAATTACTCGACCTGACATTTCTTTTGCCGTGCAGCAAATCAGTCAATTTATGCAGACTCCTTGACGTCTTCATCTAGCTATTGTCCGCCGCATTATTCGATATCTCAAAGGCACTTCTACACGCGGATTGTTCTTTCCTAAAGAATCTTCCTTACAATTGGTGGGATATAGTGATGCTGATTAGGCAGGTTGTGCAGATACTCGTCATTCTATTACTAGTTGGTGCATGTTCTTAGGAAATGCACTCATTTCTTAGAAGAGTAAGCAACAAGACAGAGTTTCCAAATCTTCCACTGAGTCTGAATATCGTGCTATGTCTTCCTCTTGTTCAGAAATCACGTGGCTTTGTGGATTATTAGGCGAACTTGGTTTCTCTCAACTTCATTCCACTCCTCTTCATGCAGACAATACAAGTGCTATTCAGATCGCTGCTAATCCTGTTTTCCATGAACGTACGAAACATATTGAAGTTAACTGTCATTCCATACGAGAAGCCTTCGACAAACATGTCATTACTCTTCCTCACATTTCCACTGAGCATCAAACTGCAGACATATTCACTAAAGCGCTTTCTCGAAAACGGCATCAGTTCTTGGTTGACAAATTGATACTTATTGATCTACCAGCATCAATTTGAGGGGGGATGTTACGGAGATAATTTAGGAATAGCTAATAATTAAGTGTAAATTGAAATTGAGTGTAAATAATTGACTAAACTAAGTAAACAATTGTAGGCACCGAAAGTATTAGTTGTAGATGGCAGAAATACCAAAAGTATTAGTTGTAAGTGGCAGAAATATTTAACTATGAGATGTAGAGATTTTCTATATAATTGAAAGGAAATACAAGGAAAGATCATTCAGACCAAAATTGTCAGAATGCACATAGGAGTACTAAAACAATTTATTAATATTAGTACACTAAACTCTTGAAGCATGTTTTTTAACAAATAGATTCTAAGTATTGGGTCACAAGAAATGTTCAATACACATTCATAAAATATCAAGGTCCTATCTGAAATTCTAAAAACCAAAAAAATTACAAGCTCTGCCACCTTACGCTACTAGAATCAAGAAAATTTTTATTTAAGGTCTGGTTTGTTTTCATAAATAAAATGAGATAAAAGTTAAAAATAAAATAAAATATTGTTGTAATATGTTTTTTTAATATTAGTTTTGTTTAGAGATTTGAAATAGTTGAAGTATTTATTTACTTATAAAAAACCACTTCTGTTAGATGTAATCAGAATTACAATAATAGTAATGGCAATGGATTAATCAAGGGTTATGGCTAGATAGGCCTATTGACAAGACCACAAAAATCCATCACTACATTGTTAAACTTCTAGAGTCCCAAAGATGGCCAGCAGAATTAACATAGTTCCTCATTACAGACCAAAGTGTCCAATCAGTCTTAGGCCCCGTTTGAATAGTGAGATTAGATGAGATAGTTTTAGATAAAAGTTGAATAAAATATTATTATACTTGTATTTTTTAATATTATTATTGTTTTGAAATTTGAAAATATTGAATTATTTATTTACTTATAAGAAAAATTGAATTATTTCTTACATTTTGTATGGGAATTTGGAAAAGTTATAATGATGAGATAAGATGAGATGGTTTTTGTATCCAAACAGGCTTTATTTGATCTAATAGGAGAACCTGAATAAAAAATTATGAACTCTATTATTTTGAAAATCGAAGTTAATGACTAGCATGGAAAGGATCAACTGCTCATACCTCTCGGGTGTCTTCAAACATGGGATTGTCAAATCTAACAAAACGTAAGAGAAATCTAGATGAGTAATTACTTATCAAAAAAAAAAAATCTAGATGCGTAATTAAACAACTAACAAAAAACAAAGAGTCTTGTGACGTTTAAGAAATACAATGAGTTCACAAGATTGTTAAGAAATATAAAATTGTAAAAAATTACCTGAAGTTAGTTTGTCAACTACAGTGAGGGATACAAAACCCGGAGGTGTAAACTCAGGCTGACCAACATCTGTATCCAAATAAGCTACTTTTTTAAACCTGCAAACACAAACAAAATAAATTTAAAAGAAAAAACTACAGCGAAGAAGATAAATATATCTTCTTCTTTTTTATAAGTAAAATTCATTAAAACAGTGGCAAAAGCCAATTACAAAAAACACCATGGCCTTTCAAATAGGCACATTGGATGTAAGGAAATCATTAGGTCCATGCTATTAAGATCAACGGCAATGGACCAAGTACAAAGGGTTCTAAAAAATAAAGCTAACAGCTCCTCATTGGATCTCTCTGTCTTCGAATGTCCATCCGTATATGAATTGAAAGGTCGGAAAGATCAAATGGAAGAAAGCAGAGCTAACTAGGAAAACCATACCCCAAACTGGGTCCTTAGTACAGAAGAAAAAAAAAGTCTAAGCCAATGATGAATAATATAGACTCAGACCCCAAATTCAGTACTTCAGATATAGCAATCGCAGTAGATGCCAAAATCAATGCAAGCTCTACAGTCAAAAATTACACTTTTTATATTAAAATGAAGTTGAAGTATATTCATAGATCCACTTGACTTGCATAGGGTAGACGAAAAAGAACTAACTAGGAAAACCAACTCCCAAACCCCTCCCTTTGCACAGAGAAAATGGAACAACAAACATGAAATCTAAACAAATGATGAATAATATAGACCCGGTTCAGTACTTCATATATAGCAATCTGAATAGATTTCAAAATCGATGCAAGCTTTGCAGACAAAAATTGAACTTCTCTGTATAAAAATCAAGTTGAAGTATATTCAACTTATCAGCATAGATCCACTAACAAGGATCATTCAAACAAATGTGAGGAAATCTTACAACAAAAAATATTAGCCAAAACCAATTAGGCAAACTAGTAATGAATTTAGTTATCAGATTGTTAAGGCAAACCACTTATTTAAAAGCCCTATGAATTTTTATACTAATTTAATTAAATATTTATCCCTAGGATCATAATGGCCGCCCCTTCCGTAACTCAAACTCGTGACATGATCCCTGCTTTAATACCAATTGCAAAAGGACTAACCATTACCCAAAAGCCCTTAGACCATTGCATACTAAATTCGTGGAACCTTTTTTTTTTTTTTTTTGAAGAAGGAACCTTTAATTCTAAGTATCATAACAGACTTGTCACGTAGCAGATGCGGGGGATTTCAAAACACAAATCGAATTTAAATTACAGAAATCAACAAATTAAGATCAATTTATTTGAATCAGATATTAAATCAAACTATAAGCACAGGAATATCCAATCTCAGTTCGTCTTTACATCCATTGAGCAACTAACAATCCGGCCACGGGATTCTTAAGTGAAAACACAAGTACGATAGGAAAAATGTCTTATTACCAACAAATACGTTATAAGTTCACCCATACAGATTGAGAGAGAGAGAGAGAGAGAGAGAGCAACGACCTCTGGAGAAGGATGTTAAGTAGGTAGCGAGAGAAGGTGGTTTTGCCACAATTTTTGGCACCGCATATGAGAGCAATGGGAGGCGGCGAAGTGACCGCATCGTACGCGATGGAGTCTGCGGCGTGGGACCATTCCTCAGATATGTAAATTTTAGGCGATTGGTGTTCGGGTTCTAAAAGGGAAGCCATGGCTTGAATTCACGTTTCTGTTTCTGTTTCTGTTCCCGTTGGTCTGCTTTGGTAATCGGCTAGCCCTCTTAAATTTCTAATCTCTCGTCGTTGTGTCTTCTGCTCTGCCGTTGTGGTACAGGAGTCCAACGAAAAGTGAGCACTATTTTTGTGAACTGAGCATGTCTGGTTTGAGAGCTGCATTGAACATTAACAAGTATCCGGCCCAATTGTGATAAGGAAAATGCTTCGCGTCATCCCATGTTGGGCAACACCCGGCTGAACACCTTATGTGAAATGACAAAATTCTCCCTAGGACAGGCTCGAGACATTTCATTCCTACATTCGAAAATGAGCTCCCTCCATCGCGAATCTCAGTCTCGAATCTCACTCACGAAGCCTCTCATCGCCGAAGCCAAACCCACCCCCCAAAGTCGCTGAAAAGTTCTCCCCCCACCCCCGCATTGCCCATCGCCGAAGCCAAACCCACCCCCCGAAGTCGCCCACCATCTCCCCCCGTCCATCGCCTCCTCACTCCAACCCCCATCCCCCAAGTCGCATCCCTCCATCTCGTACACCCCCACCCCAAGTCGCATCCCTCTCTCTTGGCCTCGACATCTTTGTAAGTTCTCTCCCTCTCTTTTTCCTCTGCTTTTCCATTACTCTCATAATTATTTCCTTAGATTTGGCTAGATGTTGGGGTTAGTCTTGTAACCCTAGCTTTCTGCACTTTACTTGGGTGCATTGATCTTGTTTGAACAGATTAATTAGTGGTTAGGATCACTTAATTATTTGAATTTTTTGTAGGTTCAGTTTGTTTTAGCTTATTGTGGTAGAGCTTGTGCTATTTATATATATATTTACTTATATATTTCTCATTCACTCATTTGTTTCATCGGTCTGATTTGCTTGTTTTTTTGATGGGATTATAGTGTTTGTTGTACTAATTATAGTGTTTCTTCATTGTGATGTCTTATAGTTTATTGCGCCTTTTATTTCTATCTATTTTTTTTTTAATCTAAGTTTTAATGGCTCGGGCTTCCTTACTATAGTTTTACTTGTCTTCCCACAATCTTCACTCGTGTTTAAACTTGTCGTTATGGTTTTACATATAAATGAGCCAGACACGAGTTTGAACTTGTCTTTATAGTTTTACATATAAATGAGCTTGTCTTTGTGTGTGAACTTGTCTTTGATTTTTCAAACACTTTTGAATGGCATAATCTCGTTCATCATCTGTAGTTAATGATTCTGACATAGAAGCACCAATTTGTTGGTGTGGTTTGAAATCACCACTAAAGACATCCCACACGAGTAAAAATTCAGGAAAGAGATTTTTTGCTTGCCCAAATTATAATATGGCATAGTTGTTGTATATTTATCATATTTGTATATTAATTTGCCGTTTGTAGCGTGTATTTAGTCCATGTTACTTGGGAGTTCGTACTTTGTGTAGGGAGATACGGGATGTAAATTCTTCGTATGGGCGGACATATTTCAGTGGCTCGAAGAGAACATTCGTGTAACAGAGAATAGAGCGTGGAAGTGGGATGAAGTACTCATGCACGAGTATGCCGTTCGAAAAAGGGAAGATAAAGTGATCACATAAAAGAAAAATCTGAGGTGTCAAAAGTGAAAGTTATTGTGTTTATATTGGGTGCTAACATTTGTAATAGTGTTTGCTTTGTTCGGATAAATTCCATATGTAAAACATGTTGCACGGATTAGGGGGTTTTTTGAATGAAAATAGCTTGTGAACATGGGTTGATGAAAGCCATGTATTTGTATTTTGAAGCAAGTTTTGTAATGTAAATGTATACTTTGTTAACTGTTTACATCTTATGTAGTTATGGATTATAATTCAAGCAACCCAATCCTAGTTAGATTTCTTAAATTTTAGAAATGTATTTTTAAGATATCTATGCTTTGTTTTTATTTTATTTTATTTTTCTGAAAGTTGCTTTGCATTTTGAAGCAAGTTTTATGTAGTTATGAAAATGTATACTGCATGTTGATAGCTGTGAGTCTTTTTGATTGAGAGAATTAGGTAGTGAAAATGAGTCTTGATTTTTGTCTTTGAAAAGAAAGGACGGGAATAGCATTAATGCATCAATTATTTATCATGATCATTTTCTTTTATTTTATTTTTCTTTGAGAACTTTTTGCCTAACGTATTTAAACAAGAGAAGTGCTATTTTTATGTGTTAATCGAATGTACAACTTCTTTGTATAAACGGAAGATTGTTACATACAGCCATTCATTAAATGGAAGGTCTTTACAAAAACTTTTTTACGCTCCTTTGGGTTGCCACCGAAACCATACATTAACCAATAATCTACCAAGATCCTTACAGGCAATTGAACCTAACAATGTGCAAATTCATGCAAATTCATGCTACAAACATCCATTCTTTCAGCAAAGTCCCAAGTGTAAACACTAATCTCCTCTGCCATGGGGCACACATGGATCCTTCACTTGATACTCTGGAGTCCCTGTAAAATTTCAAAAAAAAAAAAACTTTTAACACAAAATTTACAAGCAGCAAACACGACTATCAGAAGCAATTTGCTCAAAAAAGCAGTGCACTGCATCTGTAATTGAGGGGTCGCTATTTTGTCTCCAGAATTTCAATCTAATGCATCATTGTGCTTAAGCAGGGAGAAGATGTAAGAAAATAATCGAAATATCAAGCACTATTGGACTGAGGAGATGTAAGAAAATGTATTTTCTAGCAGCCATGTATTTTCTAGCAAGTAATAATGGACTGAGGAGATGTAAGAAAATGTTTGCTTGAGAACTCTTTTTCAGTTCATATTCAATGTAGAAGACCTAGGAGGATCAAATCAGAAGTCGCACTTAGAACAAAAGCAATTTCTAATGTCACTAAGAAGGTCGAAACCAATACCTTGAAAGACGCATTTTCTGTTCTGAAGCTGATGCCTGGGACTTATTTGAGCCAATCATAACCCTCTGATCATATCACAAAAAGTAAACCTTGGAAGCAAAAAAGAAGGAATGGAAATAATCAGACCCTAAAAATAATGCACACGATAAATTAATGCTTTCAGACTGAGTGCAAATCAAGAAAAAAGAAATGGTGGGTACCCCAAATTCCATTCTGCACAAACATAAGGTCCAACGCGGAAATAAAATGATATCTGCCTTTGCAGTTATACTGAAACCCACTCAAAAAACAGCAAACAAAGCACAATTACAGATAAAATGATAAAGAAAACCGAACTTCTTAGGAATTCTCTTATTACAAATGAATCTGAAATTGGTTATTTGAAAGATAGGTACCTTATGCATATCCCTTGCTTTTCACCAAACCCTCTTCAAGCGGCACAAAAAGTAAACGTTATGTATATCCACAAAATACACCAAACCCTCTCCAAAAAAATATACTTTATCAAAAACTTGATTTAATGCATATCCACAAACTAGATCAAGTGCAAATGTCTGGCGGTTCAAAAAACCTAACTTCTATCACCATTGTGTTACAAGTGCAAATGAAGATGGTCATCCATATGGAAAAAAGTAACCATAATTAGCCAGTGATATGTTTTGTTTTTTCAATAAATGTACATCATCATTTCATACCATTTAACTTATGTTTGTTTTACTATATATGCAGTACCTTTGTTCATTAATCGAAACAAATTGCAACAAGACATGTTTAACCTCATTTCTTGGTGGCATCGATTGTGCAGGTATGCTATTTTGTGTTCCAGCACCAAGTCTGTCATCAACTTGGCGGGGTTGACATCCCGAGTTGTCAACCAATTGTGTCTCATCCACTAAAAGTTGCCTGCAAGTCTAAACTCCAAAAAAAAAAAAACATATATTAGAACATTGATAATAATTATTAATAGTGCAAATTTCAACACCTATTACCTTTTTCTTTTTCTTTGTTGCCAACTTCTCCAAGGATTGAACCTTCCTCTTACTTGGGGGTCTCTCTTTCCGTCGGCCAACGTTAGGGCTTAATATCTTTTTACCCTTATCCAAGACTTCGTTTGGGTTGCCCTTCGTTGATTCCAATGTCAACTCACATGTTAAACCTCCACAACTTTTATCAAACTCATCAACATGGCACATGAATGCATGGACTTGCTCATCATTTGAGGATATTTAGCTGCTACTTTCGCACATCTCTTAATCATCATCTCATAATTTCGTGCATCTGGTCTGTCCCGCATGTCATCATAGCTACTTCTGATTAGCGTGTAATGCCTCTTCAAGTCCTTTCTCCACCGATCCAAAAAATATACAGTTGGTAGCACATTAATCTTCTTCAACTGACAAACTTTAAGTGCATGCCTATACAGGATCCCCCGCATCTCAAACAATGCACACGTGCATTTTACCTCACACTCATCTTCGTTGTAATAAACTGAGTACCTGACTGTTTTGGTGTACCCATCAATAGCTATATCATCGAAGACATCGAATGTTAAAATGCACCCTTGTGTGCTTACCAACCAACAATTGCAACACATTATGTCCATCAACTCTGTTTGAATCTCCTTAAATTTTTTGTGTATATAATTTCTGAAACTGCTTCTTAATATTAAGAGGGGACACAGGGGATAGTTTGGTTGGAATAACTAAAATCTGCCATTGTCTCTAGCTCCACATTTTCTCTAAGAGCATTATCAAATTGGTCGACAAATTCCTTCAATGTCGTACCAGAATGGACATACCCATCAAAAAAAGCATTCATGCTTTCAAACCTTTGTGTCGTGCACTTATCAGCCCAAAATACACTCTTTAGGTAAACTGAAACCCAAAAGGACCTCTCTTCATATAAGGACAGAAGCCAGTTATTGTCGACCAACTCATACTTTGAAAGCAATTGCACCTAACTCTCCTCAAATTCTATGGTGTTCTGTGAATCGTATAATGCAGCCTGAATGTCAGTCTTCAACCCAGTGTTGAATTTCACGTGAGATCCTAACTTCTCAGGAAGTTTGCGCATTATATGCCACAAACAGTATCTATGACGCGTCTCCGGAAATACAATGGCAATAGCATTCTTCATTGCCCGATCTTGATCCGTTATAATGATTTTAGGCGCCCTACCATTCATACAAGCTAACAACATTCGAAACAACCATTCAAAACTTTCTGTGTCCTCACTTGACAACAACCCCGCCTCAAACAGTATCGACTGGCCATGATGGTTAACACCAACACGTGGAGCGAAAAGCATGTGGTACTTATTTGTTAGGTACGTTGTATCGAAGGACACAACGTCTCCAAAATACTCATAAGCAGCTCAACTCCGAGCATCAGCCCAAAACACACTTCGTAACCTTCCATCATTGTCCACATCCATGTTAGAAATGAAACTCTCATTCTGATCTCTCATTCTTTGGAAGTATTCATTAAGCATCGCCACCTCCTTTACCCAATCTTAAATATCTGGCTTTGGCTATGAAATTTCGACAATATTTCTCTTGAAAAGATAGATTCTTATAACCCTTCGCTTCAATGACAAGCGAATTATAATTCTTGTGCAATTGTACACAGGCTCGATCATTCAAGTCGAGGACCTTTTGGCTATATTCATCTAGATACCTATGGGATCACAATAATCTTGTCTTCTTGGGGCTCATAGTAACGTGGTTGTGAGAATTTTCAACAGTCTTGAGAACCCATTTGTCATTCTTGTTTAGCGTTGCATTTATCTTCGCCTTACAATTCATTTTAGTTGTTGCTTGTGACCTCGACATATTACTGTTTGGCTTAGGATAGTACTTTCCGCCATGGGCACAACCGATCGTCACATACACAGGCCTCTCATCATCATCTCTCTTAGTCCTCTGTGTTCTTACACCAAACCCCACTTGTTTGGCATATCGTTTGTAGTAGTCTAAAAGATCTTTCTGGCTGTCAAATTTCATACCAGATCTCAATGGTTCAACTTGTACCTCATTATCCAGGATGACAGTGGCACCCGCTAAATCCTCATCTAGGTCGATGAATGTTTCTATAAATGAGAAAAAATAATGGATTAGCCTTGAGTCAATATAAACATCAATAAAGTCATAGTAGATAATAGTATCGATACCATCAGCATTATGAAAGGTTCCAATATTGTCTTCAAATTCTGAGCTGGTTGGTATAGTTTATGCGGGGGGAGTTTCTTGCCTCAAGTCCTCCGGATGACTCGACAAAGGACATTGCATAGGGGGCATCTGAAATAAATCTTCAACTCTAAAAGAGTCATCCAGATTACACAGCAGAGGGTAGGACAGAAACGGATGCTACCATTCATAAAGTTAGTTAGATGCATGAGCACGTCAAACACACTTTATAAAAAAAATAAAACATAAACTTGCCTACTAACATGGAAGACATTTGGATTTTCAATTGTATTTGAAGGCATCATTAATGGTTGTGAAGTCGATGTTGAAGGCATGGGTGCTAGTCTATCTCCCTCTTCCCCCATCACACTAAAACATCGAAAATGTCTGACTATTGATTTTGGAAAAGCATTTTAAAACAAGGAGACCTTCTTAAGAGTAGTACTTGTCACTAGATTAATAATGGCACCAACAATAGAGTGTGGAGAGACCTTTGGATCCCAACTCAAAGTACTTTTCTCCCCATCCCTCAGATTGAATCCATCCACAAGGACCTTGGTCTATTGATTTATGAATAGACTCTAAAGGAATCCAGAAGATGAAATGTCCTACTACTCCAAACCTTTTTGCATCCGAACATGGTAAATGAAATATTAAAAATTCTCTTGGCCCAAAAGATATTCCATTCAAGGGATGGTAAGGTGATTTGGACTCAACATACTTCAGGGATTTTTTAGTAAAGTTTGCTCATACAACTCTAAACTTGCTCTCAAATCAACAACAATCCACAATTAGTCCAGTTACTTGGAAAAAGATCTAGAGACTCAAAGTTCAAAATAGACTAAAGATGTTACCTGAAAAATCATGAACAATATCTTTCCTATAAAGTCCTTACTAAAAGTTTGTCTTCCTTTGAGTGAAGATAAGCTAAATTGCCCAATATATGAATCTATAAAAGAAACATTTATTCATTCGTTCCTAAGCTGTACGTTCTCAAGAGTGTTGTGGAGATAATCTCCCTAGCCTATAGATGTATGCTTTGCTCTTAGTGAATTGGATAAAATGCTTTATCAATCTCTCAAATTACTTTAGCATTCCCACATTAGAAGCGCAACAATTCCAAATCTTTGTCATTATTTTAATGGACAATATCTGGTTCTTAAGAAATAAAATTGTACATGAAACCTTTAACCCCACATTGGAAAAGTTTGACTTGGGACTTTAAAGAATTTCAAAGAATATCGTAATGATTGGTGAAATAAACAGCTAAACAATCCTATGAATTGGAAGGCTATACCAAAAGGCCATTATTTCCTAACATTTGATGTAGCAACGAGGAACACAAAAAGCACTACAATAGCAGCTTGCAAGACAGTAGATGAGTCTGTGTTCTTTGTAAAAACCAGTTTTTATCAAATCTCAAAGTGCCAATTAAGAAGAAGCACTACACTATACGTAGGCATTGAAGAAGCTAAAGCCCAACTGATTAAGGAAATAACAATTGACGGAGATTCTCATGTGGTATGAATGCAATTGAAGAACTCGAGAAATCTATTGATTAGATAATTGAGCCTATAGTTAGGGACACAAAATACTTATATAATCTTTTGCTACTTGAGCATTCAAAAAATACATCGAGAACACAATCAATGTATGTATAATATTGAGCAAAAGGTTGCTTCAAATTATATCTATGAAAGCATACCCTTTATCAGTATTCTTCTATCTCTTTTAAATTTTTACATTGAAAAAAATTCACCTATGGTAGTTAAAAGACTACATTTTCAGCTCTAATGTAATATTTTGACAAAAAAAAATGATGTGTATTAATTGTGAGCCATGTGTATTGGGTTGGTTTGATTTGAACAATGAGATAAAATGAAATGATTTTATATGAAAGTTAAAAGTTGAATAAAATATTGTTAGAATATTATTTTTTAATATCTATTTTTATATATAAAAGCGAAATCATGAGATTCGATTTGATAGCCAAACCGTATTATTCAGTTCTAATTTCACATGTAAAACATTGCCGCTTCAATAAATAATTACTCTTGCATTTATTGGTGGATTAGTCAATCTCAAACATTAATTGTGGTGAAAAGATACAAACGAAATAACTACCAAGCACAATGAATCCTTTCATTCCATAACACATTGTAGTCAAACACCATATCGAACTATGCGACAAATGGCGAGACTGAGGCCTCCAAGCATGGGTCTTGGATGAGTATTACACTCGAGAAATGAGGTCAAATCTTGAGATTGGGTCGTGAGTAGTCCACCGTGAGCCTCCGTGATCGGTTTGGAGGGATGAAGTAGAAGATGATAGCCCCTGTACACATGGTAGTTTTTTTTCCCTCCCTTTTTCTATATTCTCAGAAAGAACGAAAATAAACTTTTGCTTTACTAAAAAGAATTTCTATAGTTTTTCAGAGAAAACATGATTTGGTAGTGGTATATATATTTTTGGAGCAACCGATGATGGCCCAATGGGGTAGGAGAAGTCAGGAGTTCTAGAGTGAGTGAGTGGAAATAACCAGTTGATGAAGATTTCAGAAAGGAAGTTTTAATGCCAAGACGTGATAGTGTGATTGGGTTGAGAAAGTTTTGGGAGTGGGAGATCCTAATAGGGGAATAAGAGAAACTGAAAGGGACTTGGTCATAGACTCATGCCTGGAATGACGTTGTGCTGGCTAGGTTCTTCATGGGACTACTATATTTCTTTTCAAGCAAGTAAGAGAGTCTCGTAAAATGAGTTTTTTTTAATAATTTTTTTATTTATTTTCAATATTTTGTATAATTCTCTCGGGAGAAGAAAATGGCTACTTGGATGGACTGATTATAGCCAGTAGTTAAACCCGGTTCAAGGTGCATATGTTCACCGCTTATATACTCAAGCAATGCAAATGATTGTCTAGGGTACGTGTATAGAGTACATTTTTTTCTTAGAGAAAGCGTGCATGGAGTACTGGGTTGATCACTTTCTAAAAAATTGTTGCCAATAATATTCTTATTTTTCCTCCTTTGATTAATTTTCACGAGCTTTCTATAGCGTAGTTAGAGGCTAGAGGAATTTCTGTAGTTATTGGAGTAGTAATCATTTTGGGCAGAAAGGATTTTGGTCACCAAGTCAATTTGTGATGACAAGAATTATTGAATCCTTCATTGGATTGTCAAGTTCAATAATGGTTCAACTACTCTTGCAACCTTTTAGAGCTTTGACCATGGCGAGAAAGAAAAATAATTTGGCGAGACAGAAATCGTTTGGCTTGAATTTTTATTCTGATGGGTATTATTAACATTTTAGGCCCTTAAGGCTTATTAATATTTATTCTAATCTTTTTATCATATCTACTGGGTTCAGGAGTTTTTTTTTTTGAGAAATAATTTCATTCATTGAAATTCAAAGAGGTTCAAGTCTACAATGTGACCAAAGGTCAACTAATTATATCCTGACGAACAACTTCTAAAATTTTCAAATAGAGAAAACTAGTCTCTCAAATAGAAAGAACTATATCTTCCTCCAAAATAAGACATTTACTAAATTTCTGCAACAAGAAGAAAATTAAACTCCTAACGGACATAAAGTCTGAAAGATTATTTTTCAATTTTAAAATTTTCTCTATAGAGACTATTTCTCAGGAGTTTAGTTCCTATAAATCCACCCAATGATATAGATAATCTAGCTTCATGCCATTAGACAAAACCATTTTCTTGGATCTTAGTATTTTTTTTTTTCATGTGACAATAAGTATAATATAAAAATATGTTGTACAACAAATATTATAGGAAAATATCTAGGCTATAGCCTACAAGAAATGCTCTTTTATGATATGCATGTATTGGATTCGTCGAGGTAAGTGGCAAACCCCTACCCCCTACACCACCTTTGCATTTTCTCTTTGATTTTTTTTTTCATTTATTTATTTATTTGGGATATATCTTGCCCTATATATATGAAGAAAATAAACCTATGTTTTCTCTAACTTTATAATTTTATCTAAATTTGATGATACTGAAAAAAAATAATTTCCTTTACTTTTAGGGTGCGTTTGGATGTCGGACTGAAATGGGTTGAGATGGGCTGAAATGAGTTTAGTTTAGTTTATTATTATTATTATTATTATTTTGGGATTTAAAAAACGTGTATTGGAATTTGAAAAAGATGTATAGGAATTTATGTTTTGTATGAGAAATTATAAAAGTGTAATGATGAAATAAAGATGAGTTGAAATGAGTTGAGATGGGGTTGAAAATCATCTTAGTGATCATCTCCAACCAGATGGATGAAGAAGAATGTAAGCAAAATTCACTAATGTTTACTGGATCAAATTCCATATGGTCAACAACACTAGGTGATAGATCATATAGTTTCTGTGATACTCTCATTTTATATTTTGTTAGCATGCACAATAAATTTAGAATGACATTTATTGATTAGGTGTTAGAACCATTTTTTTTTTTCTTGATATTTTTGTGGTTTATAGGTTTGCGAAAAGAAAATTAGATGAGTTTGTTTTCTTCGAAAATCGGTTGCAGGTTTTGTATGCTCTATGGTATGTGAATCTTTCTGACACGAAGGATGTGTTCATGTCATATTAGAAACATAATTATTTATATATATCTGATATATACCTATTTAAAGTTGAAATAGTGAATTATTTAGATTATGTATAATGAACTATTTAAATTTATAAAATTTAATATAAATAACAATTTACATATTGCGTGAATTATAAACTCGTTATTATTATTTTGAGAGTAAAAAATGTTATTTTTTTATTATATTATTTTATTTAAAAATTTGTAAAAGTTATAATGATAAGATAAAAAGAGATAAAAAGAATTGAGATAATTTTGATATCCAAATAAACCTTGAAAGGAATGTTATTGACTAAAGGGAAAAGGGTATGGACAAACACAGATCTAATTACGGATAAAAATTAAGATTGGTTTGATTATACAAAATCAAATAATTTCATTTCATATCATATAATTATTATAATTATTTTTAATTTTTATATAAAATATAAACAATAATAACTTTTAATTTTTAAAATAAAAAATAATATTATAATAATATTATATTTAATTTTTAATAAAATATCTTATTTTATCTTATTTACTGTTAACTGAAGTGCTAACTAAACAAAACCTCAATGTCTTCCAAAACGCCTACCGATCTTCATGGTCGTCATCCAACGCCATTTCTCTCTCCTCCGGGGCGCCAAAAAACTCCTCTTTATCCAGAAATTGAAAAAAAAAAATAAAAATAAAAACAAGAAAAAAATAATATTAGGCAGAGAGATCGTTATAAGTTATACCATTACGCTGACGTAAATCGAAGAAGAGTAAGCTTTTACTTACTACTCTCAGAATTCTGGTTCGTGAGCCATGGAGCTCCAAAACACGGTGAAAGAAGCCCTAAACGCTCTCTACCATCACCCCGACGATACGGTTCGTCTGCAAGCAGATCGCTGGCTTCAAGATTTTCAGCGCACCCTCGACGCCTGGCAGGTACTTCGCTATCCACTTTTTGCTTCTTGGAGTGGAGGGGTTTCGCTTGGTATTGGAAGCTTGGGGAGTCGATTTGTGTCAAAAATAGTACTTTCCTTTTTTATTTTTATGTTTGATTTATTTGTGATAGATTTAGGAGGTTTTTATGATATGTTTGGTTCTGTTTTCCTGATTTACTGATGGAGCTGGATTTGAGAAGTTCACAAGTTGATGTTTGGATTGCTTTTGAAAAACTGGTGCACGTGCGTTTTTTGAATGTCTTTCATTTAGGGCTCGGTTTTGAAATCTGAGTAGCAGTCCACTGTTTTTTTTTTGGGTCATGAAAGCCACGTATGGTCTGTTCGGTCGCTTAGAAAATGTGAAGAAACGAAAGTAAATTGAGAAGTTTGAATAATATAAGTATCTGGCAACTACGAAGGCCTGGACTCGAATTCAGTCGTACTATGCTTGGCTGCTGAGAAAAAAATGGAAAGATAATGTACTAAAGTTTTTGAATTCTCATTTATATTATACTTCTAACTATAGGATATCTTTAGCGATTTCTTCTGATCCTTCAGTCGTACCATGCTTGGCTGCTGAGAGAAAAAGGGGAAGAAAATGTACCAAAGTTTTTGATTTCTCATTTTATACTTCTATTTCTCACTAAAGTCCTTCAACGATTTCCCTCTTCTGAGCCTAGAACAGTGTGATTTCCATCTCAGTAATTTGTGTGCTAACTTAAGAGTCTTTTGTTCTAATTCATTTACTCTATGTTTTAAGATGTATTAATCAACATTGATGTTCAGTCACATGAATTACATTCTTGTACACTGGGTGTTGGTTTTTTGGGGAAGAGCATTTTTAGTTTTTTAGTAAACTATAAAACTTTTTTTTGATAAGTAATAGATGAATTTTATTAATAAAAAATGGGCAAAATGCCAATTACAACAATCATGCCCTATCTAGGTAGGGGCATTAGAAACAAGGAAATCATGTAGGTCCATATAATGAAAATCCACCCATGTACATAGAGTTCTAAATAATAAAACTTTAAGCTCTTCTATTGATTTCTTTTTGTCCTCGAACATCCGTTCATTGCGTTCCTGTCATAGGCACCACATGGTGCATAGAGATACCATCTTCCACACTGCTTGGATCGGCTGCGGGCCTTGAATAGTAGTCTAACTCTCTATTGTCTCCACCATGGACTGACGTAATCCATGCTAGACCCACTCTACTAAACACCTCGTTCCCCACAACTCTTTGCTGTCTCATAATGGAGAATGAGATGATCCACCGACTCACCCCCTTTTCTGCACATACAATACCAATTTGCAAGGATTACCTACCTTTTACTTAGGTTGTCAGTAATGAGAATATTTCCCAAAGCAGTTGTCCACACGAAAAATGAAACTTTTGGGGGTGCCTTGTGATTCCAAAGCTTCTTCCAAGGAAACTTGGTAGCAGGCTCTAAAGTGAGCACATTATAAAAAGAGCAAACAGAGAATGCACCTTTCTCATCAGGTATCCACCACATGGTGTCCTCATGCTGCATATTCGGGCGTATGGACTATGGAGTACATAAGATTGAAGAACTCTGTGAAACTGCTTAGCTCCCAATCTTGTGCCGCCCTAACGAATTTAATGTTCCAATGATTGTGCTTTCCTGAGATCTCCATAACTTCCGCCATTAAGGCTTCTTTTGCACTTGCAATCTGATAAAGTGTTGGGAATACATCTTGTAGAGCTCTATTACCGCATTGAGCATCTCTCCAGAACTGAATCCTGTTTCCTGCACCCAACTGGATCCGAGAGTTTCGATTGAAGGCCCCCATCCTCTTCTTATATGTTTCCACAAGCCCACACGAATTGCTCCTCGAACTTCTCTAGAGCTCCAACCCCTTTGTGTAGCACTGTATTTGAAATCAATAATCAACTTTCATAGAGCTGATGATTCCTTGTTATACCTTCACAACCATTTACCAAGTAGTTCCTGATTAAACATTCTCAAGTTTCTAATACCCAACCTATTATTCGAGATTGTGTGACATACCGTCTCCCACTTGACTAAATGGTGTTTTGAACTCCTCCCCCAGCCCTTCCTACAAGAAATCACGTTGAAGTTTCTCAATATGAGTTGCCACACTAGCCAGGTTGGAGAAAAGGGATAGAAAGTAGGTAGGTAAATTAAAGAGGTGCTTTCGATTAAAGTAATCATTCCCCTTTTCGACAAGTACATCCTCTTCCATCATACTAGTTTTCTTTCAACCTTTTCGATCACCGTATCCCACACGAAGGTCGCCCTTAATGCACTTCCCATCGGAAGTCCTAGATAGGTCATAGGTAAGGAAGAAATCTTACTACCCAGAGTATTCGCAAGCTGGCGCATGTTTGGAATTCTCCCGATCGGCACCATCTTTGATTTTTCAAAATTCACCTTCAAATAGGAAGCGGCTTCGAAGCAGAAAAGCATCGCCTTCAGAGCACGCACCTAATTGATGTCGGCTTCACACAGTAGCAGTGTATCATCTGCAAACAATAAGTGAGAAATTTTAATAGTGCCCTAGTTCGAGGATCCAATTAAAAAACTGCTAACAAAATCATTATCCACCAAAGCCGTGATCATCGTGCTAAAGGCCTCTGTAACAATTATGAACAACAAAGGTAATAATGGATCTCGTTGTCTCAAATCGCGTGAACTGTGAAAGAAATCCTCTGGACAGCCATTAATCAAAACTGAGAATCTTGACATAGAAATGCACCAGTGGATCCACCCACTCCACCTTTCCCAAAACTTGCATCTCTGAAGTAAATAGAGAAGAAAGTCTCGATTAACATGATCGTATACCTTCTCCATATCAAGCTTGCATATGATCCTGGAGGTACCGGCCTTTAAATGACTATCAAGACATTCATTGGCAATAAGGACAGCATCTAGAATCTGCCTTCTTTTAACAAAAACATTTTGAGGTTTGGTAAAAATCTTCCCTATCACCTTGCTGAGACAGTTTGCAATAATAAGTAGTCTGATAAGTTATATAAAACTTATTGTTCCTTTAAGAAGACTACTTCTTGTCGAAGGCTTTTGCACCCCCAGAACACCTGGTGCCAACAGAAAAAACTTAAAGAAAACTATATAACTTATCAAAGAAATATGTTCCGTTCTATTCATTTGGTATTAATTTTGAATAGATTTGTTTGTTTTATGTGTTTTGGTGTATGATTGTTAAGCTTTAACTATTTCAGCTTGCGCTTGAGATTGAGGGCTCAGGCTCACCAAGTATGCTAGGCTAGGGTTATGCTTAACTCATTTTTGGGAACTACTTAGGCTGCGTTTGGATGTTGAGATGAGATGAGAAATCTGTGAATAATAGTGAAATAGTATGAGTTAAGATTTTCTACTAGGTTTTGGGAAAAAATTGAGAAAAAGTTGAATAAAAATATTATAAAGTTAAAATATTGTTAGAATGTACTTTTATAATACTATTTTTATTTCAATATTTGAAAAAGTTAAATTATTTTTTGTGTTTTGTTTGGAAGTTTGGAAAAATTGTAATAATTATTAGGTAATTATTAGATGAAAAATTCCAACAATATTAGAAGTGACTGTGGAACTCCTCTTGTTTTACTAGATATGAGGTGGGTGATAGGTGACCAACACCTAGAAGACTAACTTCCTTTTTTTTTTTTTTTCCGATTATCCCAATGCAAGGAGGCTGAATTGCACAGCATTTGCTGATTTCTGACAGTATGCCCCAATAGGATCCAATTTTTATTATATTAGCCAACATTGGGAGATATATATATATATTTTGATAAGTAAAAATTTATTAATCAAAAACGGCAAAAGCCAATTACAAAGGAATAAAAAACAAAAACAAAAACAACAAAAAGCCCTCAAGATGGCGCATTAGATACAAGGAAGTTATGCAGATCCATGCCATGAAAGTTCAAGGCAATGGTCCATGTACATAGAGTTCTAAAAAAGAAAATTAACAGTTCCTCTTGGGATCTCTTCTTGTCGTCAAATGTCCGCTCATTGCGTTCCATCCAGAGGCACCAGAGAGTGCAAATGGGAATCATCTTCCACACCACTTTAATCTCGCCTTGCATGGGAGGCCAACTTGCAGCAGCTGACCCCACCGACTCAGGCATGACCCAAGCTTTCCCCACTATATATATAAACACGCTTTGTTTTTTCTACATGCTGTTTGGTTGGCAGCCTTAGGAAAGATCTTAATGATAGATAATTCGAGAAAGAGGCATGTTATAATAATGGATTGGTGTTGTTCTATGTGCCAATAGAGTGGGGAAAGCTTTAATCAACTTATGCTAGATTGTGAGTTGCTTAAGGGTTTATCAATGGGGCAATAATATTCATGACTTATGGGGTTTGAGTTGGTTATGCCTTAATGAGTGGTGGAGTTGTTGGCATGTACGCAAAATCTTTACGGAGGTCATAAAACTCTATGATTTTTAGAGGATGGTTACCCTATGCTTAAAGTGATGTATTCAACAAGAATGCAATGCTCGAGCTTTTGAAAACTGAGAGTGGACAGTGATAGAAGTAAAAAACTATCATATTTTACACCCTCGATGTTCGGATGGATGCTCACAATAACTTCCAATTCTCTAGTTTTTTGGACTAAAAATACTTTTCATTTTCTTCTAGCTAGTTGGGTGCTACTTTTTGTATATTTGGGTTGCGCCATTCTGCTCGTTTAATAAATTTGCATTAGTCATATTTATATGCATAATAAAACTTTGGTTGAACTTTTAGAAACCTTTGGTTTCCGTCCTCTTTCGTAACTTGTATTGGCAGTTTCATGTTATCTGATTGGTACTAGTCTTCATGTTCAAAGTTCTGGCTGTATATTTCTTTAATTGTGCTTTGTGTGGTAATTCCATTTGTATTGGACGCTTTTACATGTTGTTCTATTTTTATTAGCATTTGTTATATTGTTCTTTCTTGTTACTTATCATTAAAAAAAAAAAAAATTCGTTCTTTCTTGTTTAGTGACTTCTCAAGAAAAGGCCTTATGGCCATAATGTGTTCTGTTTAGTTAACATTTTTTCTCTTTTTAGGTTGCTGATAATTTGCTTCATGATGCCACTAGCAATCTTGAAACTTTAATGTTCTGTTCTCAAACCCTTAGGAGCAAGGTAAGCTTACACATTTAATACTACAGATATATGAAATATGAAGCAATGAAAACCTTGTTTAGATACGATGGTTGCCGGGGAATGGACTTCTTATTGTGTTGTCATGCCCTTTGTGTCTGATCCAGGTACAACGAGATTTTGAAGAACTTCCTTCTGAAGCTTTTCGTCCCTTAAGGGATTCGTTAAATGTGAGTAAATATTTCTTCTGTATCTTTTGAAGGTTTTCGCCCTTTGTAGGATATAGTCTATGAAGAAATGATTTTATTTTTTATCTGGATTTAAACAATCATTAATTCCTTACAAAGCTGACTTCTCTCTTCCTCTCTCTCAACTATCTCAACTGTGTACACCGACTTCTCTATTGTATTATAGAGAAGTGTAGGAAGCTCATTAAGGTTCTTTACCTTAGTTGAGAGGTGGTGGTCCGATTGGCTAAGGTGGTTGAGGAATGTGTGAGTCTTAAGGGAAATAGAGCTTTTTATTAGACCAGAAGGGAGGGAAATAGAATTTTTTTAATCCAACTATCTCAAAACTCCTTTGGAAGGTTTGTTAAATTGATTGAGTTGGGAACGAGCATGGGGAAATGAATCATTGTAATTCCTGAAGGGAGAGATGGTTGTGGTTGGGTTGGATTTATGAAGAAGACAATGTGAGCTTGTATGTGCAAGTTCCTCTGTTTCAGCTTCAGAAAACAGAGGTCTTTTTGGAGCTGCTAGAGAGAAGAACACCCAAGAAGCCTCTTCTTGGCAGTTTCTTGAAATTGCTGAAGTAGGTCTTGTTTCTAGCATCAAAAGTAGGAGTGATCTGGCAATGTCAACAGAAAGGACCATGATGCATGGCCTTGAAGGAGATGAACAACCGAATTTCTTCTGAAGATGAGGTTGACGGTTTGGTATTCGAAATGTGGAAGAAAGTGGGGGAAGTTTAGGGGTCATTCTGGCACATGCAAGCTGAACTTCTTGGTTGGAAATACAATCTTGGCTTTTTGTTGCATTCAATAGATGAGGGACTGGCCTTTTAATGGGCTTGGGTTGTTTCCAGTGAGAGTAAATATTATTTTGCTGTGGTGAAGGGGGGAGTGTGGGTCTGAAGTGAGTACTGAATGTAAAAAAGATGGGCCAATTAGAGGTCTAACCCAGAAGCTTGGAGTGAGATCGAATCTGCTTGATGGGCCTTAGGTCATCTATCGCCTGAAAGGCTCTGGGTCTCTACCAAAGAACACGGTGGCCTGCCCGCCTTCATAGACTAGGTCACCGGCGAGGGGCGAACCATCTAGGACCACTCCGGCGATGAGATCTGCGACCATGAACAGTGTAGAGGGGTTGCACTACTCTGTGAATTCGATGGGGGTTCAGCCCATGAATGAGGTGGCTTTGATCTAGCCTTCTATCTCGCAAAAAATGTCAACGGAGGATGGGGATCTTCCAGTAGCAGTTTGACGCTAAGCATGTCCTTGAAAGATGTGATGGTGGCTGGTGGATCATCGAAGAAGCCTATGGGCTCAAGCTCTAAAATAGTTGTGGAGTCTAAGGAACCCTTGTTGAATCGTGAGATTGGGTTGGTGAAATGTAGAAGATGAGAGTGCTGAAGGGCTAAGAGGGAGTGAAAAGTCAGTGAAAAGTCAGTGAAAGAGGTTTCCTGCACTCTTTTTGACAATCCTAACGTATAGTTGGTGTTGGGGGGGAGATGAAGACTCTATTTCTTGTGAATCTGGAGAGTTGTTAGACTTAGATGCGGATCTTAACTTAGTCCTTTTGAGTTATATTAATCCTGGCATTGAGTGGCCTAGTAACTCTTTAGACTGGGTATTGAGGAAGGTAGATGAGATTAAAGGCTGTGTTGGGATCTCTTATGAAGGGTTTGAAGAGCAATTTAGAGCTCTTCTGATTGCTATAAAAGCGGGACAACCGGCTTTGGTCAAATTAGCATAAAAAAGGAGAGGCATCTGAATAGGCTGGAGTGCTCTCTTAACTACAAGTCTAGAATTGGGAGTGCATGGAGAGAAAAAGGTAAGGAAAGGGCTGTCAATCTTTTGTTATGAAGCCCAAAATAATTTCTTGGAATTTTCGGGGATTAAATGAGTAAAGGAAACGTCTTCGGGTGAAAAATATAGTGCTTCAATGGAATGATGATGTTATTTGCCTTCAAGAGACCAAGCTGAGATTTGTAAAACAAGCCATTGTTCAAAGTTCGTGGAACTGTTGTAGTGTCGGATGGGAAGAGTTGGTGTCTAATGGGACTTCGGGTGAAATTATAATAATGTGGAATAGGATGGTGATGGAGTTGATGGATCATTTTGTGAGGGAATTCTTGGGAGTGTGTCATTTTAAGAACATTGAGGATGGGTTTGAATGGGCTTTTGTTGGGGTATATGGTCCCAATGTGGATAGTGGTAGGAATCTCTTATGGGATAAAATGTCAAGTGTTTGCGGTTGGTGGAATTTACCTTGTTGTTTGAGAGGAGATTTTAATATCACTTGATTCATGAGTGAGAGATCGGGGGAATCTTTTTTATCAACAGCATGTCTACTTATTCAGATTTAATCTTTGATTTAAATTTGATCGATTTACCTTTGGTGGAGGGGATTATACTTGGTCTAATGGTAGATCTTTTTCAAGGCTGGATAGGTTTCTGGTTTTGCCTTCTTGAGAGGCTCATTTTTCTGGTTTGATTAGGAAATTATTGCCGAGAGTGTGCTCTGGCCATTATCCCATTAAGTTGGTTGTGGAGGAATTGTGAGTGGGAGAAGGTACTTTAAATTTGAGAACATGTGGCTAAAGGATGAGAGATTCATGGATAAGGTGAGAAGTTGGTGGAAGTCCTATAATTTTTCTAGCACCCCTAGCTTTGTATTGGCTGGCAAACTGAAATTTCTTAAGAGAGATATAAAGAGATGGAATAGAGAGGAGCTTGGGATTTTGGAAAACAAGAGGAAGCATCTTATGAAGAGTTGAGAGGTTTGGAAGAGGAGGTGCAAGGGTGTTATCGGGAGAGGAAAGAACCATAAAATTAGGGGTAGTTTTAGAATTGGAAAATATAGCATTAATGGAGGAGATTCATGGAGGCAAAAATCTAGGGTGTTGTAGTTGAAGGAAGGTGATAGGAGATTTTCTTCGAGATGGGGACAGGATTATCACGGATTAAGAAGACTTAAGGCTCACATTGTGAATTATTATGAGCAGCTGTTTTTAGAAAATTTCTCATGGAGACCAAAACTAGACAGTCTTGGATTCGACGCTATTGATCAGGTCGATTTTGATTGGTTGGAGAAAGAGTTTGAAAAATAAGTCCTTAATGTGGTAAAAGGTATGGACATGGATAAGGCCCAGGTTCGGATGGGTTCTCTTTGGCGTTCTTTCAAGTTTGTTGGGACACATTATTAGAGATGATTTGTATATGAGGTTTGAGAAGAGTTTTAATGCGACTTTCATTACTCTTATTCCGAAAAAGGTAAGGGTTGTGGAGATAAGAGATTTTAGGTCTATTAGTTTGATGAATGGAGTTTATAAAATCATCTCAAATGTGCTGGTCAACCGTTTGAGCAGAGTGATCGAGAGGATAATTTCACAATCATGAAATGCCTTTGTAAGGGGAAGACAGATTTTAGATTCTAATTGCAAATGAATGTTTGAAGAGTAGATTTAATATGGATAAAGTTGTTCTTACCAAATTGGACATGGAAAAAGCTTATGACCAGGTATGTTGGGATTTTCTTGATTATTTGTTGAGGAGATATGGCTTTGGAGTTAAATGGTGTTCATGGATGAGCATTGTGTGTTGACTTCAAAAATTTCTATTTTGGTGAATGGAAAACCAGTTGGTTTCTTTAGAAGCTCTCATAGTTTGAGGCAAGGTGATCCCCATTCCTCCTTTCTCTTTTTTATGATTATGGACACTGTGAGTAGAATGATTCAGAGGCAGTGGAAGGTAATTTTTTGTCCAGTTTTGTGGTGGGTAATGAGGCACGGAGCAGTTTAAAAATATCTTACTTATTATTTGCTGATGATACCTTGATTTTTAGTGATTCTCATCTTGAAAATTTACGTGCTTTATGAGCACTTGTGATGTGTTTTGAAACTGTTTCAGGGTTAAGAGTAAATTTGTCGAAACCTGAAGTTGTTCCTGTGGGCTATGTTCAGAATATTTCAGTTTTGGCAAACAATCTTGGGGTGCAGAATTTCTTCACTCCCTTCGAGATATCTTGGGCTTCCTTTGGGGCTGTTAATTTTGGAATGGGGTGATTGAGAAAATAGAAAGGAGGTTAGCTGGTTGGAAAATGATCTACTTGTCTAAGGGAGAAGATTAACTCTTATAAAAAGTATTTTGTCTAACTGTCCCACTGATTACCTATCTCTTTTTCCTCTGCCAGCAAGGGTTGAAAAGAGAATTGAGAGTTTCTTTCAGAATTTCTTATGGGGTGGTAAAGGTGTGGAAAAAAAATTCCATTTAGTTAGTTAGAAGAAGGTTTGTCAAACAATGGATTGTGGTGGATTGGGGATAAAAGATTTGAGGGTTTTTAATAGAGCGTTACTTGGGAAATGGCTTTGGAGATACCACTTGGAAAGTAGTGCTCTTTGGAAAAATGTTATTGATGCAACATATAGTAGTTTGTGGGGGAGGTTGGTGTTCTAAAGACATTAGTGGAACGTACAGGGTGAGTTCGTGGAAATTTATTAGAAAAGGTTGGGGGTCTTTTTCTTTTCTTTTTGATGAGTAAAAAGATCCTAGTAATAAAAGAGATGGCGTCACAGCCAGTTACAAAGCAAAACTCACATGCCCTCTTAAGTAGGAGCATTAGAGACAAGGAAATCATGTAGGTCCATGCCGTTAAAATCCATGGCGGGACCATGTACAAAAAGTTCTAAAAAATAAAATTTTAAGCTCCTCTATAGTTCTCTCTATGTCTTCGAAGGTCCTTATTTCGCTCTTGCCATAAGCACCATATTATGCAGATAGGGATCATCTTCCAAATAGCCTTAATATGTCTTGTGCCTCGAATTGAAGGCCAGCCCTTCATAGTATCCAACACGGTCTCCGGCATGACCCATGTCAGATTTAGTCTGCCAAAAACTTTATCCCAGAGAACCCTGGCTATCTCGCAATGTAGAAGAAGACGGTTCACCGACTTGCCCCTCGGTGACACAAGTAACACCAGTCTGCAATAATGACTCCGTTTCCTCAGATTGTCTGTGGTTACAATCTTTCCCTAGGACGCTGTCCAGGTGAAGAAAGCCGCTTTAAGAGGTGCTTTGTGACTCCAAAGCTGTCTCCAAGGGAACTGCAAAACAGAATCATGAGTGAGAACCCTGTAAAAAGAACGAACATTAAAACACCCTCTCCTAGCAGGTATCCACCATATCCTGTTATTTTGGTGTATGTTTGGTCTTTGCGAATAAATAAGGCCGAAGAACTCAGCAAAAACCCCCACTTCCTAGTCTTGTGCTGTCCTATGGAAAACGATGTTCCAACTAATGCGCCCACCCCCAAACTCAATTACCTTTGTCACTGTTGAGTCTTTAGCACTAGCTATTTGATAAAGAGAATGAAATATCTCACATAAAGCTCTATCCCCACACCAGTTGTCCTTTCAGAATTTAATTCTCGTCCCATCCCCTAATTGGATCCTGGTGTTCCTCCTAAATAAACCCAGGTTGGGGGTCTTTTTCAAATCATATTAGATTGAAGGTGGGTGATGGGAAGATGATACCTTTCTAGCATGATTTGTGGTGTGGGGATACTTCTTTTAAGCTGGACTTTCCTGCTCTTTTCAGAATTGCAAGGGATCAAAATGTAGTTGTTGGTATGTCTTACTACAGCAGTGATTATAATATTGAGTGGAATGTGTTTTTTATAAGGGATGTCAATGACTGGGAAGTGGAAGAAGTTAAATCATTGCTGGAAAAACTTTACAGTTCAAAGTTGTTGTTAGGTAGGGAGGACAACATGCTGTGGACTCCTGCTGGAAATTCTAAGTTCTCTGTCTCATCTTATTACAGAACTTTTATCAGTCATAGGAGTAGTGACTTTCCTTGAAAAAATATTTGGAAATTGAAAATTCATTCAAAGGTTGCTTTTTTCTGTTAGGTGGTATCTTTGGGCAAAGTGTTGACAATTAATAAACTTAGAAGAAGAGGAATGTATATTGTTGACTGGTGTGTCGTGCAAGAGGGATTGGGAATCAGTTAATCACTTTTTCTTCACTGTGAAGTGGCAAGGTTTTTGTGGAATGGGGTATTTAATTGGACAGGTTTACTTTGGGTAATACCCAAAGAAGTGGTGGATTTAATGGCAGGGTGGAAGAGTTTGAAGGGCTACAAGAATGCGGTAAGTGTTTGGAAGATGATTCCTCCTTGTCTTATGTGGTGCATATGGCTCGAAAGAATGGGAGATGCTTCGAAGAGAAAGAATGCTCATTGGGAGATCTTAGGGATTTTTTCTTTTGTACTTTGAGTTGTTGGGCACAATTTTTGTAATTGAAGAAAATATTCAGATTCTGTTTTAGTTTTCTTTTTGTATTTGGAAAGTTGTAGGTATTTCCTTTGTATATATCCTGTGTATTTGGTCTTATGCCTGTTTCTTTGGGAATAATTTTTTTTTTTTACTTACAAAAAAAAAGTGTGATCTAAAAGTTCTTATCATATATATGAGATTTGATTGCATGGATGTTTCAATGCAGACATTGCTGAAAAAGTTTCACAAAGGGCCTCCTAAAGTTAGAACCCAGGTACTGGTAGAATTTCCTCTGCATTCATCCTGTAATTTTATGAAATCAAGAAAAAATATGCTCTATTGGCTTGCTTTGTAGATTAGCATTGCTGTGGCTGCCTTGGCTGTATATGTTCCTACAGAAGATTGGGGAGATGGTGGTATCGTGAATTGGCTTAGAGATGAGATGAAGTCTCATCCGGAATACATACCTGGATTCTTGGAACTACTTACGGTTTTGCCTGAGGTATATTTATAAAGTACGGATTTTGAGAATATATATTGGTGATGTATTCAGAATCTTTTTGGAAGAAAAAAGAAAGGAAGTTATCTACATAAAACTTAAATAATGAGAATTCTGTCCATGGAAGATCTAAGGGATGTTCTTGACTGAGTAGAAAGTGGAGTAAAAGAAATGATACTTGAGAAGTGGGATAAACTGCTCTGGTCAAACACAATGTTTTAGTTAACCATAAATAAGCAGTCATTTCCTTATCACTTAATTAAAGGTTGTGATTTATATATTTCATGCACATACCCTGTGTACTTGGGCTACCCTTTGATGCATCTATTGTGGTTCAGATTTACTAAGAAGAAAAGGTGGCTTGAATTCAGATTCCTTTGATGGCAACTAGTCTTGACTGGTCAATAGTATGAATGTTTGCATCTGTCTTTATGAAAGTGTTGTTTCCCCTTCATAACACCATTGTAGTCTTTGCTGTACAAGTCATATTTTCAATTCCCTTAACTTGGAATTCCTATTTAAAATTAAAATTCTGGAACACCTTTATTTTTTGTCCTTTGTTGTCTTTCCAATGCCCTTAAATAGAGATTGATAGTATGGAGAAAACAAGGGAGTGTTTCACTTGGTGGTCTTCAGAGGAAATATATTATTAGTACACACTTTATTTTTTCCTGGGATAGATGGTCATATTATATATACCTTTAGAAAGGTAGTAACTTTGGTTCCTCTATGGATTCTCTACCTGTTTTATTCTTGCAATCAGGAAGTATATAACTACAAGATAGCAGCTCGTCCTGAAAGACGTCGCCAATTTGAAAAAGAGCTCATTTCTCAAATGGAGGTAGCTTTAAGTATTTTGACAGCTTGTCTGAGTATTAATGAACTTAAGGAGCAGGTGGGAGCTTTTGTTCTTTTTGGGAACTTATTAATTTGAGTCTGTTGCTGTTTGGGACATAATGGGTAACCCACCTTTTCTTGTTTACTAAGTGGTTTTGGGTCATTTCAACCTTATTGACTTGTCAGGTTCTTGAGGCATTTGCGTCTTGGCTTCGACTGAAGCATGGGTATGCATTTTTTTTTTTTTTGAGTTTTGTACATGCATGCATTTTAATAGTCCTTCAGAAACTTTGTTTCCTAGGTAGAGAGGGGACTACTTTGTGCAAGTCCTGTAGTCTCATAAACAGTGGTGAGTATTTTATACCCCTCTAATCTAAAAGAGATTTTAGGATGAATTTTTGTTATGGCATTGTTCATTTCAAGTGGTGCTGGTTGGAGACACTAACCATAAGAGAATAGAGTTTGAGTTTGCAATTACTTGAGTAATGCAGTTGTTACAAAATCAGGATCCTCCACCTGGGAAAGCATGGTTTATTCGATTGTATTATCAGGAAAACTGTTTTGTTTAATTGTTTAGATTCCTTTGAACTTGATTGGAAGTTTCCTTATCCTTTGGATATTCTAATATTGGCTTTGTAGGACAGCTTGATCATTACATTATAAGGAAGGTGACGGTATCTAGAGATGGATGTGGTTGTTTATTATGGGATAGAGTTAAACATAGAGGCATGGCCATGCTTGGTTTATGGAATTTTGAGAGTTTTTGAGATATGTTTTTATTTGGTTTTGTAAAGATAGATAGGAAAATTTGAATATTTTTATTGAAATATGTTTTAATTGCGATTTGTGAAAGTGGATGCGATTTTTTTTTAGTTTATTGGCAAACAAATTTTTATTGACCAGAAGAGTACACGAGCCCTAGTATACGGGACAAATACAAGAATAACACCTAAGTGTACTAGTTTAGTTATACAAGGAATTCAGGAAAAGTCATGCCATGAAAATAAATTTCAATTGACCAACGGAGTAAAGTATTAAAAAATAAATTTTTAAGCTCATCCATTGACTGCTCTTGATCTTCAAAGTTTCTCTCATTCATCTCCCTACAAATGCACCACCATAGGAATATTGGGACCATCTTCCATAAATGCAATTTGACAGTTGCCCCAAATGCCTCTCCAAGAAGCCAAGAAGTGAGGAGATTGCTTACCCTTCTTGGCATCACCCAAGCTAGACCCAACCGAGCAAAGACTTCACTCCACAAAGTCATAGCAATCTCACAATGAAGTATCAAATGGTCAACGAACTCTCCACTCTTCTTGCACATACAATACTAATTCCATGACAATGATTTGACGTTTCCTCAAGTCGTCTAGAATGAGGATCTTCCCTAAAGAAGCCATCTATACAAAAAATGTTGACTTTAGAGATGCCTTTGTCTTCCAAATACTCTTCTATGGAAAGGATTTGTGTGGTGCGTGTTCATGGCTTGGTAGAAGAGCGTACTTTGAATATCTTTTTCTTAAAGGGCCAAGGGCACCAAAAAATCTTGTATTCCTCTCCCCCTGACAAATGGGTGGAATGCACAATGTCAAAGAATCCCAAAAAGACATCAATTTTTCAATCTTGTGCTTCTCTAATGAATGTAACATTCCATTTGGGAATACCATTGGAGATGATAAGTAGGTCCGCAATTGTTGATTCTTTCATTCTTGCTAGACCATAAACTTGTGGATAAGTTTCCTTGAGTGGCCTATTGGTGCACCCTACATCATGACAAAACTTGACCTAGGATTGATTACCCACAATGAAGGGGATATTTCTTGCATATGTATCCCAGCCGCTGCTCACTCACGTCATTAGAACACCATCCTTCCATGGTTCTCCATGTTTCAATTCGATGACAGTTCTCCACAAGGCCCTTGTTCATAGTGATATCTCAATAATCATTTGCCAAGCAAGACTTTGTTGAAAGATTACCCACAATGAAGGGGATATTTCTTGCATATGTATCCCAACCTCTGGCTCACTAATGTCGTTAGAACACCATCCTCCCTTGATTCTCCATGTTTCAATTTGATGACGGTTCTTCACAAGGCCCTTGTTCATAGTGATATCTCAATAATCATTTGCCAAGCAAGACTTTGTTGAAAGAGTTCAAGTTCCGAATACCCAATCCCCGCCCCTCCTTTAATGGAAGAGCATATTACGGCCAATTTCACCAAGTGAAACTTAAACTTGTTATTTATCCCACCTGGTGTCCTTATAAGAAATCAAGTTGGATTTTTCCGTGCAACGAGCCACCTTGGCGGGGAGCGGAAATAGTGAGAAGAAAGTTTGCAAATAGGAAATAGTACTATTGATTAAGGTGACCCTACCACTTTTGGATATATACATCCTCTTCCAACTAGCTAATTTTATCTCCATTTTTTCTAGAACAACATCCCAAATAAATTTCGACTTGAACGTAGCACCCAATGGGAAGGCTAAGACATTTCATGGGCAGCTGCGATATCGTGCATCCCAAACTAGAAGCCACTGTCTGCATTAGGAACATTCCCCACTAACACTGCTTTTGATTTGGCCAAGCTCACCTTCAACCCTAATACAACTTCAAAGTACAATCGGAGAGCCCTCAAAGCTCAAGGTTGTTCATGGCTGGCCCAACAAAGATTAAGGTATTATCGGCGAATAATAGATGAGATATGTTGGTGCACTAATGCAGTGAGGATGGGGGTATGGCGTGAGTTTGTGGAAGTATATGAGGGGGGGTTGGCAGTGTTTTGAAAACAATATTCGCTTTGTGATTGGTGAGGGCACCAGAATTAGGTTTTGGGAGGACGTTTGGTGTGGAGTGCACTCCTTGGAGAGGTCTTTCTGGTTCTATATAGCATCGCAATTAACAAGGAGACTTTGGTGGCCGATTTTTTGTCTTTTGATCATGGTTCTCCCCAATGGAATATTCTATTCATTAGGGATAACCACGATTGAGAATTGCCTATAACATCCTATTTAAGAAGACCACCTTTGTTGGACTCTGTCAAGAAATTCTTTTGACTTCAACCATGTTCTCAAACTTAAAGTATCTTGGGCCTCCATGAAAACCTCCACAATTGAGGAGGATAGAAAAATGATCAGAACACAACTTGGAGACCCGATCTTTCACTCAAGAATTGAGTGACGTTGAAACTGCCACCAATACACCAATATAAGTCTCATATGCTGCTTAGTCCAACCAGCTCATCCCATCATAAACTTCATGCGTGGTCTAGATTAGGACCATAAACTCCTATGAAGGACCATTGGTATCCACCTACAACATTTTAAATGAGCAAGCCACCATAAAACCCCCCTACCAATCCTCTATCTTTTCCACTATCCTTTTGTCCCACATCACTAAGATGCCTCTTGATGCTCCATTGTATGGTAAGTAATGCCACCCCACTTGATTACAACCCCACAAACTCCTAATAATGCGAAGGGGAATAAATTCCAACTTTGTTTCTTGCAAACATACAATATCTACTCTCCATTTATGAAGCTGATTCTTTTTAATAGGTAAAAAAGATATATTAGTAAGAATAAGCATAGCCCAAGTACACAGGGGGTATACAAGAATTTTACACCTAGTTAAGAGCGTGAGATAGAAACAACAAAATCATGAAAATCTAATCAATTACAATCTACAACATCCGCCCATAGGAACAAAATTTTAACAAAGAACAATCATCTCCTCCAGTGTTCGCTCCTATACTTCAAAAGTCCATTTGTTTCATTCCTTCTGCAGGCACCAAAGAATACTTATAGGAACCATCCTCCACATGTGATTTGTGGAATTCCTCCCAAATTCTTCCAACTGGCTAGGAGTTCAACCACCATAGCATATAATATGTTTAGGAAGCTGATTTTAACTATATTATATGATATATTTAGGATATTTTGTTTTGGCTTTGGTAAAAAGTTGTTTTAATTTTGTGTTTTTGACTTTTCACTGGACTCTAGGTAAAACTAAGTAAACGATATTATTATTGTAGATAGACATAGCCCAAGTATACAAATAGTATACAAGAGATAAGACCTATTTAGGTCGAAGTAGTGGAAACAAGAATCATAAAATTTAGGCCATTAAAATCTAAAGCTATGGCCCATAGAAATAAGGAAAAAACTTCTAACAGGACCAATCCGATTCCTCCATACGATGGAGTCCAATGAGAAACTGCCACGTAGGTAGTAACCACCTGTGTGATACTATTCACAGAAAAAAAGTTCTTCCCCGTTCATGTCTGCGCCCCCTTTTTTCTCTCATTTTCTTTCTTCCCCCTTGCTTTGCACCCCACCTTCTCTCTCTCTCTCTCACACACATTTTCTTCTTCCCCCCCCCCCCCCCCCCCAATTTTCTCTCATTTTCTCCTCACATGCCGCAAGATGCAGTTTGTACTAACACTGACCCAGGAAATGCTGTGCCAGAAAAATAGTTACTGTTTTATGCTTCAAAAGATGAGCAAGATGCAGTTTGTATGTTCTTAAAAATCTATTCCTGAAATCTTCAATTAGAACTTTGTTAATTATCAAAGAAAAAAAGTAAACGTTCTATTTTGTGCCTTTGTACATTACCATAATGTGGATGAGAAGGTGATGATTGCTTTGTGAGGGAGGGAACCGTAGGGTGGAAATATTAGTGGAATTGACCTAAATACCCTTGTTATGGTGTAATCAGATGTAGATTTCAATTGTATGTAATGCTAATGTGTCAACTTCCTATTGATATCCAATGAAGTCCTTATAACAAATAGTCCTTGTCCAAAGATGCTCCCTAGAAATAAAGTACAGAAAAAATAAAACTCAAAGTTCCTTTGATGACCGCTCCTTGTTTTCAAAATTCTGATAGTTACGCTCTTGGCATATGCACCACATAATGCAGATCAATCATCTTCCACATGGCCTTGATTTGTGGGACACCTTCCCGGGAGTATCTTGCTAGCTCATAGCTCAACCACTATTGTAAGCATTACGTATGATAACTCTACTTGGTAAACAGTTTAATCCACAAGGCTCTAGCTAGCTATCTCACAATATAACAAGAGTTGCTCTACTATCTTGTCGAATTTCTTACACATTTTTTTTTGGATAAGTAAACAAGTATTATTAATCAAAGAATGGGTAAAAGCCAATTACAAAGTACACATGTCTTTTTTAAATAGGTACACTAGAAGCAAGAAAATCATGTAGGTCCATGCCATTTAAGTCCACGGCAATGACCTAAGTACATAGAGTTCTAAAAAAGAAAATTTTAAGCTCCTCCATCGATCTTTCCTTGTCTTCGAATATCCATTCATTGCTCTCCTGCCATAAACACCACATGATACAAGTAGAAATCATCTTCCATATTGCCTTGATCGATTGCAAACCATGGATAGTAATCCAACATGCCAGAGTATCCACCACAGATTTTGGCATAACCCAAGCTATGTCCAGTCTAATGAAAACCTCATTCCATAGAACCCTGGTTGTGTCACAATGTAGTAGTAGATGATTCACCCACTCATCCCCTCGTCTTACACATACAACACCAGTCTAGGTTAAGACTGCTTTAGGAGGTGCCTTATTCATCCACATTTTCCTCTATGGGATCTGATTATTTGGTAAAAGTGTCAAGGACTTGTAGAATGAGCGAACTGAGAATGCACCCTTACCCACAGGTATCAACCACAGCCTATCGACTTCTTGTCCATTCGGCTCTACATAATATAATAGGCTGAAAAAAGCCTCAAAGCCGTTCTTCCCAATCTTGCACCGTTTTATTGAACGTGACATTCCACTGAACTTGGTCCCATGATTGAAGCGTGAGGTCCACTATTGTAGCTTCTTGATCATGTGCCACTTGGAAAACAGTTGGAAAAGAATCCTTTAGAGCCTCATCCTCGCACCATATGTCTCTCCAAAACGTTATTTGGGACCCCACACCCAACACTAAATTAGAATGGCAATTAAACACTCCCCACCCTCAAAAATGTTCCGAGGTTAAAAAAAAAAAGATGTTTGGTTTGAAGTTGAAAAATATTTTTGATCAATGTTTAAAATTGATGGTAACCAAACATCGCCAGAGCATGTTGAGGCTTTTACCTATTTTAGACTTGATGTGAGGGCTTTTGAGGCTAAGGGTAAACTTGTGAGGACTTTGGAAAACAAGTTGCCTTCAAGGATAACTTTCTTTGTTTGGGTGGCTACCTTTGGTAAGATTTTATTTATTTATTTTGTTATGACTGGGGAACCACCCCACGGCAGAGCCTTTAGGACTCATCTATGGAACCTAAACCCCAGGGAGACATAGTACAGCAACGCACTATCATGGCCTCCCACTTAAATCCCAGTTTGATCCTAGGGGGAATTGAACCTGCGATATGGAGCTTATGCACACAAGTTCGCCTTACCACTTGGGCTACCCATGGGTGGGTTACCTTAGGTATGGATAATCTGTGAAAGAGGCATGGTGTGGTATTGGAATGTTTCTGTATAGGCAAGAACAACAGGGAAACCATTGATCATCTACTACTACATTGTGAATTATCCAGATGCTTATTGGCAGTGCTATATAGCACTTTTGGGTTTTAGTGGGTTATGCCCCTGAGGGTAATGTAATTGTTGGCATGTTGGCTAAATCCTTGTGGTGGTCATAAAATTTTTGATGTTAGGAGGATGGTACTTTTGTGCTTAATGTGGTGAATTTAGCAAGAACACAATGCCCAAACTTTTGAAGACTGGGGGAGGATGATATCAGAACATAAATTTCAACAATCTCTATGCTTGGAAGATTGCTCACAACAACTCCCAATTATCCAGCTTATTAGAAGTTAAGGAATATTGTTGTCTTTCATCTTCTTGCTGGTTGGGCATATCATTTTGTATACTTACTTTGTATTGTGCCCCTCTGTGCTTTTGATAAAGTTTGCATTACTTTTAGAAAATTGGTAAGCATAGAATGTTAAAACATAAGATTTTTTAGCCTTCTTGAAATAGTTGGGTCAAAGCGTTTGTTGGTTGCAGTCCTATTAATACATTGTTGTGTGTATTTATACAAGTTGCGTGCTTGCATTTGAGGATGATGATATCAGACATCGTGAATCTTACTAGATTAAATATACCTCCACTTGGCAAGTAGAAGTTTCCTTGGTGTGCGGTTCTCCAGTAGCATAAAGTGAACTTTTCTGAGCATGTGGATAACATGACAAGTGAATCTCATGTTATTTCAGGATCCCTGGATCTGTGCTTGCTTCTCATCCCTTGGTGCTCACTGCTCTTTCAAGCTTGAATTCTGAGTTTCTTTCAGAGGCAGCTGTAAATGGTATTATAGTGTTGATAAAAGCTATATTTCGTGGGGAATTGTATTGGAAAAGTTATTTTCTTGTGTTGTACTTAAGTCCTAGCATAATTAAGCTTTATAGAATCAGATGATTTTGCCTTTTTATTTATACCCTCTTTTTTGCAGTCATTTCTGAATTAATACACTACACAGCGGCAGGAAGCTCTAGTGATGTTTCTGTAAAGATGCCTTTGATCCAATTAATTGTACCTCAAGTCATGAGTTTAAAGGCACATCTTAAAGATTCCTCAAAGGTATTACATTTATGGGGTTTTGAATTTTTTGCTTTGTCTAGGTCTTTATAATAGCCTAATGTCCATGTGTTAGACTACTGTTGAATATCATAAATAGGAAAATGATTTTTACAGGCCTAGAGTGTGTAAGCCCTAGGCCTGAATCTAGCATTACTTCATAAAATAATGGGTTTCCTGCTAAAGTAGTGGTTATCTAGTCTAAAGGCATCAATTCTTTGCCTTTGTTGACCGAGTTACAAATCCTGGGTTGAAACGTCAGCTCCACAATGCATACACCCATTTGAGTGTGGAAAATTTGATATGTTTTGACTTATTCCTTAATTTTTATCCACGGTATTCTCCTCCAAAATCGGATCATGATTAACAGCTTGAATTGTTCAAGATATACTCCGGTTCTACTTTGTGCCAGGGATTTTGCTAAACCTGAGTGGAATTTAGCACAGTTTTCGTGGAATTTATCGGAAATTATACTAGTGAATGATGTTAGGCATTCCAACCTTCTCTGCTTAACAAAATGTTTTTTAATCAGTCTCTGTTTAACAAAAATGAGACAGAATAAATGATTTGTTGTCCTGTTCTTTTTCCAAGTATATTTGAATTGTTCAAGGCTGTTCTTGCTTTTATAAAAAACAAGATTTGAAGCAAATACATTCAGATTCTCATCAGAATTTAATTGCAAATTAGAGAAGTTAATGCATTATGAGTACGTAATATTATTTCTCTCTGATGTTGCTTTTAGGATGAAGAGGATGTGAAGGCCATTGCTCGATTATTTTCTGACATGGGTGACTCATATGTTGAACTGATTGCCACTGGTATATGTATCTAAAATTGATCGAAAGCCTTATCTTAGAAACTCTTGAATGCTTTTTACCTTTAACAATGCAAATGCACTTTGGAGTACTGCAAAGTTCTCTTGATTTTATGAGTTACCTTGATCTGATAAATCTCCTTTTGGGTTGATTATTTCTTTTCTTCAGGTTCTGATGAATCAATGTTGATAGTAAATGCATTATTAGAAGTTGCTTCACACCCAGAATACTATATTGCTGCCATGACATTTAACTTTTGGCACAGTCTGCAGGTGGTCTTGACCAAAAGGTAATCTTTCTATATTCTACTCATGTTACTGAGTTGTGCATAAATAAAATATTGAATATAGCAATTGCAATCCGTCAGGGCTTCTTATCTACCACTTGGTAATGAAGCATCCATTGAAGCTGAAAGAAAACGCAGGCAGGATGCTTTCGTTCCATCGTATGAGTCACTTGTATCCTTGGTGAGTGTTTGGATCAGGAAGTCAAAAATCAAAACTCTGGTAGCATATGCTGAGCTGTGAATAACATCTGTTGTCTTGGTATTGATCCTCCGTTTCCTTTATGGAGTTGTTGACTATCTTCGTCTAGGCTGTGATTTCCTCTCTTTGTGTGGGGGCGTACATGTTTAGCACCTGTGTACAGGGACCTTCCTACTTCAATTTGATTTTTACAGTAGTACAAGCATAATATCAATTCCTAATGGTACTGACTAATGGCACATTCTCTTACACCCAAAAATTAGTAGGGTGACTTTGTGTATATGATTATACAACTATTCTTATTTCTCAGCTTTCCTATTGCATTGTGGTGGGGTGGTATTATTATCTTAATAATTTTGGAATGAAATTATTAGCAATCATCTTGTCTAGCATGATTAGATGCCTCCTGTCTTTGGCATGGAGAAGAACATGCATTTCTTTGGATTTTGCCATTTGGAACTTCTTCCATTTTTACTTTTGCCAAGAAATGGTTCCTTATGAACGGTTGAGTGTTAATTTGAGAATTGAGACACCCTTTTCTCTCCACAAGTTTTTGTGAGCTCTCCACATGTTTTTGTGATAGTGAAGGAGAATTGGCAAAATGTCTCTCAACTGGACTTGTTACTGTGTTACAGATTCCTTGTATCACTAGCCAATCATGCCTAGGTGTTACTCTTGTATATGTTCCATGTACTTCTGCTATGCCTAGTTCTCATCAATAAAATTCTTACTTCTCGATAAAAGAAAAGTGTTACAGAAACAACTCTTATGAGCGTGTATTTTCCCCCTAACAAGATCTTTAGAGAGCTATGGTTTTTCTCCACAGGTTAGCTTTCGCGTTCAATACCCCCAAGATTATCTTGACCTCTCTCATGAGGACCGCAAAGAATTTAAACATACTAGATATGGTAATGATCACCTTTATGGTATTCTGTTTTTATTTTTATTTTTATTGTCCTTTACTAATTAGAGAAGTTCATATATTACACGTGATTTAAAAGATTTCTTATTTTGTCATCTTATGATAGTATGTGTAGAATTATAGAGAGATTTATGTTTGAGGATCTGTTAGCAATATTAGGGGCTAATATCTAGGAGATCTTCTGCTAACAGATCAGTTTTTCTTATCCCATGATTTTAGGAGATTTGGTAGTCTGTTACCAAATCTGTAGATATTTGTTTCCTGTTTTATAGCTTTCAGTTTTAGGTAGGTCTGTTTCCTTTCTAGATTAGCTGTAAATATCCCTAAAATTGATGAGCTTTATCATCTATTTAAAGAGGGGCCTGTAACCTTATTTTCGATATAGTGGATTATTACTCTTTTCTTCCACAAACAAGATGGTATCAGAGCAATCTCTGAACCCTAATTCCCTCATATGACCAAATACGGGAAACTTGATTCCAGAGCTACCGTTTCCCAAATCACCTCCAATCAGGAAGCCATGGCTTCCAACAATGATAGTAACCTCATGCCCATTACAGGACACAAATTGAATGGGAACAACTATCTCCAATGGTCCCATTCCGTAATGATGTTCATATGCGGAAAGGGCAAAGATGATTATCTCACCAGAGATGCTGCCAAACCAAACAAGACGGATGAAAAGTTCAAAGTCTGGAATGCCGAGAATAATATGGTCATGTCATGGCTCATTAATTCCATGACAAATGACATTGGAGAAAACTTTCTTCTCTATGGAACAGCAAAGGAGATTTGGGATGCTGCCAAGGAAATATATTCTAACAATGAGAATACATCGGAATTATTCGAGGTGGAAAGTGTTCTTCATGACTTCCGCCAAGGGGCATTAACAGTGACTCAATACTTCAACACTCTCAATCGATATTGGCAGCAGCTAGACTTATTCGAGGAGCACAATTGGAGCTGTCCGGATGATGGAATCAGGTATAGACAAATAATTGAACGGAAAAGAATATACAAATTTTTGATTGGATTAAATAAGAACCTTGATGAAGTACGAGGAAGAATTTTAGGATCCAAACCACTACCAAATATCCGAGAAGCTTTTTCAGAAGTTCGGAGAGAGGAAAGTCGAAAGAAGATCATGATGGGATCTCAAGATTCTGTGACAAATCCTGAGAGTTCAGCACTTGTGGTGAGAGGGAATCCATCCAACAACAACAATGATCACAGACCAAAGAAAGGGCGACCATGGTGTGATCATTGTCGACGTCCTGGTCACACCAAGGACAACTGCTGGAAGATTCACGGTAAACCAGCAGATTGGAGGCCTTCCCGGTTTGCCAATGACAAAGAAGGACGAGGCAACCTTGCTTCCATGGATGAACAACCTCCACCCGAACCAACTCCTTTCAGCAAGGAACAGATAGAGGTCTTGCAGAAAATGTTCAGCCAACCCTTGCCTGCACCAGCTCCCACTGTGGTTGGTACCGGATCTCTGGCACAAAAAGGTAATTTTTTAAGTGCTCTAAATGCTAACAAGGAGAGGCTCAGTCCATGGATTATAGACTCAGGAGCTTCTGATCATATGACTGGAGATGAGAAGCTGTTTTCAACTTACACCCCATGCTATAAAAATTTAACTGTGCGAATAGCTGATGGGTCACTCTCAAAGGTGGCTGGTACAGGCTCGGTTCAAATTTCAGAGAACATCACTCTTGATTCCGTTCTACTCGTACCAAAATTAAATTGCAATTTACTGTCCATTAGTAAACTCACTCGGGATCTCAACTGTGTTACTAAATTTGGCTCAAATCTGTGTGTATTTCAGGTCTTGGACTCGGGGAAGACGATTGGCAGTGCTAAGATGTGTTCGGGGCTCTATCTTCTAGAGGCTAATGATCCTCCTCAAGGAGCAATTCATCAATCAGATTGTTCAGTGTCCAGTAGTCCTGTTTCTTTGTCTGTGAGTCAGTCTAATAATGATAGTGCAATTATGTTATGGCACTATAGGTTAGGTCATCCAAATTTCTTGTATCTTGAGAAGTTGTTTCCTTCATTATTCCATGGTAAAAATCCAAATGAATTTCAATGTGAGATCTGTCAATTCTCTAAACATATTCGCAATTCTTATCCTAACAGATCCTACAAAGCATCTCAACCTTTTTCCATGATTCATAGTGATATATGGGGCCCTTCTAGGATAAAAAATGTTACTGGTTCTCGCTGGTTCATTTCATTTATTGATGATCACACTAGACTCACATGGGTATTCCTCATGAAAGAAAAATCTGAGGCAAACCAGATCTTCAAAACCTTCAATACCATGATCCAAACACAATTCCAAGCAAAAATTCAAATTCTGAAAACTGACAATGCCAAAGAGTACTTCAATTCCAGCCTTAATGATTATCTCATGAGTCATGGTATTGTTCACCAAAGTTCCTGTGTTAACACTCCTCAGCAAAATGGTATTGCTGAAAGAAAAAACCGGCATCTTCTTGATGTGGCTCGGTCTCTTATGTTCTCTACCCATGTACCAAAATATTTCTGGGGTGAAGCCATCCTTACTGCTGCATACCTCATAAATAGGATGCCATCTCGGATTCTTAACTTCCAGACTCCCTGTCAAATTCTTCTTCAGTCCTTTCCCACTACTCGTCTCATCTCCACCATCCCATTCAAAGTTTTCGGGTGTTCAGCTTTTATTCATGTCCATCAACAACACCGGGACAAACTTGATCCTAGAGCTCATAAATGTATTTTCCTTGGGTACTCTCCAACTCAAAAAGGATATAAATGTTACTCACCAGTCACTAAACAATTCTATCACTCCATGGATGTCACCTTCTTTGAGCAACAACCTTATTTCCCCAAATCTGATATTCAGGGGGAGACTAATTTTATCCTAGAATATCAGCTTTGGGATATTGAAGAATCACCTCATGTCTCTCCTAATTCTGACCAAACTTGCCCATCATTAAATCATGAATCACTTCCTCCTCAAAACCTCTTCCTTGAGTCTTCTTACTTCCTAGAACCTCCTACTCAAGATCAAGCCAACAATCCACCTCAAAATCTGGACACTATTCAATCAACAAAGAGTGATGAATTGATTACCTACTCAAGGAGGAGAAAGAACCAAAAGGAGATGGAACAACAAACATCTCTTGAGCAAACCCAAGAGTCTGACTCAAGTCCTAGACCAAGTGAAGATCCACCAGGTAACATTAATCCTGAAACTAATGATGACAGTGGCCTTCCTATTGCTGTGAGAAAAGGGGTAAGATCATGCACAAAACATCCGATATACACATTTGTGTCATATGAAGGATTGTCACCAAAGTTCAAAGCTTTTGTTGCCAACCTCGACAACATCCAAGTTCCTAATAATATACAAGAAGCTCTTGGCTCACCAGAATGGAAATCAGCAGTGTATGAAGAAATTCATGCACTAGAGAAAAATGGAACTTGGGAAATCTCTGACTTGCCAACCGGGAAACGCCCAGTAGGCTGCAAATGGATCTTCACAGTAAAATATAATGAAGATGGGAGTGTCAATCGGTTCAAGGCACGGCTGGTTGCAAAGGGATTCACCCAATCATATGGAATCGATTATGAGGAGACATTTGCTCCTGTGGCCAAGTTAAACACAGTTCGGGTTTTATTATCTTTGGCTGCAAACCTTGACTGGCCTCTCCACCAACTAGATGTCAAGAATGCCTTTCTAAATGGGGACCTAACTGATGAAGTGTACATGGAAATTCCCCCGGATTTGAGACACAAACTACATGCAACAAGGTTTGTAAACTTAGGAGATCTCTATATGGGCTCAAGCAATCTCCAAGAGCTTGGTTTGAAAGATTTACAAAGGTAGTGAAGAAGCATGGCTACTCTCAATGTCAGACGGACCATACACTATTTGTTAAACACTCTTCTGCAGGAAAACTTGCTGTCCTCATAGTGTATGTGGATGACATAATCCTAACAGGAGACTATGAAGAGGAAATCTGCACCATCAAAAGTTTACTAGCTGCAGAATTTGAAATCAAGGACCTTGGGAATCTGAAATATTTCCTAGGTATGGAGATTGCAAGGTCAAGAAAGGGAATCTCTGTCTCACAAAGAAAATATGTCCTAGATCTCTTAAAAGAGACTGGAATGCTTGGGTGTAAGCCGGTAGATACTCCTATGGATCCAACTATCAAACTAGGAGTTAAGGAAAATTGTGCACCCGTGGATAAAGGAAGATACCAAAGATTAGTAGGTAAACTAATATACCTATCTCACACACGACCAGACATTGGATTTGCTGTTAGCATGGTAAGTCAGTTCATGAACAATCCAAATGAAGAACACATGGAAGCTGTGTATAGAATCCTGAGATACCTGAAACTAACACCAGGTAGAGGATTATTTTTTGAGAAGAACCAAAGAAGAGATATTGAAGTGTTCAGCGATGCAGATTGGGCAGGATCAGTACAAGACCGAAGATCAACTTCAGGATATTGCACTTTTGTGTGGGGAAATCTGGTCACTTGGAGAAGTAAGAAGCAGTCAGTGGTGTCAAGAAGCAGTGCAGAAGCTGAATTCCGGGCAATGGCACACGGTATTTGTGAGGGAATTTGGTTAAAAAGGGTGCTAAAGGAATTAAAAATTTCAGATGAAGAACCTATGAAAATGTTCTGTGATAATCAATCAGCAATCAGCATTGCCAAAAATCCAGTTCATCATGATAGAACAAAACATGTGGAAATTGATCGACATTTTATAAAGGAGAAGATAGAGGAAGGAATAATCAAGATGTTGTACGTGCCTACATGTCTTCAGACAGCAGACATCCTTACCAAGGCTCTATCGAGAAAGGTTTTTGATGATCTAAGTTCCAAGCTGGGGTTAATTAATATTTACCGCCCAGCTTGAGGGGGAGTGTAGAATTATAGAGAGATTTATGTTTGAGGATCTGTTAGCAATATTAGGGGCTAATATCTAGGAGATCTTCTGCTAACAGATCAGTTTTTCTTATCCCATGATTTTAGGAGATTTGGTAGTCTGTTACCAAATCTGTAGATATTTGTTTCCTGTTTTATAGCTTTCAGTTTTAGGCAGGTCTGTTTCCTTTCTAGATTAGCTGTAAATATCCCTAAAATTGATGAGCTTTATCATCTATTTAAAGAGGGGCCTGTAACCTTATTTTCGATATAGTGGATTATTACTCTTTTCTTCCACAAACAAGAGTATGCAAAATGTTTGGTAAGGGCCATTTCTAGCCGATCATCTTACACTCTATTGGGAGAATCTTCCAGAATGTAAAGCAGAATATTGTGGTTGCTGAACCGACGAAGAGGTTATACTATGAAGACAAGTGGTGGACAGAGAATGACAGACTATAGGCACAGAATTAATGCTCTTTATTTTTAGCTCATTACGGAAACATCTAATTCAATGAGATCCTAGTTGATTGGAATTACATATTGTGTATCTTTATACCAAGTGCACAAAGATCTTAGTTGATTGGTGGTTAATTGAACAGATCTTGAGCTCTTCAATAATATTTTACAGACTTGTTTGTATTTTTATTTTCTATCAATTTCCTTTGTCTGGAGAATTGAACCTTCCATTAGATGTTGTGTTCCTTTTTCTCTTCATGTTTGTGTTTTCAGCCAAGTGATAATTAATCTCTTCTTGCATAATGCTAACCAAATCTGTGATGTTGGTAGCTATTGCGGATGTCTTGATTGATGCAGCATCAGTTTTGGGTGGTGATGCAACTCTGCAAATCCTTTACAAGAAGCTTGTTGAGGTTGATTTACTTTTACCTATTGCCGGAATAGTATTCTCCGTTGTTTTAGAAACACATTAGAAGATCTTAATTGTGTAGACTTTCTGATTGGAAAAGTCTTAATTTATGTACCTTATATGGTATGTGACTCTGGAATTGATGTGCCATAGGTTCCTAGTACGTTGAAAGCCTTGAATGGCTTTTGTTAAAATATAAAATAAATAATAAAATTCACTCATTTCTATCAGTTTAAACTTTTGGAACAAGTGGTAATTTCATGTGGTACCTGAGCAAAGGTCATGGGTTTGAATCTTGATTTTACACTCTACCCCATTTAATTAAATATTCTACGTGTTGGGTCACCCATTGAAGGAGAGTCTAGCCCACACGTGAGGAAAATTGTTAAAATATAAAATAAATAATAAAATCTACATGTTCCTATCAGTTTAAGCTTTTGGGACAAGTTGTAATTTCATACTATTAACTAAATATGTAGGATAAAGAATTATATAAAGGGGTTAAGGTTGAATTGGATCAACAATGCATCACTGCTCTTTCTTATTCACTCCTTTTGAATCAATCAACTTTAGTTTTTCCTAAGTCAAGCCGTAGATCAAACTTATTTGGGCACCCATGTTCTTGATTTGAGATGGAGAAAAAAGAATAAGAATCCCAAAAACCCCAAGAGGTGGGTAGTGGTCCCAGGGTGAGCTTTATAAACTGTATGTCCTGGGTTTGAAACTCAACATTCACACTTTTGGGGCAATTGGGCTGGGGGAATTTCCCGTTACCCGAGGTGCATTTGTAGGAAACTAATTGTCGTGGGCATGTGCACCCTCGGGATTTGTTAGGACTTTGTCCTGGACACACAATCCAATTAAAAAAAAAGTAAATTCAAGAATTTATGACCATTTGTTGTTTATGCAGCTTCTGTGGAAGGTGTTGGAAAAAGATATTTTTTGTTAATGCCTTTTCTTTTTCCTTAGTTTTCCCTGGATCTGTGTTTTGTAGGTTAAAATTTGGCAATGTTTTAAGTATATTGTATTTTTTGTTGTTTCAAAACCTTGCTGCGAGATTCTTTTACTATAGTATATTTACTATCTTTTGTATGATTGAAGGCTGTAGCTCGCTGTGGAAATGGTGAAAATGATGAGTGGCGCCCAGCTGAGGCTGCTTTGTTTTGCATTCGGGCTATATCAAATTATGTCTCAGTTGTTGAAGCTGAAGTTTTGCCTCAGGTATAATGTCATTCAAATTCCTCAGTACTTTCTACTTTGTTCTAAAGTCAGCATTTGTTAGGGAAAAAGATAAGGAGGTTCAATAAGCGGGAAAAATATACAGGTTTTCCAGGGAGTGGTGTGAATTGAAGTTCTTCCTCTGGGAGAACCAAACATCATTTGCCCAAAAATAATTTGGACAGGAAACCGGATGGAGTTTTCTTTATTGCGTATCACACCCTTCATTATCCAACAATTTTTTTTTTTCTGTTTTTTAATTAAAAAAGAAAAAAAAAATGGTTGGGGAATGAAGCATGGGGTTAGGGATATAGTACATTTATGTTTTGGCACTTTAGGTAGATGAAACTTCTACAGAGAAAAGAAAAGAAACCCCTATGTGCGACCCGTGCACACTTGTTTTTCATGGAAGGGTCTTTGATGGAACAAAGTCCCGTCACAGGTGGCATTCTCTGTGGACAGCTGTATTAGGGAGGCTACTAAGGAACTAACCATGTATAACGCAAGGAGGAGCATCTTAATTTCTCTGTTTGATTGGTAAACAAATTTATATTAATCAAAAGAGTAGGCAAGAGCCCAAGTATAAGGACATATACAAGTGCAACACGTAAGCGTGCTAGTTTAGTGATACAAGGAATTCATGGAAGGTGATGCCCTGAAAATCAATTACAATGGACCAATGTAGTAAAGTATTGAAAATGTAGTAAAGTATTGAAAAATAAGTTTCTGCGCTCATCCATTAACCGCTCATGATCTTCAAGACTTCTTGCATTCCTCTCCCTCCAAATAGATCACCATAGGCATGTTGGAACCATCTTCCATATTGATGCAATTTGAGTTGCCCAGACAGAATACCTTTCCAAGAAGCTAGAAGGTTGCTTACTCTTCTCGACATCACCCAAGCTAGTTCCAACTGAGCAAAGACTTCATTCCACAAAGTCATGACAATCTCACAATGAAATAGTAGATGGTCAACAGACTCTCCGCTCTTCTTGCATATACAACCCCAATCCATGACTATGATTTGACATTTCCTCAAATTGCCTAGAGTGGGAGAATGAGGATCTTCCCCAAAAAGCTGTCCATACAAAAAATGCTGCCTTTAGAGGTGCTTTTGTCTTTCAAATGCTCTTCCATGGGAACGAATTTGTGTTGTGCATGGTCATGGATTGATGTGCTAAAAGCTCTACGAAACAATGTATCATCTTTTGCTATACTATGAAGAGGCTAGGCCTTGGTCTTCTATCTTTTTTAGGGTGGAGTGGGTGATACCCCAAAAGGGTATGTAGGGGAGTCATTGGCTTGTTGAGCATAGAAGTTCAGAGGATGGCTCCTTTCCACATAATGTGGCATGCGTGAAAGGAACAAAATGCGCTGAAGATTGTGAGAAGACATTGGATGAGCTTAGCTCCACAATGCCAAGAGCACTTTATGTCAAGAATCAGGATGTCGGCTCAATTTTTTTCTAGTCATCTTAGTTCTTATTTAGAGCCTTATGTTTTTCTGCTTTCCTGCAACTCCCTTGTCATGCTCCTCTTATATATGTTATGTGTATTTGGGTAGAGCCCCTTTGCGCAATTAATAAAAATGACTTGTGAACAAAAAAGCATGACTGGTAGGGTATCAATATATATTTTTTGGGTCTCTATCCTTCTTACCTTTTGCCTGTGATGTAGTAAAAAAGGCCGTTTCTTTTTTTTTTATATAGGTAATAAGAATTTTATTCATGCAAAAAGGCAAACCAATTACGCAGGGAGTGTACAAGGTAAAAACCTAGTTACAAGCTAGACAAGAAAAGTTAAGACAGGACATTACAAGAATTCCCTTCCCCTACAAGATTATGCACCCAAAAACTAAGGGTACTAAAGAAGAAAACCTTAAAATTCCCCAAAGAACGTTCAGAATCATCGAAACATCTTCTATTTCTTTCAGACCATAAATACAAAAAAAAACACAAGGGGACAAAACTCCAAAAATCTGCATTGCTTCCACGAAAAAGAGTCTTTCCAAAGTGCCAAGAAATCCACCATGCGAAGAGGCATGACCCAAGCAATACCAGCCCTATTAAAAATGCAATTCCACAATGCAAAAAGAGATAACTAACAGATTCCCCATCTTTTTTACACAAGTAGCAAAGAAATGCAACTTTACTAGGGACTTTAGGTTTCTAGATACATTTCCAAGAAAAAACATTATCACCCTTGCAGTTCGACATTTTGCAATAAGATTTTACAGAGAACGTGGATTTAGAATCATGAACCCACAACAACTTATCCACCTTAGAAATATCGAGCTTCAATTTATAAAGCTTAGCAAAAAAATCTAAAACTTCACAAATCTCCCAATTCTGAAGATCCCTATTGAACTCCACATTCCAATGATGCAAATTGTTTGAAATTTGAAACAAATCAGCCACGGCGGCCCTTTATTTCTAGCTATCCGATATAGACGAGGATAACTAAGTTTGAGAGCTGAATCCCCACACCAAACATCATGCCAAAAAAGAGTACTACTCCCATCTCCTACTTGTAATCTGGCATTCTTGACAAAATCTCCCAACCCAAACGAATAGATTTCCATAAGCTCGTCTCAAAGGCCCATTTTGCCTCTTTGGTACACCAATTCCCCCACATACTACCATATTTGACATCCACGATCTTCCTCCATAAAGCATCTCTCTCATGAACATATCTCCAAAGCCACTTACCAAGAAGCGCCTTATTGAAAAGCCTTAATTTTTTTATGCCCAAGCCCCCATAAGACACAGGTGCACAAATTTTATTCCAACTCACCAAATGAAATTTCCTTTCCTCCCCAATTCCATCACATAAAAGTTTCTATAAATTTTTTCAATTCTCTTTACAACCCATGCAGGAAGAGGAAAGAGAGTGAGGAAATAAGAGGGAAGACTGATCAAAGTGCTTTTAATCAAAGTAATTCTTCCTCCTTTCGATAGATAGATCTTCTTCTAACCTGTAAGTCTTTTTTCAATCTTCTCAATCACCCCATTCCAAATAGACGAAGCTTTATGAGAGGCTCCCAAAGGAAGACCAAGATATTTTATGGGTAAAGGAGAAATTTTGTAACCTAAAATATTAGCAGGATCATGAGGGTTGCTAAAAGAACCCACAAACACAATTTCTGATTTAGAGAAGTTGATCCTTAGGCCAGAGGCAGCCTCAAAACACAGCAACAAAGCTCTTAAAGCTCTCAAATGATCTTGATTAGAGTCACTGAAAAGAAGAGTATCATTAGCAAAGAGCAAATGCGACACAATGATTCCATCACTAGAAGCATCACCAACCTTGAAACCCGACAAGAAGCCGCCTAATACAGCCGCATCAATCATACGATTCAAGGCATCCATAATAATGACAAGGAGGAATGGGGATAAGGGGTCTTCTTGCCTTAAACCACGGGAGCTATTAAAGAAACCAACGAGTGCTCCATTCACCAAAATAGAGAATCTGGCCGTTGATATACAATGTCAAATCCAGGAACACCACTTCTCACCGGAGCCCATTCTCCCAAGAAGATAGAGTAGGAACTCCCAATTAACATGGTCAAAAGCCTTTTCTATGTCTAATTTCACTAAAACACCAGATTGGCCTGACTTAAGTTTACTGTCTAAACACTCATGAGCAATTAAAATAGAATCAAGAATTTGACGGCCTCGAATAAAAGCTGTTTGAGATTTGGAGATAATCTTACTCATAACCACATTGAGACGGTTTGCGAGCACTTTACAAATGATCTTATACATCTTGTTAACCAAACTAATTGGTCAAAAATCTCTAATTTCAACAGCTCCTGTTTTCTTAGGAATGAGAGCAATGAAAGTTATATTGAAACTCTTTTCAAACTTCATGAAGTAGTGAAATTCGGCAAAGACTTTCATAATGTCATGCTTTACAATATCCCAACAAGCCTGAAAAAAAGCGATGGAAAAGCCGTCCGGACCTGGTGCCTTGTCTCTAGACATACCCTTGACCACATCAAGAACTCCCTCCTCTTCAAAGGGTCTTTCAAGACAACTTGCTGAAAAATGATCGATGGAGTCGAAATGAAGACCATCTAACTTAGGCCTCCAAGCATACTCTTCCCGAAATAGTTGCTCATAATATTTCACAATATGGTTTTCAATCTCAACCTTATTACTAACCACATTATTGCCAATCTGAAGAACTTCAATAGCATTATTCTGACGGTGAGAGTTAGCCATCTTATAAAAGAATTTAGTGGATTTGTCGCCTTCTTTCAGCCAACTATTTCTAGATTTTTGCCGCCAAGATATTTCTTCTATGAGCGATAGTTTTTGAATTTCAGCCAAGATGACTTTTTTCTTGTTCAAATCCTCCAAGACAAAACTCCAAGACAAAGAATTTGACACCTCTAAAGCCTCTAAAGCATTCAGCTGATTGAGCAGGGTATTTTTGTTATTTTGTACATTGCCAAAAGTCTCCTTATTCCATTTCTTCAAATCCTTTTTGAGTTCTTGACATTTACCAGCCAAGATAAAACTGGGAGTACCAGAAAGATGATAGGAGTCCCACAAAGGCCGTTTCTATTGGTGAGAAAATGACTATAGCTATGTATGGTATTCTTATCCTGCAAAGTTATTGTTCATAAGTGATGTATTTCACAAAAAAATAATTAGTTAGTTGAAGAAGTGCTTTGAGATTTTTGTAATAATATCTGTTGACAATATTAAGCCGTAAAGAACTCTTAAGAGGTCAAGTTTTTGTTGCGTGTTTGCCACATGCAGGTTATGAGTTTCCTTCCCAAACTTCCTCAACAATCCCTACTACTTCAGACAGGTAATTTTTTTGTACTGTTGAGCAAAATCATTTCACTGGAGCAAAGAAATTTTTTGTTTAAAAAATGATGTTTGAAATTTTTTTAACAAGAATCGAAGTTGGTTGGAACTTTCATAGTGATACGTACATTTGAATATTGTTTGCTGTTCCTTGTAAAAACTGAGGAATTCCAATTCCTCAACAAACCCAACTACTTCAGACGGGGTAATATTTATTCTATAGCTGAAAGATTGTTCTTTCCTGTGCCTTCTCCCCAATGCGGGTCATGTCTTACCACCGGTGGAAATGGTAAACCATCTCCACAAAGGTAGAAAAAGTTTTTAGTCCAAAACATTGCATCACCTCGTTGCTCAGAGGGATGCCTTAGCATTCACATATTAAATGGGAGTTTCTTTTTGTTTTCTTCCCAGTATATGATATTTAGATTCATTGTTTAAAATTGATGTTTGTCATATGCATTTGAAAAATACCTCCAGTGTGCCTGACAATTGGAGCATACTCAAAGTGGCTTGATTCTGCATCAAATGGACTATCCATATTGCCTTCACTGATTGATATCCTCATGAGTGGTATGGGCACATCTGAAGATTCTGCAGCAGCTGCAGCTTTGGCATTTAAACACATCTGTGATGGTGAGGAATGTGTTGTGATCGGCTAAGCTTACCTGATTTGTGTTTTTCCTTTTACAAGCCTACAAGCATTGTCAAATAAGTTTGCTTGCATAACAGTAATGGTGTTTAGTGATTTTAGATTCATTTTTTTATTGGCCCCGGGTTTCCGAGAACAAAATCTCAACTAATCTCGGGGTGCACAGGTCCTAGGTAAGGAGTTTTCCACAAGTGCACCTTAGGTAATTTGAGGGGAAAATTGCCTTCCAATGGCCCCTAGAGATTATTTGCACTTAAAAGGATTCGAACATTAGACCTTGGAGGGAGCATACCACCAAGACCTAGGCCTTTACCAATTGAGCCAACCCTTAGGGGTTAATTGTACATTCATAAACGATTGGCTTGTTACTCACATAATGGTAAGAAGTATGGCTCTAGTCACATTTATTCAGCACATGCAAATCCTTACATAATTTTAGATGGATTTCATCTTTGGATCTTTAGTTATAATGAATCTTAGTTCCTAGGATCTTTAGTTTTGGCCTCAATTGCAAATAGTAACAAAAGTGTAATTGGTTGGATTTATAACTTATGTTCCTGTTTTATTTTAGGAGTAATTCAAGGACTTACTCGGATTGAAATGAGGACTAAATAAGTCAATCTTATTAGGAGCACATAAAGGCGCAACCCAAGTACATGAGGTGTATACTAGAGAGAACATGAGATATTGGGGAGACGGAAAACAAAAAAGACAAAATTGATTAATTAGGGAAGCCAGTGCTACTCTGAGTTGACATCCTAACATGAGGTTTTAGCACACAAGGGACTTAAGCTTTTCCACTATTTTATCACAAATTTTAAAGTTTCGCTCTTTTCGTTCCCTCCACAAGCACCAGTTTAGACATGAGGGAGCCATACTCCATATGCTGCAATGACCCATACCCTGACTACTCCAACCAGTCAACAACTCAATCATTTGGGTTATCATCCAATCAACACTAAAAAGTTGAAAAACTGAGACCCTGTGGTCTATGTCGGTTTCTCCTTTCATTTATTTATTTAGTATTCTCTCTCTCTCTCTCTCTCTGATAGATGATAAACAGCTCATGAAACACAAAGAATTGAAGCCATAACCTTCCTTTCACCCGTTGGTAATGGTGGGAGCTGATTTTACTTGGTCCAAGGGACATTGGCTTTACTTTTAATTTTATATTTACTTTGTGGGATTGCTTGATATTATTATTTTTATTCTAATATGCTTTTTGTGCTTTTACTTTCCTCTTTCAATATATAGGTCTGATATTATAAGATACTAATCAGTTCTCTCACCGCACTCCTGTGGTTGCTGTTTTGCACATTAGAATATTGTATCATATTCATTATCTTTTATAAAAAAAAAAAAAATCATTTTCATTAAGTATGGATTAAATATATCTATGTTAACTGTAGATTGCCGGAGAAAGCTTTGTGGATGTTTAGATGGTCTCTTCCACATATATCACAGGGCAGTTACCGGAGAAGGTAGTTTTAAGGTCTCTGCTGAGGATTCATTGCATCTAGTTGAAGCATTGAGGTATATTTTTGCTTCCTTCAGACACAATAACATTGCATGGTGATGGTGGAATAGATTCTCCATTGAGAAGTTATTCTGAACTTTCTTAACATCTTTTGCAGCATGGTCATTACAGAACTTCCTCCTGATAATGCTAAGAGGGCCTTGGAGGCATTATGCTTGCCAGTTGTTGCTCCTTTACAGGTTGGTTTTTTATTTTTCCAAGTGGTTTCATTCGCTTAAACTTATTATGGGGACGCAATTTTATGATGTGAACAACCAGGAATCTGTAAGTCAAGGCCCAGAGATATTAAACAAGAAACCCGCTCGTGAGTTAACTGTTCATATCGATCGATTTGCGTACATCTTTAGGTGTGATCGATCTCCCTTTGGTATATTCTTTATTTCTCTTAACTTTTTAAGATTTTGTCAACATGCTTCTAAAACCAAGTTTGAAACCAATTTCAGATACGTAAATCAGCCTGAAGCAGTAGCCGATGCAGTTCAAAGGCTTTGGCCAATCTTCAAAGCAATCTTTGATCTGTAAGTAACTGTAAAAAAATTTCTTAGCTAGAATGAGCTGCCGTGTGAATGTACATGGATTTCCCATTCTTCTCTAATTGATGTTCTAAATGATTCTGGTTTAGCCGTGCTTGGGACATGAGAACAATGGAGTCTCTTTGCCGTGCTTGCAAATATGCTGTGAGTTTTCTGAACCATGTTATTTCTTAGGTGTGCTTGATGAAATTATAAATCTATTGTGAAATCCTCCCGTTATATCAATAACATTTAAAATCTAAAATAATGTATGTCCTAGCATAATGGTGCTGAGAACCTAGTGGTGTGTATCATATTATGCTAGTAGCCTACTTGGGTGCAACTTGGTGGTCAAAGGGTGGACTTGGGGTGAGCTGTAGACTCAGACATCCCACTTTCGATTCCATGCTAGAAGTGCACTGGGATTACCTAAAACACGGTTATGGTGGAATGGGATCTTGAATCTGGGGCTCACAACTCAAAGGTGGGCCTGAAAGTCCCTGCCCTGTTGAGATTCCGCATAATCAAAAAATATTGTTTTGAGTATTCTACCACTTGAACCATGTAGATCACTTCCCACTATGACTTGTGTTTATTCTCATTGCAAATAACTAATGTTGTAAACCAAAGTTCTGTTCCCCGTTGATGCTGCTCAATATTTTTTGATGTGCGTTAATTGAGTGATTTGTTTGTGAGCTATTTGTATTCCTACAACACTTCCAAAATTGAGTTTTGAAAAGGAATCTATGTTGATCTTGGTTCTCTATGTTGATGAGTTAGCCTTGTTAGTGTCAATCTATTCTTGTATCACTTTTGAATTGTCTCTGTTTTGTTTGCATTGAAGTGTGTTTTCACTTTCTTCTTCCCCTATATTTTTATTGTTGAGTGGTTTCCCTTGACAACATTGTTTGGATCATTTGATTGTCGTGCCTAGTATATTGTTATTTTTTGTATAATGTATGATATGAGAATGGAAATGTAACATTACTATTAATGGTTGTATAAAGAACTTAATTAATTTTTCTTAGGTGAGAACGTCTGGAAGGTTCATGGGAATCACAATTGGTGCTATGCTAGAAGAGATTCAAAACCTATATAAACAGCACCATCAGCCCTGCTTTCTTTATCTCTCTAGTGAAGTAATAAAGGTATGGATTATGTTCATTAAAGCTAGTACTTAATTCTTTTTGTTACTTAATATTTGAGTGGTGTCTGCATCTTGGTTTTAGATATTTGGCTCAGACTCATCTTGTGCAAGCTATTTAAAAATTTTGATTGAATCACTCTTCCTTCATACAACAAGTATTCTCACCAATATTCAGGTATTGATTCTGAGGCAATTGTTGTTTCTGTTCTTGAGATCTGCCTTTACGTTGATTGATACTTCATCCTATTTTAAACTTTTCTGCAGGAATTTACTGCAAGACCAGATATAGCCGATGATTGCTTTTTGTTGGCATCGAGGTGCATTCGTTATTGTCCACAGCTATTTATGCCATCTGAAATATTTCAACCATTGATAGATTGTTCTATGATTGGGATCACAGTACAGCATAGGTATAGTGCCCCCCCCCCCCCCCCCCCCCCCAAACCTGTCTCTCTCCCCCATGAATTATATTAGTGATTAACATGTTTCATGGGTTTTTTTCTCCATCTTGCAGAGAGGCCTCTAATTCCATATTGACCTTCTTATCCGATATCTTTGATCTTACAAACTCTAGCAAGGGAGAGCAATACTTACCTGTCAGGGACTCTGTGATCATTCCTCGTGGGGCTAGCATCACTAGAATTTTGATTGCTTCTTTAACAGGGGCCCTTCCTAGTTCTCGAATAGAGCAGGTAGCCCCAAGTTTTATTATAGAACTGTTTAACCTTTTACTATTTATGTGTGCACATGATTAGCCATATTCATTTCACTTAAGTTTTTGGAGTAAGGAATTTATGGAGCCTGCTTTACCCCAGGTAACTTACACGCTACTGGCATTAACTCGTGCATACGGGGCACGTGCAGTGGAGTGGGCTAAGGAGAGTGTTTCTCTAATTCCATTGACTGCTGTCACGGAGGTCGAGCGGTCAAGATTTCTGAAAGCATTATCTGATGCAGCTTCTGGATTTGATATTAATAACCTTACTCTTCCAATTGAAGAGATGTCGGATGTTTGCCGTCGTAACCGAACTGTTCAGGAGATTGTTCAAGGTGCCCTGAGGCCACTTGAGTTGAATCTGACCCATGTATCATAGGATATTAGCGCGACATGAAAAGGCCATTTTGCTTAGGCCTCTGTTAGACATTAGTTACTTTGGCTGTGTATTGGGGGTAATATTCTTTATTTTTTTCCATCGTGTTTTAATTCTCATTCTCCAATTTTAGAGGAGAATCCGTGCTCCTTCCTATTGGGTGGGAGGAGCGATCGTGCATCTCTATTGACGTGGGGATCATCGAGTGGTTTCACTTGTCTTGGCCTTTTCATTTTTTTGGGGGGTAAAGAATTGTATTTTATTGAAATGTGTAAAAGAAGAGAACAATGACATTTTCAGGAGTGTTTCTTCCTCTTACTATGTTGTAAATCTTCGAATCTATTTGCCTTTACAGCATAATTTCATTGCATTATTTTGGATTGATGTGCATATGTTCATGAATCATGATTCACGGTTACAGATGGATGGTTTGATTATGCAGAAACAAATAATGTCTTAAATTGTTTAATCATGCTATAATAACATCATGTTTTATTTTAGGGTCACAAGTGTTTTTCATATAATGCTACAGACAAAAACCAGCCTATTTGTCATGAATGCTTGGCGGTGAAAGGAGCACCATGACTCTAGTGGCCCCTATCGGTTGCGGCCTAAAACCTAGAGAGAGAGAGAGAGAGAGAGAGAGAGTATTGATGGAAGGGAAAGACCAATGGGCTAGAGAGAGAGCACATGAGATAGGGAGAGGCGGGAAAGAATGAGGAAGATGTAACACCTCAAACTGATTAAGGAGAAATACATTGAAATTGCTCACTTTGAGGAGAGCACTTTCATAGAGAACAAAAAAAGGATAAGAGAGAAGGATGTAGAATTTTTCGTTAATGATGGACCCTAGAGTCCCTTGGATCATGCATAAACAAGATGTCCCCTATATGGGCTCAAGTTAACACAATTAAGGTTCTGTTTGGATTGAGAGATGAGATGAGTTGAGATAAGTTGAGTTTATTTTTTAATATTATTATTATTTTAAAATTTAAAAAATTGAATTGAAATTTGAAAAATGTGTATTGAGATTTGAAAAATGTGTATAGGGTTTGTGTTTTGTATGGGAATTGAAAAAATGTAATAATGAAATTAAGATGAGTTGAGATTAATTTTGAATCCAAATCGGGCTTAAAAGCATACAAAAAAATAAAACTAAGGCCCAAGACCCACTAGCTATATTGTAGTCCAAATAACAGGTAATATTAAAGTAAATAAAGTTATAAATGAAATTAAATTTGCCCAAGGCCCAACAAGGCTTGCAGAGGCAACAGGCGGAGCACAAGTGATAATGTAGTCAACAACGACGTGCTCGTGGTGCAAGGCTTGGCCGTCAATAGTACTCAATAGTACTTGCATTCTGCATTGTCCCACACAACGGGGGCGGTGTAACTTGCCCGGTAAGTGAGGGGTGGGGTACCCCCACCTACTTTTAGGGCCAAAAGTAGGGGCGGGGGCGGGGGCGAGGGTGGTAAGGGGTGAACTCCATACTGCATATACCTAGCCCCGTCCTGCCCCCACATATTTAATAAATAAATAATTATATATATTTATAATATTAATATATTAATATATTATATAAATTATAATAATATATTAAAAAAATACACATTCAGGCACAAAACGGCATGATGTCTGGGTATATAATATATACCCCACCCCCGATGTCGTTTTGAGTCTTGAGGGGTTATTAACCCATAGTCAAAACGACAAAACGATGTCTTTTTGACTATGGGTTAATAACTTACCTCCCTTCTCACTTGCCCAATTCATTTCTTCCATCTGTTTTATCTCTCTAATTCTTCCTCCCCCCAAATTCATCCATCAAATCCCCTTTCCCCCAGGTCAAAAATCCCACCACCCCACTGTCGTCCGCCACTCTAATTTGTCGATAGTGTCCTTTGGCCCCTCCTGCTCTCTTTTCTCTCTCAATTTGATCGGATTCATTCTATTTCTCCTCACTTCGAAATCTTAGATAAGCCGGATTCAAAGTTGCAAACCCCACCCTCACTGCGTGATTCTCATTCCTTCCTCTGTCTTCTCTTGTTACCGACGTGCCATCATCACCATTGCACGGTGCACCACAGTCCACGACTCAACTACAGCCTAAGGCCTCAAAGGTACCATCAAATCCCCCATGTTTTAGACTTTTAATGATGTTTTTTTTTTTAAATGATTTTATACTTTAGTAATGATTATTACTTAGTATTTAATATATTAATATTTTTTAATGTGTGATTAAATCAAGTTAAATGATTTTTTGGATAAAAAATGTTCTAAAAAGTTGATTTGGATAAAAAATGACTCAAAATATAAAATGGGCCAAGATCTTATAGAGAAGACTGCGGGAGGCGGGCAGATGGACCCCATTCCCACCCCCGTATAGGCGGGGCGGGGGGCAGAGGTAAGGGTACCCCGCCCCCAGTAGGGCAGGGATCACCTCTACTGGCAGGTGAGACTTGAAAGACAGTGACATAGAGAGAAAGAGATAGAGGCTAGGATTTAGAATATTCTGATTAGATTATGCAAATATCAATGTAAAATTTGTCTAAAATTATATAATTTTGTATTTGGTTATTCTATACAAAACTTATTTCTACATTTGATTATTCATCTATTAGTCAAGATAATAATATTATTAATTTAATAATATTTTCTTTTCAAGTTTTTTTAAAAAAAAAATTAAGAGTTATACGAAAATATTAGTGTTATATAATTGGAGGCTTGCATATAGAGCAGAAATTAATAAACTTATAAAAGTTTACATCATTAACTTGAGGCGCGTTGAGAACTTGAGAGTCGCAGCCAACTTGCCTGCAGGCTGTGTTAATGTCGATGAATTCGCTCTTTCGTGCATCTCTCTGTCCCTGATGTAGGTTTTTAACTCCGAGGCTCTCTCAGCCCGCCTAGCCTGGAGAGGCAAGATTTCTTGACTCGCTTTCATCCTATACGCAAACACTGCCAAATTCTGTCTCTTTCCCTGAGTAATCGAAGATGATCTCCAATTCTCAGAAGAAGAAGAAAAGCCTTCAGACTCTGTCAGCCAGCAATCTCTGTAGCAAGCTTACCATCTCCATCCCATCGTCCTCTTGCACCAAAGAGTCCGAGTCCGAGTCCGACTTCGACTTCTCTGAAGTTTTTGGCCCCTCCAGCCCACACCAAAACCCAATTCCCTCTTCATCACCGACGTCCATTTCATCCTCCGGGGACCCACCGGTCATTCACAACAGGTCCCACTCCTTTGTGGGCCCCTCCCCACGCTTCACCCTCTCCCGTTCTCTTCCCTTCCATGCGGAGTCCGCCTCCGAATCTGAATCCGAGCCCGAGACAGAGATCGAAAGTTGCAATGCTGATAAAAGCGAGAGAGTCGAGAAAATTGGGCCGGGTGATTTTGACATTTTGAGAGTTGTGGGGCAGGGTGCGTTTGGAAAAGTTTTCCAGGTAGTCAGGAAGAGAGTGAGAGTGGATATTCCTAATGATTGTGAAGGTGGAGGAGATGATGATGCTAATACCGATGGCGATGGGATTTACGCCATGAAAGTGATGAGGAAGGATACCATTATAAAGAAGAACCATGTCGATTACATGAAGGCCGAGAGGGACATTCTCACTAAAGTTGTGCACCCATTTATTGTTCAGCTCCGCTACTCCTTCCAGGTATTCTCTTTAACTTCAATTTTAATCAAGATTACCCATTATGGGCATATGATGATACACTTTACAGAAATAACCAAATTGGCCTACGTATGGCAGCAGTTCAACTCGGTTTGGAAGATTGAGTGTTGGTGATCATAGATTACCAAATCAATTGTGAATTGGTTGTATGATCTGTTTTGGGAAAAAAAAAAACATGCAGCCTGTCATATAGAAGATTTTGGCTTAGCATGTGTTAATTTCGTTTGTTCTCACTAGGGAATGTTGTGTCTTTCATTGAAAAAGTCGAATATAGGCTGGAAATTCTTGTTTTGGCTCTTCTAACTTTGGGACCATTTCTTGTCAATTTAATTGGTATATAATGTCCTGATTCTTCTGTTGTGGTTGACCCTTGCAGACAAAGAGTAAGCTTTACTTGATTCTGGATTTTATAAATGGAGGGCACCTTTTCTTTCATCTGTACCGGCAAGGGATCTTCAGGTATCTTCTGCGGATCTGCTTGTACTTATAGATTTCTTGTCACAATTTATGTTCCATCTGTTCACTTATCAAAAAAAAAAAAATTATGTTCCACCTGTTTGATTTTTGTTCGGGTGTCTTGAGCAGTGAGGATCAAGCAAGGGTTTATACTGCTGAGATAGTATCTGCCGTTTCACATCTTCACAAGTGTGGTATCGTGCATCGGGATCTCAAACCTGAAAATATTCTCATGGACGCAGATGGGCATGTAATGGCCCTGCTCAATTACCCATTTCTGTTCTAGGAATATGTATGAAAGTCATGTAATATGCTTTTCTTGCATAAATGATGTGGGTTTTTTGGCTAATGTTTGTGCCTGTAATATAGGTTATGCTGACTGATTTTGGACTGGCAAAGGAAATTGATGAATCGAGCAGATCAAATTCAATGTGTGGGACCACAGAATACATGGCTCCAGAAATTTTACTGTCTAAAGGCCACAATAAAGATGCTGATTGGTGGAGTGTGGGGATACTTTTGTATGAGATGCTAACTGGGCAGGTAAGACCGCTGGTTCAACATTTTTAGCTCCTCAGATACTTTCCAATTTGTCACGAAGATGACATTCTGAGATTGCCCAATTATGATTGAGCATTCTACTCTTAATCCATTTGTGGTGGTCACAGTGAAAGATATGCCTGTGAAACCACCGCAGTTGCCTAATTATGACCATGAGCATCCATTCACAGTGGTGAAAATAACCTGTTAATTGGTGTGCACCTTGTCAAAGGGTCAATGTTTTCCTTCTGGCAAGAAAGGGGGTTAAAAAAATTATATAAGGGACAGATCTTACTGAATTTGCCAAGTATTATATCTTGATGAAGTGCTAAGAAAACTTTAGCAACTTTTTAAGGGATTTTAATTCATCAGATTGAGATGTCCAAGGAAGAGGGAATTATTTTTGGGAATGGTTAGATAACTTAATGGTATGCTGGCAAGTTGTTCCTCATTTTCTTTGTTGTACATGCCCACTAAGTCAGGGTATGTATCCGAGAGTTGCATTGAACACATCACCCATACAATATTGTGCTTGTCATGCTGAGTTCATCACAGTTCCTCACATTTTAGTATCCATAGTTCCATATAGCTCAGATGTTACCGAGTCACCTGTGCGGTACAGCCTGGTGCTATCGCTCAGATGATACTGAGTCACATGGTTGGGACTGCCTGGTACTGCTGGTTGAACCGAGTTCCTTTCTTGACATCTAGGTTGATCTTGTGAGGAATGTATCATGTAATATAATATAATTGTTGGTTCCAATATTAGTTCGATCAATTCGTATATTGCTACAATGCCGGATAAAGAATCAAAAGGGCTTCAACCTTAGTTTGCCATTTTTTTTTTGGGTTCCAAAGTTGCCAATATTTCTTCCTGCAGCCACCATATACACATGCAAATAGAAAGAAACTTCAGGAGAGAATCATCAAAGAGAAGGTAAAACTTCCGCCTTACCTCACCAGCGAGGCTCACTCTTTGCTCAAAGGAGTAAGTTTATCATCTCTCTCTCTCTCTCTCTCTCTCTCTCAACATCGCTCTTCTTGAACTTTCTCTTTACTTCTGCAGTTACTGCAGAAGGAACCATTGAGAAGATTAGGCAGCGGGCCTAATGGAGGGGATGAGATTAAAAGTCATAAATGGTTTCGATCAATCAATTGGAAGAAATTGGAGGCCAGAGAGCTGCAGCCCAAGTTTAAGCCTGATGTGATTGGGAAAAATTGTACTGCCAATTTTGACCGGTGCTGGACAGCAATGCCTCCAACTGACTCACCTGCTTCAACACCAACTGCAGGCGAACATTTCCAAGGGTATACTTATGTGGCTCCTAACTCTTGGCTTTCGTCTGGACAAACTTAAGGCTTTCGGCCAAGAAAAACATTATATCAAAATTGTAGTCTGTAAGTGTTTATATCAAAAAAAAAAAAAGATGCATTCATATCTCATGTAAATATTTCTAAATTGTCGTCAATAAATAATCTCATAAATTTTCACTTGCTACTTGCTTTCGCTCATTAACTTTCACTTAGAAAAAGTCTTGTAGTATATGTCTACGTAGAAAACCCCCAGGTATTGGCTCAAGTTGTAAAGGCCTTGGGCTTGGGGGTATGTTTCCTCAGGTCTAAGGTTCAATTTTTTTTGAGTGCAAATAATTTCTAGAGGCCATTGAATTGAGAGATTGTTCTCTTGAATTATCCGAAGTACACTTGTGAGAAACTCCTTACCAAGAGTTTGTGCACTCTCAAGATTAGTCGGAATGCAATTCCTTGAAACCCGATGCCAAGAAAAAAAAAATGTTTCATTACATTGGTTTTGCCGTGAGCCATATCAGCTAAAACATGTTACATGAGACGACAACTTTGCCCGACAGCTTTGGTTCTTTCTATGGTATGTGAAAGCTCCTCGAAGGGTAAGAGGAATGGGAAAAGGAATATTGTTCGACGTGAGGCTACAGGGAAGGAGACCTTTATGACGAAAGAAATCATATGAATCGAACTTTTTTATCCTGATTTGACTATATCAAGTATTATTGGTGTGCTAGACTATAGTGGCTTTCCTATCATGAATAGGCGCATTGATCATGTTTATTCTGCGCGTGAAAGTTCGACTGCCTAATAAACTTGAAGTTTTATAATATCTGTTTTTTATTTTTTATTTTTTTGGAAAAATGAAGTTCTTAAAGTATCAAGTACTTTAGTGAATTGCGTATTTGTTAATCGTCATGTCCACTATCATCGCCTAAAGTTGGAGAGGGAAACAATTTGGGAAGGCTTTTGAATTTTTAATCTTTTGAGAGAAAAAAAAAAGAGGATGTTGTCTGGAACTTCCTTGGGAAGGTGACACGAATCAATGGTGAACAAACAATAAGAGATGCATTTTGATATTCCGATTGGGAAAAGCAATGAAGAAGAAACTTGTTCCTTCTCAGTTCTTCCTTTTCTTAAGCCAAATTATTGGAATATATTTGTACCATTAGATATTAGAATTAACCCACACCAGAGCCCAGAGGAGTCGATGAGGACCCAAAAGGAATGGCAAATAATGTCTAATAATAATAATTTACAATTCTTTATCTATAAAATGTTTTAGGCTTTCACATTTCAGGCACAAAAGCATCTTCCATTTGAAGGCTACCTTATTTCATGAAGGAGAAGAGAAAATGGGAGCAAGTATCATTTTCTTTTATTTGTATTCCTTCATTTTCAAATTATAAATAATAATAATAATAATAATTATTCGCACAAAATTTTCATTTATTTCTTTATATTTTCCCTTTTCTCAACTAGGCAAGCCGAGCATTTTCGTTTTTTCTTTTCTCCTCTCTTTTCTACAACTCACAAGCATCGAAAATATTCTGTGACAGCAAACGAGCCCTTGAATTATAGGTCAGCAAAGCATTATAAGAGAGCAAACATTAACCTATTTACTGTTGTCTGTTGCTTAGAAAGTTGAAAACCATAGAAGTTTAGAACCTCAGATCACAGCATTTAATAATAGCAGCACAATCCACTACTACCATCCATTATTGAGTGTCGACTCAATAATCCACATTCACAAAATCAATGTGTCCTGTCACCTAAAAGGGGGAAGAAAATGCCTCTACCAGTAATCCAAACTTGATATATATATATATATATATTTTCAAATCCCAAAAAAACCATAAAAAGTTAAAACCACTGGAACCTTCCACAAATATCAGAAGAGAAGAGCATTGAAGTCCTTTGTTATTTCCCTCCCAGTAATATCAGCCACAACAGAAAACAGACAAAAGAACAAGAATCTAAGATCATTGCATACAACCAGAAAAAGGACGTGACAGTTCTTTCTAGTTTTTTGGGTCTGTACAAAACAAAGTAGTGATCAAATTCAGTCACCTAATTTACCTTGTCATCTCTAACCCATTGTCTGCTTCTTTTTTCCTGATAAAAATTCCTCTAATCCATCTGCCCTAATTCTCAAACCATTCTCCGTACTTGGATCTTCCTCAAGCAACGGTGATGGTACCATTACCATTGTTGAAGCTTGGCATTGCCTGGAAAGCCGAATGTCTTGACGGCGACTCCCTCTGATCAGATGGCAAAGACAGCTTGAGCGTCAGCAGTGACGGATCAACAGCCGACTCTGAATTCAGACTAAGTTCAGATATAGTTGAAGCATGAGGAACCGTGTGAATAGGGACTGGGCGGATGAGCTTCATCGAAGAGGCTGCATTAATCTCCACATTTTCCTGTCTTAGGATTAGGTTTTCCATTGGGCTCTCAATTGGGACCACTCCCGGACCAACAGTCATCGGAAAAGCACCCATCATTGGAAACCTACTAAAATTGCAACTTTCGGTTGGTGCCGGAGGCGGAAACAATGGGTGAGAATGTGAGGCAGCGACTTGATGATGACCTTGTGCTTCCATAGGAGTTGCCGTGACCTAATACACGCATTTAGAACATGTCATGAAAAGCTTGTTGTTTGGATGTTGAGAAAATAAAAGGAAAATGCAAACTAATTACAGATTATTTCTATGAATTTACAAAGAAAAAGCACCGAAACCTAAGCCTAAAAAAGTCCCGATTCACAGCTATTTTCCTCCGGACGGGTCAACTTCTGCATCTAAGAAACCAAGACCACCCAAAAAAATAAACATTCTAGGATTCTTCCTTACCTTTTCGTTCGTCATTTCCCAAGTCCACTCAACACCCAAAACGAATAACAAAATAAAACTGACGATGTATCATAGAAATCACAACCACGATGAAAATTAAAAAGCAAAACAATGAATTTAATCCATAAGAAAGCAAGACCACCTTTTTCCACTCTCCGTACGTGATTTTCTACTAGGGAAGAAAACCAATTCCAGATCGAAAAGATCCTAAAACAACTATTTTCCCCAAATCAGGTCAACTTCGCCGGCTCTAAGAGAGATCCTTACGAAAACAGCGGACATAATTTCAAAACACATGTTTGTTTTTCTCAGCAACCAAACACAGAATAGAAATAGAAAAAGAACAATTAAGTTAAAATTTCACCGTATCGGTAGTGATGTCGAAGAGGCTAGTTCTACGGCGGCGACGGTTGAGGTTGCTGCGTCGAAGAAAGTATTTCTGAGCATGGCTCGCGACCTGCGTCGGCGTGCGTGTCTTCACGAAGTTTTTCGATATTCCTCTCCAATCTCCTTTCCCTACTTTCTGCAAACCCATTAGGAATAGCTTGTGCTCCTCCTCCGTCCACGGAACCCCTGCACAACATACATAATCAATCATCCACAAAACAAAACTTTCCAACAGATAAATCAAATACAAGAAACAAAATTAAGACAGACGATTGGGGGATCCGAACCAGACCTCGCTTGCGCTCGCGATCACGGTTGGCGCGAGAATTAGGAACGGCATCGTCAGCGGAGGCGTAACCGGATGCTGCTGCGGCCACATCTTCTCTAGTATTATTGTTATTGACACTGATAGTATTCTGAACCTTAGAGCCCTCCTCCTGAGGTTGCTCGTACTGAGATAGGTTGTTCAAACTCACGCTCTTCCTCATCGCGTCCACCACCACCCGCACACCGAAAAGCATGATCTCCCCGGCACCATCCGAGTCTCCGACGCACTCACGAGACATCTCCGACAGACTCTTTTTTGCTTCTCCTGCTCCTCCTGATCAATTAATTCGGAAAATCGGCGGGCCGTACAAGTGGAAAATTCAGAGAGAGAAAGAAATAGATAACTGTAATGGATGTATGGATTTTATACGTTCAGATATATATAGATAGATGGATTGTGGCTGTGGGGGAGCTGGCACAGGGTGGATGCGTAGGGGGAGTAAAGGTGTGGCCTTTGTTTGTGGGTTTGTTTCCGCGGTTTGCACGACTGTTTCTTCTTAAAATTAAAACGAGGCTCTGTTCTTAATTTGTCCTCTTCCTTTCTTGTTTTTTCCTTCTTATCTTTTACATGTCTATCTACCATCTACCCTTTGACTATATTTTAAGATAACATGTTAGTTAAAGTTGATAACCATATAAAAATTATAATTGCGTACTATTGTGATAAGATGAGATTATTATGTTAGTCATATTTCAGAAGTACCTACTAATTGTTCTTAAATTTAAATATATACAAGACGTTTGTTTAGATGAGAATATAAAATCTCAGTCATCCTAAGATTTCGATTGTATCAAATTAGTTTTTGGATAATATTATATACAGTTCTAAAATATATAATTTTTGCCTACTAGTAGAATTTATTATTAAAATAATATTTTTTTTAAAAAAAATTCAGATTTATAGACATTTTTTTAAATAGTATATGCAACATTTTTTAAATAGTATGCACGACATACTTTGAGATTATAAATACCGTTTTTCTAATTTTTTTTATGGCTTTGAATCTTATGAAGATAAGGTTTTTTTATCCCATTTTGGGGAGTAAGTTCCTACCTATACGATTTTCATCCATCAAAAGATAATTTAGAAAAGGAAAATTAAAAGTAACAGTCGGTGTGCAACTGCACATCAATTGTTTGAAAGGAAAAAAAAAAAAATATATATATATATATATGTGTGTGTGTGTGAGGGAGTGTGTAGATGTGCAGCAGTACAATAATTGCTGTCAAATACTCCCATTTAGAAAAATTTTGTATAATGAATCAAACACAACACTTTACTCATCCAAACTTACCTTTTGAGTAGAAGATTACATCCATCATCCATTATTAGAATTTATCACAATTTTGTTGTTAACGGTACTCATTTAATTTGAAAATAATACCTACTTATATTTCTTATCAAAATTTCAGCCATGAGATTTAACAACAATGATTAAGGTCTAATTAGGAATATTGAATCATGGAACGGGACTTAATTACAATACTTATATGCAATCAATGGAATTACTTATTATTTATAATATGAAATATTATAGAAATAATGATGAGAATATTGGACTTTTTAGGTAAAGTATTAATTTCTCCTAGGGTTAAGATGATGCATTGGCTTAGGTGTGATTGGTAAAGTGCGACACGCCGCCACATATGCAAATTGGAGGAATATGATATGTGACACGAAATGTCAAAATTGGTGGATCTCATCATGCTACTACACGTCTCACGTAAGAACAATGAAAGTTCATTTACCCTCATGTATACTTTCAATATACTCCATGAAAGTCAGATCAATCGTTTTCATGGGCAGAAATTGAACTAAGAGCGGTTGAAAAAACACTAGAGCCCGTCTTAAGTTTTCCTTGAATTTAGAGATAAAATGAATGAGATAAAATGAATTGAGATAAGTTTAATTTATTATTTTAAGATTTGAAAAATATGTATTAGAATTTTAAAAATATGTATTAAGATTTAAAAAAGGTGTATAAGAATTTGTGTTTTGTATAAAAAATTATAAATATATAATGATGAAATAGAAGTGAGCTCAACTCACTTCTAAATCTAAACGAGACTTAAACATTTTCATAATTTTATCGTTTTCAAATTCAAATATTTTGTTATAAAATAATCTCAATCATCAAAATATCTTAATTTCCTTAATTTTTTCTACAATTAACAACTCAAAATAACTTTCATGATACTAAAATTAAAATCCTATCGCAAAATTAAATTTTATTTCAAACATTCAAATATTTAAATCTCTATAAAAATATTTCAAAGTTATATTTCAAAATTATATTTTATAATATTGAATATGTAATGTTAAGTGGCTATTAAATTCAATGAAAAAAAATAAAAAATTTAATAAAAAATAAAAAAATTCATTAAGTGACCGTTAGATAGTTACTTATTATAATAGAAAGATATATAAATTTATATATAATATAAATTATAATTTGTAAAATTTTTCTAAATTTAAAATTATATATGATTTAAATTATATTTTAAATCATATCTAAATTATATATATAATTAATTTATATATAATATCTAAATTATAATTTATATATATAATTTAGATATAATTTAAAATTATATATCTAACTAATCTCATCTAAATTTTAAATCATATTTAGGGGTGTAAAAATTCTGATCCGCACCGATGGACCAGACCGAACTTGGGTGTGATATAGTCTGGTCCGATCCGACCCAATTTTTTAAGGACTAAATTTTTTCGGTCCGGTCCTAATCCAGGAGATTAGCAGACCGGGTCGGACCAAATACCACAATAAAATATATATATATATATATATATATGATATATCTTATAAGTAATAGTATATAATATTAATATTAATATATATTAAGAATTGTACTATAACATATTAATATATAATATATAATATATACTCTTATAATAATTGTAGTATAAAAATATAAATTATAATATATACTTTTTTATTTAGATTATTTTTTTTACCATTTTTTTTTAAGAGTATGTTTTTTTCATGTTTTTTAGCTAAAATATGTGATAAATACATAAAGTGGGCTGGAATAATTAAATTTGGACCAAAAAATAAATTTTATCATTATAAGACTTTGAGCTAAATTTAACCTATTAAATCATATCAGGTACTCATAGATTGAACTTGGATTGAACCTGGATTGAATTGGACCGAATCAATATAGACTAAATAGGAGTTCGATCCGGTCTAGGATGTGAAAATCTCTGGATCGAATGGAACCGGTCTATAACTTTTCCGGACCGGACCGTTTACATCCCTAATCATCTATATTGTTTCGAATATTTAGTATTAAGTGACTATTAAATTTAATGAAAAAAATAAAGAAATTTAACAAAAAATAAGAGAAAATTAGTTAAGTGAATGTTAGATAATTATTTATTATAATAGTAAGATATACAAAATTCTCACACACCCCACACTATATCTATTTTGTTTTGTTTTTTCATTTTTTTTATAATAAATATGTAATATATAGATGATAAATAGAATAACTCAATTAATTTCATAAAAATGAAATAAAATTAAAACTAAAAATAATAAAAAATAATTTTAAAATATATAAAATATGTGGTATGAGATGATGAGCTAGGATTCCTCTAAATAAATTTATAAATGCTTACATGTATTAATATAAGGAGATGAGTGACACAATGGGTGCATGCATTGTGGTAAAATTCAAATAAAAATAACAATCAAAAGTACTGCAAATAATTAACTATTAGCTAATAATTTGTCATGATTTTTTTCCAATACAAGTCAAATACCTAATTCAAGTGGTTATAGTGCAAATGATCATGATAAATTTTTTTTTTTTCCTGATAGAGATCATGATAACATGAATGTACAGGAGGGAATGTTCCTGTGGCTGGTGGCGGTGCTACAGCCATCGAAATATTGTATCGACTGACGTGTCACAATTAATTAATTAATTAATTATTAATTAGTAATTTGTCATGATTTAAGGTTTTCGTTGGCTGTAGCACCACTCATGGAAACATTTACCTCTTGTACATGCATGTTATTATGATCATTTACTCTATAGTTCCTATTAACCAAACAAACTGCAAAGGTATTATTCCACTTCTATATAACCAATTTTGGTTTTTTTTTTTTTCTTTTAAGAAAAATGTATCAGATATACAACTACTTCCAAACATTAAACAAACTTGAAAATAAAGAAATTGCTTCACTCATCATGCTCTTCAAAATTAGAATTACTCGAGTTTTTTTTTTTAATTTTATTTTAAAAAAGAGCTAATTGAAAAATTGGTATTTATATTTTATATTTTTAATAAATTGACGCTCTAAGTTTTTAACTTTTACAGAATTGATATATGAACTTAAAAGAAACTTACAGTTAAGTACATTCATTAGTCTCTAAATAACAAAACTAAAGAAAACTTACGTCTTGTTAGCTTATAAGGATGAGACTAAAAATTTAAATACATCTCAAATTCATTATTACATTTTTCAAATTTCCATATAAAATATAATAAAAAATTTAACTTTTTTAAATTCTCATGCTATTTTTTCAAATTCCTATACAAAATTAACATTAAATAAATATTTTACAACAATATTTTATTCTTTTTTTAACTTTTATCTCATCTCATCTCTAAAAACAAATAAAACCTTAATTGTGACTCGTGATACCATATTGTGACGTCTTAACCAATTTATCAAATATTGATACGTGGTATATTATTCACAAGTGCCAATCTCCCCTTAATTTTTTAATTATGTTGAGAAGTCCTATACGGTTTAAGAATAAACTCATCTTGATTTTTGTAATAAGTTATTTCACTCCTTCTATTAAGACCTTTTAAGAAAAGAAATAAGTACTTCTATATAATTTCAGAGCAGGTTAATCTATAATCAATAATGAGCTCCTGCGATCTATTCACGATAATGGTATCGGATAAATTAGTCTACACGAAAGTGAGCGTGTTGAAAAGTCCTATACGACTTAAGAATAAATTCATTCTGATCTTTATAAAGAGTTATCTCACTCCTCCTATTAAAACTTTTTAAGATGAGAAATAAGTATTTTTATAAATTAGAGATTGACAAAAAATTTAGATATTAATTTTATTAAAATTAAAAACATAAACTTCAATTTATCTGTAAACCCGAAATTTGGGGTAATTTCTTTTAATTTTGTTTGGAAATTTTACCCTTTTTTCAGGAGATATTCAATTAATGCTATATGAAATAGGAAAAAATAGAAAAAGCATAGGATATGTAGTTGTCATCGTACATGCTACTGGATTCACACGATCTATTGTGGTCACACATAGCTACCTTCAGCCACATGTTTGCACAGATATCATATATGCTAAATTAACATAAAAAGTAGGAGGCATCTGCTGCAAGAGAGCAAAAACAGAAAAAAGATACGCCCTGCCAGTTTCTATTATATATATATATATATATATATATATATTATTGATTTAAGTAAAAAAATTATTTACTATCTTTTATTATCATAAAAATATGAAAAAATAATAATAATTAAAAGGATAATAAGTAATATTCTTGATGATTTAAGAAATATAAAGAAGCAAAACTGTTAATTAGGAATATTTTTTCTAAGAATATCTGATAACTATTTAATATAATATTTATAATTTTTTATTATACATAATTAAAACTAATAGTTCAATAAAATTAATATATGATTTTTAAGAAAAAATAAAATAAAATAAAATAAAATAGTTGAAAAGGCAGTGGGTATCAGCTATCAGCATTCAGTTGGTTAATGTTATCTTCAGAATATAATATCCAGAAAAAGAAAACAAGTGCACATGGGGGACAATGGAGATCAGAGACAATTCACAGGCATAAATATCCTATTAAAAACAGCAACTTTTTATTTATTTTTGGTCAGTAAAACAGCAGCCTTTGTTTATGCAGTCAAATGAATCTGGTCAAAACCAACTTGTCTAGAAAATTTTAATTTTTTTAAAAATATTTTATTAGCTAATCCAATATTTAAGTGGACCCCCAAATAAAAGCAGAATATTATTATTCAGCAGTGGATAATAAGAATTTAAAAAATAAAAAAAAACAAGTATGGTGTCTGATCCGTCCGCTTGCTTGACATATTCCGGTTTTGCCCATTAGAAAGTACGAAGAAGAAGTTTGGCCCCTTTTGTATTAAAGATAAATAAGTTTGTTTCAATTTATTTTAAATTTATTATTATATTTTTTTATAAAATATAATTTTCTATATAATTTTTTTAAATCTTAATACAATTTTTTTAATTTCTAAATCAAATTTTTTAATCTTAAAATAAAAATAATATTAAAAATTAAACTCTACTCAATTTATTGAGTCTCGTTTTAAAATTTAAAGGAATTTTAATTGAATTATTTTTGAAGATCTCGTTTTAAAATTTAAAGGAATTTTAATGGCCTCTCGTGGTGCCTGGCAAAGATAAGGTTCTGTGGGGTTCACTGTCCATTTCCAAACTATTCATGCTTCACGCCCACAATAACCCTGTTTTTCATAAAAAATTATTTACATTCATTTTTATATATTCTTTTATGTACTTTACTAATATAATTAATTGTGGTATTTTTTTAATATAAAATAATTACTTTAATCAATCACATGAATAAACTTAAAGTAGAGAAAGAATATACAAAAAATAACAGTACTTAACAAAACTCGTTTTTCATGATCTCGTTCAGAAGTTCGAGTAAATTGATGACAATTTAATTTTAAAATAATTTTAACATTTAAAAATTTATTAAAAAATCTCAAAATTGAATTTTCAAATCATTAAATTCATCTCAATTATATATATGTATATATATATGGTATTACAATATTTTTAACTGAATATATTTTTATACAGGAGATCTACAATTTTTTTTAATTTTTTATAAATATATTTTAACTTATTTTAACATCTAAACATATCTAAATTCATTTTCGATATACTCTATAAAATTCACTCTACTATCATAAATTATTACTATTTATAAAAAAAAAAATTCAACTTCACTCAACATATAAATAGGACTTTAAATGGCTAATTGTAAAATTAGTACAAGAATTTAATGTTATTGTAATTCGAGATCTCAGTTTTTTAAAATGTAAAAAGTTAACACATAAATTTCAAAAGAATTCACAATTACGTAATGCCATTAATTGATCTGAAGGAAAGGATCGCGGATATAGGTCATAAAAGGTTGTAAATTGTAGAGCAATAATGAGATTTGATCTGATTAAGAAGGCCTCCTTTGCATGTGGCTTTACCCTTCTCCAGGTCTCCTTCCAAAGTATCACTCTCACATCATTTTCTTCTTAGCTTTTTGCCTTTTTATAACAGTAACAATTAACAAAACGTTTTCTTAGTCCCTAAGAAATGAGCTCTCTTTTAACCCAAAGAGAAAATATACAGCTGGCATGCATGTAACATGGCCGGATTTCAATTCATAAAGTCAAGATGGGAGAAAGTACTTATAGCTACTCACACTTCACTTTTACTTTCAGTGTTGTCAAATATCAAATATGAAATGTTTGCACATGGGCACCCCACACACACACACACACACACACAGATATATATATATATATATATATATATCTATCCATTCGGATCAGATTTTATTTATTTTTTGATAAAATTTTATTTATTTTTTAATACTTTTAATACTTTTATTTAAAAATTTTAAAAAATTATTTATTTTTTAAAATTTTTTTAAATAAAAATTTTCAAATCTAAAATTGGATAAAATGGTTGAGTGAGAGATTTTTCAAGTTGTGTAACAAAAGTAATGGGAATGTAATCGCATTGAGAGGTCAAGAGTGTGACATGTACTGCATATATTTTGACATGTACTGCATATTTTTTTAGGATAATCCTACTTTCACAAAAAATAAGACAGGATTGGAGGAAAAAGCTGAAAGTAGGTATAGGTACATGAAGTTGTTTACCTTAAATAAACATTCTTAACTTGATGCTGAAAAAGATCTGCAATTTGTGTACTGATTAAATGTATAATTGCTTTTGCTTTAATACAATGACGGAAGTTGTCATTTTCCTTTCTAGACTTCTAGTAACCTCTTTTCTTTTTGTAATGTGTGAAGTAAATCGAGGTCAGCTTTACTTTTTTTTTATTAAAATCTAATTGAATGGTATAATTTTAAGTGAGACAGACATAATATTAAATGCTCATATAATATATCTATATTATCCTTAAAATTAAATCTTTATATATGTGTGGTTCTTAAGAGTAATTTTATTAGATTGATTTTTTTTTTTTTTTTTAAAGTATAAATTTACATTTATATAAAAAAAAAATGTCATATTTGATTAAAAATAAGGAGAAAAAAAGTAACAGAACAGAATAAAAACAATTTTTATCTTTAAAAATGAATAATAACTTTTCAAATCTGAATAATTTTGAAGGGTTACTATTTACTTTTAAAGATAAAAAATATTTTTTTTCTATTTTTTTATTTTTTTCCTCATTTCTAATCAAATATGACAAAAAAAATTTTAATATGTGTATAAATTTATATATATATTTTTTAAAAAATATTGTTTATTTCTCTAAATTTACTTGATTTTAGCCAATTCAAAATGAAACGACTTTTTTCGGGGTGAGTGGACAGACATGTTCAGCTACAATAATTTAACCATGAAACGTTTGGATATCATTGTCAGCTATACGCTCTGGATAAGATTCCCCATGTAAATTAGGTCTTCAATATCTTCATTTCATAGTTTTTTATAGTTTTTGTATTCCAATTTGAGTAATTAGTGCTCCATAACCAACCAAACAGTTGATATTGTACTATTTATTTATTTATTTTCTATTGAGGGGAAATAATATTTTGCTTTTGTTTTATATAGGGGGTTAGATCCAATGTACTAAGGCACCCATGCTGCTTAATTGATCCCATTTTGCTTTAATGGACATAATGTTGGAGGCCACATGGTCAGGGGTATGGCACCATAGGAAAAGTGTTGGTAGATAGTCTTATCAGATTTTAAGCCATTATGTGTTTGTCAGCACATCACACTGCAATTTCTAACCTGTTGGAGATAGCACCAAATTGTATGAAATTTAAAAAAAAAAAAAAGATTTTTACTAGTAGAGGTATGATATAAGAATGACTTGCAAAACTTTTCATACAATTTGGTGGCATTTGCAAGACTACACGGGCTTGTTCGCCCTAAGCTTGTAAAAATCTTTTTTTCCTCCTTTCGAAAACCTACTCGCTTAGGGCGGCTTGTGATTTTTTTTTCATTTCTAAAACCTACTCGCTTAAGGCGACATTCCTTTTGTGGGATTGGTAAAAGCTATATTTGTGGCTCTGAAACCGTTTTCTCTTTTTAGTATTTGATGTCTTTATTTTTTTGAGATGACTATTAAGAACTCTCAATCCACTAAAATATGTATCATGTAACTTTTATTTTATCTATGCTATGCTTGCATTTAAAAAAAAAATACATATATATATTTTCACTCATCAAATTCTCCCTCCCTCAAAATGCAAGGCATCTTCTGTCCATTTCAACTCTTTTGCTCCTTTTTTCCCCCCATCTTCAAGTTCCTCAACCTCCAGAATATGTTGAAGACAGATCACGAAAAATCCCAAGAAAGCCCATAGGTGGATTTGCAGGTTGGAGACTGAGCCTTCCTATTTGCAAATTTAATCAATTTTGTGTTTGCCAGCACATGACATTGTCATTTATATGAGTTTGAATCTAATGGTATCAACACAAAAACCATGTATTCCACAAATCAATTCTTGTTTGATGTGAGATAATCTTCCCCATCACCAGGTTTTCACTCAGGAACGCATGGCATCTTTACAGTTCAAATCTACATTGTTCCAGCATCAACTCCGTCTTGTTGTTCACCTCCAGAATGTGAGTCTTTGTGCTTTCATACTCAAAGACTCACATTTCTGTTCATAATCTAAGCACATACAGTTCAGTACATTTTGAGACAGACCCGCCACCCTTCAACTATTTTGATGACTGTGATATATGAAAAATATGAAGTACATTTACATATGAAAAGAATAATCTCAGCTTCAAAACCAGAATTCTATCCATCATCTTAAGTCTCCCCAATGATAAATGCAAGGACCAAAATTGAATTCGAATCAAGATGGTCAGCAGCAGCCAACCAAACCTTAAATATGAGCATCACATGTGACATTATTTTCCACTGTTGTGCCACCCCTGACTGACAAAGCTGGTTGCAAACTTAGTAAAGACCATAAAAACATTGCCCAGCCAATTCATCAACAAATGTTCACTTTTTCTCCATAGAAACAGAGACCGAGATTTGTGAGCCCATGGGTGCGTTTTGAACTCCTCTCTAAACTGTGCTTGGTACAAGCTCCGTTTGTTTCCTGATTCTAGTTTCAGTATCAGCATCTTTATGCTGGCTACTCTTTACATCGTTTTTGGAAGTTCTTGTCCCTGATGGATTAAAGGGGGAATTCCTCAAATCAACTATTTTATCCTTTTCAGACACATCCGAAGATGATTCTGACAGAATCCGCTTGAGCTGTGACCTCTGACATACAATTCGACCCTTGTTCCAGCCAGCAAAAGAAAACGATGTAGACGCTTTGTCCTGCAGAAATGAATAGGCAGCCTTTGCAACAGGTAAATCTCGGGAAATTGAGCTTTTTTCCATCCGCCCCCTCCTGATAAATTTAAACGCAATGTTAGTCATAAAACCTCAGGTGCGATGCACTTCAACGGACAAATTAAGCTTTTAAGTAAACCTTGTAACCAAGTGAAATCCATTAGGAAATTCTATACCGTTGCCAACCCCAAAAACCTAGATTGAAAACTGGCCCATCCCACTATAATTATCTGATGTGTCAAAATATGGCAACAGATCCAAGATCATCTTCTATACAAGGACCTACTGGCAATAGAAGCAATGGGTAGCTTCCATGAGTATCTTACCTACAACAAGATACAGAATTGTGATGCATCAGCCTGGGCAGTGGCCCATGTTGGATGGGCCCTGTCTGCATTCTATCAGACTAAATATCTATCAATTCACTTTCAAACCAAAAGAAAAGTCATCATGGCAAATGATACAGCGGATAATAATGCCGTAAAATGAGGGAAATATGTAATGGCCCCAAGTAGTTGGAATTTAATGCTCGACTGTATCCTTCAGAAGGAGCTCTGCCACACCATGCAGGCCTCAGGCTTCATTACTGTCAGCCCAAGCACAGCCAGCCAAAATGTAGGAGCAGAATCACGCTTCAAAATGCTAAACTGATTGGTTATTGAATCAGTCCAACCCAAAATGGAGGAGAGGAATCTCTCCCTCTCCCTGGGGTTCATGTCCCAGGAAGAATAAAAAACAGATTGCGAGGGGAAAAGCAGCTTACACAACAATAACACTTGCTAGTTGGGGAAGATCTTCTCCAGTCATAAACATCTCATACATATTATTGAGCCACAGTGATATTGCTGTAAATGCTCCACCTTCCCACATCCTGCAAAATGGTCAATGTAAAGGTGAGCCAAAGTAATCTGAAAGAATGCAACTTGAAGGAGAAAATAATTACAGTGATACCTGTGTACATCAACAGACCACACAAGTTTGCTATAACGAAATAGTTCAGGGAAAAGCCCCCTCTTTGATGCTTCATTAAGCACTCTTGCAGCCCGTTCTTTCTGGCCCAGCCACCAAAGTGCTTCTAAAAGTGTGTTGTAGAATCTCATTCCCAACCCACATCCTTCAGAATTAAGTTTGTCAAACACGTACTCTACCATCTGCCAATTAGAGTCATCATCATAATCTCCCTTGATCATCTGCCCAGTCACTTGATGAATACTTGATACCTTATTTGTCAGCATCTCATCCAGCAACTCATAGGCATCATCCCACCTGAAAGCAAGGAATTCAAGAACCAAACAGTTAAATGGATGATTTTTCTCTTATTAATTATATAAAAAAAAGGATGATTGGTCAGGTAGAATCTATAGAATTCAAAGAAAAAAGTTTGTTTCATGAGTAATCAATGCTTAGCACAAGTTGAATGGTAGAACCCAATGTTTTATTTACAAAAAATTGGTGCATTAAGAAACACATAAAAGCTTCCATAGAATGAACAAAGTAAGTAAAAAAAGAAAAGATAGTTAATAGCCAAGTACAGAAGCTTCATACTTGCGGCACTTTTTAGCCAGCAATGTCTGAGAAAAACAAACCCACGGGAAAATGGGCAAGGTAGGTATGTCTAGTTTGAGCACCTGGGGAGAAAATTGCAATGATCCATATTTTCACACAAAAGCTGCGGACCTAAACATAACTTTGCTATTGAGTCAGATGAAACTCCATCTACATTACAAGATTCCGGCACTCATGCTGAGACCATCTTATGTTTAGTGAGTTAACAATCATGTACTGCTGTGACTGAGTACTCAAGGAACTGACACTTTGTGGTGGGTACTCGATAGAAAAGGTATATTTTCAGTTTGTTCTTTCTATAAGTCCCTCACACAACCATAGAACAATTACTTTCCATGGAGAAGGATTTGGAGAAATAAGGCTCCCCCCTAGGGAGGCATTTTTTGCTTGGGCAACTTCTTTGGGAAAGATTCTAATGGTGGATAATTTTCAGAAACTCGGTGATTATAGCGAACGGTGCATGTGAAAAAAAGCGGTGAAGCTGTGGATCATGTTCTACCATATTGCGAGGTTGCTAGAACATTATGGGAAGATGTTTTCAGACAGATAGAGCTAGACTGGGTTATGCTGCCACAATGGTTCAGCTTTTGGCCCGTTGGACGAACCTAGGCATATTCCACAGATCACAGCTGTGTGAAAGATGGTTCCTATCTGTATTTTGCGATGCATATGGCAGGAGCATGATGACCGGACGTTCGAAGACAAGGAGCACTCTCTAGAGGAGATTAGATTACTTTTTGTTGGAATTTTATTTTTATGGGCCAACAGCTTTGATTGTCTTGTTTCCATTTCATCCTAGATGGGTGTTACGTCTTGTATCCTTTGTTGTATGCTTGGACTATGCCTATTCTCATTAATATAATTGTTTACTTATAAAAAAAAGTTAACAATCATGTACGGCTTATGCCACTACTAGTATTAGTCTAATACACAAAGCTGGGTTTGGATTACTTATATCTTTTTTCAGTTCCTTTGAGATATGTCACAGGCCACTCCTATTCACACAAAACAAGTGAAAACATAATTGTAACCCATGTCAAGAAACTACTATTGTAATTTTTAAAAAATAGTATAAAAACGTGTTGAATAGTTGAATGAATGCTCACCTGTCACTCTTTGCATAAACAGCCAGCATCATGCAATAGCACATGACACTGGGCAATGTTCCTGTTGCCTTAATTTCCTGGAACTGCTCTACACTCTCATCAACTAGACCTGCGATGCAGTAAACACTTAGAACTACCTCAAGGGTCCGTTCATCGGGATCGCACCTTGCCTTTTCCATCTCAATGTAGGCCTGTACAGCTTCTTCAAATTGGCCTCCTTGCCTAAAAGCTTCAATAACACCGTTGATGGAATCCACATTCCGCGCAACACCAGACTCACCCATTCTGAACAAAATAACTTCGCACTCCTTGTATAATCCACCCCTAGCAAATGTATGAATCAGCGAGTTGTAGGTCTCAACAGTTGGGCTGCTTCCCACTTCATTCATTGTGTTAAAGGCAACAAGAGCTTCCTCATATAGTGCAGCTTGCCCATATGCTTCAATAACCCCAGTATATGCCTTGGAACTTGGCACTATTCCTTTCTCATTCATTTTAAGCAAAATTTTCTCGGCATCCTCTTGGAGCCCTCCCTTCCCACAAGCAAATATCAACCCCTCATAAGTTTCCATATCCGGTTCAATGTTCTCTTCCACCATATCATGAAATAAAGTCACCACCTCCTTAAAATACCCACCCTCACCAAAAACCTGTATCAAAATATTATATGTAGCTGCATCTGGCTCGGTATTGCTTGCTTTCATCTCAAGAAAAAGCTCACGAACATCATCATACCTCCCATTCCTCCCATACAAATTCAACAAAATGCTGTAAGTAGCCGCATTTGGTACACACCCTGCCGCCTGCATCTGCCTAAACACACCCATTGCATCTTTAATTGATCCCAATTGCGCATATGCCTCTAACAACACATTATATGACATTATTTCAGGCAAATTCCCTCCTAATTCCATTTCCTTGAGAAGCTCCGAGACTTTCTCGAGCTTACCCAATTTCCCAAACGTCTCAACTAGATGACTATAGGTCGTTATATCAGGAACTATCCCTCCCTCATTCATAGTCCTAAACACCATCTCCGCCTCATCCCCTAATCTCCTACTAGCACAAGCACTAAGCAAAGTATTATAAGTAACAAGGTCGGGCTGTACCCCTTCATGCCTCATTTCCGCAAACAATCCCAACAAACCCTCCCAATCCAATCCACCTCTCGCACAAGCATTTATCACGGTATTATAGGTTAGCACACTCGGCAAAACCATTTCCTTTTTCATTCTATCAAGAAGTTCGAGCGCAGTCTGGTACTGACCGTTTCGCCCGTAAGCGTTAATCACCGCTGTGTAGGAGAACACGGTCCTGGCCACGCCATGGCTCGGCATTTCTTCGAATATCTCGCTGCACTTCTCGAGCAAGCCTTCGCGGCCAAGCAAGCTGATCATGATGGTGTATATGTGCTCGTTGGGCTTGCACCATATCTGTCGCTGCATGTACTTGAAGAGGCGAAGCGAGCGCTGCCAGTCGCCACGTTGAGAAAACTCCTTGAATACCAGCGCGAAGTCGTTTAGAGAGAGCTTGCTCTTGAAGATCTCCAGGCACCGCGCAATACTGCCCCGTGGCGGGAGGCTGCTGAGCTTGTTGATTAGGGTTTCTACGTCGTAGCTATATTTGCCTTTCTCCACGGTCACCGAGGGGTTCCCAAGGATGAGCTCCCTGGTCTTGGCCCTGGCTTTTCCGGGGCTATCGGAGGGTAATATCCAGTATCCGGAGAGGAATCTCCGGTGGATTGAGATTTTAGGGGTTTTAATTGGAAATATAAACTGGTTGGTATTAGGGATGGGTTTGAAGAGCGAAGTGGAGATAGATGAAGGTTGGGGTAGGAAGAGAGAGGGTGAGAGGGTCATTTTGTTAATTTGGTTAGCATGAGCTTTAGGAAGCGTTTATGAATTTGTTTGGGAGCTAAAAAGTAAAGGATTTTCTCGGTAAAATTGTACCCCAAAAAAAAAAACAAAACCTTTTTTCTGTCTCTCACCCAGAATTTGACGGGAAACTCAGGAGAAGTTTAGCTCCGGCAGAGAATACTTCTCTCTGAATTTTTCATCTTTATGAAATAATCTTGACAGGAAAGTTACAGAGAATGGAGGACTAGAGCGGGGGAAAGACTCAGGACTCAGGAGAGCTGTAACTAGCTTGAAGAAAGGACACGTGGAGTTTTTGTGGATAACAGGGTCTTGTTATTGGAGGGAAGAAGGAGACGAAAGGGTCGTGGGTCGTGGGCCGTGGGGCAGGTATACGGGTTACCTGCCCGAGTCTAACCATTTTACCAAGTATAAATTATCCGTTTTTGGTTTTCCGAGAAAAATTATCAGCAACTATTTGAAGAGATAAAATATGATTTTATTTTATTCAAAATATTGAGATTTCTTTAAATATTTATACTGGGGTTAGTTATTAATCTCTTACCATATTCACATTTAGTAATTAGGGGGAGATAATAAAGAAGAACAAAATCTATAGATTGTGTAAGTTTAGTGAAAACGCACGTCGTTAAAATGTGTATATATTTTATAGGGTGTATTGTGGTATGCCATATAGATGATGTGCTGTAAAGATTTTTAAATAAAATTAATTTTAAAATAACAATATTTTTATAAGAATGATAATGTTATATACAGTATATTTTTATATATTTCTTTGTAATTAAAGAAATAAATAGATAGATTGCATTGCAAGTCTAAATAAAATGCTTTGATTTCAATAATAAATAAAATGAATTTTTTTCAGTTTTAAAATTTTTGATTTGTAAAATAAGAATATTTTAATTAATTTAATTCTAATATTAAAATTTTTTTATATCTATTTATTATTTGGACCACAAAAAAGTCTATAACAAACAATTATATATAACATTATTGCCCTTTTTTATAATTATTTTATAACTTATTTATAGTCAATCAGAATGATACTGTCACTTCGTACCAAATAATAACTAATTTTTTCAAATTCTTATTTAAAAATTCTTATTTAAAATCTTTTCAAATTATAAAAACGCAATAGAAAGATTATACATGTATCCATACGAGAATATTATTAACTCATAACATTATATTTGATTTCATATACTTTATTATTATAAAAATAAGGAATATGAAGGATAACATGGTTTGTTTTTGTAGATGAGAATTATGAGATGAAATAAGATAAGATAAATTGATATGAAAGTTAAAATTTAAATAAAATATTATTAGCATATATTTTTTAATAATTTTTTTTCTATTTTCATATTTAAAGAGTTAAATTGTTTGTTTTATTTTATTTTATGTGAAAATTTAAAAAAACTATGATAATTAAATGAAATTAAATGAGTTGAAAATTTTTGTAAAAACAAACTAGACTTTAAATAGACTTCAATTCTCTCTTACCAATATTTTTTTATGTTGATATAAAAAATATATTCACTTGAATACATTATATTTATAGGATATGTAAATTTGATACACTTATATAAAATATAAATATATTATCTACATAAAAAATAGTTTTTTTAATAATAAATCCCTTATTTTTTAAATAGAAATAATAAATCCCTTATTTTTTAAATAGTTTTTTAAAAATAGTTTTTCTATGAAAGTGTATATAATGCTATTCTTTTATATCCAAATTTTCTTGAGTTTTTATTTTTTATTTTTTTATTTTTTTATTTATGGATTTCTTGAGTTGGTAGAGGAGTCTCATTTTTTTAGTGTAATGTTACATATTGTTTTCGGTGTACAGGCGCGGTATATTCGCTTTTAAAAAAAAAAATAGAATTTATTAATAAAAAATTAATTTTTTATACAAATTTTATATTTATTTATTTGTTTTTAAAATCAGTGCACAAGATTTACAAACCTTCGAAATGAAGGCATGTAGTTACCCTTCGAATTAAGGCACCAGCACCAGCACCAGCACCAGCACCAGCACCAGCACCAGCACCAGCACCAGCACCAACACCAACGTAAGAGCGCGTTGACGAAGTTGACAGACAAATGACGGAAACTTTCTTCCCCTGTCTATCGGTCGGGACAACTCAAGTCTTCTTTTATTATTATTTAATTTTTCACTATTATTTCTTATTTGATTTATTATTATTATTTTGTTATGAATTATATGTCGACGGCAGCCGCCCTGTCCCACCACTAAAATTATGTGAATGACCCCACCACTATTATTTTAAAATCTGCATAGTGATTTGTATAGTAACTTGCATAGTAATTTCAACGCCTATAAATATGGGCTTCAGTTGTAATGAAATTCATAAGAAAATATAGAGAGAGAAAGAAAGTTTCAGTTCTTAAGAGTTTCTTTTATATTTCTATTGCAATAGTAGTAGTTTTTTTTTTAGTTTTATAACACGTTATCAGCACGAGGTTCTACCGATACTGAAGCTAGTGGTCTTCTACTTCAAGTAAGTTTTTCAATATATTATTTGCAGTCCTTGAGATAAATATTTAAGGTAATATTTCTGAATATTACTTGATAAAATTTTATTTTTATTCTCATGATAATGTGAATATATTTCTTAAATTCACAGATTTATTTTTGTAATATAATGTCAAATATTGAGATTTATTACTATTGACATTTCTGAAAAATGTTATTTATCCAGGATCCTTGATGAGATCTATTTGGATATGATGATGAACTTGAAAGATACAATCATAGAAGAAAATCATGTGTCCCTGAAGGACCGTGCTGTATATCTCATGATGAAAAATCATCTTACTGTGTGAAATAAATTAAGAGAGTGATATAAACACCAGAAGATGTAATCCACTCAAAAGATCATTATGATTTATTGTACTTGAAGTTGCAAGATTTTAAGAGTGGTATTGAATATTCTGCACTCTTTAAAATCAGCTCAATATTAAAATTATGCAGTGAAAATGTCACTGATGATGATATATAAAAGAAGACATTATTTTTCATACCTCGAATGTGCTCCTGCAGTAGCAATATCGAGAGTGAAAGTTCAATAAATATTCTGAACTTTTGTTTTGTCTTCCAGTGATTGAGCTAAATAATGAGTTTTTGTTACACCAGTTACGTCCTATTAATGATATCAAATTTACATTATTCCCAGAAGTGAACAGAGCATCCTTTCAAAGGAATTAAGGGCGTAGACGTGGTAGAAAAATTATAGAAATGTTGGTCCCAAAAGCGACAACACTAAAAATGATAAAAATATATCATATCACCAGAAGTGATCAAACTCAGAGAAGGGTAAAGGCCCTCAGAATAATTCTTCATAAAAAGATGAAGATGTTTGTCATAGATGTGATATGACTAAACAGTAGTCACGTACCTGTTGTACGGCCAAGCACTTGATTTATTTATACTAAGCTTTTATATATAAGCTTATTAATATTTCATCATGTTTTGAAATAATGAAATATCGTTGCCTGAAGCACGACAAGAAATTACTTGGGATAATAAAACCCTGTTTAAATTTAATCCTCTTACAAATAAATGTGAACTAGAAGTTCAGAGGATTATTTATCTGCAAAATGTTGCAAATCAATTACATAATGTATTTACTGACACTAAAGGTGTTGTAAAATCATATATTACTGCTGTTAATGCTTAAGCAAGAATTAAAGTCCCTAAAGGACGAGTTGTTAAAACAGCAATAAATGAGTCTAAGATACGCCTGAAGCGTTGAAGACCTATTGGTGCACAAGAAAAAGAAAAAAAAAATCGGTACTCATGAAGAGACCGTATTTTCTGTATAAAATATAATCCTCCTGAAGAGGAAACCTCCTGAAGAGGTAACTCCTGAAGAGTGTAACTCCTGAAGAGAAAACTCCTGAAGAGTATAAACCTCCTGAAGAGGAACCTCTTGTAGAGGTGTTTCATGAAATGTTTTCCCCTGGAGAGGAACAATGAGATCTCAATACATTTCATGAGTACTGGAAAATTTATGAATAGAAATAAAATTGTTGTCGACGACATATATGATAACACTTGATATTACCAGAAGTAATGAAAAAAGTGAGCCAAAAATCGTCGAAGAATGTCGACGTAGAAATGATTGGCCAAAATGGAAAGCAGTTATTAAAACTGAATTAAACTCGCTAGTGAAGCGAGATGCATTTGGACCTGTTGTCCAAACACCAAAGGGTGTAATATCTGTCAAATATAAGTGAGTATTTATACGAAAGCGTAATGCGAAATGAAATTGTGCGGTATAATTTGTCGCACAAGGTTTCCTGCAGAAACCCGAGAATAGTTATGAGGAAACATATTTCCTTGGTATGAATGCAATCACATTCATATTTTTAATCGATTTGGTTATTACAAAATGATTAGATATGCAGTTAATGAATGTGGTCCCTGCATATTTATAAGGATCATTAGATCATTACATATATAAAGATATACGATACTTGAAGCATTTAATCCAAGTACATTTAGGAGTATGTACTTTATAAAGCTTCAGAGATCTTTATATGGGTTAAAGCAATCCGGACGCATGCGGTATAATTGAATCAACGAGTATCTATTGAAAGAAGGATTTAAGAATAATCCTATATGCCCATATGTTTATCAGAATCCGGATTTGCCATTATTCCAGTTTACGTTGATGATTTACCTTGTTAGAACTCCTGAAGAGATTACAAGGGCTACTATAAATTCAAGGAATGCATTTGAAAATGAAAGATCTTATTATTCAATTGATAGATGAGTTACAAGAATTTGAGACTTTTAGCCTCATCTCTCAAATGCATTTGCTCTTCATAAAGCAACATACCATCCTTATCTAAAGGATTAGGCAGTCGAAATGAAGAGGCAAGTAAAGATTTTAAATCCTTATTCTCTTACTTTAAGTCTGCAATTTTTCTGTCAGACTCTTGAATAAGTCGTTGAAGTACGGAAACCTTCTCGTTAAGCTCCTCAATCTCACGATTTTTGGATTGTAATCGGTTGGAAAATCCGACAATAGAGGAGGAGTATCTGGTGCCGAGAGTCACCAGCTCATAAACAGCTTCACGATCTGACTTATTAGCCAGATCATTTGCTTGCTGCAACATTGCACCTGCGGAAGATGCAGGATCAACTTGTAATTGAGGTGAAGGATACCTCATATGTTGATTGTGAGAAATAGTAAAAGGAAATTGATGAGCCATTGGAAATTTGTAGAATAAGAATACAAATACAGATGAATTATAGATATGAGAAGAAGATTTGATGCGTACTAAATGAAACTAAAGACGGTTCTTATAGAAATGGAAATAAGAACAAGACAAACCATCATCTCTTCAAATCTCACTTTACAAGATATGCTGGATGCATAATTTCAAAAGCCAGCGAGATTAATTACAGCTATCCCTATTTTCTTGTAAACGCTGAACCTCTGCCGTTAGCTGCTGTTGTTGACTTTGTATCTGAGCTCTTTCTCGTTCCAGCTCTTCTACTCGTATTTTCAGGTCACGAGAATACCAATCTACAAGTTTCTTCAGCTCCTTGTTTTCTTGTCTTAAATCTTTATTTTTACTATCTTTAGTTGCAAGCGTTTGATGCAACTCAGATATTTGAGTTTTAAGATGATCAACCTCACTCGTTCTCGCCAATAGCCTCTGTGACTTGGTTGTAAGAGAAGCAGCATATTGAGCACTGAGGGTTCTTGATGCTGCAACAATTTCAGGATCAGATTTACTAGATAGATATATCTCTGCTCCTATCATGGTGTTTACAGCCTCAGGAGAAAATATAAGTGGTTGAGGTATAAAAGGTTCATGGTTCAAATCTGGGACATTAGAATTTCTATCAGACATAATATCGTTCTGGATAAACAACAACTGAATCTATGAAGAATGCGAGATCTTTTTGCTGGAGTAAACCAATGGTAAAATTGGTTATATTTAAACAACAACCCGAAGCATTCAAATCTCTTCAAGATCTCGTTTGTCCACAATGTCAAGCGGATTTGATTTTCTGCCGAACCGATAATATTAAACCTCAAAGCTTTTACAGCTTTTATCATACATAGATGGTTTCCAATGTTATTTCCGCCGTATATAAACAAGTTCTTCCTAATAACGTCGAATGAGGGGGAGAAAATTTTAGATGAAAATATTATCATACTCTCTCTAATGCATTATTTAGTTGGAGATCGTGTTTGAATTCTTAACTTGTTATATATACTGAAATCATATTTGCTTATTATTTGAAACACTAATGCATATTATCAGGGGGAGTTTAAGTATTACTGCAGGTATCAGATTTCTATTAAGTCTGTCAATCAGATATTATTTTTCATCTTCAAATCACTCAGAAATTATTGCAATTCATGAAACAAGTCGAGAGTATATTTGGCTGAAATCAATGACTCAACAATTTTATACGAAGATAATGCTGCTTGTATCATTCAAATCGAAGGAGGATATATCAAAGATACGATCAAGTGATAATCTGGCAGATTTATTCACGAAGACATCACCAACTGCGACATTCAAGAAAATTGTGCAGAATATTAAAATGTGAAGACTCAAAAACTATTGTCATGCACTTTCCAGGAGGAGTAAAAGTCCTGAAGACTTTTGCTGATTGTACTCTTTTTCCTTCGCTAAGGTTTTATCCCATTGGGTTTTCCTTTGCAAGGTTTTAATGAGGCAATCTTAAAGCACTTGTGGATACATAAAGAGACTGTACTCTTTTTCCTTCGTCATTGGTTTTTCTTCCCACTGGGTTTTTCCTTGGCAAGGTTTTAACGAGGCAGATTCTTTATGGGTGGTCATTCAAGGGGGAGTGTTATGAATTATATGTCGACGGCAGCCGCCCCTGTCCCACCACTAAAATTATGTGAATGACCCCACCACTATTATTTTAAAATCTGCATAGTGACTTGCATAGTAACTTGCATAGTAATTTCAACGCCTATAAATATGGGCTTCAGTTGTAATGAAATTCATAAGAAAATATAGAGAGAGAAAGAAAGTTTCAGTTCTTAAGAGTTTCTTTTATATTTCTATTGCAATAGTAGTAGTTTTTTTTTTAGTTTTATAACATATTTAATATTTAATACTTATTTATTATTATTTAATATTTAATAAGGTTCTCAAAACCGTTTTCACATTACGGTACGGTTCTCTGTTCCGCTTCTCCACCGTAGGTCCGCAATCACCACCGCTCACTGTCACCTGCCACGCTTCCCAAGGCACCGTTCCCCTAGAAAAACCTCGCCCAAATTGCTTCATGCATCGAGCCACGTGTGCATTTTCCACTTGTACTGGCTCCACTAGTCCACGTCACGGACCGGCTGGTGGGGACGACTCTTCTTGCGCGCCCATTGGGAAGAAACGAAGAACCGAAAACCGCACCGATGTTATTGGTTCTGTCTTCACAGGTGGCAGCTCCGTGATTACGGCGACGCAATGAGGGCATTATGGTAATACAGTAAGGCTTCAGTTCCTAACAGACAGCTGCTGGAAAAGTAGGGGAAAACAGAACAAACCTCCCTCTCGTCTTCACGACTCGGTCGGAGACCCCCCCACCCAAAGGCTTCTGCGCATTAACGAGAATGGACGACTCCGAGGTAAAATTTATGTGACTACATCTGTGACAGAATCTGACCCACCACAACTGAAACACCATTCGAAAACCTCCACCACCGCCAACTACCTCTACCATTTTTTCTTTTCTTTTTTTCTTTCGGGTTGTTTTGATTTTTGGAGAAATGTTTGAATGGGGTTTGATTTTGATCTTCTTTCCGTTTGCTCCTTTAGTATCCTACGGGTTTTTCGTCAATGGGTTTTGTTTGATTTTTTGTGGTTTTTGTTCTTTTATTAGAAATTGACGGCTCTTAAGAAGGCCTATGCGGAGATAATCCTCAACACGGCAAAAGAGGCGGCGGCACGTATTATGGTATCGGAGAAGAAAGCGCTTCGGTTTCAGCAGGAACTCTTCTCGACGAAAGAGGAGGCGCTTCGGATGCTTTTGAGGCTAAAACAGATGTTGGATTCTAAGGTATGGTGGTTTTTACTCAAATGGGGTTACTTTTTAATTCTGTCTTGTTTTGATTTCTCCCTTTTGATGTAGCGATGGGAATATGTGGCTTGGTTTTGTTCTGGTTGTGTTTTGTGATGTGGGTTTGGAGTGAATCTTCGTTTGTTAAAGAAAGTTCTGATCTTTACTAAACTTTCATCGGGAGACTTTTAAAATTTTGATATCAATGGCGCTGTGCATTGCTGATGAATATTTTAGTTTTAGCTCACGCTGTATGTAGGAAAACTTCTGTGAAGCTGTTTGTCATGTTTTTAGAAGTCATAGGGTCTTTGTCTCCTGCCACCAGATGTTACTGGGCATGATTGATGGTTTTACTTTTGAGTTATGCCTGACTAGCAAATGGTGTTGATCTTTGATGGTTGTACACAAAATGTGTCATTCGGAGATACCATTTTCCTTGACGTGGTTGATCTTTAAAACTTGATTAGAAATTTAGAAGTTTTAAAGTGGACTGTTTTGAGTATCCTTGACTAGAAAATGGTGTTTGATTTATTATCTTTAGCAAGTCAGACTCAAACCTGTTTGTTCAATTTGAATGACAAGTAATTTTCTTTTCTTTTTTTCCCTTAAAGTGATTAATTTGTAGCCAAACAGGGGTAGTTTTCACCACTTTCTTATTTGTCTAGGTTTTAGTGTCTTGTTTTATTCTTGTCACTTACTTTAAAAAAAGTTTTGGCTCCACATTCTGAGTTGGTTGACATGAACAAGCAAGGGTTTAGGCATCCTTGGTGCAAACTTTGTCAGGAAGGGACTGCACAGACAGAAGTAGGGAAGATGGGGAACTTGGCCTAGTGCTACTGTGACTACTTCAGTCTTTTTTAATGTTTCACAGTATTGATAAGTTGATTTGTCACACGGACTTTGAAAGAATTTAATGAAATCTCAAGCATGTGTTTCAACTGTTTAAAGTTTCTACTTCTGCATTTGGTTATCTGTTGATATGGCTTTGAAATCATAAGTCAGCTTTTGGAGTTTATGGAATTTCATAGAGCTTCACAATTATATTCACTTGACTCAATCCTACAGAAAAACTAGTTCAGTCTTTAGGCACAAACCAGTCTTTGGAAGCTATTTCCTCTTTAGCTCAGTCTCAAGGCAATTAAACCGATATGTTGTCTCTTTTAGCATCAAAAGTTCCTAAGATTGATTGGGACCATTTTGCTCTGATTTTATCTGACTGTTTCTGGTGTGGAATTCATGTTTTTTAGAAAGTACAGCATTGCATGACAGTTGAGTCTGTGTCGATGTTTATAGGTTACTGAAGCAGAGGTGACATCCTTAAGTCAACAGAAGAAGATTGAAGAGCTTGAAGCACAGCTCCAGGAAGCTGAGGATATAGTAAGAGACCTTAGAGAAGAGTTGAGAGAAGTTCAGGATAAACTGGAGGAGGTGACAAATGACCAATTGCAGCCTGTGGATGAATGTAATTTAACGGGTGATGCTGTTATTCATGAAGAAATATCTCAAGAGAATGGACTCATGGCTCCTAAGTCCATGTTTCCTCTACCTCATTCACAACTTGAGCCACTGACAGCATCTGACATGAAGAATTTTACTACGAGTGGGGCACATGCGGGCAATAAGTGCTATGGTGAAAATGATCCGCATATGGATAGTTGTTATCTTCCTAATCCTTATTTTGCCTCCATAGTAATGAGGAGCAAAGAACCTGAGCTGTACAGAAATGGATGCACCCAGCGAATTCGTGCGTTCGAAAAGTACCTTTTGGATGGAAAGCTGTCTTTTACTGGAAAAGTAGATGATGTAAAGAGTGAAGCATTTGCCAAAGGAGGTGAAGAAGGTAAAGGGGTGTATAAGACAGCAATTCGAAAGCATGATGATACACTTGGAGTAGAAGAGAAGAACCAAGATGAACTTAAAGTGATGAACACAGATAGTAGTCAGATCCAAGTGCAAGCTGTTAAGTCCATTTGTAGAAAAAGAAGAAAAAGAGCCACAAAATTCAAGAAAAGTAAAGTTCCCTCATGTAAACAAGTTAATGGGATGTGTGTGATTCCTACTCATGAGGCTGAGAATATGCTAGGAGTAGAGGAGAATAATCTAGATGAAGTGAAAATGATGCAGCCAAATGTAGGTGATATCCATTTGCAGGTTGTTAAGTCCTTTTGCAGGAAAAGGAAACGAGCTGCTAGATACACTAAAAGTAAAGATCCCTCATGTAGCTCCCTTACTGATCAGTTCATAGAAATGCATCATATCTCTGATCTTTGTAACTCCGAAACTTCCCCAAGTTTGGTAGAGAACTCTTCTAAGATAATTGAGAATGAAGGTCAAACAGATCCAGTATCAACTGAGGGTATGATGCCACACTCAGATTTAACTGGTATGGAATTACGATCTGTTGATTTAACTGAAAATGATGTGGAGTTTTCCAAGGCTTGTGGTGCTCAAAACACAATGAACAATGGTACAGATTTGATAAATAAATCAGATATGACGAGGCAGGAAAGTTTATCTGCAGGGAATTTCGAGGTTCAGGGATGCAGAACAGATGCTGAGACCTTTGCTAAGTCCTTACTTAACTCAGATCTGAAAGCATCAGATTCAAATGATGTGGTTAGTCAAACTGTAACTAACAGGTTTCTCAAGTACACATTCGCGAGAAAGCGCAAGAAGGAAACTTTATGCAGCCCAGATGGCAATTCATCTCTTGACAATGAGAGAAAGACAGTGGAGAAACAGAATGGTTCTCCGGAACCACAGAATTCTAGCTTGACAACAGAATCATCTCGGGACAGTCGACGACTGGCACAGGTTGCTCGTCAGGTTAGTGATATGTTTATATGTGTGACTGCAAGTGCACATGGTTTGTTCTTGTGTGAGAATGTGTTTGTGCTTACCCTAAAAGTTTTGTTTTTTCTTTTTCCCGATTGGTAGCCTGTGCTAAACCTGAAGTTGTATGACAATTACATCTAGAACTGGTAATGTTTAGCTAGCTATGTTTTGCAAAATGCCTTAATGAATTTCAATGAGTTTGAGCTGGTTCAAAGTTGTATACTAAGTCAAGTTGTTTTATCAGATCCTAAGATAAACTTCCTTTACAGTAGGTATGCTAGATGTCTAGTCTATATATTCACTGCCTTCCATATATGCTCTAACAGATGCAACTGATATGAAAGATTCCTAAATATCTTATTTATTTGAATATTCACCAAGGAAGATTGCTCTTACCCCAGAAATGATTGGTCATATATGAATTTCTTATTTAGCATGATCATTCAATGTCCCAGTCTGTCACAATTGTTCTTTCTCCTTGCATACAGGATGATCTAAACTGATAGCATCCTTAAACATTTTGTAGAGCATGTCTAGCAGAGGCCCTGTTTTAATACCTTGGATCAAAACATCAACATTTAGTTTCCTCGTTAACACTAGTTAATGTGGAATGTGGAAAACTGGATTGATATTTAGAACAGAACTTTTACTGCTGTATAATTTGAGAACGTCTGATGGGATGATAAACTGGTTATGATGCATGGATCTCTTGCCTGCAACTTTGGGAGTATATCAGCCTTAGGCAAAAAGGAAACACATGACATAGTTGGAGTTACAAATTTCGAAAATCTGCTCATGGATGGTTAGATACTATCACTGTAGCTTTCCTCAATTGAGTGAAACAACATTACCTGATTTCCTCTAAGGAACTTGTCAGGGTGTAGCCGAGCAGTGAAGTGGTGGTTTTGGGATGGGCTGTAGTCTTAGGTATCTTGGTTTCAATTCCAGAAGTTCCCTTGGATTACATGATATCCAGCTTTGACAGTTGAAGTCATATATCCAGTGTTTACTTCCTAGGATTGGGTCCAAAGAACTGTGACATAGTCGTCATATAAAAATAAAATAAAATTCCTTTTTTAGTAAAATAAAGAAAAAAATTAAAAAATAAAAATAAAATTTCTCTACATGCATGACCTTTCATATACGTTTTTTTAGGGCCATAAATCCTGATTGTAAGAGAGAGGAAACATTTACTTGCCAATAACTGGATTTGTCATACCTTTCTCCCTCTTGTCCTATATAAAGCACATTCAATCAGCTAGACCATGACCCCCGAAGCAACTGAATTATCATACTGTAAACAGTTGCTGTATCTTTCTCTAACTGGTTAGGGAACAGTGTCGAATCCCATCCAATTGATTAAGCTTCCCAAGATTCCATGTTAAAATGAAATGCTTCTAGTTACTCTTTTCTCTATAGTCCTTACCCTTTCATTGGCTTTTACCAACTGACCCTTTGTAGTCTGTGTGGCATCCAGCAGATGATACTTGGGCCTGGTGAACTCATTAACATGTAAAATAATAGGAGATGAGTAGAATTTAAATCTCGTTTGGGCTACCTTCCTCTCTGGTTCACCACCCCAAGGGTTTGAGAGGCACTTTGCAACTTATGCTCTGGATGTTTTATTCAGTCACTTTGATACTCAGGCTAATATGTATACCACAGATCATGCTATAAATTTCCTTCAAAGAATTTTTTAAGTCCTTTATTGATTTAACGAGATAATAACTTATTCTTTTGGACTTGTTTTCTTCATATGTTATTATTGATGATCATTTATTTCATAGACAGTTACTGATAAAAAAATTTGTCATAGACAGTTGGACACTCGTTATATAGTTAGTGCCCCTGGACTTTACTACTCTCCAGGATCTTGTACTGAACTTTTGCAATCAAATATGGTTTTGTTATGTCATATCCAATCTTCAACAATTATTTTCCATGTTCATTCATTCCCTTAATTAGGGACGAAGTTATTGGAGAAAGCCAAACATTAGAAGACCCCAGTTGTTCTTGGAGCGGCAAGAGTAATAGCAAGACTCACTGAAGAGTTGAAACTAAGGATTGAAAGTAGCTAAATCACCTGAAGAGTAATAGCTAGACACTCACTGAAGAGTAATAACAGACTTACATATAGTCAACGCCTGTAACAACTTATTTGGGTTGGGGGGGTGGAATTTTTTTTGGGATGAAATATAAGCTGTTTGATTGAAATTGTTTGAGGAGCACCATTAAAAAACAACAAAGGCTACTTATCAAAAAAAAAAAAACAACAAAGGCTAGAAACATATATGCATAAATTCTTTGGGCGGACAAGAAAGAGAGGACCCACCTCAATAAACCTTAGGGCCAAGTCAGAGGTAACGTTGCCTTAAATTACATTTCAGAAGCATGCTTTTAATTGGCGTGGGCCAAATGCAGAGGCAAAAATTGTGCATAAATTCTTTCTTATGTGCAAGTCTTTGAAGGGCGCAAGGTTGCATGCCCAAGATATGGGGTGGGAAATATGTAAGTCTTATGCACACTAACTATTTTTAATAGAATATGATCATAACCATATGATATTAATGTGGTGCACTCATAAACACGGTTGCTGTGTTTATCAACATGTCGGCAAAACCAATGATGAAATCTTTTTTAGTATTCAGGATAAACTTTCTGTTACATTTTAGAAACCAGATTGAGCAACGCTTATTCTTTGGTGGATTTCTTGTAATATTTGTGGTTCAGTCGGGCGTGACAAGTTATATATATATATATATGGTGGTTTCAGAATTATGGTTATGAAAATGCAAATTCCATCTTAATGCATTTTCTCTTTTACAGCTTATATCTTTGTCTGAGAAGAAGTGGTGGAAGTAGATCTGGCTATACCTCACATACCATCGACTTTGAGTGGAAATCGAATCTTGGCTGAACTGAAATTTTGGAGAGCTGCGTTGTTATGAAAAGGTCAGGCAAACAGGCAGTCGCTTTATCAAGGAAGAGTTATGGATCCCTAAATAATGAATGAGCATCACATATCCATTATTAGTATTTTGCTGCATCTCTCTGATGTCTCTCTCTTTTGCATAGTATCAAAAGTTAAAAATAGCTTATATTGTAATTGGCATTGTTGTCCAGCTTCGGCCAATTCTATTTAAAAGACTCCTTTATAATTTTTACCCTAACAAGGTCCTTTATGTTTATATATCTATCTCAGTGCTTTGACCTCTCGAATCTATACCTTAAGAAGTCACCCAGTTCTATTTCTCTCTGAAGTTTGTGTCGTTCTATTTCTTGGAGGGCAAGCAACATCACTTCTTTACAATAGTCTGAAATGTAAACTGGTGAAGATGGAGGATAGAGTAGTCTCCTTTGTTTTTACAATTAATATCAACTCATCTCATCTAATTCTTACAATTTTAAAATTATTCTGTTTAAAGTAGTTTTCCAAAATTAATGTTAATGGGATAAGCTGTGACAGGATGTCAACTCGTGAAGATTGAATTAGGTATCATTCTTTTTATATACACATTTTAGTAAGGATTGTTTATGAGTTTTCAGTTTTCACCATTCAAATAAAACAAAAAAATTAAAAGGGAAAATTAAAAGTTAGAGAAATATATATATTTTTTTATTTGAGATTTATACAAATAATTTATCTTAAAAGAAAATGGTCCGCCGCTTATAAGTTTTAGGGAATAATTATATTAGATGTCATGAAGTAAAATCCTAAATGCTTCGAAATATAAATAATGTGATATTCTGAGAAAAACTAGAAGTATGATATTATAGAATTCTAGTGTACCTAATAATTCTTCGATATTATGGAATCCTTTTTGTTATCATTTTTATTTGAAGAATTCAAGATATTAATTTTTATAAGAGAAAAGATTTATGTAACCATAAATTAGATAATTATCGTATAATCGTTTTGAAAAAAATGAAGAAAATATAAGATTGACGGAAAAAAATTAACTTTTTAATAATAAATTTTATTTATTTTTAAAGTGATTATACGATATTTTTACATCTCATATATTTATATGTAGTATTACTATTTTTATAATTGCGATCTTTAGATAAAGAAATACAGCTTATTTTGCGAAACAGTGGTGGCTGGTGCTAGTACCCCCGCAGCTTATCCCCGTTGCGGCTTCGCATCAGCTGATAATATTTAAATAATTAAAAAGAATAGAAACAGACAGGGGTGGAGGGAAAGGAAATTCATTTGGAAGAAAACATTTCAAGCGATAACAAAACCAGATATTCAAAACGCTCGCCGTTGTGCCGTCTTTGGTCGTCATCTTCCGTTGCTGTCGTCATCCGATTGTTGCGGTCACCTTCGTCACGTATCTGTAGCTCTGAGTCGCGGCAAGGTGGGTGAGAGAGAGGTTTGAGAGATTTCGTCGGCATTTCTTCTGGGTCTTCTTCTTTGATGATTTCGTACTAGCTAGTCTTTTGCTTCAAGATGCGGAAACGACCGAGTCCACGAGCACACTTCAATGGGAAAAAACACGGAGAAAAAACAACCTAACAAATAACAATGAAGAACGAGAGCTTGTAGTTTCACTTGAACCAGGACAGACTTGGGCCATTTTTTACTCCTTGTTTTCGGGGCTTTCTTATTTCTAATTATTTTATCTTTGCCCTGGTGCATTTGAGATCTGTGATTTCAGATTTTATGGGAAGCTATAGCATTCTTATTCCACATCATTACCACATACACTATTAAAAAAAATTCACCAGCTGTTGAATTTCTAGCATTCTTCTGTTTGTAGAATATTTTTTAAAACCTGTTTCCTTGTTGAACAGGTTGTAATTCGCTTGATTGGTGCTGATGAACATATGTATACTGGTAGGATACTGCTTGTTTGAGTCTCTCCTTTTGCTTGTAATAGTAACTTAGTCTACTGCAATGTAATGTAAATTGGCATGGGAATATAAATCGATGATGACACTGGAAGATATGGTTGAACACAGTACGGGTTTGATGAAATTCCTCAAAGAGATATTGATAGCCACGTTGGGAAGATTCGAGTCTCCCCTTCCTCCAAAACTTGAAGAAATTTAAGTTGAAGAAATTACACTGAAAACTTTGATGAACATCAAAAGGAAAGGAAAATTTGGGATGAGGGGAAGTTAGTTCTTGTCTTTTTTGGTGTTTCACAAAGTTTTTTGGTTGAGGTTACATCTAGACTTCCGATCATTCAGGGACCATATCTGTATTGTGTGTGTCTGCATATATAATATACACACACATATATATATCGTATATATATATATATATGTTGAGCTAACTCTAAGATTGACTTCATGGCAGGTTTGTCTTAGATGGATTTATGAGCAAGCAGTAGCTCCAATTGTGAAGAGCTACAACAAGGGGAGGTTGAAGGAGAATCTGCAGATTTTTGACTGGGCACTATCAAAGGATGTCTCAAAGAAAATTGATCAAATCAAGCAGCAGAAGATGATGCTCAAGGAGGAACTTGTTTCTACTCATGGACCCTACAAGTCCGTTGAAGAGCTTAAAATTTAAGGGACTTCTAAATTGAGAGGATGCATGCTATTCCCTTTCTTAGAGAGTTCTAATAAAAGCCTGTTATGTGAGAAAAGTGAGACAAATGTATTTTCTTCTGGGTTTGAGTAAAGTAAAAACTTCAATAAAAGAAGTCATACACTCCAGAAAAGTTGGATGTTATTATTTATAAATATCCATATTCAGAGAAACAATTCCATTTAAATCAAATAAGGACACATGCTTAAGTTTTGGTTAAAATTAACACCCTCCAAGCACAGAACATCAGATGCTCGTAATATTTGCCAAATGCTTGAGTACTTGATAAAAGTAAAATCTGGCCAAAACTGAAGTCAATACAAAATATAATGTTAGAACTGTCGACATAACAACACTGCTCTCCTTTCTTAAAGATTCCAGAATGTCACAAAAAATACACCCATCCAGAAGAAAATGCTTGCTTTGCTCCTGAAGTAGTACCGGTTGAATTGAAGTCAACACAAAATATAATGTTGGATGCTTGCTTTGCTCCTGAAGTAGCATCAGTTGAACCCTTGAACTCAATTAGTCTGGACTTAGAAAATGCAATCCATTCAGCAAAGCCTTGTAATTCTTCTCATTCATTGTAGGATCCCTCTTCCTCAATTCATCGAGCAGTTCAAAGGCATCGTTGCCCCTCCCTTCCCTACACATTCCCTCCAACAATGTTTTGAATGTCAACAAATCAGGATACATCGAATTGCCCAACGTATCAAAGACGGCATCAATCGCGTCCTCAAACCTCCGTTCCAACGCAAGACTGCAAGTCACAATCACATACGTACTGCTACTTGGAACCAAACCCTTCTCCCTCATTTCCTTATAGAAGTCAAAACCCTTAACCACCATTCCTTTCTCACACAAACCCTTCGCTATATACCCATACGTATATGCATTCTGCTCACATCCGTAGAGCCCCTTTTCACGAAAAAACCCAAATCGCTTCATCAACGACCGGACCAAATGCAAATACACATAACAAACATTCAACTTGTTGAACCTTCTATGCAATGAATAAGTTCGGGAGAGAGGGAGGACGACTGGGGAGCTTCGTGGGGACTCCAGGGGAGAGGGATTGCAGGAATATTGAAGAGAGAGAGAGAGAGAGAGCAGAGGGAGAGAGATCAAAGAGAAGTCGAGGAAGATGGGGACTTCGACCAACGACATCGTTTTCATTAGTTAATAAGTTATACACGTAGGACGCGAAGTCGGGGTAGGTTATTTCTCCAATTTCCTTCAGAGGAATCCTAGGATTCGACCGAATCCTCTCCCTTGCAGGCTTGCAGCCTCCGTTGTTCTCGGTGGCAGTGTCGTTGAGGTTGAATTTTTCTTAAAAATTTATCTTTATTTTATTTTATTATTATATTTATTATTATATTTTTTTATTATGTTTTCTTTATTTTATTCTTTTATTATGTTTTTTATTATTTTTTTTAAATTTTATTTTTTTATTATATTTTTTAATATTTTTTATTGTGTATTTATATAAATTAGAGGAGATTAGAGAGTGTGCTGCAAAAACACTGGGGTGCAGCACAACGCTACCCTTTCCTTTATAGTTTTCAAAAGAGAATTATTAGAAATCGGTCCGTCCGATCTCCTCCCAAAAAGCAGCCCAATAGTAATAGATAATAAAATGATGACACGTTTCAAAAAACACAACAAAGAAATAAAATGAAGCTCATTTCACGCGTGCTGCACTGCCAATCCATTGGTCGTTCGGCCTTAGTCTAGACGGAATCTCTACTAGCCACTGGGGATGTCACTGCCCCTACCATCGAAATTGTCTCCCTCCGACGACTTCATCCCTGCGACGATGACCTCACGTGGCCTTTCACTTTCCCCACACAGCCTTAAATCCGAAATGAATTCAGGTGGTAGGAGCGATGACATTCCCAGTGGCCGACGGAGGTTCTGTCTGGACTGAGACTGAACGACGGGTATACCTATTTCGGGTTTAAGATTGCGTGGAGAATGTGGGAGACTGTGTAGAGTCACCGCCGCAAGGGTGAGGCCGTCAGAAAGAGGCAATTCCAATGGTAGAGGTGGTGAAATCTCCGATGGCCGACAGCAATGTGAATTATTCTTTTCATATGGAATGGACCATCCGTTCAACAATGTCACCATTTTCAAAAAAGAATTTCCATCAATCATTCATTTGAACAATAAGACTATAAGTAGCTATACTTTTTCAATTTGTCCATTTCTAATACTACTGTGCAAATTATATTTTTTATTCTAAATATATTTAAATATTAAAAAAAAATTAATATACTAATAATCATTTATTTAATTATTAAAAAAATATTAATTACATAAACGATTAAATGTGGGATACAACAAGGCAACATATTTGTATTATTCATAATAATGCTGTTATATCTCTACAATTTATTTGCTTAGCGAGCTTTTAGTATAAATTGTATTTTTTATTTTAAATACTTTCTAAATATATTTAAATATTTTAAAAAATAAAAAATAAAAAATAAAAAATATCAATATATTAATAAATACTTTCTTAACTATCAAGTAAAAAAATAAAAGATGAAGGTCGTATTTTAATTTTTAAAAGCATGATCTTAAATTCAGGATGCATTTCTCGATTTTTGTTAACTAAATAATTTGCCGAGAAAAAAAAATTAACAAAAAAGCAACTCAAACGGGTTTACAATTGTCCATTTTCATGGGACCTGTGTTCAAACTTCAACCCTCCACTTCAGAGAAAAAAAAACCAAAAAACTTCAACCCTCTCAGCTAAAGCTTCTGCTGCCTTGCGAGTGAGACGAACCTCAGAGAAAGTCTGAAGGAGAGAATCAGAGGAACAACCAGAGAATCGAAGATGGGGATAGCGAGTAAGGCAGGAGATTGGGCATTCAAAGCATTCACGGCCGGCCTGGGTGTCGCCACGATTTACCTCACAGCCACTTTCTCTGTTAACGTCTACCGAGGCCTTGCTTGGCACAACGCTCAATCCGTACCCACCTTCTCTCTATTTTTCTTTCTTCTTTTTGGTTCTGATTAACTTTCTCCTTTGTGGTTGGTTAACTGTCATCTGAGCTAGGTCTTATCTTCTTTAATCATGCTATCTCCGATATAATTCATTTAAACTGCTTACTTACTGTATGGGAACATTGGAAAGAGTTCCTGCTATTTGTGTGGTCGTTAATTTTGGGGCAATTTGTACATTATCAGTGAAGGCCTCAATGTTCACTCAAGAGTTCAAGATCATTTAAAAAAAAAAAAAATAATAATAATAATAGATGTGTGTGACCCTTTCATGACTTCTAATTTCCTTTAGCAATCATGCTTTGCCTTATTCATTATTATAAAGTTATATGCTTTATGATTTTACTTAGATAGGAACTGTCACTGTTCATGTAACTCGAAAATGGTGAGTGTTGTTGCGCACACACATGACATCATAAATGTAATTCCTCTACTCAATATGTCAAGCTCGATTTCCACTCACACTAGGTTTCTATTTTGAATATGTAGGTGTCTTGATTGGTGTATCTCATGTATATGCTGTAATGTACTCAGTAGATCAATGAGTAAAATATGAAATAAAATGAATGGATGAACAATGGATAGAGTTCTAAGAAAGATGAATGCAGAAAATGAACAATAAACGATGGATAATGCATGAGTCACGCAGAGACTCTTCGAGGGGTCTCTTCCTCCAAAATAGGGTTCTTACAAAATATTCCAGATTCAAAATATCCACTACTATCCCCATCCTTCTACTTATACTAGAATACGCTCCTACTTTACAACTACCAACAACAAAGGCCCTGGCCCCCCAACAAAAGGCCTAAGGCCCGTTATGAAACAACAAACTAATAAAGCAGGTTAAAACTAAAAGACTAAGCCCATTGAGCCCGGTCCACTTATTTTGGGGTTTCTAACAAACTCCCCCACTTTAAAGAACCTTATCCTCAAGGTTCAGATATTGAAGCAACTCTAAATATAAAAGAATTCATTGTTATAGCTGAAGTAGTTGCTGAAGAAGAGGAAATGGTTGCTGAACAGTGACTGGATATACCTTGCCCGAACACTGAATGCATTCTCAACCCAATGAAAGGCAAAGCCAAGCATGCCCACAAGCTCTTCAAAAAGCACGCTCCCACAATATACTTTGATCTATGAGGCCCAATGAACTTCCATGTGCACTTAGTACAGATCTGGAATTTAATTCTTGGGCACAGGAAAAAAAATGATAAAGGATCCTTGTGGAAAGAGGCAATTTAAGTTTCAAGATCATCTCAATCTCTTGAAAATCAGCTTCAGATTCCCCTGTGCGAAGTGTAGCCTTAGCCTCTGGAGAATTATTATCTAACCAGTTGTTAAGTCTCCCGCAACATCTTTTAACTTGTATGACCAGCAGCCAAGGATACCCACTGAAAGGTTCCCACCGTATTTGATAAGATGCCCAAACCATCAACGCCCATTCAACAATACGAATGTTGGTCACAACAGCACCAGGTTCCCCAGCATAAGTCTGACAGAATGAGTAAAGACCATCAATTACAGTGCAGTCTTCACCAACATTAAATCTTTTGAGCTGCCTCAGCTGATCTTGCTGTGTTTCTCGGGTGATAGCCTCAGAAATCTGACATAATTATCAGCATGGAACTTGCAAAGGTCCCTTTCTATGGCAGGAGTGGGCTTCTGGACCTGCATATGCTGAAGCAATGCATAGTGGGCTAAGAGAGCATGTGTCATCCGAATTTTATTTGGCTTTATAGGGTGACCCTGTCTGAAATAATAATTTCCAACCTCTAGGTCATAGAAGCATGAAACTTCTCTCTTCACCCTGTTTGGTCCAGAAGAAATGGAATTACCTCCACTTTCCTTAAGTAGATATGTATAAAAGCAGAGAGGCAGTGTTTGTGCTGCGAAGAAGGAAAGAGAAAGACTCAAAAAAGTGTCTTCAACCGTTTCTAATCCACAACTTGCTTCATGTTTAGTATCAACACAAACCCACTTGTAAAGATCTTCGTCATCCTTTATCACCAGAATTAAGATTGAAAACATGGCATTATCAGGGCCGAACACTCTCTCAAATAATTCATCAACATGTTCAAAATAACCCAGGAATTTTTTACATAAATCTCATAGCAAAGAGCTTCTCTCATTTTCATAAGAAAATCCCATAATATAGCAATCTGCTCACTAGTTTCCAGGATATCAACCCAACAAATAACAAAATTACCACACTCTTCACATGTGGCAGCAAGGGATTTCAAAGCATTGTAGTTTGCAAAATCTTCAAACTGAATGAGGACTTTTTCTCCATAATTCTGCGTCACTACGGCCATGACACCCCAGAGCCATTCTCGATTATGATTCATCATTTGAGGCACTAACACGGTAATGGTGAAGTGAAATAACTTCTTAATTCTTGCAGATTGCATAACTGAGAAGCAAAGTCCTTGTGCCCGTGATTGCAGTTAAACAAGCATGGGGTCCTGCTGCATGCACATTCCGCTGGAGCAAGGAATTCGTAAGGTTGAGTTTTCGTGCATGGAGAATTTCCATTGAGAGGAAAATGGTATTGTGTTGTCTGCACTGATCCTAGAAAAAATTCCATCATCCCATGGTCTTCCTTTATCAAAGGGTTTAAAACAAACTCTAAGGGGCCTGCCAAAAATTTCTTACCCTTCAGATAAGAGCTACTGGTGAAACAAATCACAGAGTAATTTTGGGAGGAAGTACCAATACCAATTGCAAGATCATGTTGAGCCTCCACGCAGATGTTTACAACAACAACAACAGCTCCCTTTGACACAACCAGTCCCAAATCATGTCAATGAAAGCTCCCTTTGAGCCTCAATGCATTCATCGTATCAATGAAAGCTCCCAGGCAATCTTTGAGATAAGAACCCTTAGTAACTATCACCTTCCAACTTCGATCATCACCAGACTTGCTCTCACAACACTTTTTCATCTCATTGAAGTGATCTCCTCTCCCTCTATCAAATGGTTCCAAAACCACTCTCAGTGAAATTACATCAAGCAAAAGATGAGGGAAATTTATTTTTACCCTCACATTTCACATTGGTGGCTTCCTTTTGTCGTCCATTGCTGCACCTGGTCCTCTCTTGAGCTCAGACAAACACTTCCCTTTCACACCCCCAGTAGGGTCAAGTGGAAGAAGTTGGCATTGAAGACAACCTCACCATCTCCGGAACACTTGAGGAGTTTGCACGACGAGAATTGTATAAGTTGGGTGGCTTTCCATGGAATCTGCCAAACTAGACGTGGACCCTTGAAGGACGAGTGCACACCCACGTTGAGCCCGATATAGCCACTGAAGCTGCCGTACTCTTTTGAACTGCCGTATTTGACGATGGAAGCTTTGATATCCCGGTTTGCTACAGTTGAAAGCTTGGCAAAATGGTTCGATGACAGTCAATTTGCGGGGCAACGTTGGTGACAATCGATGGCTGTGATAGACGCATCAGGCTCCAAGGGTAAAACTAGGGTTTGGGCATGCAGAGGAAAGAGGGAAATATGGTTGGAATAAACTCGCGATGGCACCGCACCAATCTCGGTCAGTGCAATCTCATTTTCATTAGACATGTCGTTTTCTTCCTCCATCATCGATTTCACGATTTTGTCTTCACCAGCCATTTCATTGGGATTTTGATTGAAATTTTGTGTAATTTTAGGACGATTCTTGGGAATGATGGCATTGTTTGCTTCCCCTTTGTGCTTTGGTACATCTTCTACTTCGTCTTCCTGCACAGTCCGGTCTTCATTGGTGGCTCGATTTTCTTCGTGGACTGCCAATAGTTGTTGTTCTACGTCCCCCATTTATGAGTTTCATTATGGACTCTGCCTGAATTCTTGAATATTTCTCAATCAATGCATCTCGATAGTTGGATCATTGATCAACCATAGAAGGGACATTTCTATCAATTCATCCATGGAGGACTGTAGGCTCATGATACCACTTGTAATGTACTCAGTAGATCAATGAGTAAAATATGAAATAAAATGAATGGATGAACAATGGATAGAGTTCTAAGAAAGATGAATGCAAAAAATGAACAATAAATGATGAATAATGCGTGAGTCATGTAGAGACACTTCGAGGGGTATCTTCCTCCAAAATAGGGTTCTTACAAAATATTCTAGATTAAACATATCCACTACTACCCCCTTCCTTCTACTTATACTAGAATATGCTCCTACTTGACAACTACCAACAACAAAGGCCTTGGCGCCCCAACAAAAGGCCTAAGGCCCGTTATGAAACAACAAACTAATAAAGCAAGTTAAAACTAAAAGACTAAGCCCATTGAGCCCGGTCCACTTATTTTGGGGTTCCTTACATATGCCCTATATACTCGGGCAACACCTTACGTGATCATACATAAAGTTAGCTTACTTATTTAATAAACAAAACATGCCGTGCAATCAATGGGCAAATAAGAAGTAATAATAAGTTTAGAAGATGTTAAAGATATAATACAAATAATTAAATCTACCTCAGCTCAAGTTTTTGGGATAAATGACGATTTCACATGGAATTAGAATAAAGATCCTGAGTTCAAATTTTGACCACACTCTTACCTTATTTAATTAAATATTTCACATGTTGGGCTTGCTTATTAAGAATATAATACCTCAATGGGTAGGCCCACATCTGAGAGGGAGTGAAAAATATAATACAAACAATTAAATATACATTTTTCCATCAGCTTAAGCTTTTGGGACTAGTGATGATTTCACGGAAGATTATGAGGATAGATAGTGTTTTACGAGATTAAAAGTCATATGGTGGCATCGATGGTGTTTATGCTGGTGCTTGTTAGAAAATATTTGGAAAATGACGTGAAGGAAGTACAAGTTGTACATTTGTTGGACGTGATAATATCATTTGGATACATTAGTGTATATGAATTATGAAAAGAGAAAAACGTGAAGCAGTAGCCCTCAACTAAAGTCAACGCCAAGAATATGGCTTTGAAAGATTAACAAGTTTGTATAAACCTTTTAGTTGTAACATGAGAGAGCACTTCAATGCCTGAATGCCTTCGAATTTGGAAGCGGTGTCTAATAACCATCTAATTTAAGTAGTTTATTGTTTATCATGTTGACATAACAATTGTGTATTTGTTATATTAGCTATTTGAGCCTCTCACATTATGATCATTATGCAGTGAATAGGAATTAATGGTCAAGCATATTAAATCTTATTCGTAATGCATTTAATACGCTATAATGCTTGGTTTCTAGCATGCAGATTATAGAATAATACCCTTGCTGGTCTCTCCTGGTTGTTGTTTCACCTTTAATATACTTATGCTATTGTTAAGAGTTTTAAGTTGTATAAGCTTGCTGATTACAGATTATAGTTCTCAAAATATTTTTTTTGATAAGTAATAAGCCACTTTATTGATGAGAATATAACAAAGCATAACCTGAGTATACAGGAAGTATACAAAGAAAAATACGCCTAGTTACATTCTACTAGTTTGAATTAAAAGACAATAAATTGTGCACTTTGCTTCCAGAAGGTACAAAAGCTGAGAACCAAAGTAAGAGAGTATGCAGAAAAAACTCCTGAAGCTCCTCCATTGTTCGCTCTCCTAGTTACACTCTCGAAATATTTAGCCGGGCGATCTAGCTGTAATTGGTTTTTGTATTGTTTATGTTGCCAGAAGGTGAAAAAAAAAATACTTTTTGGAATTTGGACATGGTTTATAGGTAAATATAACTCACACTTACTTGTACTGAATTTGAAGTTGGGATCTTGTTCTTCAACCTATATTTTTATAAAAGAGAAGTGGTTGTTTGGTTGAAAGACCATTGGAACTTCTTTCATAGGACTAGGGAGAAAGGTGAGATCTTGGATTCAAGACTCGCTGTGTGCTGAGAAAACTTTTCCAAAAAAATAAGTGTTTTTAAACTGTGAAGTGATTTTGTTAGAATGAGAAGTATATGTACGCTAGTATTGAGCTATAACTCTATGCAGTGGTGGAAATGCACCCTTGCCCGCTGGAACTTCTTGTTCATTTCATAAGAAGCAGGTTGTGACTAAGCAATTGGCAGATGGGTGAAAGGTCCAAGGACTAAGCTTCACCCAGTATGCAACTCAGTTTTCCATTCTGTCTTATATCACACTATTGCAGATAAACTACCATTCTTCTGGGTTTTTTATCAACTTAATTTGTTTTGAATAGGTTGAATCGGGTTTGAGAATTACTTGCCATTTTGAAAATTGTGATAGCTGTTACGCTGCTACAGCATAAAATGTTTGGATACTCCTGTCAAATTACTTTTAATGGACAGCTGTTTTTTTTTTTTCCTGCAGAAAATGGAGAAGCAAGGCTCCAGTGAGCCAGCCCCTTGACTTCAAATTTTGCTTCCATCCTGAATCCTACACGGCATTTTTCTATCCTTGAATGCACCATAGAAACGCTCATATTCTTACTTTATTTTTCATCTATAAAGTTAAAATGGCTGGCCAATAAGCCTCAATTAGTGGGATTATTTTTCCAGATTTTATGTGGATATTTGTTATTTGCAGATAGCTGTTTGGATCAATTATTTCTTGAACAGGACATGATTTTGGTTTGCCTTGGGTATCCATATGCTTTATCTGAATGTCGTCCTGCCTTGCACAAATATCGCTGCTAGAAAGTAATCTGAATATTATCAATACATCTAAAAACCTGGTTTTCCTTAGACCTGTTCATCCGGGTTGGGTTTTACCTATTTATTTTTTAATAATTTTGACATTTTTATTACAAAGATTCAAAAAAATTGTGGATTCGGAACCTGGATGAACATTCCTAGTTTTCTTATTAGTTGTATCCATGTCTCTCATTCAAGAAAATGGTATTGGGCGGGCATGCCATTTATTTTTTAAAGCAAGCATTTCATTGACAATCAAGATACATGAGCAGGGAGTAGGGTTTCTTAACAAAACACCCAATTACAACAAGTGCGGTGTCAAAAAGAAAAATGAATCTGGTTGGTCCCAATTCATTCCTTGCAAAGGAGGTCTCGCTTGAAATGACAGTTTTTTATAATACATTGTACGAACTGTGACTGGAGGCAGTAGTTGGTGGTGGTGCATTGTTGTCTATTGGCCTATAATGTTTGGAGACGAGGTTGACATCCCCATCCTCAAAACGAGAATATAGTGGATAGACGCCATTGCATGGTCCGAGCATCAGTGGTCGGGTTTCTTTGTTCACAGTTGTGGCGAAGTGTGGAGGCCACACTAATGGTATTCGGGTGGGTCATATCTAACAGATTTTGGGACAACGAATCTACTAGTATTCCGTGTACCTATAAAAGGCATTTTGATGCAACGGCGTATAAAGGCTACGCACTGGTGGGATTGGAGTGGGTGTAGTTATTAGAGGCATTTCAACGCAATGGCAGTATTGCGTTTGAGACTTGGCTCTGTTTCTAGAACAATATTAGGGACAAACGTTAGAGAAAAGTAGTGAATAAATGCCACTTGATATGACATGATAAACAAAATGTTTCAGGTCTATTTCCTTCAGTTTCATATCTATTTTTTTATTCCTCAACTCACAAGTATTATGTAGTACACAACAAGCACCAAACATCACAGATTATCAGTTGATGTTTGTCCGCCGCTTGTCTCTAGCGTTTGTTCCTAACATTTTTGCCATTTCTAGCATTTCCTTGTTTATAGGTTTTTCCTGTCGGTTTGAATTGAGAGTTTATTTCAACTTATCCCAATCTCATCATTATATTTTATCAAATTTTCACAAAATATAATAAACAATTCAATATTTTTCAAATTCCAATTTAATTTTCTTCAAATTCAAAAAAGTAATAATATTAAAAATAATATTTTATTAAATTTTTAGAAGTCATCTCAACTTATCTCTCAAGAGAATACCTGGGGATCGGACGGTCCGATCACCTTGAAAAATGGTCGCCGGCGACTCCGACGGCGGTGGGCGACACCGCCCACCCCATCATAACCAATGGCCTCCGGAGACCCCACCCCTGCAACGACGACCTCCGGTGTGCTCCACGCAACCTTAAACCTGTTTCGAACCAGTCGCCCACCGCCGTCGGCGCCGACTCCGTCTGGGTTGAGGTCGAATCTCTCTTAAATTCATCTTCATATTATTTTTTTATTGTATTTTTATTTTCTTTTTGTGTTTTTTATTATGTTTATTTTATTTTATTTTTTTAATTATACTTCTTATTGTATTTTTTTATTGTATTTTTAAAATTTTTTTTATTGTGTATTAATAGTGGGTTGTTTTTTATTGGGAGCAGCTCGACCGACCCAGTATCACCCATCTTTCAATCCAAACGAGATCATGTTACCAGAGAGGAGAGGAGCAAGTCTCCACCCTCCTCTCTGACCTAACAATTAGGCAGAGAATATGAGGGACTTTGTATAACGTATTATGCGGCACATGTTATTTTACATGGATGACCGGTTAACCCAATAGTTGCCAGGACAAACGAAAATGTTATTTTACATTGTGCTCGTACCAAAGTAGCGTACTACATTCCATTGACAATAAAATGTTGCTCGTTTTATGCATGTCGTTTATCCTGTTAAACTTCAAACTCGTCTAATTTGTCCGCATCAGACAGCTCAAACAAATCAAACACCTTTTAACCCATAGGCCGTGATCTAGCGAAATATATGCAGGGAGAAATAGTAGCATGTATGAACATCTGACCGTCTCATGAAGAGTCCTTTATGGTTTCATCTGTCCAGATGCCTCTACAGAAAACCAGCTTTAACCAAGTACGAGGGGCCATATCCATGATATCATTATAATTGTTATGTCTATTGTGGCTAGGGCTGTATACCGACCCGATCCAATAACACCAAGTTTTGATCCGACTCGATAACGCTTCACATACCAATTGCCTGTTAACCGATTAACCGATTGCCTGATTTTTGTTGTTGTTCTTCATCTTTTCTTCCCGGTGAGATTTCACTAACCCAAATCACTTAATCCAGATGCAAATTACTAAGGAAATAAATTGCAAATACCAAAAAAACAATTCTATGGAAAAAAAGTATCAGATCAATGAACAGGTTCACTGAAGCCTGAACGATTCTAGTAGCTGGAAGATCAACGAAAAACCCTCACGAAGGCTGAAAGATCGGTGATAGCGGTTTCGACAGGGACGAAGAGCTTTATCCCAACCTTGCCCTCATCGGCCTTGAACTACTCCACCACGCCGAAGGCCAAGATCATCGAGGCCATGACGTTGAAGTTGTGGCCAGAGACAGAGAGAGAGAGAAAGAGAGGATTTACAAATCCATTGAGAGAGAGAGAGAGAGAGAGAGAGAGAGTCTAGATTCGTGTAGAGTATGTTTGAAATTGGTAACGGGTAATTACTCGTTTCTAATTTTAACGCAAGCGGGTCAAGTATTTCAGGTCGGAACAAGCCAAAAAACGGGTCGGGTTGGGTTTCGGTTATTTTGTACCACCCTAATTGTGGCCCTGCCCTCACAATTCCCATGCATTCCAAAATTTTAAAATACAATTGAAAATTAAAAAAAAAAAGCAAAGAGGAATAGCTTTATACAGAAAAGAAAAGATAGGTAAAACTCAATCAATTTAGGCGTGTTCATCATCATAATTGCATCCACTTCCTCATTGCCCCTTTCAAAAGGAGGAGGAAAAATAAACTCTACCCTATACACAGTAATTCACCCTCCATATCATGACACTGGCATTTTTAGTGGGAACTCACTCGCTGGGCGAGTTCTCAATTTCACGACTACGAATAATCAAATTGAAAATGAATGCTTCACCACAATACGATTTTTTTTTCTTTTTTGAATTTTTGTGCGAATTAGTATTTTTGATTTTTCTAGGAGTTTATGATGCGACTTCTTCAGTAGGGATAGTATTAAAATGAACCGCTGCCAACCGCTGCCGTTGCAATGCAACATCAATAGGCTACTTCATAACACGCCTAACATATCCCATAAAGTGATACATCTTCATACCTCTTGAGCATTTGATGGTTGTTTCTCCACCAAACTGAAAATTAGAACTGGAGGAAACTCAAAGTTCCAACCCAAACTATGCATCATATCTGCCAAACGGTAAACAAGAAGAAGTTGCAATCATGTATTTGATGCAGCAAATATATTGTCACTAAAGAAGCTTCCATGCAGGGTTGTGCTGATTCTTATTATTAACATTAAGAAATATTATTATAAAAGCATATTTCACCTCACAATGGTCTAAATCCTACGGTGACAGGAGAATAGGTGGTAATGCTTGACCACTACAGGGATATTACCCAAAAAAAAAAAGGCTTACTCAGGAAATTTCTTGGCAAGGGGCGTCCCCAACTCCAATATGCAGGTGAAAAAGTTCTGCTCCCTACTTACTAAAAGATTGGAAGATTTTGCAAAAAAGTTTATGAAGCTGCTCCCGTTCCCTTCTCACTAAACAAAAAGTAGAAATCAGATAACCTAATTCCCAGATTTCCCACAAAAGAATAATGACCAGGAACAATGGCATTGCTATTCTTCAATCCACCAGGTTGTCTAAGAAGATATGAAAAATCATGCCCAGAGGCCTATCCTGAAGCGCTTCCGTCTTCCTCTCAGATAAATGACACGCCAATACTAATCTATTCTAACTTTATATTTTGCACCAGATAAATGACATGCCAAAACTTACCTATTCTAACTATAAATTTTGCACATGGTGCAAATATGAGAAAGTGGGATAAAACTACACATGGGGCTTGCATATCAAGATGGCATTCATTGATGTTTGAAAATTATATTTAAAACAATAAAATTAAACAATGCTGAAAAAAAAAAAGCAAGTTGTACAATACCTGCTGTTTTTCATTATTTAATGATGAGCCACCTCAGAGATGCCCCTTGAATCACTCTGAATCTCTGCCAGGGGATTCAAAATGAAACCCCCAACACCCCGAAGCCGAGACACACGGTTCTCTAACTCAAACGCTTGAGCATTTCCCCTCTTGTCAGCTCTGTGGCACATGGCAGGCACTGTTGGGGGGACACTGGAAATAGAAAGCCTTGAGGAATACCGGCCCTCTGTCTTCCTCCAGAACTTGGAACTCAAAAAATCTGCACCCGGTAGCAAGCAACATTTGGATCCGAAGGAGTCAGTGTTGGTCATCCTCCCAGTCGACAAAGCCAGATCACATGAGATCTCATCCAGTGCCAACTCTAGCCCATGCACACGTGTCTCCAAAGAACGCATTCCACTTTGTGAGCTCCCAATGAATCTCTAAATGTAAAAAGAAAATTAGAAAGCTGAGAAGCAGCCTTCATCAACTTCACTAATCAGTGCTATACACACTAGAATACAACAAATTTATGGGTACCGCTCTTAAGCAACGTGCCTGCTTTAAGTGAGAGAAAGGAAAATAAAGTACTGTTCAGGTCAAATAGTAAGCTCCTGTTGGCATCCATAGGAAGGAAACTGAAACTTTTGACTAGTTGTGTCAGTGTTGATAGTGAAAAAACGCCATTAACCAATGCATTTTAAGATTAAATGCTTAGGCTTTTTGCAGCTCTCTGGAACGGTAGTCTCATACAAAATATAATGTAGGTTCAATTAAATCTACTCAGATATTTAGTCTGACCAATGCCTTAAAGGCTGCAAAGTCAGTTTTCACTTTACTCATTCTGAAGGGCAACTCCTGAAAGCCATTCATGCATTAACGGTGGAGCATCTATATCTTTAAGCCTCTGATGCATGTGAGTGAGTGTGCAAAAGCACTTGCACATGTGGCACATAGTCAGATCAACACTCGTAAAATCTCGAATATCACCATTGGAGTCCAGCTAATATTATGACATCCCCCACAATAGATGATGGACTCCGCATCCATTGGAGTCCAGATAATATTAATTTTTTTCCATGGACAGATTCAAACTAGCTCCAGTGTGGACAATAATTGTGCACATTAGAAACTAATAGCACAGAATCAAAATTGCAACTTTCAAGGAGCAAGCCCCACAATTTCATTATCTACAAGGAGGGAATTATAATGTCATAATGAATTACTTTGAGGCATTAGATGGATAATGAGGATATGTAGTTGCTCATACTGTTGGCTCTGGCCATGCATACACTTAATTGAAATCTTAATAGTATAGTCTAGAACAATTATTTAAGGTAATTTCAGGATATCATAAATGAAGGGATCTACCAGAAAATGCCCAATTAAGAGGCCAGACATTATTTGTCAGTAGGGTTAGTCCAATGATACGAGAAAAAATTCACACATTATAACTTAAATGAGAACCCAGTTTATTGATACAATTGAATAAAATCCATAAGCTCGAATTTCAAACACAAATACAAACCTGCAGGAGATCAAGTAGACTAGATTGCTGCTTTTCGATCTGAACAAGCTGATTGCGAATTAAAGCTAAATCTTCACACTCTTTGTGGTTCCTCGGGAAATCAGCAACATTACTGAAAATAACAGTGGATTCTGGGCTCTCTTCTTGACATGGAACCACACGAGATTCACTCTTGGTCCCACCAAACTTGTGCATCTTGTCATCAGAGTTCTTACTGAACAGCACCCGTTTAGTTTCAGTCTTTGATAACCTATTTTTCTCAACATTCCTTCTCTCGGGGACATTCTCATCTGTTTCCTTATAATCAACCTCAAGAGACCCAGAAACATTAGGTACTGTAATTTCAACTTTCCAGTCTAAGGCTTTCGTATGGTCCAGCTTCCGAAATACTGATGGATTTGTTTTATTGCCATTGCTTTCCAAAATGCTTCTCTTTCTAGCACTGATAGCAGATGAACTATTAGCCGGGGTTAACTGACCAGCTAGGATGGGTTTCTTCCTCAATTGACGAGCTTCCGAACCAGCAGTGAAGGGGTTTTTGGAACCAAGTGCATGGTGTCCATCACTTGCATTGTCTGTCCTCATAATAAGAAAACAAAATCCAGAAAGAGAATGACATACTCAACATTATAAAAATGTTGCAAATGGATGTCAATTGAACATGAAACACAACGTGGATGATAAAAAGTTTGTAGCCTATTTATACCAAAGGAAAAAAAAAGAATATATTAGATATTACATCCTCATCCCACTATGATGACCTAGGTTGGTTGTGAGGTTTTCTCAAAATGATTTGTTTTATTTTTCAATTTTTATACGACGCATCACAAACAGTTATTGGTGTTTATTTGGCATATTATCATAGTTTTGACAGTGCACTAACAGAAGAATTGATTTTATCAAAGTTAAAAGCACATTGGGTAGAAGTTAAAATTAGAGTATATTAATGGTACTGGTTTCTTAATATCTACTGATCCTAAACTGCAGCACGTCTTCAAATGGTACGTCTCTTAATATTTATTGATCCTTTTCTTCTTGGTTATCCATCACTAAATTCAAATACTAACCAAAGGAAAGGGAAGTGGATTTATACCTTTTGAAGAAGATTCCGACCGTGGAGGTGGTGATGCCTCATCCGAAACATCGGGAATCTGCTTCCAAGCCTCCAACATTTGACTCATAATCTCCCGCACAGCCTTCACCTGTCCCCAACAAAACAGGCACAATCTAAATCCACACTCTAAAATCAGTACAAAAACCCATGGTATACCAGTTAATAAATGTCACGTGACGAAATATATATGTTCGAAAATTTTCACATCAAGAGTATATGACAGTTAGCACTCAGCAGACTAACAAGCTCATTCTTCTTCTTCTTCTTCAAAAAAGCTCATTCTTTCATGATTTCTTTTCAAGAAAAAATAAAATTAGAGCAACGAATTATAAGCTCGCATTTCATCGGTGGGATATAAAGTAAAACTTCAATCACATGAAAAACATATAAACATGTGTAGTCGACGGTTGAATTTCGATTGACCAAATTCAAAAGTAGTGAATATGCATTAGCTATGATAAGAAGAAGAAGAAAAGGATGACCACCTTATCGTATCGACGACTCTCGAAGACCTTCAAACAGCCGGCCTTATATTCCGCCAAGGAATCCCTCTCCACCACCGCCAAACTCAGCAGAGCCTCCGCCGCAGCTTTCCTCGCCGTCCAGTCTTCCCTACGCAAGAATTCCACCAGACAAGGCACCAAGTTCTTCGCTGCCCCGTTAAACGACGCCGCACCAGCGCTAATAATGGTCCCCATTAGAGCCAGAAGCGCCGCCTTCGCCTTAAAGCTCTCGCATTTCAACAGCTTCTCGAACCTCGGCAACAGCTTTGCCAGTCTCGCCGGGTCCGGATCCGGAGCAGCATCGACTGCCGCAGCCAAGCACAAAGCCGCTCCGATCTGCGCGTTCACGTCCTGTTCCGTGAATAGCGAGTCGGCCAAGGGCTTTAGGAAAGAGAGAAACGGAGGCTTCGTGACGTGAGATGACAGAGCCGCGACGGAATTCACGCAGGCCGATCGGACCGAGGAGTCAGGGTCGCGGAGGCGGCGGGTGATGGAGGACAGCATTTTGGAGAGGTAAGGAGAGAGCGCGTTGCCATGATTCTCCGAGAGAATTGCCAAGAGGTTCACGCACTGTCTGCGCACCAGCGACTTGTCGGAGGGGTCGGTGGAGTTAATGCAGGAGAGGAAGGTAGGATAGTGGACCGGTTCCAGTGTCTGGGCAATGGACTCGAGTTCGGAGACGGCGATGGAGTGAGTATCACGGTCGGACAGTTTGGTGAGGCAGGTAAAGACTCGGTGCTTGAGGTTTTGGGCCATTTTTCGTCTTTTTGAGGTTTACGCCGTGTTTCTTTCTTATTTATTGAGTAAATTACTCACGAGTCTGGAGGTGGAGCCTCTGGTATTTCGGGCCACATCACCGGAGAAGATGGTGGTTTAGCCGGTTATCAGCCAGTTAGAAAGAGCAGTCGGTGCTCTTTTGCTTTTATAGCACTCACATGCTCACAGGGAAATGATACGGTCACGGTAATCATACCGACAATAGAGTAAGCGAAAGAACAAAGTAAAACTAACGAAAAGTGAAACGGCAGCGTTTCAAAGAACTTAACTTCGAAGCGTTAAACGACAATTACGTAAACGACAAACGGCGTTCAATTTTACACATGGAAATGAAAAGGATAGGGAGGTTTCTCTTTCTGCAGTTTTACTCAAGGTGGGCTATTTTTGCTTTTTCTTTTTCTTTTTCTTTTTTCTCCTTTGCAGGCAATTTGTTCTTAGTGAACAAGCATAGCTGGATATTCCTAATTACGTAGTTTTAAAATAATCTAAATTCAATTATTAATATCCTTATAATTATACATTTTTTATTACTAAAAAAAGGTGATACTTTCACATTATTTAATTTTGTAATTGATAAGATTCATGAAAATTGATAAATATTATAAAAATCATAGAGAAATTATTTGTTTCATTTTAAATTTTGTTATTTTTTGTTAGAACTAAGTATTTTAAACTGCCTCTTTTAAATGATTGCCTTATGTATCTATTAAATATGTGACATGTCGATTGATAAGCGTGATTGAAAATGACAATAATTATAGATTTAGGTAGATTATTATTATTATTATTATTTTAATGTTTGTGCTTACGTTCATGTTATTCTTTTAGGTAGAGAGAATTAATCTCATTTTTATCAACAATCCTCTTCTTTAAGGAATAATCTAAAACCAATTTTAACAACATTCTCGAAATTAAGGATTTAAAAAAAGATAAATATTATATACATTAAAAGATTACATAAATATAAATTTATAAATTAATATAATTTTTTATAATTTGTTATATTTTATTTATAATAAAAATATATTTATATTAATTTATACATTTACTTCAATGTATATAATAATGATTATAACTAAAGTATTTCTCCTCAAAATCAAAAAGATGTGTATTAGGGTTCATGTGATTGCTAAAAAAATAAAAAAATAAAAATTCATGTGATCTCGATATATAAAATTATGGAATCTTTCGTTGACTTTGGCGCTTATTGCGGTGGGAAACAGCGGATTCTTCCCATGTCCGTAAAAATGGGCATTGCCGACTAATAGTAACGCTTGCCACGTGGTAAATACTTTCTTCAACGACGGTCGTCTCATTTTTTAAATTACAAGCGACCTGCCGCCGTTATAGATAAGTTGGTGAACGTTGACAGAATGTCCAAATAAAATAATATTTAAAAAAAAAAAAATTTATTTTGACTTGTATCTTGATTTGATGTATTTTGAAATTATTATTTTATTAAGAACTTGTGGATTTTTTTCTTTTTAATAAAGAACTTGTAGAATGATTGCTGATGAGTTGTTAGCGTATCACTATTCCGTGAAGGCTTATTGAAATAGATTAAAGATATTTATAGTAATGGAGTGTATTTAAAAAAAATAGATAAATTCGAATTTTATATAAAAAAAATAATATATATATTTTTAATAAAAAAAATATAATCAAATTACACACTTTAAAATTATATATATTATTATTATCCATTGAAATAATGCAAGCTTAGATTATATATCATTACCCATTAGAATAATGCAAGTTTTTTTAATTTCTTGTTTTAATTTACTTTTCTATCATCATTTTTCACACCAGTCTTGTGATCATGAAGGGTGAAAGAGAACCCGATATAAAGCGAGATGTGTGATGATCTTGAAGCACGAAGCAATGTGAAATTTAGGATTTTTTTTAGGATAGTGAAATGAGATAAAATGATTGATAGATAATAATAAAATATTTGAATTAATATGTTATACGAAATTTTAAAAATAAAAGAGAAAAAATAGATAAAAATATTATAAAATTAAAATATTTTTAGAATATAATTTTTTATTATAATTTTTATTTTAAAATTTGAAAAAAGAATTTATTTTTTTAGATTTTATTTATAAGTGTGAAAAAATTATGATAGAATGAGATAAGATAAAATAAAATATTATGTGATGTGATGTGATGACTTAAAACTATCCAGCGACCTTAAAAACTATGTAAACATGCACGACAGTTCAGAGCATCTCCATGTGAAAAGTTAAATATTCTTTAAATTTTAATTAAAAATTTCTCTCTATAATTTTTTTTTAAATTTAATTCATTTTCAAAAAATTTTTATATCTCGTTCTTTATATTTTTTCCATCTATTACAATAATATTATTTTATTATTATTTTCAACTACTTTATTTCACATTATAATATTATTTTTAATAAAATATAATAAATAAAATTATGAATAGTATTTTAATCCATGAATAACAACGCTTCAAATTTAAAGAGTTACAATTCAAATAAGTAAAAGTGAGGGGAGTAGCCAACACTCAGCGCACTCCCCTCACATGAACAGTGCCGTGCACTGTGTACGATACTTTTTATGTGAGGGGAGTGCGTCGAGTGTGGCTGCTCCCCAGACATGCTCTTCAAATAATATATCAAAATTTGATTATAATAAACCGAATGGAGGTGTTGTTTGGGGTAAAACTCCAAAACACCTCATAATTTGAGCAAATATGCGGATGCTCTGATGACGGAAATTCCTAATTAATTAGTGTCAACAACGAGGAGTGAGGTGACAGTGGCTAAATCAATCTATTTTTTTTTTATGAAAGTAAAGTAATTAAGGGCTACTTTGGACAGTTGAATATTCTTATAATATTATAGTATTATTTAATATTTTATTATTATTCCTATTAGTTTTTTACTACTATTTTTTATGAAGAATGTTACTTATTATTCCACATTACATATTTTATATATTTTAAAATTGTTTTTTAATATTTTTAATTTTGGTTTTAATTTTATTCTTGTTAAGTTAATTGAGTTGTGATATTTATCATTCATATATTATAAAAGAAATAAAAAAATAAAATAAAATAAATAGAATATATAATATATGAGAATATAAAATAAAATTATTCTTTATAAAATATCGGAGATACCTCCCTCTAAACACAACCTAAAAGTGGCTGCAATCAAGCTGCTCTTGAATGTGCGGTCCAAATTCTCTGTTGTTCATAATTAGGCTTCTGTTTGTTTGTTGTGGCATTTAGAGACCATTTAAGAACAACTCATTTTTGTCGTTGAGTAATCCTATGAACAAAGGCGAGTTTCCATTCCTAAAAAGGAAGATGTTATTGGTCTCTATTTAAGTTTTCGATTTGGGATCCCAATACGTAATTTATTTTTTAGTTTTTTTTTAAATTTTATAATTAAGTAAATATTTATAAATAATGTTATAATATTTTTAAAAAGATATTTTAAAATATTAAAAAAATAATGTAAGAAAATAAACAAATAAAATAAGCCTATTGAGATCCCTAATCAAAATTCTAAATAGAGACAAATAGCATCACCCTCCTAAAAAAGTGATTCCACATGAAGTTAAAAAAAAATTATAATGAAATTCACTATTTTACAAAGGAAATGTATGATCTATAGATTTAGGTTTGACATGCAAGATATTCTCAAATATTTTTAAAATATTTTTTTAGTATTTATTATTTTATTATTATTGTTCATGTACTTTTATTATTATTTATTACTATTCAATATTTTATTATTACATTTCATATACTTTTTATTACTTTTTACAACTCTTCTCAACACTTCTTAACATTTAAACTTAATCTAAGGTTTGATTTGATTACCAGATTTCATCCAAATAATCACTACAGCTCTCTTAAATTTTTATATAAAATATAATAAATAATTTAATTTTTTAATTATGTTAAAAACTATATTATAATAATAGTTTATTCAACTTTTAGTTTTTATTTTTTTTAATTTTATTTCATCTTATCTAATTTTGTAATCAAACGAAAGGAGAATATATATAAATCATTACTCTTTTATTGTTTGGTAATTCCAGATCGCACTAATTTGACTTGATTCACTTGAATATTCCTGCTTAGTGCTTTGCATTTTAAATTTAAACTATGACGGGTTTAATTAGCACAGGTTCGAGGGTCTGAAGACTCTGAACTTCCAAATTAATTTGTGTATAAATTATAAAAGCCATAAATAAAATGGATATAACTAAAAATGTGCATTGAAAAATTATTTTATTTGGTTTCAAAACAATGGCACTTTTCTGTCCATTTTTAGTGAGACAGAGAGCATCGATCAATTCTCACTTTTAAAGCATGTATGATGCATCTATAAACTTCATGATTTGGTACGACTTTATATTGTTGTTATAAAGATTATATATATATATATATATATATATATATATATATATCCAATTAAGTGATTACTCTATTTGTTAATTAAATTGGAAAAATGGCCCAAAAGCATAATTTGGTCCGTTAATTACTGGTAGTTTCATAGAAAGTAACTTCTCATAAGTACCAATGTACCATTGCTTTCATGGTGTAATGTAAATCAAAATGTCCATATTCATATCATGTTTTCGACATGATTTTTTTTTTTTTTTATAATATTTTATATTTATCATCACAAAATTAATTTGATTCTAATATATATAAGGGTGACAATATGTTACACGACCCGTTAATCTAACACGAACACGACACAATAATAATGAGTTAAGATTTAGTCTTAATGAGTTTCTAATCAAAACGGGTTGACCTGTTACGACACGATTGTTTAACGAGTTAATAGCGGGTCAACCCGTTTTAATCCGCTATAATATGTTATGACACGTTACGAAAGTTATAATTACAAATATACATTTACATTTAAAAGTAAAATTGTTATAATCTTAATTTTGATATTTTTCTTATTTAGATTGTAATTCATATTTATAGTTAGTATTATATTTTCTATAAATATTACGGTTTTAATATTTGTATAAAATTATGCTAAGTTTAATTAAGTCAAACGGGTTAATTTCAGGCGTATTCAATACATTTACATAAACAAATTGAAACGTATCATATTTTGTCGTGTTAATTTATTTCATAATATTCACTAAGGGGTCATAACGGATTAACACGACACGACACGACACGACACGTTATGTTAACAAGTTGTGTTAGAGTTTGACATTTTGACACGATAAGTTTAACGAGTCGGGTTAGGGTTGACCTATATAGTATAATATACATGTCTTAACACGACAAGAATACGACCCGTTGACATGATTTGACACTCCTACATATATGTCTAAATTAACAAATATTAGACTGACGATCTAGCTACTTTAAAATTCAGAATACATCACGTATATAGAGGAATGTATCATGCATATATAAAGACCAACTTCAAATTTAATAAAACCCTAAACACGAATTACTGATTAAATTTACCCTAAAATAGATAGAGTGAAAGTCTTAGACCTCGTTTGAATAGTGAGATGAACAGGTGATTTGTGAATAATAATGAAATAGTTTGTAAAGAATAATGAAATAGTTTGAGTTATGATGATTTATGGGATTTTAGGAAAGGAGAAAAAAAAATTGAATAAAAATATTATAAATTAAGTTAAAATATCATGAAAATATAATTGTTTAGTATTATTTATATATCATGGCCTTAATTAGTGTCTCAATTAAATTAGCTTTCCAATATATATGACGATTAGAGAGTTGGAATCATTCTTCCTTACACAAAAAATATAAAAAAAAAAAAAAAAAAATTCCTGTCAAAGTTGGATCTATATATGCAAAGAAAGTGACACAAAACCTGCATCCGATCACCCTCAATTGTGATGAAACATTGTTTTCTAGCTTAGGTGGGGGGGTTTGGATTCATTATTTGTCAGCTCCCCATATTTACTGACAATATTAGCTTGCTTAAGAAATAACGATTCTGACGATCATTATTTGGACATTGATAGTTTGAGTATGGGTAATTAATGAGATAATTGTGATCGGTTAAGTTCAGGTGAACCTACTCAAAATGTGGGTCTCATTTCTCAACCTCCTTACCTACTTCAAGTACCTTAAACTATATTATATTGAAGTCTCTAAATAATATATATATTGTGGAGAAAATTAAAAAGTTGGCCAATTAGTTGATTAATTAATTATTATTATTATGGATTGAAAAGTACTTCCAAAACAAACCACTAATTTAATCTCTTGCTTAAAGGAATTAAGCAAATGAAACAAACCCACTTCGTAAAATTTGTTTGTTGATTTGGGGTACTTAATTCAAGTCAGACAAACTTAATTTAGTTAATTTGTAAATATTACTTTATGATGGCTCAAAAGTGGTAGGCAATCCAGATCGCGCTGATCTAGTCCCGGCCCTCCATTGAAGATGACCCCCAAACCGAAAAAAGCAAAGAGGAGATCTTGAAAATGTTTTCACTAATAATTATTGACAATCAAGTTTAACAAAAAAATTAACGGCTTAAAATGGTTTTTAAAATGGGTTTAGTCACTAAAACTACTCATTTCAAGTAAAAGAGTTATTAAGTTCCAAAATTATAGAATAACTCATAATTATCTAATTATTAATGACCGAAAGAAGAACACGTACATCGATCATTTCTTTGAACAACAACCTCGAACTATATGTTTGTTGAAAAAAATGATCAAATTAGACTTTCCCTAGAAGCATTGAACGAGGATTTTCATGGAAGAAAAGATGAAAGGACCGGGTCCAATTTCAATGACTACTATCATAACATGACCAACTATAACACGTTGGCCAAAAAAATTAGAAAAATGTTACTATGCCTACTAATTTTGACATTATATGTATGCTAATTTTTAATTTTTACTTAATTGTTAAGGAAGTAATTATTAGTATATTGATATTTTTTTATATATTTTTTAAAAAGATTTAAAAATAATAAAATATATAAAAAAAAATTGAAAAAATAAAATATAAGATTTTGCCTAGCGGTCAAAAAGAGCAGTGCTAGTACTCAAGCAGCGCAGAGTGGTACAGCGGCGGAAGAGTAGTACTGCTCAAAATATTAATGTACTTGATCTTCAATTTTCATGATGGCTATTAATTTGCGTAAAGACTATAGAAAAAAATTAAACCAAGTACTTCTAATGTTTCAAGATATCTTCGAATTGTTATAATTCAAATTTGAAGACCCCTTAAGTAGAACAAAAATAAACATATAAAATATTATTATTCATCTGATCTCTCACTTAAAACTTTTAAATTCGTTGAAAAAAAAAACTTGTGAGAGTTTTTTGATCAATTAAGAACATCGTTTTACTAGATTTTAATGCTTTTTGGGTGATCTATGAATGCCCCAAAATGAGAAGGCACCCCACATGCATGGGAAATTGGCTTAGTGAAGCAAAAATAAAGTGATAAAACGTCGACATGCATCATGATCTGTCAGTACTTTAAGTCCATGCATTTGGATGCATGCATCATCTCATGCATGCCCATGTGCAATTTGCTTGCATGTATTGGGACACATAACATGACCCAAAATCGATAACTCAAGGACTCTGATCTCTCTCTCTCTCTATGATCTCTTTCTCTCTATATGCATGCATACGAGGAAAGAAGACACATACTTCCAAAGACATTCTCTGAACTGATCTTTATGTTTTTTGTCTGTCTGTGTTTCTTTTCCCAAGCTTAATTCATGCATGTCATCATTTGATCCCATTCTTTTTGGAACTGTGCCATAAAATCCGAGTAGTACTCGGATCTATGGAAGCTTTATTTGGCACCAAAACTCATAAAACTTTGGCAATATGAATGATCATTCAGTAAATCGGAATTAGTTATTTGATTTTAATTACGATCTCTTCCCTTCACTCTCCAATAGAATGGGGTCGCTTAGAATGAAGGAAAAGTAAGATTTAATGGCCAAGCTGTTGACATGATTTAGGGGGGGGCCACGCTTACTTCATAATTCCACATGCAAGCAACAGATCAGTGACCATGTTCTTCCCTCTTTTTTTTTTTTGTGCTTTTTCTTATATATATATATATATATATATTGATCAATTATCCCACTGATCAAATACTAATGGATTTCTTCCCTTGTCTTCGTTTCGTATTATTGAATTCCTTCACTATGCATGATTGGATCTACTGTGGCCAGAGAACATTTTGTGCCAGGTGGCTCAATTTATTTGTTTCTTGCAATTAAACAATGAAGTGGACAAGTATAAAATATGCTTGGTATCATTATATTTCATAATTATTAGTTATTGTACATCTCACTTCAATTATAGAAGTTGTATGAATGATATCAATATAATAAGAGTGGTTTTTGTTAAAGCTTGAAATTTCAGTGATCAAATAATAATTTTCACTAAGGAATGATAGTTGTAGTGACTGCACAAGTAAAACACAATCACTTTGAAAAAATAAATAAAACAGGCACAAGATCCACATAATTAAATAATAATAATTTTTTAATAGTGAATCTTACTCTTTTTCAAAGTGACTGTATGGCAAACTGTATATAGCATTACTCATTTTCATTTATAAATAATTTTCATTTATTATGATATGCAAATCTCGCATTTTTTCTTTGACAAATAGTGAGATGCATAATTAGAGTTCAAGATTTATCTTTTTTTGAAAAGGAGTATGTGAGACTTACAGACTTTAAAATAGTATAAATCACTTTCTTTTCTTATACATTAGAGTATTGGAATACTATTTCAAGATTATTGCTAATATATATATATATATAAATGACAAAATTAAGATAGGAAGATTGATCATGATTAATATTAACGTTGCTAAACAAAATTACACATCCTTAAAAGGGAATCAGTCTCTAGATGGATTGGATAGATGGACTCGGCCCAAAAAGACCCATAATTAGTCTCTAAATGCCTTATATTTAAGAAAGACTCGGCCCAAATTAGGCTCTAAATTCCGCAGAATCAGTCGATCAATCAGATAGACTCGGCCCAAAAAGACCAAAAATTAAGAAGGCCCTTCATGAACACATACATGCTGGCATGTTCAATGTTGTATATATATCATGAAGAAGTTGGTTCGAAAGATTTGAGGCGCGAACAGCTTTCTGAATCAATTTCTCGGTATCCTCCTGATCAAAGTTTCTTTGCCATGCAAGAAAACGTTAAGAACCTCTGCTCAAAACTCCCGAATATGAACATCCCGCGTCGACCCCGATCCCAAATCAAACGTCGAAAGAGGTGCGCCTTTCATCTGCGCCATGCATGCTTCATCTTTCTCTCTTTTGTGGTTTCTTTCTTTATTTCTTTCTTTCTTTCGTTCGTTTTCCTCTTTTAATTTGTTTCTTTCTGATTTTACGTAACATATAATATAATACGTCCTCTTTGCAATATTTCTGAAGAGAACCAATACCAAAAGAGAAAGCATTTGCATTTCTGAAGCAAGTGCAGCACAGGTTTAAGGACATCCCAACACAATACAATAAGGTCATTAGAGTATTTTTAGAACTGAAAAGAGACAGGTTCTTCCCTTTTTCTTGCTACTTAATCATCATTCTATTCTCTCTGCAGCCTGATTGTAAATGCTGATGATCTTGAATTATAAGTGCCCTACTTGTCATGTTCTTTTTCTCCATTTTTCCTTTTTTTAGTGGATCAAATCTTGATTCTTTTGAAAAAAAAGAAATCCCAAATTAAATATATTTTGATCTCTAGCGCCTTGCAACGGCTAGTAAAAAAAAAATATACATATATAGGACTCGATCCAATAGTCCCACAAATATTGTTTAATATATTAATTACTAATTACGTACATGGCGGCGTACGTACTAGGATTGGCATGGTTGGATTTTTGACGAGGGTGCAGCAATTGCTGGATGGTCAGCTTGATCTTCTTAGGAGTTTAAATACTTTCTTACCAAAACATTATCAGATCAAACTTCCAGACGAATACATGAAGGGAGTAGAGTTTTTACAAAAGGTCGAGGTACGTACGTACGTACGCACGCACGCACGCACGTATAAGATATTCATGCAGATCGATGCGGTTCTAATTGGCAAGCTAGCTAGGCTTCTCATGACTAATTATATTATCATTTCTATGTTCATGTAATTAATTGCAGATGCGGTTCGCAGATGATAGGCAGCAGTTCTTAACATTTGTAAAATATCTCCATGAATATTTGACTGTGCCAAGGGACGAGAATAGCCTGCAACAAGTAACCAATAAGGTATTTCTTATGGTACTTTAGGTAAAAAATAAATAAATAAATAAAATTTTTCTGAGATAAATAATGATTTCATATGTGAGATCCAGTTTGAACCGGCCTGCACTAGACTCTGGTGTACTCTATTCTATTTAAATAAATATTTTATTTTTTAGGTCGATTTACTCATTAAAGAAAAGTATGGCCAATAAGTGAATAAGAGTGTTAAGATATAAAATAAATAATAAAATTTATCTCATTCCTATAAATTTAAGTTTTAGGACAAGTAATAATTTTACACTTAATAGAGAAATGTTTTAGTTATAAAAAACTTCTATAAATGTAAATTTGCAAATTGCATATATAGTTTGCTACTGTGGTATATATATACATATGTTAGAATATTGTAAATTAAGCTACTTTTATTATAAAATAATCTAAAACATCATATAAAATTATGTTAGATTGTGAATTTACTTTTACACGTGCGATTTCTTCGTGATTATACATTTCTCTTTAGTACTATGAGTGTTGGGCGTGTTTATGACACCAGTACTCTTTGCAATTGTTGGAAAAAAATGTTTATATACGGGTCTTGAATTTATAATAGTAGTACATGATGATGATATGCATCATATCAAATTACTATACATATGCCTGATGATCTTATAATAGTTGGTTAATTTTGACATTATTGCAGTTGATGTATATTATTGCCGATCACGTAGATTTACAATTCGAATTCGCTGCCATCCGTCCCCAGGCATGTTGGTTTCGGAGACCAAGCTGCATAAGCCGGCCATGATAAGGAGCATGCATGCATGCATATCTTATGTCTTATGCATGATTTCAAACTTAAATACGAGGTTAACTTAAAAATGCTTATTTTGGATGGGGGCATGATCAAAATTAGGGATTAACCAGGGGTCGGCCTTCTGGTTGTGGGGGGAGTAGTACAGATCATTCGATCGCCTATTAATTTGAAAATACTGTTTCTTTTTTTTTTTTCCCCAAGGTTTCGATGTCTTTTTGGAGCAAGCAAGCTGGAAGTATATAAAATCAAGGATGAAAACCCCCAGCATGGAGATATCATGACATGATATGGGATGATGATCATCATGGAGTACTTCTCATTCGTCTTATTTTATCACGAGTTGTGAAGTAAATCATCATGTGCATGGAGAGGGAACCTGTAAATATAACCTTTGTAATTGTTCATGTATGGATACTTGATTTACTTTCCTTGATCTATATTGATACTTCAAAGAGTCAAAGTAATTGAGTCATGATCTGATTTCAATGGTTACCAAATAAGATTTTTTATTATATATAAATAATACTTTAACAAGATCAGATCAAAATGAATAATTCTATTTGTCATTCTCACACACCACACACCATACACTTCACCAACTTTATTTTATTTCTTCATTTTTCTTATAACAAGTATGTGATGTATGAATGATAAGAAGAACAATTTAATTAGTTTAACAATAATAAAATTAAATTAAATTTTTAAAAAATAAAAATAATTTTAAAATATGAGAAGTGTGTAGGGTAGGATGAGGAGTAGCATCTGCCATCTCTCGTTACAAAATAAGCAAAAGTTTTCAGCTAACCAGAAAGTTCAAATTACTCTAGAGTCCAACTCTATCCATGAATACACTGAACTCGTGTTATCTTTTTTTTTTTTGTTGCCATTTTATATGAACATCCACGTGCAGTTTGAGCATGCATTGGTCTATGCATATGCATATGCAAAACCACCTCTTTTAGAGATTCATTTTGTCATATGCATATGACAAAACTCTCACATTGACTTATGCAAATTTGAGACAAGATAATAATAAAATATTCTTTTGCTCCAATTTTAGTTAATTCAATTTTTCTATACTAAAACATTGCCTAGGATGCTAATTTAATGACCCAATCGTTGAGATGCAAAATATTGCTTGGGATGCCATTTTTTTTTTTGGAAAAAGAAAACCTGCTAGTCACTAATTTCATCTAAAATAGTTCGTAATTCACCACCGACAAGTAATTCAAATTTGTAATTCAAGTTTGTAATTCAAGTTTGCTGCTCACTAAATTCAAAAAGTATGCAACAATACAAATTCCAAATTCCAGATCGTTTATTATCCCTGCCAGCAAATTCCAAAAAGTATGCAACAATACAAATTCCAAATTTCAGATCGTCTATTATCCCTGCCAACAAATTCAAAAAGTATGCAACAATACAAATTCCAGCTAATAGTTTGTTGGCCTTCCATTATCATTCAATACAAATTCCATGTATCAAAATCAACTTAATACAAATTCCAACAAGTTGATTTTGATACAAATTCATTACAATACATCCCGCAAGCATTTCTAGCCTTCCAACAAGCAGCCGTATGCAACAAAACTTGTTCCCCACCAGCAAGCAGCAACAATGATCTTGATAGCTTCACCACCAGCAAGCAGCAGCAAAAAACCAGCAACCACCAACAAAATACAGTTCCATATAGAGTGTACAAAAAACATGTAGCCTTTTTTCAATTATACTAACCATACCTAAAACATGACCACAGTTAACAAAAAACATGTAGCTGAAATCTAGAATGCAAAATTGCACAAAACATAGCATACAACTAGGGTCCAAATATAGCATTTTTCCTTTGTTTCTCAATGATTTCCATTTGAGCATTACGAAAAAACTCTTGCTGCACAAAATTCATTGAACTAATATCTAATTACATAATTTCCATATCAATTTTCCTCTTCTTTTCAGCAAACATTATAGATCTTTCTTTTTAAGCTTTAATTTCCAATTCAGCATTATTCTTCTTAACAGCCAATAACTCAGAATTTTGATTGTCTAACCTCATTGCTATTTCTTTTCTCTCCAACATAAAAATCTTCCTATCATTTGCCATTTCCTTTAAACGGTCACTAAATTCCTTATCTTCTTTTTCTTGACATTTTCTTTTCTTCTCTCTTTCTTTTTCAGTTTTTTTGCCCAAAGGTCTCTCACACTCATCGGGCATATTTTCCATCTCTTTCTCTAATCGTACTGAGTTTGGAGTACTAACTGATCCTGAGTGAATCTTTTTTTTTTTTTAAGGTTCTCCACGCGTGTGTGCCATTTCGGTTGGTGCCTCAAAATATTCCAACAATGATCCAACGTAAAGTTGTGTTCTTGGGTCGCTTGATACAAAGTTTTTGCCTTATCAATCTACAAAATATTGTAACAATCAGTGGTCCAAATCATTAATAATTAGAACAATAGCATTTTTAAAAACAATTGTACCTTGTCTAGTTGGTTGCACCGCTTGGATGCAATGCTTCAATTCAATACTTCAATTTTGGCCATGGCACCACAAAATTTATTGATACATTTTTGAATGTATGACCACCGATTGGTCAAAGAGGGTATAGTTCGTTCTTGACTGTTAGGTTTTTTGTAGGTGGAGTAGTAATCAAGAACTCTTTCCCACATTTGTGATGAGGTTTGGTCAGTCCCCCGTATGGAATCCAAACTAACGTTAAGCCAAGTTGAAATGAGAATAGTATCATCCTCAATAGTAAATGACCCACCCCGCTGGGACTTTTGTTTATATGCCTTTTTTGCCCGTTGGGATTGTGTTGCTTGGACTTCAACGAAAGCAGAATCCATAGTAGGGTTGTTAATACCCCCCTCACCACTTTCCAACAGTGTGGTGAATGACAAAATTTCTTCATCCTCATCAATTAAAGTGTTCATCCTTTAATAAAATATCGAAGGACAAAATGTTAGATAAAAGTGTATGCATATTTTTCCAATAATTTGAGCAGTAATGGTTAAAAGAAACCTCTGAAATGACATGTTTCAATTGGAAACTAGACCCATGAATACATTTTCATTGCAAACACAAACATGGCAATATATATATATATATATATATTGCTGCCAGTGTTCAACAATCAGTTTTCCCTTCTTTTCATTAGAGTTAAGGAGCACCAAATTTCAGAAAAGTGGTTTTGGAAATCATAAGCAGAGTTTACTCAATTTAGAAAAGAAATTAAATGTAAATTCTTTCCAACCAAAACAGAACCACCAAGCTTTGAAGAAGCATGGATTTCCAACCAAAGTAGAGCCCCTCTACTTCATAAGCTAGCTATGAAAAAGATCACCAAAAAATGAAACCCATTGCATAAATCCAAACCTTCGAAACCCATTGAATCTTCATTTCGCCACCAGTACATCAAAAATAGTTAACAGAGCCAATAACAAACTCAAAAAAATGAAAAGCCTAATGGACGTCAAAGAACAAATCCAAGAAAACATTACCAAGAAAAACCCTAATGAACATAGCCAAAAAATAAAAGAGAAAGGATGAAAACCATACCTTCTGTGATGGTGAGAGCGAGCTACGAGGGAGAGACCGACAGAGTGAGAGATGCGAGGGAGAGATTGAGAGTGAAGAGATGCGAGAGAGAGATTGAGAGTGAAAAATGTGATTTTTCTTCTTGAGAGAAAGAGATTAAGCCGAGGGAGAGATCAAGAGATGCACGCGAGAGATTGAGAGTAAAAGGAGCGATTTTCCTCTTGTGAGTGGTTTATGTGAGTGAGAGTTCATGCCGAGGGAGAGAATGCGAGGGTTTCGACTGTGTAGTGAGCTCTGCGAGGGAAAATGCCGTTGGGGACTTCTATCGAGAGCGTGAGAGAGTAGAAGGAGAGAGAAAAATAAAATAAAATATGTTTTCATAAGTGAATAATGACTCTCCAAATATTCAAAATTACTGTTCATAGCTATGCAAATATTTGCATATGCATATTCCAATCTGGAGGATTTTAAGTCTATATTATGCAAATATGGATTTACATATGCATATGTATAGACCAATGCCAATACTCTTGCATGGTACTATTGAATTTTGTATAATCCAAGAATGTTTATCTTTCTATTGTATATTTGAAAAGTGAGATGCTGTATAGTTTGACACTATACAATAGAAAGATAAATATTCTTGAATTATACAAAATTCAATAGTATTATGTAAGTTATTTGTTGCGAGAATTATCAACTTCATCTTTAAGTTCAATGTATTCATGGATAGAGTTGAACTCTAGAGTTTGAACTTTCTGGTTAACTCAAAGCTTTTGCTTATTTTGTAATTGTTGTATAGTTTGAAACTTAAAACTATTTGGTTTTGAGATTTTTGTAATTTCGAAACTTTTATTTTATGTATGATATTCTTCTATCGAAAATTAGGGTAATCAATAAATCTGGAGGTACTGTACCTCTCCCTATATAACATAGAAGCTATTTAAAGTTTATGTCTTCATAATTATCTCGGTGATACACGATATTGATCAATTGCCAAATCATGATGTAGTTGTATTTGGAAGATTAAAGTTTAGGATGTCAAGGAGATCATATTGGAAATTTCCAAGATGTCATCGTTAAACGTACATACCGTTATGAATTATTAAAAGAAAATGATAAATGGCTGGCCGTTTTGGTGCCCCGTTTTGGAAACTGTTACTTTTTTAAAAAACTTAATGATTAAGAAAATATTGTTTAATAATATTGTAAATTCTTTTCTTTTATTAAAAATATTTAAGAGTGTCTAAAAAATGATGTAAAAAGAAAGATAAAAACGAAAGAAAAAATATATATGACTAAGTGGGCTTAAGAAGTGGACTCTCCATTAGATTTCCTAACATCTCCCGTTATTAAATATGACGACTTTCAGATCTATATTTTGGAGTGGTATAAAATTCTGCATTTAATTGATTTGGTATGATTTTCTAAAGGTGAAGGAGATGTATTTGATAAAATTAATAAGGAAATTACTTCAAAATTTGAAAGAAAAATCATGATAAAAATTAGTATGAGGAAAACAAAGGAGAAGGGGATGGTCTGTTTAATATATGGATCGTGTTCCTATGATCTTCGACATTATATATGGATCGTCTGTTCTTATTTTTCCCAAACTTGAATTTTAGGGTATGACGTGTTAGAATAATAATTAAATTATACATTTCGTCCACCTTAATGTTATTGAATTTCAAATGAATTAGTTAAATAGTTGATGATCACTGTTGATGATCAAGGTCAATTCGACACATATATAAAGAGCCATTGATCCCTCTCTTCACTCAATTACCTGAGGCAACTCAATATATTTTGTAGCCTAACACTTGCAAGTTATAATTTAAGAATGATAATAATATTTGAATATAAAATAATAAAATTTTATGAAAAGACAAAATTATTAAGTGAACTGATGATTTGACCGATTGTGTTTTTTTTTTTAAAAATAATTATGGAAGTGATTATTAATAAATTTATGTATTCGTTAAAAACAAAAGTATTTACAGATATTTTAAAAATAAATAAAAAATACAAAAAATGCTTATATCGGTCCTACAATCGGTACCATTAGCAGGACTCTTATGAAAAATAAAGCTTACTTTATTATACGCAAATAATTAACTATTACAATTGGTTTGCTAATTAATAATATTTATAAGCACTATAATAATTTAAAAAAGAATCTAATTAAGAATCTATTTCTAGTGCCTCAATTCCTTCCCCCCTAAAAACCCCTCTCTTTCAAAACATTAAAGATTTTGGATATGATTTTTGTCGCAGGGAGGAAGGCCTTAGCATTAGGGGTATAATCGATTCGGTTCAATGTGATTTTGAACAAAATTAAGAACCAAATCGATACCACCAGTTTTACATTTCTTAAAACCAATTATCTCCCAAAATTGATAGTATCAGTTTTACTGGTTCGGTCCGATTCCGGTTTGGTTTTTCGGTTTTAAAAAAATGTCAATTTATAAAAATTAATTTGTTTTTTTTTTTTTACAAAAAACTGGTTTGAAAATTCTGTTTTATTAAAAAGATTATAATCCATTACAAAAATCTGTTTTAGTAAAAAAAAATTTGTTATATAAAAAGAACTACATAAAAAAAACTTCTATAAAATAAAAACTGTTCTATAAAAAAAATTGCTCTATAAAAAAATCTGTTTTAGTCAAATTTGTTGTAAAAAAAATTTGCATTAAAAATCTGCTAAAAAAATTGTTCTATAAAAAATCTACATTATCTCATATATAATTATAATTTATATTATATATAGGATATAACATATTATATAATAATATTAAAAAAAATAAAAAATAGAACAAATAAATAGTTCCGGTCTGGTTCGATTTTAAAATGGATGGAATCGGAACCGGAACCGGACCGATATTATCCAGTTTTTCAATTTATGAAACCGGTACCGGACTGGAATGATCCAAAACCAGTATTTTCGACTCGGTCCGATTTGGCTTAGGCCGGTTCTCCGATTTTCTGATTTAAATTAACACCCCTACTTAGCATATCTCCTCTTTCCTGTCATTTCCTTATTCTTCCATTCACTTATTTTGTCTATCAATATTTATATTTATTTCATTTGATTTGATTTTCTTTAAAGTCGAAAAAAATAGATCTACAATTTGCTGGCAACTACCGAGAGATACGTATGGCACAAGCAAATTTCTTGGTTGAAAATCGTTTGGAAAAAAGTTGTAGTTTTGCAAAAATCACCGTGTGCAATTCTCACGCGCAATCCTCTTCTGTAACTCTTCTCGATACGCGCACCACATCACAAAACTTGCCATCACTAGAACTTTTAGATTTGATCACCTTTGTAGATGAAAAGAAACATGAATTATGTTACCTTCATGGATTGTCAGGAATTTCAAAGTCTAATAGAGTTGGTCTAAATTGTAATCCATCATTTTTCGTATCTATCTTACTATTTTTCTATATAATTTTCTTAATGTTAATTAAAATAAAAAAGATCGTCCCTTAGATGTTTTTCTGTAGATGTTGAGTCCTTTATTTATATGAAGAGTGAGATTGAGTCTCTATTTAAACATATAGTACTATTTCTTGAATGTTAATTTGTCTGTAAAGAGTAACAGTAATAATAAAGACTAGGCCAATACAAAAGGAAATAGTATATTAGTGTAACTCTAAAAGTATTATTTTAATTTATGATATCGTATTTGATACAGAGACATCCCATAATATATCTGGTTATGAATATAAGTTTTTCTCATGAATAAATGATGACAGTTTTTATGAAGAAAAAAAAAATCTAGTTTATATATGATTGGGCCGGGTATTATTATCTCGTAATATTTGTAATATTTTTTTAATTAATACTTAATTTAAAAAAAATCAAGGCGGTCAACATAAATCATCATTTTGCCACTTCTTTTCCAGTTTCACCTTTGACGTTGGAACAATATTTACAATTTTAACCAAAAATATTTACCATTTAATAACGGATCAAGATTTGGTTGGTCAACACAATGTGGCGAATGATTCGGTCAATATGACATTGTAAATTCTGTTGTATATAAATTTTTTATATATCTGTACTTTGACCAATTTTAATTGAACTGGCCTGTTCATCAAAATTCTCTCATATATATATATATATTTATATATTACATAAATTTAGATTTTTAAAACCTTCTGTTTTTATTTAATTGATAAATTAATCATGTGACATATTAATGTAGTACTGCATGCAGAGTTCAAGAAAAACTCTAATACTTCATCGTCTATTAATATTCTCAAAATAACCAATCGACCGAAGGATTGTAATCCACCACGAAAACTTGGACATACATACTCAAAAAAAAAAAAAAAAAAAAAAAAAAAAAAATATATATATATATATATATATATATATTGTAGAATCGAAAAGAAAAATGTCTAGACTTTATCTAGCTCTTGATCATCTCTAAGTACCGTAGATAAATTAAGAATGATGGCTGAATCTTTGTCTCTTTCGCTAGATCATCAGAAGTCGCAGAAGTTCCCGGACGATGAAGAAATATACGAGAATTTCCTCAAAATAGCGAAAGATTTTCAGTACAAAAGGTTTCCTTCTAACTTCTGTTTACAATTTCTTCAATCCTTTCGGATCATTAACTTCTTCAACTCATCATCATTAGCCTTTACAATTCTATTTCGATCTATCGTTAATTAATTAATTTGTATCTAAAAATGCATCAGCTTGAATATATATATGTGTGTGTGTGTGTGTGTTTCGATTCATTCGACTTGCTGGAAATCGTTGACGAAATGATATATACATTTTTGTGGATCATCCATATATAAAGATCTCTCTTTTAATTAAAACTTAATTCCTGGTAATATATATATATATATATATATATATATATATATATATAGATGTTTACATAAACAAGAGGACGCAATTGAGTTTCTGAGGTTGGTGAAGGATACGTTTGAGGACACTCAGCCAGAGATCACATACGATCATGATCATTTCTTGGAAGCACTCCAATTAGATTGCAGATCATCAGAAAAAAGGTTAATTAATTATATATTTTAGTTTTTTTATTCTCTTAATAATTTATTTGATTAATCAAAATTGATTTTTTGTGGTAGCTAGGTCTACTGATGATCATGACAAAGTAGTCCAACTAAAGGACGCATATGAATTTCTGAATTTAGTGAAGGAGGCTTTCAAAGACAACCCAGTAATATACCATCGTTTCTTCCTTTTAATCAAACATTGGAGACTAAAAAGGTTTCTTCTTCTTCCTCTTCTTCTTCTTCTTCTTCTTCTTCTTCTTCTTCTTCTTATATCTTCTTCAACAACCTCCATTAACGTACGTCGATATTCATGATTGGTGCATGATCATTTTTATGCAACGAAACATTAACCTTAAATGCTGCGAATTAGTTGTGTTTTTCGTCTGAATTAATGATCTAGCTATATATGTAACATGTATTGTGCAGGATCGACTTCTTTGCACTTAGGTCGGCAGTGGAAGATTTATTCGAAGAGCAGCCTCAATTGCTCGTGGGTTTCAATACTTTCTTACCAACAGGATTTAAGACCACTCTTGCAGTTTCAAAAATCAAGGAAAAGGCAAGGAATTTGCTATATAGAATCAAGGTACGTACAAATTAAGTATATTATATGATTAAGCAACAAATTAATTATTCACTTAATATATTAGTAATTAATTAATATGATATTTACAGATGCGGTTTGCCAATGAAGACCGGCACTTTGTATCATTTGCAGAGTCTGTGAATGAATGTTGTAATGGGGAAAAGAGCTTCATCCAATTTCTAAAAGAGGTATTTAATTATTGTGAAATGATTTGTACAAATCTCGAACAGATAAGTCTCGCATAGTCTTTTTTGTAAAAAAGTGGATTAATGAAAAAATATTCAACCTTTTTTTAGTAGGATTAACTTATTTACAAAGAATTTATCTGCGCGAGACTTGTATATTTAAAATTTGTACCTAGCAATCCTCTTAATTATTATTCATTCCTGATCATCATGTTTTTCTTAAAAGTACTTATGTATTCTCATGATAGCTAGATGCTGGATTAATCAAGTCTTATATTGATCTGAATATTCTTGATTAAATTATTATTGCAGTTGACCGTTATCTTTTCTAGTAATGAAGATTTACTCTTGGAGCTGGTTCAAGGTATATGCAATGAATCTTTTTTAAGTTAGTGACGGAGGAAGGCCATGGAGTACTGGACCTCTATGTATAAAATTATGTTTAGGAGTGATTTTTTCTTTTTTTGATAATTAACCATGTTTTGGGGTGAATTAAGAGAATAGTTCCAAGATTTTTTTAAATATATATATATATATATATATACACATATATATCTTCTTGAATTGATACTCCATCTTGACTTTTAGTTTGTCATGATCATGAGATTGAGATTTCCAAATTGTGAACGTGATTAAAAAGCACAAGAAGAGGCGGAGTCATGATATATTTATATATATATATATATTGTAAATAATTTTGTGTAAAAAAAAAACAAATACAATACTAAAAATCAAACAAATAAAAATTTTAAAAAGAAAAGATTGATCAATAAAAATGATAGGTACAATTTTTTTTTAATATGATAATTAGATGACTGTTTTGTACCTATCATTTTCCGAAAAAGAATTACATTGTTTTGACTTTTTTTTTTAATAATTAATAGTCTCATAAAAAATTGTTCCTTTTTCATATGAGCAATATCATGTATATAATAGAAGCCAAATAATTTATAAACTAAAGAATAAAATGCAAATAGACAGATATAAAAAGTCTAAAACTCAAAAAAGGAAAGGAACCAAATAATAATAACAAAACAATTTATTTAAAAAATAAAAAACAAAGCGAAAGAGAAAGAAAAATAAAAAGAAAAAAAAGGGAGTAATTTTAGAGAATAATCATTTCATCATCTCATAATTAATATAGCATTTTTTTGTTAAAAGAATCTTATAATATAGTATTAAATAACTAGAAGCTATTTATTATATTTAGCTTTTGAGCTTACCATTTAACTATCAAGTGATATTTAAAAGGATGATGATATAAATTATAATAAATAGATTTTTCCAAACTAGAAAGGGTGGTACGGCTAGAGTGGTAGTTTAATTTGGCCACTCTTATAACACTCACAATAAACTCAATAAAATTAATGTTTAGCCAAATAATAGTTAATGAACATGAATATAGAGTTGCAATAGCCTCAACAAATGAATAGTTAAAATAGCTTTCAATGGTTTGACTCAACAAATGTAACTAGTTCTTTGGACTAGTCAAATAATTTTTTGGGATGAAAATATTCACTCATCCTACTAATTCACTCCTCTCACTAATTTATAGCTTTTCAGTTTTGGTTTTCGTTAAACTTTCGAATTATCTCTTCGTAAATATTCAGTGTGAAATTAATAATTTTACTTTAATTTTGTAAAAAAAATTTAATATTTTTATTTTTACAATCATCAACCGTTAAGAATAATATGAGCATTAGAAAACTGATGTGTATTTTTTAATAATAAATAAATATTCTAATTACAATGAATTAAAATAAATAAAAAGGTAAGCCCTATTAAATATTTTTGAGTACTGATGTTGTATTAAATATTTTTTAATAATAAATAAATAAGACCGGCACTTTGTATCATTTTGAGTGCAGCTCCTAAGTTGCAAGAAGTTTTTGTACATGGAGATATATTACTTGTAAGCCCGCTGCGGCAACACATCACTTGTTGTGGGATCCAGTATTGTAGTAAAAGAAAATTAAAGCACCAATATTATTTTCATTGTGGGACCCACTCCAGTGATGTGTTAGATGTGTCAAAGGCTTTAAATAGATATTTTCTTGTACACGTCTGCTGATAAGTCAATTGTATGGGACGTAGTTTTTTTTATTTTTTATTTATTTTATTTATTTTTTATTTAAAGAAGAGGGAGCAACTGGAGCTTATATAGTTTTGAGAAATGATAAACCCACAATAATTTTCATAATATATTACACAACATATGTTGTAAAGTAAGAATATTTTTGTAAAGTGATATTAATTTTATAAGGCAAGTTACAGTAATACCCTTACTTTATAACTTGTATTGTGTAAGTGTGTGAAATATGTTGTGTGTGTCACTTCCCGTTAGTTTTTAACTATTCTAGTTTTATCCCTCTTCAATATAGGTCCATTAAGAATTGGAAGGCTGTCCTTCCTTGGCTTCAAAAAGGCAGATGCGGGACTTATTATCTGGAAGATTTCTGAGAGGAACTTCAAGTTGCTCTTGCTGATCTGAATTATTCTGTTGCTCATATTTATAGAGAAAGTAATGTTGTAGCCGACTGGTTAGCTAAACATGGTGCAAAAAAGGGCAATGCAGAATGGACAATTTCTTCTAGCTTGCCTTCTGGGCTGCGTGGTTTGGTCAGGGTGGACAAATGGGAGCTCCTGGCTCTTTGAATCAAGTCGCAGCTGTTTTTTGCGTCTTTCGGTTTTCTTGTGTCGTTTGTAATGAACTATTATTTGCTTGTGTTTTATAGGGATTTTCTTTGCAGACTAATGATTGATTTGTTTTGCAGGTGCTTGTGTCCGTTTGTTTTAGTATTGTTGCTTTCGTTGGTTCTTGTTTTGTTTGTTGCTTTGGTTTTTTTCCTTGGGATGTTTCCTTTGTTATTTGTAAATCCCTTGGATTCTATGTGTAACCACGGTATTCTTCCGCCACAAGTGAGGGCACATTAATAAAATTGGGGAGGGGCCACTATTGAACGTATGGCCCTAACTCTTCTCTAAATAAAAAAAAATTCTTTATTTATTTATTATTTTTAGTTAAATGCTTGTATAGGTTTGATTTTTTAGGGAACAACTTCTAGCTGTAATAGGAGTTGCCGATTGGATTGTGATTCTTCTAGTTGGTACAGGATGTTTCTTTGGAGATATTGTTGCAGGTTGAGTATCAATGAAAAAATGCACTATGAGATTTAGTTTACGGTATATAATTCAGTACTTCTTTAGGCTTCTGCCTTCTGGTTTGATTTGAGCTATATTTACACATGCACACAACAAAAATGAATAACAGATGTGGTTCGCCAGTGATAACCAATGCTTCAAATCGTTTGCACAATCTGTCAAAGAATGTGGTAATGGGGAAAAGGGCATTGCCCAATTTCTCAAAGAGGTACTTCCCATTCATTCTTGTCTTCTTGCTCTTACACTTTTTAATTAGCCTTGGACTGTAGGACCAATGGCTAATTACACTTTGTAATAATCTTGGTTGAATATGGAACTGTCTGACGTTCCCTTAGTCGTTATAGTCTAATTCAGGCAAGGCATAATAGAGACTGTAGGACCCATCTATCTACCAACACCCGAATTTCTTGTAAGAGAACAGCTATACAACAGCATTTGTTGTATCATCCTCCAACCATCTTGTGATGTGGCACATCTCTGTTGGAGAGTAGTCTTTTCTTTTATTATTTTAACTTCTCATACTCATCCACTAAGGGATGTCTTGTGGATGACAAACTTGAGAGATGGTGAACAGACCTATCGTTCCTGTAATTTGATTATTCGATCAGGAAATTGCAAACGACCCATTTTGCATGTTATATATACTGATTAGGTTCCTTATGCATAGGTGATTGGCCTTCACTACACTTTGGTTGATAATGTTACTGACTTCCTTGCATTCATATTTCACAAGTTATTTCATTTTGTGGACAGGTGTGAAGACCCAGAAAATGAAGGCAGTTGTTGGAGGTTTTGAAGTCTGCTCATTCTTGGAAAGGAGGTTTGTCTATTTGATTTTCGAGGAAATGCTTTTCTTGAAATTATGAGATCTTGCAAGTAATTGTTATGGCATGCTGTGGTTGGTTCTTTCATTATTGTTGGTTTTGCTTAATAAAGAGGATATCCAGATGTTGCTCTCAATTGTATGCTCCATCTTTTGCACTCGTTTAATTGGTAATGCTCTTGGATGTTTAGTTATGGTGGATTCTTGCATTTTTGCTGAGAATATTGTTAAGAGTGATTGAAGCTTTTTTTTTTTTTTTTCACTAATAAACTGTGCTTAATTCATGTCTCGACTTTGTCTGTAATGGGTCATTGTGCTCACTCCAAATTTCATACAAAAGATGAGTTTTCAATGATTTCCAATCAGATCTTTAAATTTGTAGAAGATTTTCCATGATATTAAATAGTTAAATGGTATGTCAATAGTCAAGTCCTGGATTTCATCCTGTAGAGGTTCACTTGAAAAAAAAAAAACTGTTAGCATTAGTTATAATTAATCTCTGCTATAAGGATTTTAACTGCACGTTTCATCATTGGCAGTTTACATCATCTAATTTGCATGTTTGAACGGAACATATAGCCTATCAAAATATCGGCCATTGAGAACTTGTTTTAGACTATATGAACTGCATGTTGATTTCATATAACTAGAACCTCTGGAATTGCAACTCTGCTTGTATCTTGCTCTCAATCATCGAGAATTGGTTGGAACAGGTACTGTAGAAAAACAAATAAAAACTGTAGAAGTAACTTGGCTGATAGACCTTTTAAAGATTCGATGGTCCTTCAGGTCATGACTTAACCCCTTTGGCAGGATTAGTGGACACCCATCAGCCATGTCCACTTATTCCAGCTTTTCTCTATATGTCATTATTTGGTTGTTTTGTATGTTTTAATCTGACAGAGACTCCTTTTCATGATGTATTTGCTTAATGTTTTACACTTTTTCAACATATATTCGGGATGGTATCTTTCTTGGAGCAGATACAAGAACCATTGAAGGAAGGATCCATTATATGGCAACAAACATACATTATTGTGGATCAGGAACTGCTGCTGATACAGCGGCCCTAACAGGTATTTGTTAGGTCTGAGTTTAATGTCATTTTGTTACACTCTTTATCATCTTATTTTAAGAATGGCTAATGCACTGTCTTGCAACTGACCCTCGTGAAGAATCACCTTTTCTTTCACTTCATTTTTTACTTACCAAGAAAAGAAACTTGCATTTGTTTTTCGGTTCTCTCTAAATTATCACCATAGGATTCTAGCTGCTCAATATCTTCTCCAGCTACCAGGTTATGTGCGAGCTGCTCTGGTTCTTGGTGGTGTCAATGTTACTGGACCTCATCTGAATACTGTGAGTCAATTTTCAAGAATTAAATTGGAAATTAAGTGTTTTTTTGGCTTACATAAATTATTTTCTTTGTCATGGGTCAACTGACACCGCCATTTGCGACAATGGGATCTGGATCACTTGCTGCTTTTGCCATATTTGGGTCCAAGTACAGAAAGGCCTGACAGTGAATTAGTAGAATCAGTATACTGTGTAAAAAAGCCCGCCATCAGCAGAGTGCACAAGTTCCTCTGCAAAATGGTCTGTGCTTGGCAGAACTGTTGTAAAAAAGGTTGATGTTTGTGAATCTTAATAGAACCAGAAAAAGGGATTTTGGCTCTTTTAGGGGTGTGCAAAAATCTGACTCACCTAGGCCAGGTCCGACTCAGCACCATCGAGGTCAAGGCTAAAAAAAATGGAGGTAGAGTCAGATTTTTCATGTTAAATCTGATCAGAGAGTCAGAATCAGAGTCGAGGAATTTTTTATGATCGACCTTGACAGCTCCGACTCTGAACTCCAACATAATTAATCATATATTATAAGAGAAATATTTACTCTATACAATTATTTTATATAGTAATCGTACTAATAGCGTGTACTTAAATTAAAGTCTATAACCTATGAGCAATACTAGAAGTGTCAGTACTTTTTTTTTTTTTGAAGAAAAGAAGTGTTAGTTGGGTTCATCACTCATTCTTTTAATAAACAATCGTATTCGGTATAGCATTTTTCATCTACTTATGACACAAAGGTGAAAACTAAATAGTTACTCAAATTTTCAGATGTATGAAGCCAACCATGATTTTATAGGTATTAGTTTGTATAACATTCATATGGATTTAATACTTTGGTAACTTTGTATAACATATTTGTAGTGCTTCTTGTTTGTATAAATCAATTGGTTTGGTAAGTATGAAGCTCTATAATATTGATAAAATTGATAAAATTAGTGACTTTGAAAAATTATTATTCAAGTCCCTTAAATTTATGTTTTTCTCAAACCAATCACTAGACTTATGAAGATTGTTAACATATTTTGTTATAGAGTTTGCAAGTATCGCATATTCTTTTTTGAAAACGTGAATAAATTTGATATTTATATTAAAATATTAATATTTTAATAATAGATTCATTTTTTTTTAAAGGAGTATACGACATTTGTACAATCTAGTAGGATTCATTTGGATGGTAAGATGAGATGAGATGTTTTAGATATAAATTAAAAATTGAATAAAATATTATTATGATATTATTTTTTAGTATTATTATTATTTAAAATTCAAAAAAATTAAATTATTTATTATATTTTATAAAAAAATTAATAATAAAATAAGATTAGATAAAATTATTTCTGCATCCAAACAAAAATGTACTATATCTAACATTATTTATTAAATATTAAAGAAAAGAAACTGAACAGCGTCAAATTGAGATCTCAACGCCCAAACGCTCTCTTTTTCTCTATTTTTTTGAATTTTGAATTTAATTTTTTTGAGAGAACCCAAACTCTCTTCTATCGAACATAAAGAACATCCCTCCCTCTAGAATTGAAATGCGTTATACCAGTAGGACACCTTAAAAATTCAACTAAAGATTTTAGAGATATTTTAATAATATAACAAATATATATCGCGCACTTTGCCCTCTCTTTTCAGACTCTCGGAGTGCGAAAAACGGAAAAAGGACCGAGCAAGCGTAGGCGTTTCCGTTATCCACATAAACATCATCTCTCACTGCTTGCTCGTTCTTTCCCTCTCGCCTCGCGAATTAGGGTTTTGGCAAGCCTCTTTGTTCCTCGAATCTGAATACTAGTACTACTATCTCAGCCATGTTTTCCGACTCAATCACCACCGCATCGATTTCTTCGGCCCACAACGCCAGGGATTTGGGCAAGAAGAGAAGGGTCAGAGAGTTCTATTCCTCTTTCTATTTTTCCTCATCTCTGTTTTTCTTAAAAAGAAAAAAAAAACTGTTTCTTGGCTTTTCTGTGATTTCTTGTTTGAATTTGGGGATTTCAGGCCAACAGGTCCGCCAAATTGAAGCAGTGCAAGCTCGATGCTCGTCGCGAGCAATGGCTTTCTCAATGTATGGCTACGATCTCTTATTCTGTAACCTATAGATGTCTGCGTTAAAATGTATTTCTTTGATTTTGCTTATTAATTTATGTTATAAAATCTTGGTTCGTTTAATTGATTGTTTGGAATGAATGATGTGTGTTTAGGTACCGCAAAGAACAAGGAATGCAAAGGAGAGCAAAACAGCGGTGGTCAGTGTCGCAAAGGGGATAAACGTTCGTTGGAGAATTTAGAGATGAGTTCTAGAGGTGACGAGATGCATGGGTCCATTCATCAATACAGCTATTTCCAGTCGCCGTCCAACAGTCCAACTAGTGCGAATAGTAGCGTCTTGGACGGTGCCGATTCAGGAACAAACTTCACTGGCAGTAATAGCAGCAGCAGTAGCAGTGGTGGGTGCTGTTCCGGGTGTATTACCGAAGATGAGGAAGGAGGAGGAGAAGATGATGGGTGCTTGGACGATTGGGAGGCCATGGCAGATGCTTTAGCGGCTGACGACGAAGACAAGCGCCAGAACCTAAACCCGTGTTCTGAATCACCCCCTGAGTGCGAATGTCGTTCCCAATTGGTTTCACCGCTGGATGGGATGAGCTTAGGAGGTGGGAGTTCGAAGTTAGAGTGTCCTAAAATGGTTTCGGGAGCTTGGGGGAACGGCCGAGCGTGGAGGCCCGATGATGCTTGTCGACCTAGTAGTTTACCCAATTTGTCTAAGCAGCAAAGCTTGCCTAATCCGGACCGGAATTATGGCGGAGGGGTTGCGTGGGCTTGTGACAGTGTGCTGCCTGCGCCATCTTCATGTCCTATATGCTATGAGGATTTGGATATCACGGACTCTAGCTTTTTGCCTTGCTTGTGCGGGTTTAGGCTCTGCCTCTTTTGCCACAAGAGGATTCTTGAGGCGGACGGGCGCTGTCCTGGCTGCAGGAAGCCGTATGATACCACTGTTGAGGCAGAGTCGAGTATTAATGGCGGCAACCCAACATTCGGGCTGGCTCGTTCTTATAGCATGATCGCAAGGTCATAGGAGGAGTCCATATTTTTGTCGATTATATATGTTGGGTCTCTCTTTCGCGTCTTGTGTGTTTCTGGGCTCTGTTTCTTTTATTTTTTCCCTATAGAGGTAGATGCTGGCATGGGTTTTTGATCACCTGGGAATTAAGCTATTTCTCGTATGAGTTTGTTCTTATATGTACGGTGCATCTGGTCTTATGTTGGAATGTGAATAGATAAGGTGGTATAGAAATTCAATACATGGAAGATGATTACAGTATGACTTGGCCTTTCTTCTCCATATGCTTTCTTATGTTTCACTCTGATTGGATTTCCTGTTAAAAGGTAACTGATGTGGATTTAATTGTAACCATACTGTGGTTAGCCCTTCAGACTAACTTGTTGGGGGCTCATTTATATCTGCATTACAATAAGGACCAAACATAATTTTGTACGGGTTGCATCTTATTTTAAAGTTTTTAAATTGAATTTCATGTCTTTGGTTATAAGTTATGAATGTTACTTTCCACTGGCCTTAAATTTTTTTCTCAGGTAGTGGTTCATCCATTTAAATATAGTGATTGTTTCAGTCTTCATTTTTACCATTTAGCTGTGGGAAGTGTCATTGGCCGGTCAAGCTAACTTTCTTGATATTGCCCGAATCACGTGGGGTTTAAATTGTAGCTTTATGAAGATTGTAGATGTTTTCAGAGAATCACCCATAGAGTGAGGTTCTTTCTGACCCATTACACACGTCTTCAGATTGATTGTCACTCATTATCCATCTCCCCTGAATTTTGTACATATGCCTTACGGCTTTCACTGCTATTCATCATTTGCCATGTGTGTCATGCCAGTTTATTTATCCTATCAAAAATCATGTCACGCCATGCCCCTAAATAGTGGTGGTGTGGTCAATATATGATAAGAAGCCCATGATGGATCTTTTGCGGTGTTATTCCATAAATTATAGGTTATATTTTTTTTTTCTTTCTCGTGAGTAATCCTCTTTTAAGTACGAAAAAGTTTTGCATGCCCAATGATTAGGAAAACGATATTTTGTAAGCCATTTAATCACCATCTTTTAATCATTCCTTGATGTGATATTAAATTATTGGATATTTCGTCCTGGAATTATTAAGATTGTCATTGAAGGGCTTGTGAATGATATTATTCATTGAATTATGAATTACTCTTCCTCCAAGTCCCAACCTGCATAAATAACAAGAGCATGGAATTAGGATTTTCTTATTTTCAATATTTTCTTAATTACTTATGAGAACCAGTACGAATGCAGAAAAGAAAAGGATATAGAGTAGGATTAGGTATTCCAGGGCAAATGATAAAAAGAGGAGAGAAGAAAAGAAGGTGAAAAGGGAAAACGAGATAGAGCTGTGGGGTTATATTTGTAATTGATACTCATGAGTTGAGTTTGGCATCTCCTCTAATGGATGTGAAGAGCCTTGGCATTATGCTACTAGTCCATCTCGAAAGGAAATCCTCTTAATGACTACCTGCTTTTCTTTTTGTCTATTTATTTATCCCACTGATGACATTTTAGATGTGTTCCTTGATTGTTATCTCCTTGGGGTTCATGTTATGACTTCATGGAGCATCTGAAGGCTGGTATGTTCTACTTCTACAAATAAAAAGATGATTTTTTTAGCATTTCAAGGTCAATAAATTTTCTTAAACGGATGATCTGTCCTTGCCATCTTCCCCCGTTTCTGATTTTTTTTAGCATGTTGGCATGATGTGTGGGGGCCTTTGCATCATAGAACAGAGTTCAGGGTGGAATCTCCCTTTCAGAGTGAAGTTACTTGAGTGGCTATGTTTCGAGGTAACGTAGTTTTCCTTTTTCTAATGACCTATGGGTTGTGAATTTTCAGAGTGAAGATATACTCTTCTTCGACCCCCCCCCCCCCTCTTCTCTCTCTCTCTCTCTCTCTCTCTCATGTGGCATCTGAAAAAGCTTTAAGCTGCAAAAAAAGCTTTAAGCTGCAATTTTCTTTCTCCAATGTAAAGAGAACAAAAACAAACTTGGGTCTTTCACCAAACTATAATTGATCGATCCCCAGCTAGTTTGTAGGAGGGTTCTTTTGCAGCCTAAATTCACATTTGTTTTGTTAGATGAGCTTGCATATTGGTGTGGTGGCAACCTGGATTGTTGTGATTGTGCATCCACGAAGGCACTACTGATTACAAGAAGGATAATTCACAAAACTGAATTCACATTTGCCTTAAAAACTGTTTTAAGTTCTTTTATTTCTACAAGGAACATAGAGACTCTATTTGAATTTTGAACACACAACATATTCATAACGGATTTCTTATTGAAAAATACACAGGCAGAGGTCAGCGCTCAACAGCCAAAATCTCCATTTCTTTATCCATTCATGAATCGTGAAAGGCGAGATATTCTCTTATGCTCTTCAGGAAGTGTTTTCCACCACTTCACAAGGGTGGATTCCTCCAAGAACACATCCATACTCAAGTCACCACCACAAACCCATTTATACACACCTTCTTCTAGCTTCAAAACTCTATCCTTGACTTCTTCAAATCCTTCCCTGCTACCAGTTTTGCTGCGGATCTCCTCTAACTCTGCCCAGAAATTGGATTCTCCACTGGCATCTGTAGCCATCTTCCCAGCATGCTCTCGCCATCTCTGTGTGTATCTGTAGCGCTTTGGCCTGCCCCTCTTCATATAGGCTCCTGTGTCTTCGTTCTTGGAGTGTCGATAGTAGTTGGCGATATCAAAGGGCTCAACAAGGCGGCGATACCTCGTTCCGTGCTCTATCCAACCCCTATCACCCTCGAATCCATCTGGAAGTTCATATCTTTTTAACATCTCGATGATTTCATCCCATATACCTGCTAGCTCGAGTCTCTTTACATTAGCATTAAAGTCCTTGTTGTCCTTTTGAAGCTTGAAGGCATCATAAGAGCCTAACTTCCTAATGGCACACTTCTCTCGGTAGTCTTCCAGCTCCTTCATTGCTTTGTCGATGTCTATCTTCTTCCCATTGATATAATCCTCATTTCCCCGCTTTCGCTTCTCTAATTCTCCAGCAGCACGAAGACACAATCTGGCTCTCGTGCTCTAAACTCCCATACACAATAAATAAGAACAAATATTAAAGCCATCTATTGTGCTACCAAGATGAATTATCAGTTGGTTCAAAGGCCTAATCTAATAAAAACCAGTATAGCAAGTGAAAGTTTAACATCAAATCCTTTCAAGAGATTCCAAACTATCGAATTTGTTTGGACTCCAATGAATGATTTTGGTAATGACAAGTAAAAGAAAGAGAGCTTACCAATCCGAGGTCATTCAAGGCTGAGTTGAGTGTGGCACTATCACCTCCTGCCTCTGCAGACAGTGGGAGGTTTTCCAATTGGCTCAAGTCAAGATTGTATACATCTTGCATTTGTAAGCTTTCGTGCAGTTCATCTTCATATAGAAAATGTTGCAGAAGACTTTTACAGGCAATGTCTACCTCTTGATCAGTTTCCCTTCTCAATTGACAAGAGTAAAACAGTAGCTGTAGAACAGCATCTGGGTTGCTCAACACCACCAGTTTTCCATTGCCAGTGCAGAAGATGTAGGTTCCAAAGGGTTTGTAAGGGCTTAATGATATGAAGTTGGTTGCAGTTTCCAAGAGAAAATTCGTGTTCCCCATGAGTTTGCAGGCAGCATGGCTCGTCATGGCCGATGCATTCCTCATTACAGTTGTAAAAAAATCCAACGCCTGTTGCGTACTAGTGATATTGCCAAACTGTTGAAGTGCAGGATTTTTGGATTTTGCATCAAAGAATCGCAGGATTGGTGGAATTTTGTTATCAATAGATGGGAGAGAAGCAAGAAAGATCCGGGGGACAATGTCATATCTCATGACAAAGTGTTTGAAGTAGGAAGCCCATTTCTCTCGCCTAAGAGCATGTGAAAATATGTGATTACCAGTTAGAGGACAGCCAAAAGTAACACAGAGAGGCGAGGTATCTAGTTTTATGGAGCATTTTTCCAGGAACCAGAGTGTTGCAAGGATGGCAATTGAACCACCCGTGGAGTGTCCTGTAAACACCATTTGCTTCCACCCTTTCACAGATTCTTGCATCGCCATTTCCACCTGAATTACGTACTTGTAGTCAATTACAAGATGTTATCTGTTTTCCAATTCCATTAAAGTCTGTTTTGGTTCCATCTTAGGATCAATTGTACAGCTCTTAAAACTCTGTTTCCTCTTCATAAAGTTGAGAACTTGAGATTTACGTTTTTCAGTACATTATGATATCCTACTTTCATATAGTCATTCTTAAGAAGAGGTTTAATATTTTTTTTTTCATTCATATTATTTCAAGGATTACAAAAAAATTGTTCCTTTGCATAGTTTTACTTTATGGTATAAAGTATAGTTTATATTATGTGTTGTGATTTATTTTAACAATCCTGCTACATACAGGTGATGTTGTGCATGAAATTCCGCACGCTGCTGACATGCGGCATCATCATATAAGCACTTGTCTAAATAAATAAATATTGAGTAATTCTAGAGGGAGTCAGTTTTAGGGAGTCGAGAGGGAGTTGACTTTAGTTTAAAAATTTTTTTCCTAATTTTCAACCTTGTTTTCATTAATCTAATAAGTTTTATTGGTTTGTTTTTTTTATAGGAATTGAAAATGAGGTTAAAAATGAGAAAAAGAAATTTTTTCTTCATTTTCAACCTTGTTTTCAACATTTTTTTTCTTCATTTTCAATTTCAACATTGTTTTTAGTTTAAAATTTTTTTTCCTCATTTTCAACTTTGTTTCATGGATCTAATAAATTATATTGTTTTGTTTTTAGTATAGGAATTGAAAACAAGATTGAAAATGAGGAATTTTTTTTTTTTTTTTAAGTTAAAGCCGACTCCCCCTCAATTCCTTAAAACTCACTCTCCTAGAATTACTCTATTTTAAAGCATTTCAACGAAGATTATATCCTTTATTTCTACACTTATTATCCCCAGTCCACCTTCCTTAGGCAATCTCTCTTTTGTCCTTAATTTATTGGTTAGTATCTGTGAATTTATTACATAATAATGAATAGTGAATTTTGTTTTATGATTTGTTAACATATGAATTTATTACACAATCCAAGTTCCTAACCAATTCAACAACAATCCTATGCGTACTACACTCAGCTATTAATTAAAACGACGTATTCATGAGTTCTGCAGACATGGCAAGATGTGAATGGTAAATGGGGGGGATAGATGAAAAAGGCAGGATGCATATTCTTTCCAAAATTAGAACACATGTCAGAAAATCATTGCAGAATTCACCGTAGGAACCAAAGAAGTAGTTAAAAACAAAACAACAGAAAACTACCCAAATTAAAGTACCTTAGCTCTAAAATCTGAAGTCCCCAAGATCCACTCCTCGAACCACTGCTGGAAAGCTTGATTAACCATGGCAAATTCATCGTTGCCTATACTTCTAAGAGAAGGAAACAGTTCTTTTTTTATCTGGGTTTCTCCAAAAGGTTTTTCATGAGCAAACTGCCTATCATTTACAGACCAAGATCCAGCAAAGCTGAAAATGAAGGACGTATATGTATCTGATGAAGCGCGGATTTTCTCAAAAGTAAAGGGGTGCTCTGGAAACTTGTGAGCGTTCATCGCAGAAGAGCAAGTTTTCAAAATAAGCTTTTCATCCATTTTTATGATATCTCCAAGTCTTCCTCCACCAGCCATCTTTGGAGTTCTTTGTTTCTTTTGCAATTTGCAGGTTCACAACGATCACAGAGCTTTTCTCTTTTAAGGAGATTGTAGCGTGTAAATTTTATCATTAAAGTTTAGACAGGCATTGACCTTGACTTGCCTTTCTATTTCTTAAAAAAAAAAAAAAACCCTACTCCACCAACCTAAACTTTGCCTGGCTCGAGAATAATTGGAGAATAAAGTGCAGTCGCCGAGGGAGCAGGGACATATTTATCTTCTCGGAAGTTTCTTGCTTAAAACTTTGAGGAATCATTGGACGAGACTGTTAGGTAAAGCTCTATACACTGACTTAAAACTTCGAATTTTAATTTTCCAAGTTGGCATAATAAATATTAAAAAAAAAATAGTTCACATCGCCATCTTTGTCATGATCGGTTAAGTTATAACATATCTTTGTCATGATCGGTTAAGTTATAACATATTAATAAGAATATATTTCCATATTTGATCTTGTGTTTTGATCTGTTATTGTTTTAAGACATAAAAATTTATAAATTTCCAATTTACTACTACTCATATTATAAAACTAAAAGAAAATTATTATTATAAAAAATTTATAAAAAAAAATATTTAGAATTTTTATTATTCAAAAATTAAAATTTTATATTTTTTTTTTCTCTTTTCTTTTGTTTATATCTTATAAACTGATTTAAAAATCTCTCACATATATATATATATATATATATATTAGATAAAAATAACGTGCAAAGCACGTTTATCTAGTTTAATTTCTAATAAAAATTAGAAGCTTATTCATAATTAAATGAATGATAAATAATTACACGTTTTCATATATTATAAAAAAAATTATTAATAAAAACAATAAAATAGTCTCATAAATAAACAAAACCTATAGTTTTATCAAATTTGTTTGAAATAATTTTAATTGAAACTTTAATAAAAGATTCGTTCAAAATATTATATTTTTATAATTCTAAAACGATGATCTAATATTTGCATCATTTTGCACAGCCTCAAAAGAGAGGACATTAAAATACCTATGTTTTTAGTCTTTGAGTTTTTTTAGATCTACATAAATTTGAATCATCCATAGTTTTTTTAGTTATGTGATTATTTTAAAAAAATAATATAATTATTTTTAAAAATAAATTATGTAGTTTATAATTTATATAAAAGAATGTTATATTATAATTTATAACATGAAATTTTAATATTAAATATGTAAATTTATTAGATCATATATATTTCAATTAAATATCAAACATATATAATATATTAATTATATTTATTGTCTATTATTACCAATTTAATATAATTATAGTTAATTGTATATACCGTATATTTATCATCTCAAAAAATAAATAAATAAATAATACATTCATTTTAAAATTATAAAATAATTTTTAAAGAATGAAATTATTAATCATATAATAGGAATAAATTTTCATGAATAAAATTAAACTCTCTAACGTATAAATTAACATTAACATCTCTAAGTGAGGATTGCATTTTTATATTATTATCAATAATTTATTTATATATATTGTTATATATTCTATACTATTATTATGTCATTCTATACTATTATTATTATTCTATATTTATTTTACATAAAAAAAGTTTTAAATGAAAAGTTTATCGTTATAAGAAATTGAAGTTGTGTAATTAAATAAAATGATAATATTTCTCATTAAATCCAGCATTTATTTCAAAAATGGATGGAAAGTGTTAACTTTAACAAAAGAATAAAATTTTCCGTTAAAACAAGATTTTTCGTTAGATAGCCACTTTATATATATAAAGTTATAGAAATAATCAGCATTGTAATGGGTCATTTAATATTACGGAAGGGACAATTTAAAAAAAAATGCAGAGAGAAAAAAAGACCACATGTGAAGAGTCATTCATTCCCTCCCCCATTATTACTTTTACAACAACTCAACTTTGTTCATGGATTTCTGCTCACGTGCTCTTAATTATCAACATTTTCATCTATTTTCTACTTAAAAAGCTTTTTTCCCGTTTTCAGTTACACCCTTTATGTTTTTAGATATATTTTCTTATAAGTGCCCGCCTCCATGATCATGGTCATATTGGAAGAGGAGAGAGGACAGAAAAGGAATAGTCGTGGAGAAGATCAAGGAATTGGAGTGTATATCGATCGACGTGTAGAATAAGAAGCATGTCGTCGATGGAAGGCAGTGCTGCGAAAGGTCCTTTGGTTTGGTAAGAATTTGTCAAAAGACTCAAAACATGGAACTTTCCAATACAAATAGTAAGATAATATTTAATAAATAAATAAAGTGAACATTGATTCCTCACAACAAGAAACTCCAGTCGGAGCTCCCTGTTTGTGGGAAAGTAAATAACTGATGAAAGTTGAAGATGCTGATCAGTACGTAAAAATTTGAATATATTAAAATTTTGATCATTTGAAAAATCAAATCTTTAAATTAGGATATTATCTCTAAAATCTCACACATATAAATAAGAACATATGTTATGTATTAAAATTAGTTTTGAGAATACAAAAATGTAGCCTTTTGTCTTTATCCTCCTCTCCATCTTGAATTTCTATTATATTTTATACTTCCTACAGTCCGGACTCCGACAAAACGATGTTGGTAATAACAAGGAAAAGAAAGAGAACATTTTCATATGCGAAATGTTGCTGAATAATTTCCTAGCAAATAATATCTGCCTTTTCAGTTTCAGTACTGCTCGATCAAGTCTGGAAACTCTTAGAAACAAAAGAATTAAGTAGACCTTCACAGTTGGTTTGAGTCAACAATACTGTGTGCATCTTCATCTTGCATTAATTTCTGCGTTTCTACCAATCATTTTCGCGTACGAGATGTGCTGGTGAATTTTTTCTCTTATCGTATCCCTTGGGAACGATAAGAGAAAAAGTAAAAGAAAAAAAGTGAAATTCGATACAAGATTTATGTAATCCAATATCATACAAGATTTATATAATGAAAGCCTAATTAGTGGGTTGGGTTGGATTAAGAGCTAAAACGGGATAAAAAAAAAAAAAAAATTATCTGAAACTTCAGCTTGAGCCTATCGAACCAAATCTGTGCTTCATGTCTCAAATTTTGTTAAAAATTCATTAAAAAAAAAAAAAAATGCAACAAGTCTTTGTAGTATTAGGTAATCAAACCGTGCCACACACAAACAGAATCAAATTCCAAGATGTTATATAGATGTTCCAATTCCATTACAGTCTGTTTTGATGCTATCTTAGGATCATTTGTATAACTCTAAAAACTCTGTTTTCTTTTTATAAAGTTGAGATTTAGATTTTTCAGTACATTATGATTTAAATTTCCATTTGGAATAAGTAATTATCCAACTTTCATATAGTCATTCTTATGAAGAGGAGAGAGCATAGAAAAGGAATAGTTTGTTTTGGTTGCAGTTAATTGGTTATATATATATATATATATATACATATGTTTTTCTTGTAACATATATATTCAGTTACACTATTAACGTTTTTATATATATTTTCTTCCAAGTGCCTGCCTCCACGATCACGGTTAGATTGAAAGAGGAGAGAGGACAGAAAAGAAATAGCATGGAGAAAGATGAAGGAATTGGAGTGTATATCGATCGACGTGTAGAACGGGTCAAAAGACTCCAGTCATGCAGTGCTACGAAAGGTCCTTTGGTTTGGTAAGGTAAGCACGGGTCAAAAGACTCAAAACATGGAACTTTCCAATACAAAAATTAAGATAATAATAAATAAATAAAGTTAATATTGGTTCCTCAAAACAAGAAACTCCAGTACTCACAGCTCCCTGTTTGTGGGAAAGTAAATGACTGATATATGAGGTGCTTGAAGATGCTGAGTAAATGATTCTGAGTTTACATTAATATTTAATATTGCAAAATGGCCAAGAACTATAACCATATATAGATGAACGATACCCCTTAACCCAAATTGGTGGGACTAATTCTTAAACCCCTAGCTAGCTAGCTAGCTAGAAAGCAGTTGTTATGACACCTATAATTTCAAAAAAAAAAAAAAAAAAAAAAGCAAATAATTTTTGCTTTTGCTCATCGAGACATGTTCAGGCAGTTGTGATGACCCATTATAAACTTCTAGAGTCTACAGTACTTCCTTTATATTGCATTCAGATTGCTCCACATCAAGGTTTTGATCCTCCGGTTGTGTTTTTCCAATCCACTTTGTGCATATATAATTCTTCCATGTATATAATTCTCCTCAGAATTCTTCATCAGATTCGCTGGAACATCATGTCCTTTACATGATATCCGACATCAAATGTCAGACGAAGTTGGGCGCAATCGCATGGAGTTTTGTCGATAATCTTAAAAAATCAAATCCTATAAGTACTTTGATAGTTAGAAAAGTCAAATCTTTAGATTAGGATATTAGTTATCTCTAATGAAATAATACACAAAATTGAATATAAGCTGCTGATCCCAGCTCCTGCATCACTTTGGAGAATAAAAAATGTAGCTTCTGGTCTTTCTAGTCCTCCCCTTCATGTTTAATTTCTATAGTATTTTATATTTCCTACAGTTCGGACTCCGACAAAACGATCTTGGTAATAACAAGTAAAGGAAAGAGAACTTATCACCTCCTCCCCCTGCAGACAGTGGGAGCTAGGGAGTTAGCGCTAACATTTCCACTTGGTACGAGTCAATATTGTATATATCTTGCGCCATTTGTGTACACACAATAGCAGTGAAAAATGTTGAGAGAGTTGTGAATAGTAATAAAAAAGTAATGATAAAATATTAAATATTTGTAAAAAGTAATTAATAACAATAACAAATAAGTGAAAATTAATAATAAAATAATAAATAACAAGTGAATATTTTGAAAATACTTAAAAATAACTGTGTAGCCAAATACAGCGCTATAGCACTGTTTGCATCTTGCACTAATTTGTTCTGCCAATCATTTTCGCATACGAGATGTTGCTGATGACCTTTACAAGATTCATTCACATACGACAAGAGAAAAAGGAAAGTAAAAATCAAATTAATCACATTATACGTTACAAGATTTATATATTTTGACAATATACATATGCCTATGAGCTAAGGATTTTATTCAGAATACCAAAATCAAAGATACATTGCAGTAGATTAATACAAGAAAAATGCCTTTTGTACTGAAGTTTTGTCCCAAAACTTTTCTCCCGAATATAATATATATTTTTTAAGATTTTTTTTTTTACTTGATGATTAAGAAAATATTTTTTAATAATATTGTGATTTTTTTTTAATTTTTAAAAAATGAATGTAAAAAATATGAAAAAATAAAATGAATGTAAAAATATAAAAATAAAATAATATAAGAGACCCAAGGCCCCGCTTGGATTCGGAAATGAGTTGAGATGAGTTTAGTTTATTTTTTAATATTATTATTATTTTGGAATTTGAAAAAGGTATATTGGGATTTGAAAAATGTGTATAGGAATTTGTGTTTTATATAAAAAATTATAAAAATATAATGATGAAATGGAAGTGAGTTGAGATGAGTTCAACCCACTTTCGAATCCAAACGAGGCCTTGTTCTTCTCGGGAGATGTCAGGCTTGTAGCAGTGCTGTTAATACAATATATAATAAATCTTAATTAGTGGGTTGGGTCGGAATAAGAGCTAAAACGGGTCAAAAAGTTTTATCAGGAGCTTCAACTTGGGCCTCTAGATCCAAGCCTGCGCTTTATATCCCAAATTTCGTTCAAAATTCATCAAAAAAGCAAAAATAAATAAATAAATAAATAAATTTTGTTGTGTTAGGTAATGAAACTAGTCCACACATAAACAGGACCCCGCACTCTATTGCCCCTCCCCGCTTGCCCACTCCCGCATGGACAAGTCGAGAGATCCACATAACCGCAAATATGAGATGCGGGTGATCCCGCCCATATCAGGAGTGTCTAGCAGAGGCGGAGGACGGAGGGGGCACAACCTTGCCCTCTGATTTCAAATATTTTTCAGATGATATGGATATCCCTGCAGAGGATCAAGAATAGAGATTGTGAGCAATACTAAGCTGTTAAAGTAGCACAGTAGATGGAAAGATTGCTATTATATTTTTCTAAATGCAATGTTTCTAGTTGTTTATGGACTTAAAGTATTATTTATCCATTATGTTAAGTTTATTGAGAGATTTTGGACCCTTTTGTTGATCAGTTATAATCTTTTCTTTTAGATATAATTTTATGAATATTTATTTTACGTATGGATTTGGAAAAGAGATTTTATTTATAGACTTTCGAAATTTTTTAGAGATGGTATTGGTAATGAGACAAGTTTATTTGGACAATTAGTGTTTTCTCTAATCCCTTAAGGGTACGGGACGCTACATTATTTATGGTATGAAGTGTAGTTCATATTATGTGTTGTTATTTATTTAATGCATTTCAATGAGATTATGTCGTTTATTTCTACTACACTTATTATCCCCAATCCACCTTCCTTCCTTTAGGCAGCCTCACTTTTGTCCTTTATTGCTTAGTATCTGTGAATTTGTTACATAATTATGATTATTGAAATTTGTTTTATGATTTGTTAACATATGAATTTATTACACAATCCAAGTTCCTAACCAATTCAACAACAATCCTATGCGTACTACTCTCAGCTATTAATTAAAAAGACGTATTCATAAGTTCTACAGACATGGCAAGATGTGATTGGTAAAAGGGGGGATAGATGAAAATGGCAGGATGCATATTCTTTCCAAAATTAGAACACATGTCAGAAAATCATTGCATATTCTTCCCAAAGAAGTGGTAGTTAAAAACAAAACAACAGAAAACGACCCAAATTATAGTACCTTAGCTCTGAAATCTAAAGTCCCCAAGATCTTCTCCTCGAACCATTGCTGGAAAGCTTGATTAACCATGGCAAATTCATCGTTGCCTATACTTCTAAGAGAAGGAAACAGTTCAGGTTTGATCCAGGTTTCTCCAAAAGGTTTTTGAGCAAACAGCCAATCATTTACAGACCAAGATCCAGCAAAGCTGAAAATGAAGGACGTATATGTATCTGATGAAGCACGGATTTTCTCAAAAGTAAAGGGTTGCCCTGGAAACCCGTGAGCGCTCATGGCAGAAGAGCAAGTTTTCTTAACAAGCTCTTCATCATTTTTCTGATATCTCCAAGTCTTCCTCCACCAGCCATCTTTGGAGTTCTTTTGTTTCTTTTGCAATTTGCAGGTTCACAACGATTTTGTCATTAAAGTTTAAACAGACAATGACCTTGACTTGCTTTTTCTTTTCCATTTTTTTTTGCAAAAAAGAAAATCGAAGAATTGTTATGAATTATTAGGGGCAGCTTCTACCCCTTTAATTATTTTGTGAATGACCCCAGCACCATTATTTTAAATCTTACATAGTGACTTGCATAGTAATTTGCATAGTAATTTTAAGGCCTATAAATATGGATTTCAGTTGTTATGAAATTCATAATAAAATATATAGAACAAAAAAAATTTCAGTTCTTGAGAGTTCTTAAGAGTTCTTTTTATATTTCTCTCTTGCAATAGTAGTAGTTTTATTTTTAGTTTTATAACACGTTATCAGCACGAGGTTCTACCGTTACTGAAGCTAGTGGTATTCTACTTCAAGTAAGTTTTTCAATATATTATTTGCAGTCTCCGAGATAAATATTAAAGGTAATATTGCTGAATATTACTTGATAAAATTCTACTTTTATTTTCATGATTATGTGAATATATTTCTTTAATCCCCAAATTTATTTTTGTGATTTATATATATAATGTCAAATATTGAGATTTATTATTATTGACATTTCTAGAAAAAGTTATTTATCCAGGATCCTTGATGAGATCCATTTAGATATGATGATGAACTTGAGAGATACAATCATAGAAGAAAACCATGTGTCACTTAAGGACCGTACTATGTATTTCATTGTGAAAAATCATCTTACTATATGAAATTAATTAAGAGAGAGATATGAGCACCAGAAGATGTAATCCTCTCAAAAAATCATTATGACTTATTGCACCTGAAATTGCAAGATTTTAAGAATGATATTAAATATTCTGCACTCTTTAAAATCAGCTCAATATTAAAATTATGCAGTGAGAAAGTCACTGATGATGATATTTAAAAGAAGACATATTATTTTTCATACTTCGAATATACTCCTGCAGTAGCAATATCGAGAGCGAAAGTTCAACTAATATTCTGAACTTTTATTTTGTCTTCTAGTGATTGAGCTAAATAATGAGTTTTTGTTAATAAATTACCAGTTACGTCTTATTAACGATATTGAATTTACACCATTCCCATAAATGAACGGTGCATCCTTTCAAATGAATCAAGAGCGTAGACGTGGTAGAAAAACTATAGAAGTGTTAGTCCTAAAAGGGACAACACTAAAGATGATAAAAATATATCGTATTACCAGAAGTGATCCAACCTAGAAAAGAGTAAAGGCCCTCAGAATAATTTTTCATAGAAGGATGAAAATGTTTGTCATAGATGTGCTATGACTGAACAGTGGTCACGTACTTGTTGTACGGCCAAGCACTTGATTTACTTATATTAAGCTTTTATACATTATAGTAAAGTTTTATCATATTTTGAATAACAAAAAATCAGTGCCTAAAGCACGACAAAAAATTACTTGGGATAATAAAACCCTGTCTAAATTTGATCCTCTTATAAATGAATGTGACCAGAAGTTCAGAGGATTACATATTTATAAAGTGTTACAAATCAGTTACAGGATGTATTTACTGACACTAAAGGTGTTGTAAAATCATATATTACTGTTGTTAATGCTTAAGCAAAAATTGAAGTCGCTGAAGGACGAGTTGTTAAAACAGCAATAGATGAGTCTAAAATATGCCTGAAGTGTTGAAGACCTATTGGTACAAAAGAGAAAAAAAATCGGTACTCCTGAAGAGACCGTACTTACTTGTATAAAATATAATCCTCTTAAAGAGGAAACTTCCTGAAGAGGTAACTCCTGAAAAGTATAACTCCTGAAGAGAAAACTCCTGAAGAGTACAAACCTCCTGAAGAGGAACCTCCTATAGAGGTGTTTCATGAAATGTTTTCCCCTGGAGAGGAACAATGAGATCTCAATACATTTCATGAGTACTGGAAAATTTATGGATAGAAATAAAACTATTGTTGACAACATATATGATAACACTTGACATTACTAGAAGTAATGAAAAAAATGAGTTAAGAATTGTCGAAGAATGTCGACGTAGAAATGATTGGGCAAAAATGAAAAGCATCTATTGAAACTGAATTAAAATCGCTAGTAAAGCGAGAGATATTTAGACCTGTTGTCCAAATAGCAAAGGGTGTAATACCTATAAGATATAAGTGAGTATTTATATGAAAGCGTAATGAGAAATGAAATTGTGCGGTACAATTTGTCGCACAAGGTTTCCTGTAGAAATCCGAGAGTAGTTATGAGGAAACATATTTCCTTGTTATGAATGCAATCACATTCATATTTTTAATCGATTTGGTTATTACAAAAGGATTAGATATGCAATTGATGAATGTGGTCACTGCATATTTATAAGGATCATTAGATCATTACATATATAAAAATATATGATACTTGAAGCATCTAATCCAAGTACATTTAGAAGTATGTACTTTACAAAATTTCAAAGATCTTTATATGGGTTAAAACAATCCGGACGCATGTGGTATAATTAAATCAACGAGTATCTATTGAAAGAATGATTTGAGAATAATCTTATATGCCCATGTATTTTATCAGAACTCGAATTTGTCATTATTGCAGTTTACGTTGATGATTTATCTTGTTAGAACTCCTGAAGAGATCACAATGGCTACTATAAATTCAAGGAATGCATTTGAAAATGAAAGATATTATTATTCAATTGATAGATGAGTTATAAGAATTTGAGACTTCTAGCCTCATCTCTCAAATGCATGTGCTCTTCATAAAACAACATGCCATCCTTATCTAAAGGATTAGGCAGTCGAAATGAAGAGGCAAGTAAGGATTTTAAATCCTTATTTTCTTGCTTTAAGTCTATAATTTTTCTGTCAGACTCTTGAACGAGTCGTTGAAGTACGGAAACTTTCTCGTTACGCTCCTCAATCTCACGATTTTTGGATTGTAATCGGTTGGAAAACCCGACAATAGAGAAGGAGTATCGGGTGCCGAGAGTCACCAGCTCATAAATGGCTTCACGATCTGACTTATTAGCCAGATCATTCGCTTGCTGCAACATGGCACCTGCGAAAGATGCAGGAACAACTTGTAATTTAGGTGAAAGATATCTCATATGTTGATCGTGAGAAATATTGAAAGAAAATTGATGAGCTATTAGAAATTTATAGAATAAGAATACAAATATAGATGAATTATAGATATGAGAAGAAAATTTGATGCAAACTATATGAAGCTAAAAACGGTTCTTATAGAAATGGAAATAAGAATAAAACAAACCATCATCTCTTCAAATCTCACTTTACAAGATATTCTGGATGCATAATTTCAAAAGCCAGGAGATTAATTACAGCTATCCCTATTTTTTTGTAAACGCTGAACCTCTGCCGTTAGCTGATGTTGTTGACTTTGTATTTGAGCTCTCTCTCGTTCCAGCTCTTCTACTCGTATTTTCAAGTCACGAGAATACCAGTCTACAAATTTCTTCAGCTCCTTGTTTTCTTATCTTAAATTTTTATTTTTTCTATCTTTAATTGCAAGCGTTTGATGCAACTCAGATATTTGATTTTTAAGATAATCAACCTCACTCGTTCTTGCCAGTAGCCTCTGAGACATGGTTGTACAAAAATCAGCATATTGAGCACTAAGGGTTCTTGATGCTGCAACAGTTTCAGGATCAGATTTACTAGAAAGATATATCTCTGCTCCTATCATGGTGTTTACAGTTTCAGGAGAAAATATGAGTGGTTGAAGTATAAAAGGTTCATGGTTCAAATCTGGAACATTAGAATTTCTATCAGACATAATATCGTTCTGGATAAACAACAACTAAATCTATGAAGAATGTGTGATCTTTTTGCTGGAGTAAACCAATGGTAAAACTGGTTATATTTAAATAACAACCCGAAACCTTCAAATTTCTTTAAGATCTCGTTTGTCAATAATCTCAAGTGGATTTGATTTTTCGCCGAACCGATAATATTAGATCTCAAGCTTTTATAGCTTTTATCATACATGGATGGTTTCCAATGCTATTTCTGTCGTATATAAACAAGTTCTCCCTAATAACGCCAAATGAGGGGGAGAAAATTTTAAACGAAAATATTATCACGTTCTCTCTAATGTATTATTTAGATGGAAATCATGTTTGAATTCTTAACATGTTATATATGCTAAAATCATGTTTGTTTATTACTTAAAAAACTGATGCATATTCTCAGGGGAAGTTTAAGTATTATTGCAGGTCTTAGATTTCTACTAAGTCTGTCAAGCGCCTTATATGTGGGGTTCCCTCTACCTTATCTGACACATTTTAAACCCACAAGGTCCTGAAGTGTCAAAGAGGACAATATCGGATGGAGATATGGAACTGCATGTATCTGTCAAATCACTCAGAGATTATTGCAATTCATGAAGCAAAGAGTGTCTTTGACTGAGATCAATAACTCAACATATCTAAGAAACGTGTGGTTTTTCATGATCAATAGTAACCCAACAATTTTATATGAAGATAATACTGCTTGTATCACTCAAATCAGAGTAGGATATATCAAAAGTGACAGAACCAAACATATTTCACCTAAGTTCTTTTATACTCACGAATTTCAAGAAAAATGTGAAATTGATGTCAAGCAGATACGATCAAGTGATAATCTAGCAGATTTATTTACGAAAGCATTACCAACTGCAACATTCAAGAAAATTGTGCATAATATTAGAATGCGAAAACTCAAAAATCTATTGTCATGCACTTTTCAGGGAGAGTAAATGTCTTGAAAATTTGTGCTGATTGTACTCTTTTTCCTTCGTTAAGGTTTTGTCCCACTGGGTTTTCCTTTGCAAGGTTTTAATTAGACAGATTCTTTATGGGTGGTCATTCAAAGGGGAGTTATGAAATATTGGGGGCGGCCCCCCCTTAATTATTTTGTGAATGACCCCACCACCATTATTTTAAATCTTACATAGTGACTTGCATAGTAACTTGCATAGTAATTTCAAGGCCTATAAATATGGGCTTTAGTTTTTATGAAATTCATAAGAAAATATATAGAACGAAGAAAGTTTCAGTTCTTGAGAATTCTTAAGAGTTCCTTTTATATTTCTCTCTTGCAATAGTAGTAGTTTCATTTTTAGTTTTATAACAAGAATAAATTAATATATGCTTGATCCTCCAATGAAGTGCCTGATGAGTCGCCGAATGAGAAGGGTCGACATATCTTCTCGAAAGATTCTTGTTTGGAGGAATCATTGGACAAGACTGTTAGGAAAAGCTCTATACATTGACTTAAAAATTCTAATTCTAATTTTTCAAGTTGGCAAAACAAATATTTTTCAAGGTACATGAGTGGGAGTCACTCTTTTGACTTCGATCACTTCTTCTTTTTTAATTCTATATTGTTTATTAGCTTTTTGAAAGATTGTAAGAGATTCACATCCTCTTAAAAAAATTAAATAAAAAAAAAAGCATGTCGTCAATGCATGAAAGTTCTACGAAAGGTCCTTTGGTTTGGTAAGAACGGGTCAAAGGACCAAAACATGGAACTTTCCAACACCAATATTAAGATAATAATAAATAGATAAATAAAGTGAACATTGGTTCCTCAAAACAAGAAACTCCAGTCTGAGCTCCATGCTTGTGGGAAAGTAAATAACTGATGAAGTTGAAGATGCTAAGTAATGAGTTTGAGTTTCGAGTAATTAATGCAAAATGGCCAAGAACTATAATATCAGACATGAAATTGTTAAACTAATTTCAAAATTATTGGCTTCATTGGATTATATAATTTGTGTTTTATAAAAATGGATTAGATATATAGCTTATAATGGTATTTTGGTTAAACTCAATATGCTGAGTGATCATTTGAGGTTTTTATACCTTAGTAATATATGATTAATTCTTATTTAATATGATAAATTACGTATGTAGGCCTGAAAACTTAAGAATTTTATTCTAGAAATTTCATAAATCCTATTGAGATTTGAGTCGTTAATGAGAAGACTCCAAAAGTTTCCTATATATAAGGCTAGATCTACTCTCCTCTCTATTGACTTGCCCTAATGATGGCTAATATTTTTGTGGAAGTACAAGATTTGTATCAAGATACCTTCCACATATATATTTTCTAAATTGCAATTTGATTTCCATTCTTAGCATGATTTATATTATTTACAAAAAATGAAATGTGAGTGGAAGTTTAGCAATCTCCATGGAGTTTTGTCGATAATCTTAAAAAATAAAATCTATAAATATTTTGATCATTAGGAAAATCAAATCTTAGATTAGCATATTAATTATCTCTAACAGAATAATACACAAAACTTAATAGCTGCTCTAGCTCCTACATTACTGCTGATTTTTATCTTCTTCCCATTGATGTTATATATTCTTGGCTCCCCCACCTTCACTTCTCCAACTCTATGCCGGCAGCACAAAGACACAATTTAGCTCTCGTATTCTAAAGCATTAGCAATAGTCTAGTCATTGCTAAATCTATATTAAAATTGAAATTTACTCCTTTGGTTATAATCTACATGATTTAGCTAAAAGGACCATATTGGTTTAGCCATTTCAAAATCCAAATAATAATGTAATATTATATATTTTAATATAATTATTTTTTTAAAATTTTGCAAATACACTTATATATTAATTATTAATTTTAGTAAACATTAAAATTATTATCTTTTTAACTATTTTTTCACTCAGCCTACTTATTCAAAATATATTTTACCACATTTTTTTAAAATTATTTCTTCTCTCAACCTATCATTAATTTTAGTACATTTTACCAACACAATTCAAAAACACAGCTGACATTTTTTAAAAAATTAGAAACACGACTGATAAAAGCATTAGAATTGAGCCAATGAACAAAAAAATGACTCTAATAGCACATCAAGCAAATTTACAGCATCATCAACAATCCAATGCAAATACGTTTGCCTCTACTATTACAGCAACAATCCAACAATCTAACACAAGTTACAGCAAATGAAACAGCCTCCACTATATTTTTTCATGCAAAGCTTGGCATGCCAAAGTTGCCCACAATGAGTGAAGAGAGCAGGGTATATACAGCTTTGCCTCCAGTACCACTAAATTTCTGTTTTTCTATTTTGCTTGTTGTCCATATAAATTAATCCTACACAAATACGATTAAAAAAGATTAAAAAATCTTTATCCACACTACAATAATCCCAGCATATGGCACCTAACCATTTTACCACTGCACAATCATGGTTGAAGCATATTATGGTTGAAGCATCACTCACCAAATGCTTTTAAATGCTGTAGCACAAGGCTGGAACTAGGAGAGATAATAACCTAGAACTGATGTGAAATATGGATATAGGTGAAGCCAGGGGCGGACCTATTGCTAAGGGTGGGGGGGCTAGCGCCCCCCAAAATTTAAAAAAATAATAATTTATTATATAAATATATAATCTTTTTATATATAATTAAAATTACTCCCTCAAATATTAAAAAATAAATAAAAAAAATGTCTCCCAATACTTAAAAAATTATCATTTATTATTTTTTTGAGAAAAAAATTATCAAGAATTCCATTTCAAAAATAATAATAGATGAATTTTATTTCATGAAAGATCATCGTTGAGTATGTAAAAAAAATTTTAAGTTTATTTATTTATTATTATTATTTTTTTTTTGTAATGGTCTTTAGCTAGTATTTTTTTTTCTTTTTTTGCTAATTCAAAGAAAAAAAGAAAATAAATGAAGAAAGAAAAAATATAATTATTATTTTTTATATAATTACATGCAAAAAATATATATTATTTATATTTATACATATTATATATTTTATCAATCGCCCTCTCCCAAAAAAAATGAAGAAAGAAAAAATATAATTATTATTTTTTATATAATTACATGCAAAATATATGTATTATTTATATTTATACATATTATACATTTTATCAATCGCTCTCCCCCCCCTCCCCCCCAAAACATCAAACCCTAGTTCCACTCCTGGGTGAAGCAAATGAATAATTAGAGCAGTAGGAACACACAGAAATTAAAAACAAAAGAGTCAACAAATTTATAAATGGATCAAAATCTAGTTGTTGAACCCAAGGTTTCAAGTCTCGTATTTACGTATAAATTTTGATGATAACAAATAATATTGAAAACTCAAGCTCAAGTTGTCTATGCATGAAGGGAGCTAAACACATCAAGAAATCAAGCATGAGCAAGAAAGATATCAAGTCTACAAATGAAGCTCATAGATTATTTTTGTACATCTCTTGATAAAATTAGAAATTGGATTAAGGCTCCAAATTACTCTTTTTTCTCATAAAACATCAAATTACTTTTTCCACATATGCAAGACATTTTTAAATGTTTTAGTTTTGAAAATTATGTTTTTCACATGTGCATAATACCATCAAACAAAATAATTTCGAAAATTATTTTTTTTTATAAAAACTTGATTTTATAAGATGATTGATTATCATATTTGACATGTGCATATTTTGTTTGAAAGTCTTGAAGGGAGGTGGTGTGTTTTTTTGACTAATGCAAAAGGTAGATGATTTTGTTTGAGAATCTTAAAGGGTGGTTGTGTGTTTTTTTGACAAATATAAAAGATAGATGATTTGTTTGAAAATCTTAAAGGGTGGTTGTGTGTTTTTTTGACATATGCAAAAAGAAGATGATTTGGTTTGAAAAATAAATCATGCTCATTTTGTCTTGTATGAAAAGCAAAAGATTAGGTTTGATTTCTTTGAAAAATGAATGGAGTTGTCTTTGACAAATGCAAAAAGGAAATGTTTTTATTTGAATTTTTTGAAAAGTGAATAGTGCTCTTATTTGACATGGGAATCTTTTCAAATTTGAAATTGAAGACTCATTTGCCTATAAATAGCTCACTTGAGTTTTGCAAAAAACACAACAAGAGCTTACACATCTATTACTAAATTTTGCATCATTCTTTCAAAGCTCTCATTCTCTCTTTTCTAAAGTTTTGAGCCTTAATTCTTGTTCTTGTTGAGAGAGATATAGTTTGTGCTGTATTGTTCTTATTTTACTCATTGAGGAGTGTTTTCTGATAGCCTACCCACTATCAATTCTTGTATCAGTAAGAGGGTGTGTATAACCCTTGTGTGTGTAGAAGGTGTTCTACACGGGGAATAGTTAAATCACCAAGTGTGAGGTGATTGGAAGTAAGAGAGTGCGTATAACCCTTGTGTGTGTAGAAGGTGTTCTACACAGGGAATAGTTGAATCACCAAGTGTGAGGTGATTGGAAGTGTAGAGGGTGTTCTACACGGATTCTTTGGAGCGGTGCTGCTCAAAGGTGTAATAGGTTTCTATCTCCACCTAAAGGAGATTGAATAGTGGATTTGGGAATCCTCAAGGGGTAGCTTGAGGCGAGGACGTAGGCAGTGGGGCTGAACCTCGTAAAAATACTGAGTTTGCTTTCTCTTACCCTACTCTTTATATTTCCTACTGCTTTATATTTTGGTTATATTTTATATTGTATATTTAGTTTATAAGTATTAATTTTTTAATATAACCCAATTCACCCCCCCTCTTGTGTTAGTCATCTGGGCAACACTAGTTTTAGTTATGAAATAACACAAGTTTACCATAAAAACAGAACATCATTGTAACTTAATAATTTTTACCAAACCTTGACCTGTTTATTCATATAGCATTGTAAACGTTAATGTGAGGAAGGTAATTGCGAAAGGGGATAAAGTAGCGAGCGCCCATCGAAGTGGCGCCAGCCTATCGCCTTTCTTCCAGAGACTTAGTAGCGGGCGCCCATCGAAGTGGCGCCCACCTATCGCCTTTCTTCCAGAAACTTAAGAGGAATTGTATTCGGTAGTTGGATCCTGAGTGTTTCCTACTCAAACTAAACTCCTCCCACATGGACCCTTGTTATGCGAAGACGATAAACCTAGTTAGCCTATTATAGTTACTCCTGACATATTAATAGTGTGATAATTGAAGATCCTATAAACATTTAATGCCTGGCAAGGTGGCATGTCGCATTAAATGCGGGATGATGAGGATATCCCAAGAGATCTATTGATCGATCGGAGGTAATCATGTTATAAGATATATTATTTAGAAGAAACAAAACTAATAAATGATCTCGAGAAATCTAGGATGGGAAGAGGAGTAAAATGTTCTCCAACCTTCCCGGATGATTACACGTGTATCTGATCAGTATTTCGACCCATATAAAAGAAAGAATAGATCACTGGAAACAGGTATGAACATTTTTCTAAGGCTCATTTGAATTATTGTCTGTTTTATCTTTCCTCACTTCCATCTCTAACTAAACATTCGAAGAGTTCTCAGGGTCGAGGAACCCAACCCTCTACTTTTGTTGTTGCAGATTAGGACTGGAAGTCACGATCCAACTCAGGGGTGCAGAACATACATCAACATTGGCGCCATCTGTGGGATTCTTTTTGGTGTTCTCTGCAAACCGGTTGTATTGTGATTAATAAGGAATAACTGCAACTCAAAGCACATCTCAATGGAAGAATGACTAGCCACCATGGAAGCAATGATAAGGGAGCTCACTAGAGAGAATGAGAAATTACAAAAGAGTAATGAAGAACCTTCTGTCAGTAAGTGCGCGGAGTCACACCGAGTCAGTGAGCCAAGTCATAAAGAAGCAGATGAAGAAAGACGTAAGATGCAGCTGGAATGTTACTCTCGCGAATGTTACTCTCGTGAGCTCAAGCCTCTAGTCCAAATGATGATTGGTGTCACCGAGGAGGGCGTGATGCACAATGGAAGGGCAGATGAGTTGTACCTCCACCACCTCTGACAAGATGGGATGAAGATTTTAGAGATGAGCAGACCATCAAGCAAGCAGAGCCCGGAGAGCCATTGGAACTGATCGCCTTCGACCAGACGAAGCCCGAGCGGAAGATTCGCACAGGCGCCAATTTAGAGCCTACCCTGAAGCAAGAACTCAAACAACTCCTGGAGGAGCATCAAGACATATTCGCCTGGACTCTTTCGGACATGCCAGGTATAGATAATAGTGTTATTGAGCATCATTTATGTGTCAATCAGAAGCTCAGAAGATTAAGCAAAAAAGACGTAGCTTTTGTGCAGAGAAATGTACTGCCATAGCCAATGAGGTGGATCGCCTGCTAGCGGTAGGGTTTATCAGGGAAGCCCATTACCCAAAATGGCTATCTAATGTAGTGCTGGTGAAGAAGTCGAGCGGTAAATGGAGAATGTGTGTAGACTTCACTGATCTAAACAAGGCATGTCCGAAGGATAGCTTCCCACTCCCTCGTATCGACCTGCTCGTAGACTCAACGGCCGGTCACCCGTTGGTCAGTTTCATGGATGCCTACTCGGGGTATAATCAGATCAGGATGAACCCAGATGATGAGGACAAAACGGCTTTCATTACCAACCGGGGACTATATTGTTACAAGGTAATGCCCTTTGGGTTGAAGAATGCGGGGGCCACATATCAACGTCTAGTCAACCGGATGTTCAAACAACAGATTGGGAGGAATGTAGAGGTATATGTTGATGATCTATTAGTCAAGAGTAAAACGTCCGGACAGCATGTGGAGGACTTGCGAGAAGCTTTTGTGGTTTTACGTCAATACAAGATGAAGCTTAATCCAAGTAAGTGTTCGTTTGGAGTGGGGTCAGGAAAGTTCTTAGGTTACATGGTTTCTGAGAGAGGAATCGAAGCCAACCCTGAGAAGGTGAAAGCCATATTGGTGGCGCCTCGGAATCACCACGAAGTGCAGCAATTGGCGGGCCGAGTGGCTGCCTTGAATCGCTTCATAGCCCGATCCACTGACAAGTGCCTACCCTTCCTCCAAGTGTTGAGAAAGGCCCATGAATGGAACCCTTCTTGTGACAGGGCCCTAAATGACCTGAAAGAATATCTGACTCACCCGCCATTGCTCAGCCAAACTGAGTCCGGCGAGACATTGACTGTATACCTGGCAGTCTCACCTAATGCAACTTCTGCTGTTTTAGTAAGGGACACGGCGACCGAGCAGAGACCAGTGTACTATATAAGTCGAGCGTTCAGGGGGGCAGAAGCTAGATACCCCAAGCTGGAAATGATGGCTCTCGCCTTAGTGGTAGCTACTAGACGACTCAGGCCATACTTTCAAGCTCACACTGTACTTGTACTGACCAACCAACCCTTGAAAGCTATTTTGCAACGACCGGAGACGTCGGGAAGGTTAGCAAAGTGGGCCATAGAACTTAGTGAATTCGACATCCAATACGCTCCTAGGAAGACGATCAAAGGGCAAGTACTCGCCGACTTCGTAGTCGAACTCATTGGTTTCCGGGAAGACATTGCTCAAACACCTTCCGCCAAACCCTGGATGATATACGTGGACGGCTCGGCATGTAAAGCAGGAGGGGGGCAGGTATCCACGTCATCTCTGACGAGGGTGTGGAACACAAGTATGCCGTTAAGATCACTTTCAAAGTTACTAACAACGAAGCAAAATATGAGGCGCTATTAGTCGGATTGAACGTTGCCCGCCTCTTGGGGGCTAAGGAAGTGGTAGTGCACGCCGATTCACAAGTGGTGGTCCAACAGGTGAATGGCACATTCACTGTTAAGGGGGAACGACTCAAGAAATATTGTCAGTTAGTTTGTGAAGCAAGAGATTACTTCCAGTATTCTTTTATTCAGCAGATCCCGAGAGTCAATAATTGCCAAGCCGATCGCCTAGCCAGAATAGCTTCCGGACAGGTGGATATCCCTCTTCCTGAAAATACAGAAGTAAGACAAGCAGATGTCCCTTCTATCGATAAAGAGATGTTCCAAGTGGAGACAGACCACCCTGGATGGGCAAAAGAAATAATAGAATTCCTGCAAGAGAACAAGCTACCCAGTGATGCGGGCGAAGCCAAAAGGATCAAGAACAGGGCTGCCCGATTTGTTATCTTGGAGGGAGTACTGTACAGAAGGGGATTCTCAGAACCATTACTCAGGTGTTTATCGGTCGAAGAGTCTCAGTATGTGTTAGCTGAAATCCATGAAGGGGTTTGCGGGAGTCATTCGGGGGGAAGAGTTTTGGCTAACAAGGTTGGCCGAGCAGGATATTACTGGCCGAACCTTCTCAGGGATTCGAAAGAGTTCACCCAAAAATGTCCGCAATGCCAAAGGCATGCCAATGTCTTGCGTCTCCCGCCTACATATTTAACGTCTATAGTGGCAGCCTGGCCTTTTGCTCAGTGGGGGCTAGATCTTATAGGTCCCCTTCCTGTGGGCCGGGGAGGGGTTAAGTTCATTATGGTAGCAGTCGACTATTTCACTAAGTGGGTAGAGGCGGAAGCGTTGTCAACCATAACTTCCCAAGCCATCACCAAATTCCTCTGGAGATTTATTGTTTGTCGGTTTGGCATACCCCAGTGTTTTATATCCGACAACGGAGGTCAGTTCGACTCTTCACACTATCGACAGTGGTGCGCCGAGTTGAAAATCGAAGTTCGTTACTCTTCGCCTGGACATCCTCAGTCAAATGGTCAAGTAGAGGCGACTAACAAGACCATCCCGTCCATTCTTAAGAAGAAGTTGGGAAGCTGCAAGGGAGCGTGGGCAGACGAACTCCCTGGAGTGCTATGGTCATACCGGACCACTGTTCGAACCCCCACGGGAGAGACTCCCTTCGCCTTTACATATGGGAGTGAAGCTGTCATCCCGGCAGAGGTAGGAGTCCCTACTTCCAGGGTAAAGAATTTCCATCCGGATAGCAATGAAGTGAAGCTGCTGCAACAATTGGACCTCGTGGAAGAAAGGCGAGCAGAGGCCGCTGTGAGAGTAGAGCATCATAAACGTATGACTGAGAAGTGGTTTAACAGGCGAGTCAGCCACAAATCTTTCAAACATGGGGACTTGGTATTGAAGCGCACAAGAGTGACCACGACTGAAGAGCGCAAGTTAGGGCCTAAGTGGGAGGGACCCTACGTTGTTACCAGAAGCACTCGACCGGGATCATACAAGCTTACAGATAGTGAAGGCAACGCCCTCTCTCATCCATGGAACGCAGAACACTTGAAGAAGTATTATGTATAGTTCGATTTTGCCTTTACCAGAATTATATATGATATGCGATAATTGTGAATCACCATTTTGTGACAAAAATATTCAGTTGTTTTGTAGGCACATAAGGGGTCGCCTGGGCTAGAAGTCTCGCCCCTCAGTTCGATCAACAGACTGCTGGGACGCCTGGGCTAGAAGCCTCGCCCACAGTCCTATCGCCGAAGGGGACGCCTGGGCTAGAAGCCTCGCCCCTCGATTCGATCAACAGACTGCTGGGACGCCTGGGCTAGAAGCCTCGCCCACAGTCCTCTCGCCGAAGGGGACGCCTGGGCTAGAAGCCTCGCCCCTCGGTTCGATCAACAGACTATTGGGACGCCTGGGCTAGAAGCCTCGCCCACAGTCCTATCGCCGAAGGGGACGCCTGGGCTAGAAGCCTCGCCCCTCGATTCGATCAACAGACTGCTGGGACGCCTAGGCTAGAAGCCTCGCCCACAGTCCTATCTCCGAAGGGGACGCCTGGGCTAAAGCCTCGCCCCTCGGTTCGATCAACAGACTGCTGGGATGCCTGGGCTAGAAGCCTCGCCCACAGTCCTCTCGCCGAAGGGGACGCCTGGGCTAGAAGCCTCGCCCCTCGGTTCGATCAACAGACTGCTGGGACGCCTGGGCTAGAAGTCTCGCCCACAGTCCTCTCGCCGAAGGGGTCGCCTGGGCTAAAAGCCTCGCCCCTCGGCTCGATCAACAGACTGCGGGATCGCCTGGGCTAAAAGCCTCACCCCTCGGCTCGATCAACAGACTGCGGGGTCGCCTTAGCTCCGAGCCTCGCCCTACAGTCCTCTCGCCGAAGGGGTCACCTGGGCTGAAAGCCTCGCCCCACAGTCACAAAGCAGCGGGACCTATTCCTCCACCTTCTTCATCTTATGGCTTCGAGGTCGCCGAAGGCTGGTCGTCTTCGCCGTCGACAGGTCCCTTATCAGTATAAGAAGATAACCTCATTTACTTTTGCTTCACCCTTTGAGTCAATGAAGTAACTCCATCCCTTATCACCTGTTCTTTCCGAAGGGGTACTTAAACGAAGCAGAGATAAGGCTACCCATGAATCGCCCACCCGCCATCACGCTTACTGTAACTAGGTAAAGGCTCACTTAAGTCTCATTTGCCTGATTTTGTATAGCAATCGATTAACGACAAGAGTTGAGTATTATTACAAACCTCAACCACCAGTTCGTCTGCTTACGTTGGTAAAGGCTAATGGAGTAATACAGTCTTCAACAAACAACCCTGTCTGGTCATACAAAAAATTATTTCGACATTCAAATCAATGTGGATATCCCGAATGCAACATATCAAAATATACAAGTGTATCGATTTTTATATGGCGAGTCTTTTCGGTAACAAATACAGAGAAGATTTACATTAAAAAGAAAAATGGGCGTATCAATTAAGTACTCTTTACATCTAAAACTCTACATACAAGTATATACAATGTAATTATCGATCAAGGAGGCAGACGTATGCGGCACTCTGGCGTGCCTATCTTGGCGACCTCTGCCTTTGCTATGGGATCGGGAGCGAGGTCTCGGGGATCCATGCCAGCCACATCGAAGGACGGGTTTCGAACTATCTCCTGCCTCAGCCGCCTCAAACCCTCCACATAACCTTGACTCTAGGCGGTTATGCGGAGGGAACAATGCTGAGTCGCCTGACGCCTAAGAAGCTCGAGCTCTTTGTTTGCCTCGCCTAGTTCCCAAGAAAGAGAGTCACGCTCGAGCTCAGATGTGTCTACCTTAGCTCGGAAAGTCTCTAACTCTTCTTCTTGAATGGCTCGCGAGTGCTCTAGAAGAGACATGTTTGACTTCAGGCTGCTCATCTCTTGAGTGGCAAGGGAGAGTTCGGTCTCCTTGATGGCTAATGTCTACCTAATGGACTCCTGCCCTCGAAGGAGATCATCCCTGCTCGCCTCTAGGAACCGGTTCCTTTCCTTAAGTGTCGCCACCTCGTCTAGCATGGTCACGTGGACCTCCGAATAGTGATCATGCTCCTCCTCCAGCTCCATCACATTGGCTTTCAGAAGATCTCTGTCTTCTGTAAGCTGGCTGACCAAGGAACCAAGCTCTCGGTACTTAGCTTCCGCTTCTTGAAGCTGTTCCCGAGCCGTTTTAGCACTTCCTGCCAATAATCCTGCCACTTCAGAGCCAACAGACCCGACGATTTGGTCAGAAGCCTACACGATAACAAGTAATTAGACAAATGGAATATGCCCGAACTAAAACGGAATTATAAATAATTACCTGCGCCAAGAGCGACCGAAGTAGGTTGACCACTATCCCTGCCTGGTCAGAACACTCGGGAGTAGAGGTAGTTGGTGATGGGGGATGGGAGCGATGCTGTATCACATGGTGGGGGGAGGAACCCATCACGGATCTGGCTTCTTCACCATCAGGCGAGGGGACTCCCGCCTTATAGTCTCGTTAGTTTCGGCGGGCGTAGCATCTGCTGCGGCTGCATCATACCCGGAGCTGAACTGGAGCTGCCGGGTACGTCTAGCACGACGTGTGGCGGGAATAACCAAGGCGGGCGACCTTGTTCCCGAACTGTTTTCTGCCTGCTCGTGCTCAACTGTCGCCGCGCCTCGCTCCCCAGAACCCCGAAGGGATGGATCCTCTTCCTCCTCAGAAAGATGCTCCTCACCCGTTTCGGGGTGACTCTCTCTGGGCGAAGAAAGGTGAACTGTTTGAGGAACCTCCTCCCGAGCAGGAGCCCGTGCAAACGACAGCACGGAAACATGAAAATATGGAGTTCCTGCCGCGTAGGCGGGAGGGTTCGAGAGGGCGTTGAGGAAGGCCAGTTCGACCTCATCCACTGTCTGCCCGGAAGTCGGAGGCACGGGCCTGTCAACTGGATGTGGTTGGCGGTCTGAAGGCAGACACACCGCCAACGGTTCTGGAGTACTGGCCCTCTGCCCCTCCGCTGAAGGGGATCTGGTGTGCTGGCCGCCCTCTCCACCAGCAGACGCCACGGGTACCAGGGGAGTTGGCGAAGGCTGTACTGGTGAAGAGGGCGCTCGACCCTCTCGCGAAGGGCGAGAAACCCTTGTGTCATGGCGAGCCTTCACTCGCCTTTCTTGGGCGAAGATTATAACTAGAGGTTCAGAATCCTCTGACGCAACTTGCTCGCCACTCTCACGGCGAGATCTGGTGCACTTTTCCTTGGCTGGGGGGGCAGTTCGTTTGCGAATTGTCCTCGAGTGGACAGGCGCTTCAGCCGCCGGTATACTGGAGAAGTCCTGAAACTCAGCATAACCCCGTCGTGGCTCGACCAAATAAGTGTTGATGTTGTGGTCGGTCAAGATGAGGTTGGATTGCAGCCGATGGAAGTGACGCTTCGCCCAGCGTATCACTATCTCCACCCGATCCCTCTCCCTTTTGTTCAAGTCAATATCCAGGAGAAAGGCCGGGGGCAGCTCGCCCCAGTTCACTTGAATGGGGAATTCCCCCCTGGTCTCATCCTCAGGGAACTGCCATTTGTCCCCCTTTACATAAAACGCCTTCTTCTGGTAGTCCTTCACATTGGAGTACCTGCTCTCGAGATTGCATAACTTAGTCTCGCTATCCCGAGACTGAAAACCAACCAAACTTAAGGCTGGTTTCCTGATCAGACGGTACAGGGAGAGAAACTCTCGTGCCGTGAGATCGGGGTACACCTCTCCTGCCTCCAGCAGAGCCGAACGGAACACTATGCATGAAGCTAACAGTATCCGCCAAGCATTCAGTAACAGTTGGATCGGGGCCAAGCCCAGGTAGTGAAGGACCTCACGCACCAGCCGAATAAAGGGAAGACGCAGTCCGTTCTTGAACATGGCTTCATACAGAAGCACATGCTGAGCTCGCCCTTCTGCATCACAAGGGCGATCTCGAACAACTCCGAAGCTGGCCGAGGCTGGGATATAACCTTGATCCCGAAGGTGTTGAATGGCCGAAGGAGGGTAAGACGGCACCCACTGATATCCAGCGTAGATGGAGCCAACCCCCATTGAAACTTGACGAAGATGCGAAGGAAGATCGGTTCGAAGACTAGAAAGTAAGGAGAGAAAGTGTACAAGTGTTCCAGCAGCAAGACGACAGCAAAGAATGAACCATTACGAATAACGGGTATTTATATAGCGAGTGATAACGGTCGTGGGGAAAGTAAGTGATATAAGTAGCGCGATCCTCGGGAAGTGAAACGACGCGACTGATAAACGTATAATAATGGTGGAACGGCCGTTTAGAGCGTGGAAGGCACACCCCAATTAATAGGGAAATAGCTGACCATTAATTTCTCGGGAAAGCGCAAAACCAGGCAAGTAATTATGGAAAATCTGTAAATACGGTGCACAATGTTTCATGTCATCATGGCCAGGAAACTGCCCCCTTTACTCCACATTCAGTGATCAGAAGACGAACCGTCCCTGTATACAAACCAACGGTTACTTCTATGACCATTATGCCCTTGTTTCACCCGTTCAAATTTGATTTTGCGCGGGATAAGGTTTCACGAGTTCGAGCAATAAGGATATAATGAATCCCAATCGAATTATATTCAATTAAGATTCGCGGGGTGCTGTGAGGGGGGTAATTGCGAAAGGGGATAAAGCAGCGGGCGCCCATCGAAGTGGCGCCCGCCTATCGCCTTTCTTCCAGAGACTTAGAAGCGGGCGCCCATCGAAATGGCGCCCACCTATCGCCTTTCTTCCAGAAACTTAGGAGGAATTGTATTCGGTAAAATTCCTTAAGTTGGATCCTGAGTGTTTCCTACTCAAACTAAACTCCTCCCACATGGACCCTTGTTATGCGAAGACGATAAACCTAGTTAGCCTATTATAGTTACTCTTGACATATTGATAATGTGATAATTGAAGATCCTATAAACATTTAATGCCTGGCAGGGTGGCATGTCGCATTAAATGTGAGATGATGAGGATATCCCAAGAGATCTATTGATCGATCGGAGGTAATCATGTTATAAGATATATTATTTAGAAGAAACAAAACTAATAAATGATCTCGAGAAATCTAGGATGGGAAGAGGAGTAAAATGTTCTCCAACCTTCCCAGATGATTACACGTGTATCTGATCAGTATTTCGACCCATATAAAAGAAAGAATAGATCACTGGAAACAGGTATGAACATTTTTCTAAGGCTCATTTGAATTATTGTCTGTTTTATCTTTTCTCACTTCCATCTCTAACTAAACCTTCGGAGAGTTCTCAGGGTCGAGAAACCCAACCCTCTGCTTTTGTTGTTGCAGATTAGGACTGGAAGTCACGATCCAACTCAGGGGTGCAGAACACACATCAACAGTTAAAACTTCTATAGCAAAGGGTCAAACCAGAACATCAAAGGGATCCATAGCAAGCATTAGTTTAAACAAAGCATCTCCTAGCTAGTGCATACATTATAAGGTCCTGGCTAGTGCATACCTTAGTTTAAACCAGAAAATCATAGTGCATACATTATAAAATCATATCAGGGAGCTATCTCCCATTACCCACAAACACAAAAATAACAACCAGCACACAAACACAAATAAACAACTAGTACACAAAACTCAATAAGTGAAAAAATCAAAAGAATCTAACACTTTGCTATGGGGTTAACAGATGAATCTAACAAGGGAAAAAAATAACAGGAGGTAAATTTTCTCACAATTCAAAAATCCGAAAGAAAGAACTTCACAATCCAAAAATCAACACCAACTACCCACTAATCGAAGATTCCCCCGCAAATCATATCATGTTTAACACAATATAGGAAACTCTAGACCAAAAATTAATTCATAATCCCAATTTGGAAGGGAAAAAATCCCTAATAAGAATAGATGAGGCACTAAAGTAAGAAACCCCAAATTAAAGCATGCACTTTCAAAACAGACCCAAGTGATTCGAAGAAACCTTAGAGAGGAAGGAAATCCAAGCAAAAAATATGAGTTTTTTTAGGAGAAAGAAACGAAAACACAATTAGAGAAAATAGAAAGAGAAACAAAAGAGAGATTTACGTTTGACCTGGAAGACGACGCCAAGCTTCAACGACCGACGGAGAGAACCTGTAGGATGAACGAGGCAGCTTGCATGTTGAAGATGATACAGGCACCGTCGAGTTGCACGCTGGTGAGGATTAATGAACAGGAAAGAAAAGGAAAATGAGCGAGAGAATTTTGAGGGAAACGATTACCTTCGCGCGTATGGAGATAACATAAAATATTAGCTTGAACGTGAAACAATGCCCCGTCAAGTTTGACGAGCACCGCAAACTTACTATAACAGAAGTTTAAGCTTTTACTTTGATGGCCAGGCCAATGAGGTAGCTTTTTAGGCTTGCAGTCAGTTATAGCGAGGCCACTACTATGTTATAGCGAGGCCGTGTATCATTGCTCATGCTCTAAAACCTCACATATAATTAGGAGCATATGTTTAGCATTAGCAATGGTTTAACTTTCACAAAAAATAAAAAATAAAAACTTTTAGAAAAAAAAATAATGATCTAGTCATTACTAAGTCTAAATTAAAGTTAAAATTTACCCTTTTAACTAAAATTTATATGATTTAGCTAGAAAGGCTACATTGGTCTAGCCATTCTAAAGTCCAAATAATAATATAATATTATATATTTTAATATATATATATATATATTTTTTTTTTTTTTAATTTGCAAATACATTTATATATTAATCATTAATTTTAGTAAACAATAAAATTATTATATTTTTAACTATTTCTTCTCTCAACCTAATTATTCAAAATATATTTTACCACATTTTTTTAAACTATTTCTTCCCCTAACCTATCATTAATTTTAGTACATTTTACCAATACAATTCAGTGGATACATTTCAAAAACACAACTAATATTTTTAATAATATTTAACAATTTTTTAAAAAATATTTTGCTAATACATTCCATATATTAATTAATAAATATATTGCATATAAATCAAAACCAAAATAATTCGTAAAATGCACATCATCCAAAATGCACTAGATCAATGGTCTGAGCACTAGATCATACCCAAAAAATAATGGTTGTACCAAAAAAATCTACATATAGTAAATCTACATTACAGAATGTCCTCTTTCCAAAAAAATAACTATCAGAACATCTTCTTTCCAAAAACAAATCTACAATATAGAACATCTTTCTTTCTAGAAAAATCTACATTAATAAATCTATTTCTTCATCTTGGAATGACGGGGGAAGCCCATTTACCAAGTTTCCAAACAAAGCATCAAATGAAAAATCCCCCTACTAGTTCGAAACAAATATATGTATGAGTTTCATTACACAACTTAGAATATTAATTACCCAAAAAACACTACCGCAACTATATAGAAAGCATCTCGAGGATTACCTTAAATTATCTACATAAAGAATGAGTGGAATAGAGTTAGCTAGTGAAAATTTTGAACATTTATCGTTTTGAACCTCCAATTGGTCTGAATGAGTGACAAAGGCACTGACAGAAGGGGCGTTTAAGTTTGATTCTTCCTTCTGTGCTCTTGCATTGGGTTAGATTGAGATAGATAGGCAAAGAGTGCGAGCGAGGAGAGAGACAACACGACAATTTGTTCACCAACGAAGACTACAATGAAAAGTTGAAAACAAAATAGCTAGGAAAACGATTTTAGGCCTCGGAATCTTGGGACAACCAAGAAATTAGGGACTCAAAAAATCAGAATATTGGGACGACCTTGAGAGACAATCGATCGAGTCCCTTATTTATGGAGTCCCTCTAGTTTTGAGTCCTTAAACAGAGAAAAGATGAGATGGGAGCGTGAACGAAGAGAAGAGGATGAGAAGATTGAGGGTTTGGATGGGAGCATGAAGAGAGAATGGATCGGGAATACGAGAGTAAGAGAGAGGCGCGTAGTTGCAAAAATAATAAAATAATGGTTGAAGTTTCAATAGTAACTCGCCAAATATAGTGAGAGTGATCACTTTACTGTAGTTAAAAGTTAAGATAATATGTGTTTAGCCAGTTCAATGTGGGAGATTTTTAACAAAGATAGCCAAATTATGCACTTGCAATGGACTATAGCGAGTCCATTGCTAGTGCTTTATGTATTCAAACTACTTTAGAGAATAAAAAAATGTAGCTTCTGGTCTTTCTTCTCCTCTCCATCTTTAATTTCTATTGTATTTCATATTTCCTACAGTTTGGACTCTGACAAAACAATCTTGATAATAACAATTACTAAAAGAAAGAGAACTTAACACCTCTTGCCTCTACAGACAGTGGGTTTCCGCTTGGTATCAGTCAATATTGTGAACATATTGCATCATTTGTAAGCTTTCTTGCAGTTTATTTTCATATGCAAAATGTTGCTAAATAATTTTCCAGAAACTTACATATGCCTTTTTCAGTTTCACTCCTCGATGAAGTCTGGAAACTCTTAGAAACGAAAGAAGTAGACCTTCCCAGTTGGTTTGGGTCAATAGAACTGTGTGCATCTTGCATTAATAATTTGTACGTTTCTGCTAATCATTTTTGCATACAACATAATGTTGATGACTGTTACAAGCAATTTGAGAGGAGTATATGTGACACCCTATTCTTGTATGACTGAGATATCACTACATTCATCGCCATTTTCAGGTTAAGAGATTCATATTTTAGAAAAATAGAGCTCAAAAAATTTTCTCTATTCTCTTAATCCAGCTTTCCACATCGAGTGCTTCTGTTTTGCCATCAAAGGTTGGAGGATGTTGCTGCGTAAACTGGCTCAGGGTGCAGCCAATCCTCGGAGTCCTAGCTCGTAGCACTTGATCATCAGCAAGGTATTGGAGGATCCTAGCAGCAGTCGTAGCTACCACCACTGGCTCATTCCGAGGTGGTTCAAAGGAACCTTTTGTGCACTCATTACGTCTCGTACTCTACGCCATTTGCTGACAAAGCCGACCAAACCATAAGCAACACAGCTAAATTATTAAACAACAAACAATTATAAAATGTAGGTAATCTAAGTATCACTAAATACCTATAAACCTTAAGCAGGCTAGGAGTCATCTAGGTACTTATTATCCTAGATCTCCTACTTAAACAGTCTATAGAATTTCTAAATTTGGGCTCTGATACCAATTGTGACACCCTATTCCCGTAGGACTGAGATATCACTACATTCATCACCATTTCCAGGTTAAGAGATTCATATTCTAAAAAAAGAAAACACATCATTTATTGGATAATTAAACTTGCTGAACATAACTGTCTTTGGACTAAAATTATAAGAACTCAACATTGACCAAAAGAGATAACTAATCCTAAAAAAAACTCTATTGATACGTCATTAAAAAAAATAAAACCCACTACTTGTGATAAATTCACTTATTTATTTCATGCGAAAATAAACTTATTCCTAACTAGTTCTTTTATGTCTTTGCAAAAGAACTACTCCTAGCCATCCAGCTCTGCATCATCATAAACCTCATCTGTAACAAACAAGCAAAGAGAACAACGAAATAACAAAATCAAGTTTTAAGACTCAATAGATAGCACATCACACTGTAAAATATAACATAGTCAAACATAATTTGAAAACTCAACGCAGCATGCATGTATTATATATTTTCACCCAGCACATTTAATCATCATGAACATGGAAAAGCCCATAGTACTACAATGTCATGAATGCAAAATGCCTTGGTTTCCTCTTTGTTTATTTTAGGGTGGAGCACGCTTGGGTTCGTGTCCCACATAACTTGCATGTCTGTACATGAAGTGAAACATGCTTGGGTCTATGTTTCACCAAGAAACACGCTTGACTCTGTGTTTCACCTGACTTGCTTGCTTGTCTGTGGTGTGAAACATGCTTGGGTCTATATTTCACCGTGAAACACGCTTGAATTCGTGTTTTACCCGACTTGCTTGCTTGTACATGGTGTGAAACATGCTTGGGTTCATGTTTCATCATGAAACACGCTTGAGTCTGTGTTTCACTTAGCTTGTGGTGAGCACACTTGAGTTCCTATCATCTTAAGCTTTCTTATCTTTCTTAATGCATGGACACTTACTGAACTTCTTGAACTCTACTAACATGACATGGCATAATCTTTTACGTGATATAACATGGCATGGCTCATTCTTATACCTGACACGGCTTGACGTGGTATCTCTTTGTTCATGACATGACATGGCATCTTGTATTCTTAACATAGTATAGTAGGATTATCCTTGTACATGATTCGCATGACATGGCATAATCTAGCGCTTCATGTACATAACATGGCAATAGTATAACCATTCTTGTTCCCAATTTTTCACAGCATGGCATGACCTAGCTTGATCCAACCTTGTATAATTTCTTCATGTCATACGTGATTTGAATGATGCATAAACAAGGCATATGTGGCTTAATATCATCTAAATATGACATGTGTGGAATAAACATTGTGTGATCATGGCATACGTGGTTAACTATCACATGGGCAATGGTATACGTGGATAATTCTATCATATGAACATGGCATACGTGGATGACTTATTACGTGATCATGATGTACATGGTTGACTTGTTACGTGATCCTGGCAGACATGGCTAATTCTTTTATCATTATGGCATGGATGGTTTAAAATCACACAAACATGGCATGCTTGAATCAATTATCACATGATCATAGCATATATGAATTGAATGTTTTAATAGATATGGCATGCATGAATTTTCCTATTTTTATCTCATGCCACCATGGAATACTACATGAACATTTCATGACGTTCCTCCAATAAATCAATACATACAACCATAATATTATAATTCATCCATGACTGAGAGAGAAATCTGACCTTGGCTTGGCATGTAACATAGCGTACACGTATCGCGTTTTCATAAGCAATTATAATATTATCAAAATCCATGAAATTATATGATCATACTATTTACTCTTATCGATGCTTCCTGATTTTCGACTTGCAACTTGTTACCTATATGAGGTATGGCATTACTAATTTTTGAGAAAAAACGTCGTATAAATAAATACTTTAATAATCGTGTGTAATACGAAATTCTCTTACTAACTATGTGTATTTCAAATTTTGTTGGATAGAATTAATTGTGAAGTCCTAGGTCTAATCATGTGAAAGTATATAAAATTAAAATTTTGTAAAAGTAATCAATAGTTCTTCAAAAAAAGAAACCCCCTAAGTAATACAGAAACAAAGTTTCGGTCTAGTTATGTGTAGTACAAGCCAAAAAAGGGCCTTAGGCTTAATCCCTAAGAGTTTGGGCTAGAAGCCCAGACTAGTTTACTGGTCTAAAGCATGACTAGCCTTCACAAAGTTGGCCTGCTTATGGCCGAATGGCCCAAAGGTTCACTCCAAATATATGAAGAGGATGACCTTGAATGGGATACATTGCTGCGTGAAATAAAGGCTTGGAGGAGAAGGGTGTCGTGCGACTCACTGAGATGGAAAGGGGCGAGGCGGTGGCGCCTAGGGGGCTATGGGCATCCAGCGATACCAGTTAGCTCTTCTAGTCAGTGTTGTAGTCAAGAGAAGAAGAGAGAAAGCATTTGAGAGAGATGGACTATAGCTGAACAGAATAAAGAGAGAGAGAAGAGCATATACGGCGGCGGTGGCTAACTAGAAAGGGCGGTTGTGATGGGGAGAAGTCGAGCAAAATTTTCTAGCACCGTCGGTGGTGCTCCGACGGGTTGGAGTGTTCGGTAGCAGCTGGGCATAGTGCTAAGCCTTACGTGAGTGCTGTTTTTCTTCTTTTGTACAGTTGTGTTTTAGCGTGATAACGTCCTAAGGGTTCTCGGGGATTTTATAGGTGAAGGAAAGAGGAGTTTCATTCTATGTTTTGAGTAGAGTTTGAATTCAAAAATAAGTTTTTGATTTAAAGATGGATTCAAATTCTTCAGGCTGAAGATTAGGAGATAACGTATAAGGGGAACCTTTTTTCCAAATTTAAACTGGTTTTGGAAATAGCTTCCGGAAATCACTAATAAGAATAACCTAAAATAAATTAGAAGATTAATAAAAAAATCAACTTTATGCTAATTTCAATTTGGGTTTGTATGTTACAACAGATCTAGGCCTGCAACCAAACCACTCAAAGTTGGGCTTGGGCCCGATCCGATTCATAATTCCTCTCTCTCTCTCTCTCTCTCTCTCTCTCTCTCGATACAGCTGTTACATTCCACACAAGCAAAAGACTCTTTCTTCAATTTGGAGATCAGCGTTTCTGATTTTGACAACCAAAATGTTAAGGCCTGGATACACAAGAAAATGAAATATTATGGCTTTCAAGGAGCCACACCTCCACACTTTGTACAGAATCAATATAAGATAGCCTTTTGATTTCCATAACAGAACACTTAAATAAAGGCTTACAATGACTAACTAACCCACGTACTGAATGCAAAATCCACAAAATAAAAGGAAACTGGCCCAACGGCCCACTACTTTGACTCGGTCCACTAAAACAATAACACAACCCTTAAATGATAAATCGGGCCTTAAATAAGTATCAAATGACTAAAATGCCCTTCATAACCCTAGAAATAAATACATCTTGTTTGCTGGAATGCTCCAAAATCCTCTCACGTGTTCTCTGTCGAACTCCACATCTTTGGTCTGAAACCTTAGCTTTCAAACCATAACAATGCCCTTATCTTCAAAGGATCTTGCCCACAAGATCCGGAAATTCCTTCTGCAAATCTTCGAGGTCCTCCCATGTATGTAGCATCTTCCTGGCTTATTCCTTTCCAATGAGTAAGAACTTCAACCCCTGCTCTGCGACCTTTCTTTTTTAGTCTCCTTTCGATGATGGCTTCAGGTTTTGGTTTCAGGGACCCCTCAACTGTCACTTGAGGTAATTGAGTGTTCACTTGTACTTGACTCCCTAGTTTCTATTTTAAACAAGAAACATGAAAAGTTGGGTGAATCTGAGTTCCTTGGGGTAGTTCAAGCAACCTTACCAACACGGCGAAGGATGCGATATGGCCCAAAATACCTGGGTGAGAGCTTGAGATTCCTTCTTATGGCCATGGACATTTGTCTGTATGGCCTTAGCCGTAAGTATACCCAATCTTCTTCCTGGAACTCTCTCTCTATTCTCTTTTTGTCCGCATGCTTTTTCATTCGCGTTTGTGCGTCCTGGAGGTTTTCTTTGATTAGTTTGATGATAAAGTCTCGGCCTTTAATCTCTTGCTCCACTGCTTGTACTTTAGTAGTTCCTGGTTCATAGGGTAAGAGCTTGGGAGGTGGGAACTCGTATAATACTTCAAATGGGGAGAGTTGAGTGGAACTGTGGGTAGAGGTGTTGTAAACAAACTCAGCAAGAGACAACCATTTCTTCCAATCTTTAGGTATATCTGTGATAAAACACCTCAAATAGCATTCCAAGCTTTTGTTTACTATCTCAGTCTGTCCATTTGTTTGTGGGTGGTAGGCTGAGCTGAGCAGTAGGTCAGTTCCACAAATCCTGAATAGCTCGGTCCAGAATTGGCTAGTAAAAACTGGATCCCTATCACTGACTATGGTTTGTGGTAATCCATGTAGTTTGAAAATATTCTTCATGAAAACCCTAGTACTTTCCGAGTAGTGCAAGGGGGATGCAGTGGCATAAAATGAGCATATTTGCTTAGTCTATCTACTACCACCATTACTGCAGTGTACCCCTCTAAAGATAGCAGCCCATCGATGAAATTCATACTGATGTCCAACCAGTTTCTCTAAGGTATTTGTAAGGGATGAAGCAATCCTGTTGGTTTTAGGGTTTCCACCTTATTCCTTTGGCACGTGTTACACTCTTTGACGAAGATATTGACATTCATCCTCATCCCAGGCCAGTAAAACTCCTTTTTAATTTTTGAATACGTCTTATGAACTCCTGTGTGACCTCCTAATGGGTTGCTATGATACTGTCGCAGGATCTATTGCTGAAATGGTACCAAGGTTCCTAAATGAAGCCTCCATTTGTAAAAGAGGAAATCTTTTCGGAGTTGGTAAAAAGAATGGTCCAAGGTCCCCTAATGGTAGTTGCTTAATAGCTCCTACAACTGGGGATCTTGGGAGTTAGTCTTCTTTAACTCCTCAATCCACTTAGCTTGTAATATGCTTATGGCTTGAATGTTTGGTTCACTGGATTGGTTCTTTTAGGGGGTCTTGGTGTTGGGTTGTTGAGTTGGGGTTGTTTTGGAGATGGCTATTTGGGTTGGAGTGGTGCTATCTGGAGTTGATAATCTGGATAGGGTATCTACAACAGTATTGGTTTTACCGCTTTTATATTCCACCACAAAATGATATCCAAGTTATTTGGATACTCATTTTTGTTGGGCAAGGGTCTCAATCCCTTGTTCCAATAAATGTTTCAGGGCCTGTGATCTATTCTGACCTTGAAAGATTGCCCTAGTAGGTAGTGCCTCCATTTTCTGACAACCATCACCACAGCCAATAACTCTTTTTCATAAGTGGACAAGTTTAGGCTTTTACCCTTTAGAGCTTGACTTAGGTAAGCTATAGGTTGTCCTTCCTACATCAAGATAGCTCCTAGCCCTTCTCCACATGCATCACATTCCACCACGAATTGTTTAGAAAAGTTGAGTTCCCTAAGAACTAGGGGGTTGATTATAGTTTGTTTTAGCTTATTGAAAGCCTTCAGTGCCCTTTCTGTCTATACAAAGGAGTTCTTCCTTAGAAGTGCTATCAAGGGTGCTGCAATTACCCCATAGCCCTGCACAAATTTACAATAGTATCTTGTGAGGCCTAAGAATCCTCTTAGGGCTTTAGGATTAGTAGGAACAGGCCATCCTTGCATGGCCATTATCTTTTGGGGGTCTGCTTTGACTTCTGCCTTGGAGATGAGATGCCCTAAGTATTCCACCTCCCTACTTCTAAAAGTGCATTTAGAAGTCTTGGCAAAGAATCTGTAAGATTTTAGGAGTTCCAGAACCATCCTCAAATGTTGTAAGTGCTCCTACAGTGTCTTACTATAAACAAGAATGTCATCAAAAACACTAGAACAAACTTTCTTAGGTAGGGCTTGAATACTTCATTCAGTAACTCTTAAAAAGTGGAAGGTGCATTGGTGAGACCAAAAGGCATTACCAAGAACTCATAGTGACCCTTATGGATCCTAAAAGCAGTCTTGGGAATATCTTCTGTATACATTCTGATTTGATGATAACCAGAATGTAGGTCCAATTTAGAAAAAAATTTCGCTCCATAAAGTTCATCAAGTAGCTCATCTATGTTAGGAATAGGGTACTTGTCTTTGATGGTATCTCGATTCAAGGCCCTGTAGTCCACACATATTTTCCATCCTCCATCAGCTTTCCTCACTAATAGGACTGGTGATGAGAAGGGGCTTTGGCTGCTCCTGATAATTCCAATCTCTAGCATTTCAACAATTAGTTTCTCAATCTCAACTTTCTGATAATAGGTGTACCTGTAAGGTCTGAGACTAGTTGGTTTGGCCCCTTCTTGTAGTTGAATTTTGTGATCATGGCTCTTGGAAGTAGGCAATTCAGAAAAAACCTCTTGAAACTGTTCCAGAAACTCTTGTATCATAGGATCTGCCTTGATTGTTGTACTGTCAACTTCTCCACCTAGCATTTGGATTCAAATTTCCCTCAGTGTTCCTTTAAGCTGCCAATGATGATCTTCTTCCTCTAGAACCTCCTTAGAAGGTTGGATTCCTTGCAATTGGGACTCTTCTCCCTTAAGAGTAAATTGCATAGTGAGGTTAGAGAAATTCCATACAATAAGACCCAAGTGTTTTAACCAATCTACCCCTAAAATAACATCACAGTCACCTAAAGTTAAGACATATAGAGGAGCCTTAAAATGTAGGTGCTGAACTTGGAGTGGAACTACCTTACAAAAACCTTGGCAAGGAAGGCTATCCCCATTAGCCACCCTTTTTGTCAATTGGCTCTTTTCCACTAGCAGTAGTGATTTACTTGTTACGTGTTCATCCACAAAGCTGTGAGTACTCCTAGAGTCAATTAGGATCACTACCTTCTATTGATTAATGCTCCCTTCTACCCTCATGGTTTTGGGGGCAATGGATCCTGCCAATGCATGCAAAGAAATCTCCAATAGCTTACCTACTTCTTCCTCCTCTCCTGGGTTCAATTCAATTTGTATGATGGCTAGGCTACCCTCTTCTCCCCTTGGTTCCTCCTCAATAGCTTTTAAGCCCTCTAATACATACAGTTTAAGTTTATTGCATTTATGTCTTAGGTGGTATTTTTCATCACAAAAAAAAAGAAGCATAAACCTGTACTTCTCCTTTCATCCATTGTTGCCTGGCTCACTCTCTTAATAGGAAAGGTGTTTCTTTTGGTTTGGAAATTTGGATTTTGTGGCTGTCTGGGTTCTAGTTTGGGTAAAGATGGGGATAGTTTGAGTACAGGGGCTAAAGATATGGGTTTAGGATTATATATGGATGTACTGTGGGTGTTTCTAAGGTGCACTCTCTGGCCTCTCATACTCACTTCCTCTTCTTGCAATTTGACCAGTCCAAATGTAGCTGAGAGTGATTTTGGTTTGAACATAGTCACCATTATTTTCAAATCATCTCTGAGGCCACTAATGAAAGTGCTAATCCTGAATTCCTCTGTTAGGCCTGTAATTCTATTGGAAAGAGACTCAAATTGAGTCTGATATTCCTTCACAGACCCAATTTGCCTCAATTTAGTGAACATCCTACTGGATCCTCAAATGTGGAGGGTCCAAATCGTGCTTTAAGTGTTATCACAAACTCATCCCAGTTATCCATAGGACTAGACTCCCTCAACCAACAATACCAGGACAATGTTTTTCCTTCCATGTGAAAGAAAGCAATCTGTATTTTTGAGTCTTCTGGTGTGTTAAGATAGGCAAAAGTTGTTTTGCCTTAAGTACCCATTTTGATGGCTTACTGCCATCAAATTAAGGAAATTCAATCTTAATTGTTCTAGCTTGAATACCCATTTCCTCTTCAAATAAAGGATTTGAACTAATCTTGGCATTTGATGTTGAGGCTTCCTCAGATTTACCCTTCCTAACCTTCATCGCCAATCGGTTATAACTGACGGCAAGGTTATTCAATTGTTGTAACACTGTATCTAACATTTGTCTTTGAGCTGCTTCTTTTTCTCTCATGTGCATTGCCTCTTCTTTCAAGGAAGACATTGCCTCAAATAGCTGAGCGTGACGGATACTATTAGTCATGGCACAGGAACCTGGCTCGAATACCACTGTTAAGGGCTGGATACACAAGAAAAGGAAATATTATGGCTTTCGAGGAGCCACACCTCCACACTTTGTACTAAATCAATATTCGGATAACTTTTTTATTTCCATAACGGAACACTTAAATAAAGCCTTACAATAACTAACCCATGTACTGAAATGCAAAACCCACGAAATAAAAGGAAACTAGCCCAACGGCCCACTACTTTGACTCAGTCTACTAAAACGGTAACACAACTCTTAAATGATAAATCAGGCCTTAAATAATTATCAAATGACTAAAATGCCCTTCAAAACCCTAGCAATAAATACATCTCGTTTGCTGGAAGGCTCCAGAATCCTCTCGCGTGTTCTTTTCCAAACTCCACGTCTTTGGTCTAAAACCCTAACTTTCAAACCCTAACACAAAATACAAAAACCAACAATGACCTCGAACCCAACAAAGACAAAGAAAACGTAACTAGGCTCGATTCTTTGAAACACAACCACAACCCCTCCCAAAATCCCATCTTGAATTTCTCAAAGCCAACCCCTTCTCTCTTTCCTAACAATCTTATTTCCAGAAGACAAATCCTCCCAATTGAGCCAAGCTTCAAGCCTCACTCCTCTATTGCTCTACTAAAATCAAATCCAAGATTCCAAATTGGCCCCTTCAAAAAGCCAAAGTCAAAGTTAATACCAACACCAAAAATAGGGGAAATGGAGTCCAAAAGCTCTTCCATACACCTCTAGAAGCAAAAAAAACAACAAAGGAGAGTGGTGATGGTGAACGGTGATGGTGACGGTGACAACGAACAGAGAACAGAGAACAGAGAATAGAGAATGGAGAATGGCGAACAGCATATGGCGAAAGGTGATGACGACAGAAAATGACGCACTAGCTATGGTTTTAATAGGGGATAAAAGACTTTGGTTTCACGGGTTTGTCAAACGGCTGATGTTTAAACCCACATTATTTTTTCAACTCAATGAATCCAACTTTTGTCGAGTCGGTTCTATCGGACGGGACGGGTCAATTACCTTTTGTACAGGCCTAAGTAGAACAATTGTTGTAAAACAGCATTTCGGAACAATAAGAAAAAAAATAAAGAGTAATACTACATACAAAAAATATTGTGCACTCATACATATATATATGTGCATTCTGATTAGTTACTTTCATATTTTTTATTTTAAATTTAAGTATTTTATTAAATTCATTTTTCACCTCAACATTGGTGCACATATTAGGTGTTCAATGTTGCTTCCATTTAGTGTTTTATATATAATAAACCTAATCAGTCGGTTTGGTTGGTTTAAGAGCTAAAATGGATCAAAAACATTTATCTGGAACTTTAGCTGCCTACAATCCAAGCTTACTTTTCATGTCCCAACTTTTGTTGAAAATTCATCTCAAAAAATACATAGCAAGTTTTTGTTGTGTTACGTAATGCCACACACAAACAAAACCAAACTCCATATTAGGGTTGGGAAGTGGGGTTCTACACCCTACTGTCCCGCCCCATTTGTCTTGCTCCCGCATGGACAAGGCAAGAGATTCTCACCGCATATGTGGGGGGCGGGTGGCTCAACCCAGTCGTATCGAGGGTGCTAGCAGAAGCAAGGGATGAAGGGGGCACAATCCCACTCTAATTTTCTTCCATACTTTTTCGTTTATTTTATTTTCAATTACTTATACTTTTTGTTTGCTTTCCATTTCTTACTGTTCCATTTACTTTTCACTTTGTCAATTGCACTCACATATTATATGTTTTTTTTAAGTACAGGTAGCGAGACCCTAACTCTTATTCTAGTTTGAGCCAGATTTTTGGCAAGATACTTATTTTATTATTTATTTTCCTTTTGAAAAATACCTTGATTACAAAGGGATTACAAAAAATAAACTTACAAGCTGATGTGCCTTTATGTGGTACATCAAATTATAAAGTTACATTTAGCGTATTGCATCTTTTTTCCATATCAAGCTCTAGTTTCAAGCTCTAGTTTTTATTAATTAACTAATTGTCATAACAATATTTATTCTATCGGCATCAATACTTCTCGCTAATAAAAAATGTTGTTGACGTTACTCGAGTTTTGATCTATTTTTGTTCTACGACATAAAACTATGTACTCTTAATGGATTCTTTATTCTATACTTTAAAATACATATAAATTTGAGATGGGATCACTCTTAAACATGTGACCACCAACTCTTTAAAAAAAAAATATCCTTTAAAACATTTTTTCGTATTTATGTGCACCCTTTCTATTATTAAAAACAAAATAACACCCTTTAAATTTCTGATTTTTTTCTTTGTTTTCTTTATCTCTCATATTTTCTCTTATACTCTATCCCTCCTCTGCTCTTTCTCTCTAGTCACTTAATTAATCCAAGTGCCTCCATGATCATGGTCAGATTGAAAGAAAAGGGAGAGAGATAAAGGAATAATTATGGAGAAGATAAAGGAATTGTAGGAATGATTAGAATAATTTAAAAGTAACGTGTTAATGAACTCCTTAAAATTATAACTAACAAGGAATGAGAGAAGATGCCTCATATAAAATTCAGAACAAGCTCTTTCTTAGACAATGTGGAATTTTATTTACTCCCTTACTTGTGAATTGATCTTTGTCGTACTCCTACAAGTGGACCCCATTAGATCAATGGGTGGAATGCATTGTTGGAAGCTCTGATACCATAAAAAGTCTATACACCCTTCTCTAAAAAACTTTGTTAGAAAATAGAGAGAATGCCTCGTATAAAATCAAAGGCAAACTCTTTCTTAGATAAAGTGTTATTTCCTTTTCATAGTACGGTCTTCCCAGCTCCATCATGAGGTTCTTTGCATTGAAAGTTCCGTCAGAGCTAGATCCCTATTTGTGGGGAAGTAAATAACTGTGGAAGGCATCATTGTTATCGTTTTTCTCTAATAACCTATTTTCAAAAACAAAAAAGAATAACTGGTATGAATGATGAGTTTTTACTTTTGCCCATTGAGACATCATGTTCAGCAGTTGTGATGACTGAATTAATTTCTAGACTCTACATTTCTTATTGCAGATGGCTCCATACAAAATCTTCCTCTAGTGGTGTTCTTCTGGTCAATTTTTTGCATAATTGGTCGTTTATTCTCCTCAGAAGTCGTCATCAGATTCGCTGGAAGACATCCTAGACATATCCGACATGAAATGTGAGTGGAAATTTGGTAATCTCCACGGAGTTTTTGTGGAGGGTGGTGAAGATCCCAGAAGTGCAGTCTCATTCTTCTTTTGTATCTTTCGAGATATGTCTGCACAAACTTGATCGACCATTACGAGGAAGTCCTTGACCATCACAAACAGTTGAAGTGGGTGTGATCCTTTGTCATTGGAGATGGAAGCTCCTGCTTGGTAGTATTTTGTTGTTCTCTTAACAAGCTCCATAACTCGTGTTTGCTCCCCTCTAACCACCTTAAGCTCCTCTTCACATTCCTCTAGAAATCCTTTCATTTCTCTCACAAATCCAACACCTCTCTCATCATTCCCCCAATTTCTCAAAAGCTGTCGAATTTCTGTTACACGACCATCTAGTGTTGAGCACATATTAATGAAATTGTCATATTCAATGATGGCTGCCTTTTTCACATTAGATAATTTAGTGCTTAAGTCTTCCATCACTGGTAAGCCTAGCATTAGAGATTCTCTGTCTCTGTCTTCTGCTGTTTGGCTATCTGAATTTGTTGGGTCAATTCTTTTATCATTATTCCATCTGCCAAGGCTGTGGTTTCGATTGATCAGACGACGTCGGCCCTCGGATCGAACTACTTGTTCAACCACAAAGTGAAGGAGAGTAATCTTTCCATCTGTGCTTTTTACATCAGAGAGCTTTCGAAGAGCACTGAGGTTAAAACCTTGTGCATTGCCTCTAGCAGTTCCAGCATTCATGCGGTTGCCAGCCTTGAGAATGGCTTCAAGAAGTTTTAAGAAAAGCCCTCCTGTTCTTAGCTCTTTGCACCCTAATCCAAGCGATTGCAAGGACTCCTTAAGGTAAAGGATATCAGGATCATAATTTGTTCTGAAAAGCATAGCATTGAAACGAGTGAATGCAGAAGGAACAACTTTCAGGATGTGGTAGAGGAAAGATTCAGCATCTGCAAGTTTATTTGTGTTGCCATTAAATTGGAGGATTTTACCTTCTTCCTCTTTGGATGGAGCCATTTTGGTGAGTTTCTCAAGGGTATCAGCACTGAGTCCCTGGCCTTCAAAAAGGGCATCCACAATTTCTCTGCGCGAGATTACAATTGATCTTAGCACAATTGATATGTTCTGTGATTTTCGTGGCTCCAGGATGAAGATTTTAGCTGGTGTAGTAGTGTTAGACTTGCTTGAAAATGGCAGGACATAATCTCCTTGAGGGGATTTGTTCTTGGTATTGGCATATCCGAACAAAGTCTCCATTACATCATCTTCAAATCTAAATTGAACATACAAAATAATTAACAGGCACAGACAAGACAATGATCAATTGCAGGACAGCTACATGTTGAGAATCTCCCTTTAAAAAGCCTCAAAGAAGGAGTGGAGTAACTCTTTATAAAGATTAAGATGAGTTTATTCCTAAATTGTGTGAGCTTCCCAAAACGCGCCCTCACGAGTAGGACGGTATTTCTAATACCATCAACGTGGGTTGGTCATAAGAACCCATCATCAATCATAGGTTAATCTGACTCTAATACCATAATCATGCACCCATTTCTATAAAAGTATGAAATGAAGAATATTCGGCACAAGTACCTGAAAGATCCATCAATGATCTTATCCCAGACCATTGAATGATCAGCTGTAGCTATAACCTTGTCCCAGTGCAGCGGTTTCAGCCTCCTTTGGCCAGTACCTGCCATTCTCAAGCTCTTCTCCACTGAAGCCTCTGCCCAGCTCTTATTGTTTGCTTTTGTTCTGGGTGCTGGTGGGGGTTTCAATAATGACACCGAATTCCCTGCCTTAGGAGGTGGAGGTGGAGGTGCAAGACTTCTTTTAGCCGGAAGAAATGGTGGTGGCGGCGGCGGCGGCGGAGGTGGTGGGGTTGGGATTTGCAATACTGTTTTCACTACTTCATGAGGAAGTCCTTCTGAACACTCAGATAGCAATGGAGTTTCCTCAGATCGAGATTTTCTTGGTCCTTCAACACTAACATCCACACTCTTTTCCTTTCCATCTTCAAAACTAGGATTGAGTACTACCTTGGGAAAAGAAGTTTCAAGTTTACCACTTTCTAGTTTCCTCAAATAAACAACATCCACCCCGTTTTCCTCAACAATCAATCCTTTCACATTTCCTCCTAAGTTCATGAACTCTCCAATAGTCACTTCATCACCTTCTCGAAGAAAGATTGTTCTCGCTTTCTTTTTATTGTGGTGTCGAGAAATTACAAATCTTTTGAACAAAAACAGGACGATCCCAACGAGAACTAGAGTAGTTGCAGCTGTTGCAGCAATGGCTTTCACAACTGCACTATTTGAGGTTAGAGACGGCATTGTTAGAATAAGCTTTAGAGATGCCGTGAATGGACTCAAAAGGTGAAGAATCAGTTAAGAAGAGACAGAAATAATGCAGAAGAAGAACAAGAAAATCTACCAGGAAAACTAAAAAAACAACAAAGTTTATTTTACTTTGATTGTTTGCTGTTTGTGGCTAGTTGATTAAATTGTCCAAAATAATTTGTCTAGTGTTGGTTGCTGAGTGCTGACAATTTCAATGAAGGTAAGTAATTGTTGTTGGTTGGAATATTAGATCCTCTTCAGAGGCAGTTGCCTTGTGAAAATAAATGTGCTGCACCCTTGCTGTAAAAGTGTAAAATCCAGGTGCAGGCAGATGGAAATTATGGCAAGTCTTGTGATTTGTAGATGTAGAATAATAAGCCGTCCCCAAGCCTAATTTCATTGGGATCATCACATATATTTGTGCAGATCCTTTGCTATGTTTTATTGTTCTTGTTTTGTTCTTGATGGTGGATGTGGAAGAAGTCTAGCCGTCCTGCCTCATTTGTATTATTTGTCTAGTGCTGTTAATTCAATGATATAATTAATGGGTTGTTGGAATATTACGAAAAAATAAATCAAAAGAAATTCTAAAGTCTGTCAAATCCAACTTATATTAAATACTATTAATATTTTAATTTATTTTTTAAATATAATAAATCTCAAAATAAATTATATATTACACTCTCACGGCCCACGGGGACTTGTAAACAGGTCAGGACTTTTGAGTCATGATTCGGAGGTCACCCACTTTGGACTCTCCAAGTTGCCATATGGCTGAGTAAACTATCCCATCTCGATCATTTGATTTCTAACAACACAAAACTTAATAGAAGGTTTTTTTTTTTTTTAAAGCAACACATGCTAATCTTTTATGTTTTAAGTTTTTCTACCTATTGTGTCACCGACTGTTGTGAAATGTGCGGCAATCATAATTAATAATATGAAATCATCAAAAGAGAAAAATATACAAGAAAAAATACATAGATTTACAAGATTCGACAATCTAATTACTTTTTCAATACACGTGTTTTAGTCAATATAAATCACATACTACAACAATAATTGTACCCAAGAACTGTTCCAACTTCCATATGAGAAATAGCATGTTCAAATGACATTAGGAAAAAAAAATGACATTCGAAACTTCAAGCTCTATCATTCTTGATATTTTATTTTATGAGAAATGATCTGAAATCATTCAGTCTGTAATTCTTTAAAAAAAATGAATAAAATTTAAATTTTTTTTTATGTAAATCTTTTTTATTTTTTCAAAAAAATCATGTGAGATTTGTATATTTCATTATTATAAATATTATTTATCATATAAAATTTATATGAAAAATAAATTAATTTCTTAATATTAAATTTCACTCTCTTTTAAAATAATTATATAATACTTATATACTTTACTACTACATAAAAAATTAGTTTATAAATCAAGCCACATGATTTTAGAAAACAAACTTTTATAATCTTTTCCACATTTCTACGACCCTTTCCTGCTGTAGGGGAGCTTTTGTCTCTGGTGAAGAAAAAAAAAAATCTTTCGAAAATTCAAATCTTTTGGAATTAATGCCAAATTACTAATCCCTTGTGGCAATTACTGAGGCAACCATCCAATTTTTAAGCCTGTCTCTGGAAAGCTTTACAGCCCATTAATGATATTGACCGCCCTCAGATTTTGGAATGATTTTGATTGATATAGGGGTAAAAGCATATAGGTTAGATTCCGCCAGGCATCCTATGCAGATATCTCAAACCAATAGCATTTTGACTTCCTACTGCCCTTGTAGCATAGCAATTAAGTGCGCTCAGGTTTCGTTACATCAGAAAAATATATCTCTATCCAAACTGATTTAGGTTAGATTCCAAAATAAGATAAATGAATTATAAATAATAATAAAATTAATAAATTAAAATTAATTATAAATAATAAAACTAAATTTTGAATCCAAACTTCCCCTTAATAGCTTGATTTCGATTCAGCATGCAGTGAGATATATATTCTCTCATTATTATATATATATTATATAATAAATAATTTAAGCTTTTTAAAATAATAATAATATTAAAAATAATATTTTTTTAATTTTTAATTTTTATCTAAAATTATTCCATCTTCTCTATTATGATTCGAGCTGGTTGGGAAGCTTCCAAGTGGTGAGCAGCAACGTTTAGAATGTCTGGAGAGGAGGCCAAAAGAAATTGGAGAAATATTTATACATCAAATAAGAACTCAGAATGTTCAGTTCTGCAGATATTGCGTTTATATGATCATAGACTGGCACAAGAAGCCGGTCCCACCTGACTATCTAGGTCTATACAAGGTTACAACACGCATCCACTGCCTCTATTTTAGATTGGAACACTGCAAAATAGAATACAATCTGAAAGAAATGTTTACACTGTTTCAGGAGACTTGAAGTTAGGTAATTAGTTATCCAGCAGAACAACTTAGATGGGTGCGGTAGAGTTTTTCTATCAATAGTTGTAAGTCAAAGTGATTAAATATCCTTCAATCATTTTAAAAATAAATAAATACAAGATTTACATAAAATTTTGAAGAAAAAAAAAAGGTAGTTGTAAGTCTCGCGCACCTACCTCTCGCATGCCTTCGTCTCGACAATCTCAAAGCCAAGGTTTGAGATTTTCGTACCAATCACCGCCGGCAGAGGTAAACCTCGAACTCCCTCTGTGAACAATATTGATTCCACTTATCTCATGGACACCTGAAATTCTTAGTGGGGAATTTGTCATCTATATAAATTATTTATGGTAATGTTTCTTTTATTAGAATGTAAATTTGTGCAAGAAGAAGAAAGAAATTACACTTAGTTCTTAGTGAACTTCTTGCATGTTTTCCCCTCCCAGAACTAGCTAGAACCTAGAAACAAAACTCATTACAGTTTTCCACTTGAAATTAGCTCATAACTTGATTGCTATTGTCATTTTAATTTCTCTATGTTTTTTGTTTCCAAACATAAATGCCAAATAACCATTACAAGAAAGACTAAGGAAACTTTGTGATTGCTATAATCCTTTTTAATTTCTCTGTGTTTCTCTATGATTGCTATTGTCTTTTTAATTTCTCAATGTTTCTTGCCATTGAGCCCGCATCTTATAAAGTATAAACTAAGTGCAGGGCTAATTCACTTCTTGAATATAAGAAGTGCAAATATCAAGAAGGGATTTAGATATATTAAGTGTAGGGCTTTAGATATATTAAGTGCAGAACACATAACTCTATGAAGTGCAAATATATTCAATGCCATTAGAGTGGCTACAAACCAGAGTTTCTTTTGTATATTTCAAGCCTAGTGGTTGCAAACCAGAGTTTCGTTCATATCTTTAAAGCCCTATTATACGAAGAGTTAAGATTTTCCCTTAACTAAAAGGAAACAATCTAGCCCATTTCTATGTTTGATTAATGATGAACTTGAATGGGATACGAGAACTTGAAACCTTTCTTGTTACCTTTTTTTTTCTTATGTATTTAGATCGAAGTTGAATGGGATACGACCAGTTGTTTCTAAGTCATTTCAATTACAGTTACTAATTCAGTTACAAAAAAATGAATGGGATCCGAATATGCAAAAAAATGAGCTTGTCATGGGACTAATTTAGTTACTGTTTTATTAGAGCAAATGAGAAGTTCGGATTCTCATTCCTTGTCAAGCAAATAGTAACCAAGCAAGGCTACGGGTTTTTGGACAAGCAAATAGTTTTGGCAGCCAACAAACAATTCAAATTTAAAGCAATGGAGAAGAAATACTTGAAATTATTAATCTTGTGATGGTTGTTTTTTATGATCATTTGTGGTATAATTTCAATAATTCCAAAAAATTGTAATGTATGTCAATGTAACTCATTCTACTTTTTGAAACACTTTTTGAGTGTGCTAAATATGTGGTAAATGTAATAAGAATTTGGACGAGTTTTATCCTGTACAAAGTGCCTCTTTTGTGTCTATTATATAAGGCTCTTGCTTCAGACATTTAAATCCCTTGATGGTATGACATTTAAATCCCTTGATGGTATGACATTTTAATATTGAATTCAGACAAGATAAAATAAGTTTGTCATGCTCTATATTGCTTGGAAGAATTCTAAAGAATAATTATATAACAAAGTCACCGGATCGATACATAGAAGTCCAAAATTAGTTTGACCACAACATCTATCCAACACATTGAAAACAGAAGAGCTACAATCCACTCAAAAATGGAGTTACATTCTACTAAAAAACAATTAAAGATTATAAACTCAATCCAATTAGAGCTTCAATCCAGTCTTGGGAACTTTGCAAGCACCAGCACAAAATGTCAAAAACTAAAACCAAGTTAAAGAAGAGCATTAGGTACCTCCTGCCAAAGAAAAAATCACAAAAGTGAAAATTTGAAGCTTGAGTTTGAATCATAGATTTGTATCACAACCACTAGAACAACAAGTACAAGATGCTTCATACTTACTTTACAACAGTTATAGTTCCATACATCAATCCAAATGCGGCGATATATTGTAGGGGGTCAACACAAGATCCCTACATAAACAATAGCAAACATAACATTTTATTAATCTTTTCAAATAAGATATTAGCACAATACAAATAATTTAAAATCTCAATACCTCACCAAATGACAGTTGTTCCTAGCAAGTCCCTCATTTTTGCAAATGCCACAGTTGTTCAACATTCACCCCCTCTTCGACATTCACATCACAAGGAAGATCCTGAACACTTTCATTCACAAGTTCCTTCCACACAAAACAACCAGCCAAAACATGTTGTAAATATAGAAACACTATGCATTTTCATTCTCAAGTTCCTTCACACGTACTATTTGTGCATAAAAATGATTTGAAGTATTCAAATTTTGAACTTTGATTTGTGTTCAACTTTTTAATTTATAACTTGGATTTTTTGCCATTAGTCTTCGAGTGCTGGATAGTTTCTTTAGTCGACTGAATTTATGGCAATCCAAACAAAGAAAATTGATAATGGATTGATAATTTACAACTTGGGATTTTTTCCACTGGTCTTACAAGTACTTTATATTTTTCTGAAAAACAATGGAACAAGATTTAACTATGATTCGAATTGGGGCAAAAGGTGGAAGACAGAGTGGCAAGGGTTGGTGAAAATTGAAAAATGTGATCACAGGTTTCAAAGGTTTTTTTCAATCTGGTAATTCCTCAGAAAAATCGATATACGTTCACTTTGCTAGGCTTTTGATAATTAACAAAGTGCTTATTCCAACTTGCAATTTCTCTAATCTAACAAAACTGAATGGTGGTAGTTATCATGTAAAAAAAAAAATCCTTTCTTGTTTCTAGTGGGAGTAAAATTACTAGCAAACAAAATGGAAAGATTTCCAGCAGCCAAAATGCATATCGGGAATGTGTTCAATTGGGGTTTTCTTATAACATCAAAAACCGTGGTGGAATCTGAGTGGGATGGTGTGGAATTCGTGTGGAATGGTGCAAAAAGCCTAATGCCAGCAACTCAGTCAGTTGAAGAATGCACTTGGGAGTCGGAGGCAATGGTCGGAGATGGTGGGTTGCACGGCCTAAGTGAGAGTTTACATGACCTAAGTGATGGTCAGAAATGGTGGATTGCACGACCTGTATAGAAATATGGAGGGATTGAGATGGCAATGGAGACCTTGAAACCAGAGGAAGGAAATTTCGTGTTCATGTGTAGCTGCTCTCATTTTTGTAAATGAGAGTTTGTTGACGTGACAATCACTGATTGGTGGGTTAGCAAAATAGTATTGCTAGCCCGACCGGCTCTAAAATGCTCTTTTTCATAACGACTGCATTGACATTCCACATGTTAGGGACCTCGGTCTAGTCCCTACAAACCAAGGGGCCCATCCTCGCCTTGTTGCTCCTTGGGTTGACTGAATAGGCACTCCTTGCTTGGTCTTTCTCATGTGCAATCACAATGAGGACTCAAGTGAATGGAGGTTATGAGTTTAGTTGTGAAATGGTGATGAGTTCGGCTATGTTAGGGTAATCTCGAGTTTGGTAGGTTTGGTTGCACGGCAATGGTGTCTTTGGGGTGTTGGTGCCACTTGGGATTAAGTTTAGTGTTTGGAAGACAAGTTGGCTACGGTTTGGAATGTGTGTTTCAGCTAAGGAAAGCTTGGAAGATGAGTTTCTTGATTGGTGGTTTGATTGGCCTTGATGGATTTGATTAGGATAAGATAGAATTAGTAGGATTGGATGATTGAATCAATTAAAGAAATAATTGACCAATCAACAATAAGATGAAAGTTCTAATTGAAGGTGAGGTGGCAAGAAGGTTTCGGCTATAGCAATAGCTGCTATAGCCGAATATGACTATCTAAGATAATTGGATATTTGAGTGATATGATTGGAAATAGAGGAAAGGTGATTGACGTAGGTGGGGGTCAACTTTGACAATGGGGTTTGGCTATAGCAGTTGTTGCTATAGCCGAATAGGCTATTTATAAAAGTTGGAGATTTGATTGAGTGGTCGACTATGGAAAGATTGATTGGGGCGTGTATGGTAATGGAGCCTAGTATAGTAAGTATTTAGACTATAGTAGGTTGAGTATGGTGTTTGGGAGATGAGAAATTTCAAGAAACTTCAAGAAAACATATGAACATCCAAGAAGAACTTGAAGAACAAAAGGGACATTTTCAAAGAACACAATAGTGCACTTCGGCTAGCACAATGGCTACTTCAAATAATTCAACCACAACTTCAGCAATTAACAACTCACTATTAAATGACTTGAGGAACTCGAAATTCACAATAGATGTGAATTTTAAAATTGTCCAAGAATACTCACTTAACTTTTCCACACTTCACAACTTGCATCAATCAATGAAATAGACCTCAAAATATATTGATAATCAAAAGAAAAGATAAATGGAGCTACACCTATTAACGAATTGCAATGTGTGTTCCTCTTCTTAGGGATTCACGAATTGCACCCCAAAAAGTAAGCACCGAAATAATAACTCTAGGCAATAACCTCACACATAAAGTGTTCAGACAAAATGATAAAAGATGTAAAAGAAAAATCTAATGGTCCTATTTATAAAGCTTACAACTTAAAAACTCCCAAAAGATCTCCAAAAAAATAACTAATTAAATAAAATAAATAAAATAAAAGAAAATGATAGTCTTAGACGCCCCATGGTGTGGCCGTGGCATGCATGGCCCAATGATAATTAAAAGTGGTGCATGGCCTACAGTTGGACTAGTCTGAATGGTCTCTGGCTGCAGGACATGACATGATGTCATGCGTTGATTTGGTAGTGGGCACGATATTGCGTTGTTTGTGGCCTGATAATGGTGTATATAACAGGGTGCCAAACATAGGCCAGATAGTAGGCATAAGATGATTTTATGCTGCTGCTATATGGCTCAATTAGGTGATTTGAGCGTAGCACTACAAGACACGAGCTGAATCGTGCACTAGATGGCATGCATTATAGGCATGTCACTTACCTCGCTTGCAAGATGCAGCCGCACACTAAATGGTATACCTTCACTAGCCTCATTGGGTGCCCCATGCATGTTTAGGATTGGGCCAAGACACATGAAAACTAATTGTGATGGTGTCATAACCTATCATAAATAGTGTCAAGGTGTAGCCCAAGATAACCTTCCGACGCTGCAATGATAGTCAATATTACTTCTTATCATATCTGAAATGGTCAAAACTGCCTACCCAGAAGTTGGTTTTCGTCAACATTACAGCCACGGGGATGGATGCCTCACTTTAGTAGCTCTTCATTTCTCTTTAGCAAACATGGTTTGAAACTACGTTAAACCCGTTAAGAGACAGGTTTTGTATCCGACTTCTTCTAAAACATATAGGTTAACCATGCAGAAGAAATCAGATACAAAACCTGACAGAATATCCCCTCCCCCAACTATTCCGAGCCAAAAAATTTAAAAATCACGGGTCAAGTTGATAGATAAAGACTTGTTAATTAACATTACAGCAAAACAATGATTGATAAACTGCTTCAACTATAAGGCCAAATTCATATTTACACGATCAAAGAGGGAAAAAAATATTGATGTCCTACTAGATCTTCTGATTCTTGTACCTCCTCCTTTTTCTCTATTCCTGGTCCCTATTCCAGACGTTAGAAAGAAATCATTTCCGACCAAACAAAAAACACTCGGCAAGGATGGAGGATGGAGACTTAACAAAAAATTTATATTCTGATAAGAAAGACGGTGATTCATTCTTTGTTACGTAGTTTGGCCCTCTTTGACAAACGAGTAGATGATGACGATGATGATGATGATGATGATGGCGATGACGAGAGTTCGGAGGAGGAAGATGGAGGCGATGGTGATGATGAGAAAGTGTAATCATCTTCTCGCTTCCTCTTATGATTTCTTGGTTCTCCACCATCCTTTACTTCACCTCTGGTTATGAAATCTTTCAGACGTCTCACATCTGACAATTTTACAGGCTTAAGTAGAAACTCCTCTGCCCCTTCCTCCAAACACCTGCTAAACAGTGAAGCCATTAGCCAGTATCCCAATAACTCAACCAATCTTAACACCAATATATAAACGTCAAACTGACTTCAGCAGTTGAAGAATCATGTTCACACAGTAAACTATAGAAATTAATCATAATCTTCTTCAATTATTTCAAACGACTCACTACTCTGAAGAGACAAGTATAGTTTATTAGTATTCCAACTGCCCAAGTAAATGTTATGATAATAAAAAATTTATCTGAATTGAATGGAAACCAGCCCCAAGTGGTTGGGACTGTAAAGGACCAATGCAGCTGGAAGAATGCCTGTTATAATTACAATGAACTTGCTTGGGGATGAATAATGACAAGATCAGAGCCATCTTCGCAATTGCAATTTGCACCATCATCCAAACTGGTAATTTATCATATTAAGATGACTAAGTTGTATAAATACCTTCCAATTACAAGGTTGTAAAAAAAGGCATCCAAAAATTTGAAAAACATGATGCAATTACACTAAACTAGGATTTTAATGGTGGCATCTAGGATTGGAAATGCATAATTCCCCAAATTGGAACATGCTTTACCAAACTCAGTTTCCCTGAAGTGTAGGATTATCCAATATAAATATAGGGGAAACTAGACCATATGCCTCGAACTGCCAAACGTTGCACCTTAAACTACCAATGAGTTCAAATGACACTCTCAGTTAGGATCTGATCATTAAGATGAATGAATAGGCCACATGGCATAATTTTAACCATCGGAAATTCACCAAATATGCCATTTAAACTTATTGGTAGTCTAGGATGCACATTGCAATTTTTCATAATTTAGGGTGTGCATTGTAATCGGGGTGATAGTTTGGGATTGTAAAGTATAATTGCCCCTAACTTATATTACATCAATATCAAATATTATAAAACAAGATGTTCAGGCAAGATCAGATTCAGCCTATAAATCCTATGTCAATTATGCATCTAATGTTAATGCTAATAGAAAAAGATTGAACAGAGAAATTACCTATCAATACGAGTCAAAACGTTCTCGGATGACATGACCACCACGGGTATCTCTCTCAAAACCGATGATCCCTGCTTGAAAGCAATCATAGGCAACAACAACCTTAGTAGAGACAATAGTTTTTTCTTTTTCTTTTCTTTTTAGGTCATTGCCTTTAGAAGTTATTATCTGTTCGCTGAGAAAATGCAGGCACGCACAAAGTAAAAGGAAATTTGTTTGAGCTGAAACTTTCACATGCAGTAAAACAAGTCTAATTTCTCATTTTCTTTCGTTTTAAGTCCCATTGAAATGAAGTAGAATAACAACAAGTCGAAGGACAAAACAAAATAGAATACAAACCTTAATTTTCTTGAGCAATTCATATCCGGTCATCCCTGGCATTGAATAATCAGTCATAATGAGATTAACCTTCATGCCCTGTAATCATAGCTATCAGAATCTCTCCACCAAAAGAAAAAAGAGAAAAGATCTTTGAATATTGATCGGAGTCTGAAGAAACGCGAGAAAAGAAAAGGTAAAAACTTTCCTTTCATTTTTATTTAGAGATTTCATACACTTTCTTAGCAACCAAATAAAGTGAATACATCCGAGTCCAAGCTCGTTTCTTACATCAAAACCAACGGGGCCCTTTTCGCCATCCAACCCCAGATACTGCAGAGCTCTTGTCCCACTCTCTACTGTCGTCACTGCATATTCCAATCCAACCGGCCTCAGAAACCAATTCAAAACCCAAATCTTTTCCCAAAACAACAAATATTAATTAACTCTGCTCACCTTTGCAAGAAGATATCTTCAGCAACTTTTCGATGACCATCCGGTCCACGACGCTGTCATCCACCGCAAGAACATGCAGCTCTAGCGAACCCGAAGGTGAATCATCAAAAACCTCAACTTTATCCGGCAAGTTTCGCCGCAAAACCTGGCCGGCAATCGCCATTCGCCGGAAAATCCTCTAGAATAGTCAAAAAAACGTCCTTTAACCTCGCTGAAAAATGGGTCTGCTAAGAAATAGTGGAAACAGAAGAAAAAACAGAGACACCACGGGATGGGGAGATTTTGTGGATGACTTTATAGCCCTTTTGGGTTGAAAGGTGGATACGAAAGGAGAAGGAGAGGATGTGGGCGTGGCATGTGGGTAGGCTTTTGCTTTAATTTAAGGAAAAAGGCTAAAGCTGAGATTCTGAGGATCCAAATGTGAAAGATTTTCTTCGGAGAGAGAGAGAACAATCAGGTCCTGAGTCGCTTGTCTTGTACTCCGTTGTCCTGTCAATATATTCAAAAGATTTTAGCAGTAAATAGTCGGACTCACCCAACGTATACCATATGCTTAGGTTTGGGACAGTCCTTACTCCTTGGTGTTCAGTGTTTTTGCTGGCTGCCTCGTATTTTGACCTGCCTACAGTTCCTATGTTGTAACTATGCGCCTATGGAAAATGACAAGGGATCGAGAATGATGTTTCTCATTTTGGTCGATATTGTATATTTTTTATTTTATGATTAAAAAAGAATATAATTAGTGAAATAATTTCTTTATTTTTTAAAAATATTTTTATATTTTATATAAATATTTGAAAAATTATGATAATGATCATTCTGTCATTTTGATCGATCTTGTATATTTTTTTATTTATTGTTTAAGAGGAAAACTATTATTGAATTATTTTTTTATTTTTAGAAAATGTTTAGAATTATTTATTATATTTTATATAAAATGCAAAAAAAATTATGATAATAAGATAAAATAAGGTGAAACATTTTTTTATAATAGCATTAAGAGTGTTTATTTTATTTTATTTTTCTTTCTGTAATAGCCCCTAGTCTTTAATTTTAATGGGAAAAGTTATCAGTTATCTGTTTTAATCAATATCTCATCATGTTTGCCAATGGTGTATTTATTGGCTTGCGTTAAAGCCATGTATAACCCAATCGGGTGGGTAGCTAAGGGTTAATTTGGATAAAAGATTAAATGAGATGATTAATAAATAATAATGAGATGGTTTATAGATAAAATTAAAATAATTTGAATTAAAATATTTTATAAAATTTTGAAAAATAACAAAGAAAAATTTTAAAAAAGAGATTTATAAACTAAAACTATTATCATAATATAATATTTGTTTTAAAAATTAAAAAATTAATTTTTTTAATCTTTTTTTTAAAAGTTTGAAAATATTATAATAATCTAGGCTCATTTGAATTGCGAGTTTATCTTAATCTGCCTCATTTTATCTTATCTAATTTTATTATAATTTTTTAAATTTTTATATAAAATATAATGAATAATTCAACTTTCTCAAATATTAAAATAATAATATTTTATTTAATTTTTAATTTTATCATAATTTATCTTATTTCAATTTATTAATCAAATTTTATCTTAGAGAATAATTAGATGAAAAAATTAAAATTAAAAAATATTATATTTATAATATACAGATATATGAAATGAGATAAAGATAAAAGGGAAATAATATATATAAAGTTTAAATGTACAAACCATACATAAATCTTTTAATCAATTTTGTTAGTAAAAAAATTTACTCATTATCTCATAATATGTTATTAAATAATTAATTTAAAAGTAAAATAAGATAAATTTTATTCAATTATTTAATATTATGTCATAAAATAATATGATAAATAATATTTTTTAAAAATAAGTATGAAAAACTTATTTTTTTCCTTATAAAATTCACATTATTTCATAAATTTTTTATAAAATATATAAATTTAAAAGGAAATGAAGTTTGCCTGATGATAACAGCACCGAAGCAAGGACGGAGACACTAGCCAAATGGGAGTTGTGAAACGGCGGCGTAATAAATAAAAAAAAAACCATAGGAAAGCCGCCCACGGCCGGTCGTTGAGGGTAGCTGAGTGTGACCTCCAGAAATACACTATCATACGGACAACAAAATCTTATTCTCGAGATACGGTTCCAGATATAGATGTTGGGCCCCACCACACACCTCTAAAAAAAATATATATTAATCTGTTCCCACTCCAAGCCCCCGTCTGCGCGAAGGATCAGAGCCTTTAAATGCTCCACTTATTAAGATCTGGACGGATACGATCTAAACTAAATTAGCCTCAACTTAATTGGGATGGATATACTTTGCTTTGGACTTGACGCTCCATAGAATATAGATCTCTCTTGTGTGGGCATTGGATCTGTTTTGCTTTTCCAAATCCTATTTTGCTTTGGCTTTTCAGTGCAAAAGAGTATCTCCCATATCTATGTTGATTGCTCTATCCCACCGATTACATTTATATTTATTTATTATTATTTTAATTAACAAAATTAAGAGATCTTAGATAAATGTCAGATATCTTGGAAGGACAAAAAAAATGTATTTATTAAAATTATATTCTTTAGAATAAGAATATTTTTATTTTATTTTATTTATTATTATTATTGATGTGGTCTCAAATCTCAATAGAAGTTAGAGACTTATATAATATAAAATATATAAAATATTTGAAGAATTGTTGATAAAGTGAGCTCTATTCAATTATGTAAAAGAACATATAAAATACAAATTGCTACAATAATTTTTTACAAGTCTATATATGAATATTTTGAATATTGTATCGATGAGTGTATCGGTCAAAATATTAGAATTAAATATTTTGGTATTGATATCATTTCGTGTACTGTTTCGAAATAGTCTATACATAAAAAAAAATTATATATATAAATAGATATATAAATTATATTTCAAAATAATAATTAATATATGAATAAATTATATATATAGATAAATAATCTAGTCTAAATTAAAATAACAAAAATATAAAAAAAAAATGAAATTCCGAAATCCAAAACAGGTCGATACACATGATCGGTACAGCCGGTACGAGTCAGTACGGCTGAAATCTGAGCTGGTACGAAATATACCCCATTTTTGTATCGATTACTACTTCGATACAATACGAAATTTAAAATTGTGCTACATATTGCTAGTTACTATTCATCATTCAAACAATTTTTTAATAATTTATACTTCATTCGCATCTTCATTTCTATCTACTTTAACATTTTAATACAAATTTCTTTTATTGTTCATTATTTAAAACACCTATATTTTATTTTTTTTCTAAAAAATATCTAAAAAATATTATTTATTCAATTTTTTTCATATTTTTATTTTATTTCTAAGTTTTATTTGATTTAGATATTTTTATGTTATGTGTATAGAACTGAATTATCTTATATTGTATATAATAATATATTACAAATATAAAAAGATATATGGATATTAAAAATTTATTGGTGATAAAAAAATATTGAAAAAGAATAAAAATATATATTTAAATAATATAAATAAAAAATAAAGAAGTTGATGGTTGATATATTATAAAAGTTAGTATATAAAATAGAAAAAATAAATTTTAATGTTGTATTTTAAAAAATAGAATAAAGAATTTATTAAGTGTTATATGAAAGTGCAATATGAAGGTAAATTAAAAATGAAGAAATAATTTATTTTTTAACCGATAACCTTTTTATAGTCTTACTTATTTATTTGGTGGTGGTGGGGTGGTGATGGTGGTGGTAGAGTTGGAAGTTTAAATAGAAAGATTTGTTTGATCCACTTTGAATGGACAGTTTGAGTGGCATCTTGGACTTTTTAATTATGTTGTAGAATATATAGATATGGTGATGGGTTTGTGCAGAGAAGAAGATGAAGAGGGCATCTTGGACCATGACTGTTATGCAAAAAGGAAATATTAGTGTCCAAATATATAAAGTCCCCATCATAATGAGAAGAAGTCACCTTTTGTAAGATTTGATGAATCATGGACAGTGTCCCTTCTTGCTTGTCTAAAGAAAATGTTTCAGACATTGTCTTTGATTATGTTGGATTTGTGTGTGTGGGAACAGTCAACCCACCTCTGCGCAAAGAGTTGGAAAAAGCTGTGGGTGAGAGGAGTTGAACTTTAAGGTCGTCCATTAAAATAGTGTACAGTTGATAATTGTCTGTAGAAATCGATGCTAACATCATGGTGGGGTGGGCGACTTTTACGAGGGATCAACTTGGATCCTCTGTACTCTGCAGACCCGCGCTCCTTTGCACCATCGTCGCATGATTTCTGTCTAAGAGTATGAGTATTACACTCATTATTAAATTTATCAAATATAAATTTAACAATTTTATTTAAAATAATGTTATATTAAATTATTTAAAATTTATTAATTCAAATTTTAAATTACAGTATTTAAATATCATCTTTCATATTTATCCATCAACATATTTTTTTATTATCTTTTAATATATTTATTAAATAAATAAATTATAAATATGTTTATTAGTTTCATAAATTGTATATTATATTATATTATTATAGATATATTTATAGATGTTGACTTTTCATCAAATTTACAATTTTCATCAAATTTTAAAAAAAATTGGATGTAGTCAATGTCAATACTCTTAAGCTCTATTTTATTTAGAAATGAAATAAAATTAAATGAGTTTAGATTAAAAAAAAAATTAAAAATTAAAAAAAATATGATTAGGATATTATTTTTTATATTATTATTATTTTGGGGCTTGAAAATGTTATATTATTTATTATATTTTATATGAAAACTTTAAAAAAAATTATAATGTAGATATTAAGATGAGATCAAATAAAACGGATTCGAAACTTAACAAGAGATTTTTTTTAAGCAAGTAAATTCATTATACTGGAAAAAGTGATACGTGAAGAAGGGATAGAGTTTCCCAACAATCATCCCAAAATCATAAATAACAGTGCCAAAAAAAATAGAAAAAAAGAAAAAAGACGGTTTATTTGGGATCAATTTCTTGGATTCTACCATTGTCCTACTAGAAGATGTCGTCTTATAAGAAGATGAAATAAGGTGTTTGCAATAAAATGAATAATAGAACTACTACCAGAGGTGGTGAATTCTCCACTGGAGTCAACGATGAGAGTGGATGCACTGTCACTTATTGTCTTGAAGTGATTTTTAGAGAGATCCACTATCCTTCTCTCAAGACCACGGTTTAGGGAAAGCGATAAGATAAAGTAGCAGTCGAAAACCAAACTAAGATACTGATGGAGGGCCCACGAAGGTGGTGATGCATGTGAAATACGTGCTGCCTGAGGAAAAGATTGGACGACAAATCCAAAACAATTGGGGCCTCCGATGATAGTGGAGTGGCGCATGACCTCCGAACCTCTCCAATTCGCGGCTACGCATGGTAAGGGTCGTGCATGCAGCCAATGCATTGGGAGGAATCGCAATCTTCTTCCACAGTAAAGGAGATTGGTAGTTGGTGAGGCACAGGAGGCGGCATATGCATGACAAAAGTGGCGGGAGAATAGAAGACCAACTATGGAGATCGGCCTTACCAAGGAGAAAACAATTGAAAAATAAACTAGAAAAGAGATATGAAAAGGAAAATAGGGGAAAATGTGGTCGGTGTCGAACGAGCCCCGACCAAGACACCGATCGAGGGCCCACGACAGAGGTGGTGATGTGTGTGGAACACGTGCCGCCTAAGGAAAAGGTCAGATCGCAAATCCAAAGGATTTGGGGCCTCCGATGATAGTGGAGTGGCGCGTGACCTCCAAACCCTTTCCAATTCGAGGCTGTGCGTGGAGGGTGCACATGGCAAGGGCCGTGCATGCAACCAATACACTAGAAGGAATCACAATCTTCTCCCACAATAGAGAAGATCGGCGGCTGGTGAGGCACATGAGGCCATGCATGCATGTCGAAAGCGGCAAGAGAATAGAAGACCAGCTATGAAGATCAGCGCTGCTAAGGAGAAAACAGCCGAAAAATAAATTAAGAAAGAGATATGAAATGGAAAAAATGAAGGAAAATAAAGGAGAAGGTAGTCGGAGCCAAACGAGCCCCATCAACAAAACCCTTGTAGCCAAAGCTACGACGCTAAAGCTCTATCTTCCCTCTTCGAAAGACCATCCCCTTCTCCCATTTGTGAACCCTATCCAAAACCCCAAGTTTATTTCCATAACCCATAGCAATCTCTCTCTCTCTCTCTCTCTCTCTCTCTCTCTCTCTCTCTCTCTCTCTCTCTCTCTCTCTCTCTCTCTCTCTCTCTCTCTCTCTCTCTCTCTCTCTCATATTTTGGTTTGGTAAAGTCTAGGTGGATTAAGGTCGTGATTTTTTGTATTGTTTGCATTGTGGATTTGTGGTTGCTTCCTTTATATTTTATTATGACGATTTTTTACTTAATCTCTTCCTACCTTTTTATTCATTCATCTTGTTTGGTGCATATCTATAATTTTTTGAAAGAGCAAGGGAGTTGGTTCGGTGCATCAACGATGGTTGAGATAATACTATGCTGACATTATATTCATGAAATTTTTTTTCGTTTCAATTCACTGGTAAATTGCTACACTAGTTTTAGTTTAGCTTAGTTTCCAAAGTTTGCCTCCAATTTTCAATTGGAAGTCATGAATTTGAGTTTCTTTCTCTATAGCAAGGCCCTTTGTCTTCTAGAAAAATTCTGTTTGTAGGTGAGTAATGCCCATTTGACTACTTTTCCTATATTTCATTCGACGGAGCTTCATATTTTGAAGGGTTGCAACAATTCATTTTATAAGTAAATGTCCTTTAAAGTTAACTCAAAGGCAAGGACCATCGATTCCATTGATGGAGCCAGTTAGGAGAGCCAATAGCCATTCTTGGTTCTTTGCAAGTCTTAGGGATGTAAATGGTCCGGTTCGAAAAAATGTGGACCGATCATATTCAGTTCAAAAATTTTTCTACTCTGAATTGGACCGAACTCCTATTCGGTCCATACCGGTCCGGTCCAGAGACGGTCTGGTCCGGTCCAGTCCAAAAGCACATGATATGGTTTAATGGGTTAAAATTTTATCTAAAATTCTACAATTATGGAAAATTATTTTTATCCTAAATTTAATTATTATACTATTACATTAGTATATTATAAATTTATATGTTAGTGAATAGTGATAAATTAGTAATAATATATTAAATAATAATAATACACTTATTACATTTACTTATAAGTTATTACTAATACTCTATATAGATATACTATAATTTATATTTTTATATTACAGCTAGTCGACTACTATAAATTATAATATGTTAATATTATAAGAGTATATATTATAAATTAATATGTTATACTACCACTCTTAATTTATATTATTATTAATATTAATATTATAATTTATATACTATTATTTATATATACATATATATATATATATATATATAAATAATGTACATTCGGCCCGATTCGGTCCAGAGGGAGAAATGCCCTGGATCGAGACCAAACCAGAAATGTTCGATCCATATAAAAATTGGACCGAATTCCATCTGGTTCGGTCCAATTATGGTCTGGTTTGATCTTATTACACCCTTAGAAAGCCTGAAGAATGAAATTTATACTCATGTTAGCAATCAGATGAAGGTTGAAAGTTTTGTAGAGAAAGATGAAAGACGAAAGCGAATCCTTAATTCAACTTCAGCATGAGTTTACGAAATTACCTTCCAAGTTAGAAGGGGGTGCGCGAATTTGACTACCCATAGCAAAAATGCTATCCTTAAAAGCACTTTTATTAGATTGGTCATTGCTAAAGTATAGTTTTAGCCAATATAACCTAAATTTTGGTTTTTGATCATTCCATTTATATAAATCCTCCATTAAAATAGCTATTTTTTAAAATATAATAATAAAATAATATATCTAACATTTAGTCTTGGCTATTCAGATCAAATTTCCATATGTGACTATTTTATTAATTTTATCATATTTGATTATTCTATATATTATATGTTAATTAATAATCATATTTTAATTAAATTATGAGTTTAAAAAATTAAACTAAGAAAGAAAAGAGAAAATAAAGTATGAAAGATAGTGAAAAAAAATGAATAAAATAAGAATTTAACTTTTCTACCCGATCAGCTATCTTTAGCAAATGTTTTATTTTACTATTCATTTAAGAAAAATTATTTAACTCTTAAACAATTCAATATAGACCTAAAATAAACTCTATTATTTAAATTCTCATTAAATTTGTTGGCTTTTAACCAATCTAATTAGAATATTCTTAACCTATTTTGACATTGAGAAAAACTCTTAGTACAATAGGTGTATATTTAGGGGTATGTTTAGGTAAAACATTTATCAACCTAAAATTTATACTCACGTTTATTTTCTTTTACATCTATTCCCCTTCTCTCTCCCTCCCTCCCCCACCCCCACAACCATCACTTGCAACTCTCATCTCGCTCTCTCATTCAAATATAATCTTATTCTTTCTAAAATATACTTGTCACATTCTCTTGCTTGAAGCAAGCCTTGGCCATGCGCATAGGCTTCAAGGCCACCGTCAAGTGTAATAGCTTTCTTTTATCAATGTCTCTAAGAATCAGCCCTATGACTTTTTGGTGTAATAAATTTATCTATGAGGGGTATGTTTAGGTAATACAAATTGGGGTTTGCAGTAAGGGAGATAGAGTAGTTAATGGCCGGAACTTTGTAAACCTTTGTTCATTTGCATTTTACCCTCTGTTTGGTAGTCAAGAAAATGGAGAAAAATAATGTAAAATAATTATATATTAAAAACAGTAGTAATCATATTATCTTTGATGTAGCATTACTCTTTATTTAATTACATATGCATTTTATCCTCTGCATTTCATCTACATTTAACCCTCTGTTGTGGGTGGTTTTTGCGTTTCAAGTCCTAATGACACATATTTTAGAGAGAATAGTATATTTTAGAGAGAGAATATATATCTTAAGCTTTTCTATCATTGTTCTCGACTAGTTTGGGGGATGGGTACTACCATTTTTTCGCATCTTGCATTATTTTTCTTTGGCCTAGCTAAGGTGATTTATTTGCATTGTTTGCTTTTCTCTTTCATAGCAGTACATATATATATATATATTATATACATCCTTGAGAGAGAAGGGGTTGCAGGTTATGGGGTGGGGAGGAAGGGAGAGAGAAGGGAAAAGATTGGCCAAAATGGAAAGCAGCCATTAAAATTGAATTAAATTCGCTAGCAAAGCAAGAAGTATTTGGACCTGTTGTCCAAACACCAAAAGGTGTAATGCCTGTTGGATATAAGTGAGTATTTGTATGAAAACGTAATGAGAAAAATGAAATTGTGCGGTATAAAGCACGGCTTGTCGCAAAAAATTTCTTACAGAAACCCGAGATTAATTATGAAGAAATATATTTTTCCGTTATGGATACAATCACATTTAGATTTTTGATTAGTCTGATTGTTACAAAAGGATTAGAAATGCGGTTGATGAATGTGGTTACTAGATCCTTAGACCATGACATATATATGAAAATTCCTGAAGGATATAAAATGCCTGAAACATTTACAAGTACATCTAGAAATATGTACTCTATCAGACTACAAAAATCTTTATATGGGTTGAAGTAATTCGGACGCATGTGGTATAATCACTTAAGTGAATATCTATTGAAAGAAGGATTTGAGAATAATTCTATATGCCCATGTGTTTTTATTAAGAATTTAGAATCTAGATTTGTCATTATTGCGGTTTATTTTGATGATTAAAATATTGTGGGAACTCCTGAAAAGATCTTAAGAACCACTACATATTTAAAGAATGAATTTGAAATGAAAGATCTTGGCAAAATAAAATTTTGTTTCGGCCTGCAGCTCGAGCACTTGCCAAATGAAATTTTTATTCATCAATCTATGTATACAGAGAAAGTCCTGAAACATTTTTATATGGACAAAACTCAGCCCCTGAGTACTCCAATGATTGTTCGAACACTTGATGTGAAGAATGATCCATTCATTCCTTGTGATGAGGATGAAGAAATTCTTGATCCTTAAGTACCATATCTCAGTGCAATTGGAGTTTTGATGTATCTTGCAAATTGTACTCGACCAGATATTACATTCTCAGTTAATCTGTTTGCAAGATATAGTTCTGCACCAACTCGAAGGCATTGGAATGGCATTAAACATGTCCTTCGTTATCTTCATGGTACGATTGATATGAAATTGTTTTATCAACGTAGATCAAGTCCACAATTGATTGGGTATGCAGATGTAGGATATCTTTCAGACTCACACAGAAGTAGATCTCAAACTTCATATTTATTTACTTATGGAGATACTGCCATATCATAGAGATCTATTAAGCAGACAATATCTGCCATTTCTTTAGATTACTCAGAGATCATTGCAATTCATGAAGCAAGTCGAAAGTGTATTTGACTGAGATCAGTGATCAAATATATCCAAGAAAAGTGTGGTCTTCCAATGATTAATGATAGCCCAACAATTTTATATGAAGATAATACTGCTTGTATCACTCAAATCAAATGAAGATATATTAAAGGTGACAAAACTAAACATATTTTACCTAAATTCTTTTATACTCATGAACTTTAAGAGAAATGTGAAATTGATGTCAAGCAGATACGATAATCTGGCAAATTTATTCACAAAAGTATTACCAACTGCGACATTCAAGAAGATTGTGCATAACATTGAAATGCGAAAACTCAAATATCTATCGTCATGTACTTTTCAGGGAGAGTAAATGTCCTGAAAACTTGTGCTGATTGTACTCTTTTTCCTTCGCTAAGGTTTTATCCTATTAGGTTTTCCTTTGCAAAATTTTAATGAAGCAATCTTAAAACACTTGTGGATACATAAAAAGACTATACTCTTTTTCTTTCGCCATTAATTTTTCTTTCCACTGGATTTTTCCTTAGCAAGATTTTAACGAGGCAGATTCTTTATGGGTAGTTATTCAAGAGGGAGTGTAATGAACGAAGATTATTAGAGGGGCAGCTGCCACCTCTTGTCCCACCACCAAAATTATGTGAATGACCCTACCACTATTATTTTAAATCTTGTATAGTTACTTGCATAATGACTTGTATAGTAACTTGCATAATAATTTCAATATCTATAAATATTGATTTCAGTTGTTATGAAATTTATAAGAAAAAAATATAGAAAGAAGAAAGTTTCAAATAGTTTCAAAAGAGTTTCTTTTATCTTATAATAGTAATTCTTTTTTAATTTTATAACAAAATATATATATATATATATATATATATATATATATATATATATATCCTGAAGAAATGTTCGTTGTGGCCAGAGGAGTACTTTAGGATTAAAAAAAAAAAAAAAAAAAGGAGACCGGAGGGGTTGAAAACTTGTGGCCCACCTCGCATGATGTAGAGATGGAGCGGTCTATAGAATTTTTCAGGCCTTGCGTGAGTGGGGAAGGAACCTCGCTCGCACCTTTGCATCACACACTTTTCTCCTATAATTTCTAAGGATTTTGAAACCTAGGTATGGAAGGGGAGATCCTCAGATTCGCCCACATCTTTGTTGTGTGGTGTGAGGGGCTATGGGGGAGATGGGAGGGTCCCTTAGGAATTTTTAACTTTGTGCAAACTAAAGGCTGAGTTCACAACCCTCCACGTTTCCTTTAGGTATCATCATGGCTTATATGGATATCAAGAATATTTTAAAATATCTATTAATTATAAAATAGTTTTTAATAATGATAAAGCAGTTTATAAACAATAGTAAATAATAAAAAATCATTTTTAAGTAATAATAAAATAATGTGAGAATATCTAATAACAGATTTGTCTAAACAGATCTGTTAAGTTAAGTTTATATCAATTAAGTTCTTTATAAATAATAATGAGTTGAAATGATGAAATGAGTTTTGTGAGATCTAACTAAAATGAGTTAGATGTGTTCAGATGTAAAAATAAGTTTATATATATTTATAAAAATAAGGTTGTGGATCTCAAGTGTAAATAAGTGATGAGCTGAAAAATATTATGAATTTTATGTATAAAAAGATTTTGGATTAAGATGAATTTAATAATTAAAAAAATAGATATTTACATATTAAATTCAGTTTAAAATTAAACTAAATCGAATTAATCTCAATTGAATTTAAATTCTAAACGGAGCCAAACTTATTAGAAATCGGAGCCAAACTTTTAGGAAATCTCTCAAGCCGGCACTGTGCGGGTTGGGTATTTTTATTTTTTTGGTCTTGAATCATTTGGCGGCCCATATTCGTAACACTGGGCCCAGTTCTCTTTAAATGACCCAAGTAAAAACAAAAGAACGGCGCCACTCGGTTTCGCACACGAAATCCATTGCAGTCTGCAGAGGCTGCTGTATCCCTGTATACGTTAGAAAATGATGGAGATAGAGGGTGAGCGTACTACGACGAGCTCACTTGCAAAGGAGAAGGAACCACCAGGTTTCAAGCAGGGCCTCGGATTTTCCTCCTCCTCGAAAATGCCCCACTAAAGGCTCGTTCCTGCATTCCTCGTCGTCATCTTTCTCACCAACAGAGCAAGAGATGAGTTCGGAAAAGAGTAGAAAGAAGGGGGCAGGGATACGGAAACGTATAGAGAGGAGTGAGGTTAAATTGGGGAGGGAAAAAAATGGTGGTGTTGTTTATTCAATGCTGATTGACGGCTATGACAATTTGGTATGTTTCTTCCAGTTCAGCCGTGATTCAATGTTTTTTGCATTGATTGGAATTAGGAAGCTTTTTTCTTCTGCTTACGGGCGTTTCAACTGTGTTTCGATTTCTTGGATGATATGTAAGCATTGTAGTAATTATCATAACTTTACGATGTGATTGATGTTAATGTTGGTTGAGCTTTGATTGCTTTGCATACTTGTAAACTATAAATATCGAACTCTTTATATGTTGTTTTCATCAATTTTGAAGTATGATAAAAAGTTGTATCTCTGAACGGGCACCAGCTCAAAGAGTCTAGATCAAGAGTCAAGGCCAAGATGAAACTTCAGCTTTGCCGAAACTGGTATCTCTTTCATGGAGCTGGGTAAGAGAATTTAGGTTCAGGTAAAATCTCAACGAATAGTTCTAGGCACATGAATGAAACTAGATGAATTTGCTAGGCTGTGGAATTACTTCTGTGTTTTCAAGGATTTTTTTTTACAAAACTCTTGTGTTTGGAGAGAGCTAGGTGGTATGTAAAGTGACGATGTCTGCTTCATTTTGTGGATGCCTTTCTGGAGGCTAAAGCTTTCTATGAAAATGTGATCCGTATTAACTTGAGTATAATGTGCTTGCCATATGGACTTGTCCACTTATTGTTCTTGAAGGGTTTAGGTCTTTGCCACAAGTTTTGGACCTATGACCTATGATGATGTCTAATTCATTTCTTTTGGAAATCACTATTGGTAGTAGAAAGTACTAGAAACCGATAGCTTGTTGATCGTTCTAATCATGAATGTGCAGCCCAAGATCTACCTTTAAATGCAGCCTTTTCATTTGTTCCAAAGATTTAATAGATTCCATAATACAATTAAAGAAACTTAAACTAGAAAGGGCATGGAGTCATGAATGTTTAGTAGCTTCGGTTCTTGCAGGCACCATTTTTTGATAAGTAACACTTGGCTTGCTCAAATATTGGCAGTTATTTGCATTTTGTATTGTATCTTTCATGCCTTTAGTTCTGCTTGTGTGATTGAGGCGAAACTCACGCTGTCTACCAAGCGTGAATAATTATATAAACACTTAAAACTTTAGCAAGAAATCTCATGTTAGATCCTTAGAGTTTGTAGATTTTATGATTATATAGAGAAAGGAAAGAAACAAAAATTACAATAGTTGTTTTGTTTGTAACTGGCCTTATTTGTTTTCTCAAAACATCTTATCTCATCTCATCTTATTTCAAACTTATCATTATACTTTTTTCAAATTTCTATAAAAAATAAAATAAATAATTCAACTTTTTCAAATTTCAAAACAACTTTTTTAAATATCAAAATAAAACTAATATTCAAAAAATATTTTATAATAATATTTTATTCTTTTTTAGACTTTTATCTCATCTTATCTCATCTTATTTTTAAAAACAAATCAGACATGCAGAGAAACTAACTCTCTTTGTAAGGGATTTGCTATTTTGCCCTGACTTAATCTTCTTATCATCTTTTGATAAGCAAATTAATGGTAATGTCTTTCACCTTTACTATAAAGGCTTAATGAAAATGGAATGTTTCCTTTCATCCCTTGGTTTCCTTCACTTTGAAACAGACTCTTAGTGCAGACTACAGACAACAGGTCACTATGGCTTACAGGGAGAAATCCTACAAGCACAACGTTGGACAAATTACCATTTCATGGTAAGTTCCAATTGGCAAATGATTTGTGCTAGTTTGTGCTAGTTCTGTATATGTTCTTCAAAAAAAAAAAGTGGGGTCCATCAAGGAAAAAGGTTCACTTTCTAATTTCTATGGTGGGTCCCATATTTTTTTTTTTCTTTTAATGATGTATAGAACTTGCACATTCCAAGAGCCAAAACCTAGCATTGCTCTTTACCCTTTAACCTGTCTGCGGCGGTAGAAGATGATGTGGCATTAGTCAAGCATATTGGCTAAAGCTTTTCATTTACTGTAGTAGAGGAATTAGGGTTGCTCAGCGGATCCGATTCGACTCGATATGGCCATTTCTAATCCGATCTGATTTCCACTGTATATCGTTATGCCAATACTCGATAGCCCGATAGCCTATTCCATGCTAAGTCTCAATGTGGTTCCATCTAGAGGCCTAAGATCTGAAACCAACGACACCGGTGAATGCTCCAGATTATCGACGCCTGCGATACCTCAACGTCTGCAACTCAACATTCTCAAGTTTAGCAAGTTCAGAGCATGTGAACGACGCGACCATGGCAGATTCCAAATTTCTTTTTTAAGAACCAAAGTTGAGAGCCGAGATTTACTCTTAACGACAAAAATCGTTGCTCGACCTGCTTTTATGGATTGTTGTAAATGTGTTATAGGTACCTCCACTCCACATCCTGCAAAGGAACGGATTTGGTAAAATTATGAAAGTGGGTATCGGTCGGTTAACCGCTTTCAACTTTGACTGAATAGAGTCGGTTTTTTTGGGTTGGGTTAGGTTAGGTCGAAAATTCGAACGGTTCAAAAAGATGGACTTTTTTAACAACCCTAAGAGGAACCGTGCACCATCTCTTCATTTATCTTAAGTGTCACTCTTTGGTCCGGACAGGCTGGCAAGGCTTTTATAGCCACCCACTAAAACGTTGACACATCATTAATTTTACAAAATCTTCTATAATTTTGCTACGTGATTGAAGAGAAACTCGATTGTCTTCCCTCCAGAGTCGTCCCTTCCAGCACACGTAAACGAACCTGCTTCCTCCCAGCACATGAAATCGACGATAGCTCTCCTCTAAGCTCGCGACGTTTGTGATTTTTCATTTGATTTTTCAAGAAAGTGGATTTTTCATTAGATTTTCCCAGAAAGTTTCTCAAGCAAATGCAACCAAAGAATTCTAAAAAAAAAAGAGATGGACTAAACCCTAGAATTTCATAGAATTTTTTATCGAATCCCAAATCTAAAATCAACCAAAATTGTCATTTGAATAATTATCTAAGAAATCGAAGCAATATATGTCCCACACACAGCGTCGAAATCGTTTGAGATGCAAAACCCAACCATGCCAGAGATCCCTCTGTCTAGCATCAAAGTTTTCGGCGTCTTTGTTATGGGTTTCCGCTCGAGAAAATTAATAATTGAAAACACCGTCTTTGGATCTGTAGAAGATATGGCACAATTGGAAAATGAAAAATGAAAGTGTGCGAAGCAGAGGTGCAGATTTGGGCTAAACTTTCGATTTTAAGGATGGGAAGCAGTGCGAAGAAGAGGTGCAGACTCGGCACCCCAGTTCATCATCGCGGCGGTTTCTGGTTCCATCTCGGCACACTCTATTCGTGGGTTTTTTCGTGGTCCCGAAATGGGCTTTTTCGGCCCCTTCTCTTCAACAATTTCTGTTCTGACTCCGACATGCAGTCTGGTGCCGGTCGGGTGTGGGTTGGAGAATATGAGATTTTCGATGATACGACGAGGAGAGGGGGGGAAGGGTGCGACGAGGAGAGGAAATGGGGGAGAAAGGGGAGAATGGAAGAACAGATCTTGGAGAGGGTGGGGGGAGGATTTCCTGCTGTGTTCGCCCACATAAGTGCAAATAAGACGCCTACGTGGCACGACATGATTGGAGGGCTGCATTTAAAGGATGTTCAGATGGTCCGAATATAAGATACAAAAATGATTCGCGTCAGCCACTATTGGGGACAGCCGGCTGAACACCCGACGTGGAACTCCAAAAAATTACTGAAAGGACCCTGGAGACTTGGGGGAAAGGAGATTGAAGCTATCGGTAGCGAAATTCAAATTTGGCCTTCGTTTCAACTCTCCCAGCACGGACTTTCTCTCTCGATCTCCAACCATCGCCCGCATGGCATCGTCGGTCTCTCGAACACCCATGCTGACCATCACCCTGGAACCCCAACCCCCGCGTCGCTGCTTAACCCACGACCCCCAACCCCCAACCCCCAACCCTCTCGCCGAACATCACCCACGACTCCCAACCCCCACGTGGCCGCTTAACCCCCAAACCCCGTAACGAGTCGCATCTCTCATAATCTTAGTAAGTTCTCTCCCTCTCTCTTTTTCCCTCTATCTTTCCATTCCAAGCATTTTAATGTTGCTGGATTTGAGGGTTTGTCCTATAACCCTACCTTTCTATTTTAGCGTTAATTTGATTTTTTGTAAGTTTAGTTTTGTTTAGGTTAATGTGTTTGTTTGTTATATGCTTTGATTGAGTAATAACTTAGAAGAAAATATAAATGGTTGATTTTCTGTACCGCCAAAATATATATGCTCTCGTTGTGCTCTGATTGTAACGCCAAAACCCCTTTACGTGCTCTGTTTGTTTCTTATAAGTTCTATAACGCCAAAATATTGGTGGGATTAAAAATAAAAAATTATTCATATAGATCAGGATTTGTCTTTTTTGTTTTTGGATGATTGTACGAGTAAATGCATGTTTAGGTAGTGGAGTTGGCAGTGGCTTCATAAAATAGTTGATACAGTGTTTAGGTATTGGAGTTAGAAATGGAAGAGAATTAGAAACTGAGCAAAATAAAAAATGTTGGAGGTTTGGGCTACTGGTTGGGAATGAATGATTTATATGATTTTAAACCACGCCAAAATAAAATAGGTATTATATATGCATATTCTCCAATGCCCAAACAGTGTATTTTACCTTAACATGTTTGTGGCGTATAATGAATGGTTTGAACTGATATTTGATTTTTCAGAATCACGCATGGCATCATCTCAATCATCATCTTTAGCTGATAATTCTAACATAGAATCACCAACTTGTTGGTGTGGTTTGAAAACACCAATGAAGACATCTCACACGACGAAAAATCCTGGAAGGAGATATTTTGCTTGCCCAAACTATAATACGGTAAATTACTTATCAAAAAAAAAAACTATAATACGGTAAATTGACTGTATATTTGTCATAATTGAATCTTAATTTATTGTTTGCCATACTTTATCAAGATGTTAATTGGGATAATTTTGTACTGTGTAGAGAGATGCGAGGAGGTGTGAGTTTTTTATATGGACAGATATATTTCAGTTGATTGAGGAGAATATTCGTGCAAGGGAGCGTAAGGTTGCCTGGAATACATGGGATGAAGTATTACATCGCGAGTATAACGTTCGAAGAAGGGAAGATAAAGTGATGTCAAAAGAGAAGAAGTTAAGGCGTGAAAAGAAAAAAGTATTATGGTTATATTGGGTTCTGACTTTTGTAATATTGCTTGCTTGGTTCGGATAAATGAAATGTAAAAAATATGTGGTATGGAGTAGTGGTTTTTTGAATGAAAACAACTTGTATTCATGGCATGGCATGTATGTTGAAGCAGAACAACTTGTATTTTGAAGCATCTGAACAACTTGTATGTTGAAGCCGTGTATGTTGAAGCCATGTATTTTGAATATAAACTTGTATTTATGGTTTCATGGTTAGAATGTTTGATTACAAACTATGTGCTCAGTCCATAATGGTTTGTATAAACAACTATGTGCTCAGTTCAGCTGGAATTTTTTCTTTTTTTTCTCTTATTAAACTGTTTAAAATTTCGGAACCCATGGTAAATCTTCCTACGCCCAGTTTTTAAACCAATCTGTTCATATGGAACATCAACATCGGGAAATTGAGGATAGTGACCCTTTCGAAATTATATGCACTATAAATGACAAATGCACTATAAAATTTATTCTCTCCTATCACATTTATTAATTCTTCTCCTTTTTAAAACTATTAAAGCTGACACTTATAAAAATGGCCCAAAAAATTCAAGAAAGTGTAATATATTTATTAGAATCAATGAATAATACGAGTCAGCTAAGTAATTATCTAGCTATATAATTCATGAATGCAACAAGACGAACACAATATTCACGGTGATGGATCAACTTTAATTAATGTGGTACAGAGTCCATAAACTGTTCAAATTATACTCTATTCAATTTTAATTAATTAAGTAGAGTCCATAAACTGTTCAAATTATACTCTATTCAACTTTAATTAATTAAGTAGAGTCCATAAACACAAGAAATCCAACAAGACAAGTCCCGAACACTCTGTTCAAACATTGAGGCAAAGTCCATAAATTGCTATATATAATGCAGCACCTGTATTTCATTGAGGCAAAGTCCATAAACTGCTATATATAATGCTAGCTAGTTAAGCACGTTGCTTTTCTACAAGGTCTGAATTATACTTCCAAATAATTGGCATTGAAATATTTTACATGAACATCAACTCTATGAAATATGATCTGCCATTGAGGTATCAAACTAATACATTTGTAACCCATATGTAATCCTTTTGTACCAGCAAGCTAATACTAGCATCCACAAAATAGACCCATGCACTCTCATCAAAAAATACACTTTCAAAAAACCTATGCACAGTAAGGGCAATGCAGATCAACCATGCAAATCAACCATGCAATGCAGATCACCATAATTAACCTCATGGCTGGCGGTTCAAAAGACCCCACTTCTTATCACCATGGCTACAAGTGCAAATGAAGATAGTCATCCACCTGAAAGAAAACAACTATAATTATCAAGTTATATTATTTTTTCACAAACTACACCATTTTGACTGAATAAGTGATATGCTTGTCTATGAAAATAAATAATGGCATGACGTTTGGATTAACCTCATTTCCTGGTGCAAGCATGCCGGTTTGTGTTCTAGCAATAAATTCATCATCATCTTCGCGGTGTTGACTTCCCGGGGTGATACTCAACTGTGTTTCATCTACTAAAATTTTTCTACAAGTCTAAGCTCAACAAAAAAAATAATCTCAAAACAAACATATATTAGAATACTAATGTCAATTATTAACATGGTAAATTTCAACAACTATTACCTTTTTCTTTCTGTTTGTTGCCAACTTTTCCACAGGTGGAACCTTCCTCTTTGTTGGGGGTCTCCCTTTCCGTCGGCCAACGTCAGGGCTTAATATCCGTTGACCTTTGTTCGTATCATCTTTCGTTTTGCCCTTCGTTGATTCCAATGTCGACTCACGTGTTAGACCTTCACACCTTTTATCAAAGTCATCAACATGACACATGAATGCATGAACTTGCTCAGTATTTGAAGATATTTTGGCTGCTATTCTCGCACATCTCTTAATTATCATCTCATAATTGTATGCGTTTGATTTGTCCTGCACGTCATCATAGCTACTTCTGATTAATGTATAATGTCTCTTTGAGTCCTTTCTCCAGCGATCTAAGAAATATGAATCTGGCAGCACATTAATCTTTTTCAACTGGCACACTTTAAGTGCATGCCTACACAGAATCCCCCTCTCCTCAAACAAGGCACACGTGCATTTTACCTCACACTCATTTTCGTTGTAATAAACTGAGTAACGAACTGTTTTGGTGTAACCATCGATGGATATGTCATCGAAGACATCGAATATTAAAATACACCCTTGTGTGTTTCGCAACCAACAATTGCAATACATTAGACCCATTAACTCTGTTTGGATCTCCTTAAATTTTTTATTTGTATATAACGTCTGAAACTGCTTCTCAATGTTGAGTGGGGACACGCATGGGATGATTTGGTTAGCAGAACTAAAATCAGCCATTGTCTCTTGCTCCATTTTTTTTCTAAGAGCATTATCAAATTGGTCGACAAATTCCTTCAAAGACGTCCTAGAATGGACATACCCATCGAAAAAAGCATTCACGCTTTCCGACCTTTGTGTCGTGCTCATACCAGCCCAAAACACATTCTTTAGGTAAACTGGAACCCAAAATGACCTTTCCTCGTACAAGGACTGAAGCCAATTATTGTTGACCAGCTCATACTTTAAAAGCATCTGAACCCACCTCTCCTCAAATTCTGTTGTGGTCTGTGAATCATATAATACAGACTGAATGTCGATCTTTAACCCATCGTTGAATTTTGCATGAGATCATAACTTTTCGGGAAGTTTGCGCATAATATGCCACAAACAGTAACTATGACGCGTTGCAGGGAATACAGTAGCAATGGCATTCTTCATCGCCCGATCTTGATCGGTTATGATGGCTTTGGGCGCCTTACCATTTATGCAGGTGAGCCACATTCAGAACAACCATTCAAAACTTTGTATGTCCTCACTTGACAACAATCCCGCCCCAAACAGTATCGACTGGCCATGATGGTTAACACCCACGAATGGGGCGAAAGGCATGTGGTACTTATTTGTCAAGTACGTTGTATCAAAGGACACAACGTCTCCGAAATACTCATAGGATGCTCGACTCCGAGCATCAGCCTAAAACACGCTCCGTAACCTACCATTATCGTCCACGTCCATGTTAGAAACGAAACCTTCATTCTTATTTCTCATTCTTTGGAAATATTCATTAAGGGCTTCACCACCTCCTTTACCCAATCTTAAATATCTGGCCTTGGCAATGTAATTTCGACAATCTCTTTCTTGGAAAGGTAGATTCTCATAACCCCTAGCTTCAACAACAAGCGTATTATAATTCTTGTGCACTTGTACACCGGCTTTATCATTCAAATCGAGAATCATTTGACTGTATTCATCTAGATATCTGTGGAATCGCAATAGTCTTGTCTTCTTGGGGCTCACAATAATGTGGTTGTGAGAATTATCGACAGTCGTGACAGCCCATTTCTCACTCTTGGTAAATGTCACATTTATCTTTGCTTTACACCCCGTTTTACTTGTTGCCCGTGGCTTCGACATATTACTATTTGGCTTAGGATAGTACTTTCCTCCTCGAGCACAGCCAATGGTCACATAGACCGGCCTCTCATCATCATCCTTCTTAGTCCTCTGTGTCCTTATACCAAACCCCTCTTGCTTGGCATATCGTTTATAATAGTCCAAAAGTTCTTTCTGACTATTGAATTCCATACCGGATCTTGGTGGTTCAACTTGTACCTCATTATCTGGGATGACACTATCATCCTCTAAATCTTCATCTATGTCAAAGAACATTTCTATAAATGAAAACATAGGGATGGATTAGCATAAAGTGCATATAAACTTCATTAAGGGCAAAGTAGATAATAAATAGTATCAATATCATCATCATCATGAAAGCTTCCAACATTTTCTTCAAACTCTGAAGTGGTTGGCACAGTTGACGGGGTGGGGGGTGGAGGAGTTTCTTGCCTCATGTGATCCGGATGACTTGATGAAGGGTAGTGCATAGATGGCATCTGTTCAATACCAGAATACAGTTGAAAAAATGGAAATGGCTGTAAACGATCTTTAAAGCAAACAAATTATCTTGTTTTTTGAAATTTGGCTAAGGAACTAATAGAAATATACCTGAAATGAATCTTCAACTCTCATATAGTCATCTAGATTACAAAGAGGGTAGGACATATCAAAAGGATGCTGCCATTCAAAAAAATAGTGTCATGCATGAATACGTCAAACGATCTTTAAAAAAAAAAAAAAACAGCAACATGTGTGTTAACATGTGTGTTTACATGATAGACGTTTGGATTTCCTGCTGCATTATGAGGCGACATTAATGGCTGTGAAGTCGACGTCAAAGGCCTAGTTGCCACTCCATCTCCCTCTTCCCCCATCACATAGAGGCGTAGGTATGATATAATAATTTTGTTTGCTGGATTTTCTACAATGTATTGTCTATTAAACTCCAAAAGTGCAATAGAACCACTATTATGCACAGCAGGGGCAATGCGACCTACAAAAAACATCAAATGCCTAAAAATCTTATATCAAATGCAACTAGAATTTTGCCTTCTAAAGAAAACCCAGTGCATCTTCAAATCAATAATATAGAACCTTATTACTAATAATAGTAAAACAAGTTTCCAGCAAAACATCAATCGGGGCACATAGCATCAACACACAAAATATAGCATGTTTATCCTGACTGAAGCCAAATGAAATTGGCTCTATCATGAGCTGGTCTGGCGAGTTTCTAGTTTATTTTTGGAGGTAAAAAAACATAAAGAAATTACAGAGAGAGCAAACCAATGACACAAGGTGAGAATTTTTTTTTTTTATTAGCCCAAATATAGGTATCTCAACATGTTTAATCTTGCTTGTTCCTTTTTCACCAAATCGTCAGCATAAGCTAACAGGGAACTGCATTCTATATGAAGGGAATAGAAATTTCCAACTCATGCCTGAACCAATTCAAACCCCAACTCCCCCTGCATTTACACATGAAACATTAATAAAGCATAAGTCGTATCATCCTTCTCATTAGTTAAGACATCCAATGAATCACACTGCAAGTATAATATTGAAAACCATCAGGATTAGAAAACCATCAGGATTAAATGCTATCAGAAACTAGCAAGATGACACCAAAACCATCTCCGAGCAAATTAATCCATGAATGACTTTCTAAGTCATGAAAATCGAGACCCTGACTCAATTGTCATAAAACAAAATCACCAGCTTATATTTCCAAACTACAGATTTTATCCATGCCCTAAACCCTAACCCGAAATACTTACGAAATTTCAAAACCCAAAAATCATCCTTTCTCATTACAAATGACAAATGTTAAGACTTACGGAAGGAAAAAAACTATGTTCCAAAAACAGAGGGTTCCAAAAACAGAGCATTACCTTCGTCGTCGCCGCTTCTCAACGAGGAAAGACTTGTGTTAACAGTGCTCACGGAGAGGAGCGGCGAGGAAATACCGACATTCGAATAGTTAGGATCTCAGACGGCGTTCGCGGAGTGGTGTTGGGTTGTCGGACGGCGTCGCTGGTGGCACTGGGCGGAGGAAAGTGACGCGTGGGGGAGGTTTCGCGGGAGGGACTTAACATTCGAATACACCGTTTGAAATGAAAAGAAACAAAGAAAAAAAGTAAATGACCAAAATATCCCAACACGTCGGTTGTTCAGTTCGTGTAGCTGAATAGTGGCTGTTCCGTATCATGCCTCTATAAGATATTCTCTTATCTTAAACATGTTAATTTGCATTCGATAATCATGCATGGGAGTTCTGGCCCTAGTGTAATTTATATTTTTTGTGATGAGGATGTTGCGGCAAAACACACACATATCAACGATAATAAATAAAAGTGAAAGCAAACACAATCAATTATATGATACAAGACTTACGTGGTTCGACAAATTGCCTATGTTCATAAAACTGTAGAAATCTTATTAATCAAAGAATATTACAATTACTCAATCTCAACTCACTTTTTTTAGAAAACATTTTTGCTCTCTCACACTATATATTCATTAGGCAATTGTTCTCTCTCAAAATATGCTGAAATCATGTTTAAGCAGTCGAATATAACATATTTATAACAAAAAGGTACTGGAAACCCTAATTTCAAAATTCCTATGAATCTCGCTCTAGTAGAGTGTCAAGCAAAACTTTCTGTTTGAATTTTGTTCGAACTAAGTGTTGAGTGGATGTCGAGCAATAATCTAGCTAGAGCCAAGTGTCCAGTCCGGATCGAGACTTAGCTTGAGTCAAAATCAAATGAGATTTCTAACACTTGAGTTTTAGCTTCCAAACCAATCTTCACATGCAATTCAATAGAAAAATGATTACCTTCACCTTCCATAAGTGCGGATAGGGAGTGGAAGCAAAGGAAATGAAAATGAGAGCAATGATAATAGCCTTGTTGGTCCGTTGGAAGCATCCTAAGCGAGCAGGTAAGTAATTTTGCTCTTTTTTTTTGTTTTGTTTTTCGTGTTCACAATTCTAGTCTACGGTCTTACCCATCTTTTAGGTGCTTGTAAATCCACAAGGAACTTGTCGTGAGTGGGCTCGTAAATTATAGAATCTTAGATCAAGCTGTTGGGCTGTAATAAGCTATTGGGCTGTTTTGTTTTTCGTGTGAGACTGTGCGTGTAAATCGTATGTAAACTCCCAATGACGCTATCATTTCTCTCATTCTATACGCGTCGATGGTTGATTCGATTAATAGTTTACACTTAAACAGAAAAGCAGTGGGCGGCTGTTTCATCATGAAATAATATTAGCTGCCGTTTCTGTGTGCTGCAGTTTAAAGACACACGGAAGAGATTTAAGCCCTCGTTTAAATTTAAAGATAAGATAAGTTAAAATAAAATAAAATTATTTTTTAATATTATTATTATTTTAAAATTAAAAAAATATATATTAAAAATTAAAAAATTTGTATTAAATTTTATATTTTATATAAAAAATTATAAAAATATAATAATAAAATAAAAAATAAATTATAAATACAAATGGAGTGTTAAAAAAAAAAAAAAACGTAAGTGATGTGCTGGGCTGCTGGTGTGCTGCTGGCTGCAGCCAAGCACATGTCTTTATCATTCCAGCCAATCAGGTTGCGTTGTTATAAAAAAGCAAATACTCGACTGATTAGCAAAGACAAAAAACTACATGAGGCCTTCTCCTCAAGATAAGTCGCCTATTCATAAAAAAAAACATAAGTCGCCTTATTTTCTTCGCATACCCCATCTTTTTCTCTCTGCACCCTCTTTGATTCCTCTCGTACAGCGCTTCAATGGCTCCGAACCGTTGGCTGAGGCCCGAGGTACGCTCAGATCCATCTTTGTTTCTTTCTTGATCCTCTTGATCCGACCGTTTCTTTGCCTTGTTTTTATCCATTTTGTTCTTTTAGGAGTTTTTAGATCTTAATCTCTATATTTATGTGTATGTGTGTGTATACGTTTAGGTGTATCCTCTGTTCGCCGCCGTAGGAGCTGCTGTAGGGATCTGCGGGTTTCAGCTCGTCCGCAATATCTGCATCAACCCTGAAGTCAGGTCTCTCTCTCTCTCTCTCTCTCTCTCTCTCTCTGTGCTTATGCTTTCTGTGTATGTTTGTGTAGGGTTATGAGTATATGTAGGCTAAATAGGTTTGGACTTCCCGAATCACAATTTGTCTCCTATTCACTGTGTTTCGTAATCGTAATCGTAATCGTAATTTGTGTCTCCTAACGCTCTTGGTTTCGTCGTGTAAGACGTGTGTGATAATCATTGTTCTGAAAAACGTGGTTGTAGCTAAAAGCACACTGAATGACTTGTAAAAGAAGAAAAGGTTGAAGTTACAATGATAAAATTTTAATCAAAATTATGGCAATTTGTATTTTCAGAAACCTTTTTGTATGGATTACTTGCTTCCCTTAAATTCTGTCCATTAGTCATATCCAGGTGAGTAGCCGGATGTATAATGGAAAGATTGGATTTCTTATGAGCTGGTTAAGTATGTTAAGAGGATGCCTAGTTGTTTCAATTCGAATTGAAACATGAGTAGTTTTGTGATACAGGAAGGTAATTAGTGTAGATCATATCAAGAATCTTGTTTCTTTGTTATCAGGGTGAACAAGGAGAACAGGACTGCAGGAGTGCTGGATAACTTTGCTGAGGGGGAGAAGTATTCAGAGCATTTCCTGAGGAAGTTTGTCCGTAACAAGAGCCCAGAAATCATGCCATCCCTCAACAGCTTCTTCACAGATCCAAGTCGAAACTAAATGCCCACGTAAAGAGAATTCAATTTGATGTAAACTCTAGAATGGTGTGGTTTGCAGTTGGGAATCGCATTAAATTTGCACCTGGCAGATGCGATTGAACTGAAATAAAGTTTTGGGTGGATAATGTTTTGAACCCCCGTTTTTCTAAATCAGGATGATGTCGTCTTGGAAAATGGAATGTTGTTTTCCACTGTGTTTTAACTGGAATTGTTAGATGTTGCTAATTTGATATAGAAAGGTAATCAGCTGGTTGTTCTTTTGATATTGAATGTTCTCCTGTATGTCCAAGCTTGTTAGAACATACAGCCTAGCAAATTTCTTATTGCTCATCAAGTTGGGCAGTCATTTTTCAAGAGACAATATCAGCAAAATGGAGATCAGAACCCCAACACCAGCCCCAGCAATGAAGCCTCTCCTAAAACCAGAAAATTACATCTACCCTCTGTCAAAAAAATGGCCACGAATGCCCTCAATAATTTTTTTATTTTTTAAATAAAACAATAAATCAAGTCCTACTGGAAGTAATGGAGAGCATTAGTTGGTCTCAATCCATACAAGGCTCAATAAACACGTATATTTATATTTACAGCACGTCAATAAGCATCAACAGCAGCTGGAATATTTTCATCTCAACAAACTCATGACCCTTAAGTGTCCAAGCAGATAAATAGTTTGCATCAAACTCTACTAATTTCCAAGAGGGGAGAGATTTGGTCGGACCAGACTGAGAAAATTGGCCCGATTGACTATTTTGGACCGGATCGGACTAGATTAAAATTGGATTTTGTCGGTCTCAATTCAAATATTATAGGACTAAAAGATATTTGATCCGATCCCAATTTAAGGGTTTTTCATCTCGAACCGGACCAAATAAATAATACAATATATATTTTTATTATTTATATATATTATTTATATAATTATAGTTGTATATAATTAACTATATAATGTATATTAATTATATATATTATTTAGTATCAAAATAATATTAGATTCTTTAGTGTATAAATATTAACTATAATTGTTAGTATATATTTATATATTAACATATTATAAGAGTTATAGTATAAAGATAGTATATATATATATATAAAATTATAATATAAAGATCGAGTGTATCGACCAGATCGGACCGGATCAGATCAAAAGAGACTAATTTGGTCCGATTCTATGGAGTACTCTATCCAGTCTAGGCTGGAAAAACTTTGGATCGAATATGTTTGGTCTAGTCTATAAAACTCTCCTAGGACTAATCGAACCAGACCGAACTCCCCCATAATTCTCAATAATGCAAGAAAATTCAGGTCTGTAATTATCAATCACAAATACCCTTATGGGCAAGGTAATTCAGGGCGGAGAAAACATTCTTCCGCATAGTACATATCCATGTCTTCAACTTGAAAAGAGCATTAGTATTGCTCTTACCAAAATAAATCGTTAAACTTCTATATTTTGCACACTACCAAAAAAAAATCTGATCATATTTGATCAAAAGTAGGGAGAAGAATTGTGAGAAAATGTCAAAAAATATTTTTTATCTTCAAAAGTGAGTAGACTCATAAAAAATTCTATCAAATTTTTGGAAAATGTGCAAAAAGTACAAGTTTAATAATTTATTTTAGTGAAACTAATATTAATACTATAAGGAATCAGGATCATTTCTTCAAATATTGCCTCAACCTGTTCAAACTCCCGTAAAATTTATCGGGCTTTTGCAATTTTTGATAAATCCACATAGGTCAGCTAGCATTCTTGCGAGTTCTTGATAACTCACACTCCAAATAGACCAATTAGTGGTTCGCAGTATCATGACATCTCTTCACGAAATAATTATTTGTATTAAGTTAAGAAGTTTTTTCCCTTCAACCCTACCAATCTCAGTCCTTCATTTGTTCTCTAGAGGCGTGATTGACAGCCCCCACTATTTGGGGGCAGCTGGAACATCCCACTCACATGAACAATATTTTTACTGTTCAATATTTTTACTGTTCATATAAATAGTAAAAATACTATCTATGTGAGTGGGATGTTTCAACTACCTCTAAATAATGGGAGCTGCCAAAATTAATACTTGTTTCTCATGCTCATTGATCAATAAAGAACATGAGGGGAAAACAAGTCTAATTTTTTGTTCTTCTCTACTCCTTCCTAGTGGGCCGGGCCTATATAAAAAGAGCCCAATTAAATGACAGTCGTTGAAGTTAATAGTGTTTGGCTGGAGGGGAAACAGGGAGAGGGACGATGTTCGTTCTGCTTCTTCGTAGAAATTCTTCAGCACTGTCATCTCTTTCTTACTCCCAAATTCAACCTCCAAAACCTTCTTACTTACTCCCATCCCAATCGCTCTGCACTACGCCGCCGCCACCACCACCACAAGATGCCATCATAGCGAAACTCATTCTCTGCTCCGACCCACGAACCCTAACGCAATCACTAGTAGACCCAACAATTCAATGGACCCCGGAGCTCACCGACAGTGTCCTCAAGCGCCTCTGGAACCACGGACCCAAGGCTCTCCACTTCTTCAGAACCCTAGACCGCCACCACCCCACCTTCGCTCATTCCTCTTCCTCCTTCGACCTCACCATCGACATCGCCGCCCGCATGCGCGACTACAAGGCTGTGTGGGCTCTCGTGGCCCGGATGCGTAATCGTCGCCTCGGCCCGGGACCGAAAACCTTCGCCATCATCGCCGAGAGGTACGTCGCCGCTGGCAAACCCGATAGAGCTGTCAAGCTCTTCTTGTCTATGCACGAGCACGGTTGTTTTCAGGATTTGAATTCGTTCAATACGATTCTTGATGTTCTGTGTAAATCGAAACGTGTCGAAATGGCGCATAATTTGTTTAAGGCTCTAAAGGGTAGATTTAAGGTTGATTGCGTTAGTTATAATATAATTTCAAATGGGTGGTGTTTGATTAAGCGGACGCCCAAGGCACTAGAGGTGTTGAAGGAGATGGTGGAGAGAGGATTGGAACCGAGTTTAACCACGTTTAATACAATGCTTAAAGGTTATGTTAGAGCTGGTCAGATTAACAAAGGTTGGGAGTTCTTTTTGCAAATGAAGAGAAGGAAATGTGGGGTTGATGTTGTTTCTTATACCACCATGGTTCATGGGTTTGGCTGCGCCGGCGAGATTAAGAGAGCTAGAAGAGTTTTCGATGACATGATTGGGGAGGGTGTACTCCCTTCTGTCGCAACTTACAATGCTCTGATTCAAGTTTTGTGCAAGAAGGATAGTGTTGAAAATGCCATCTTGGTGTTTGAGGATATGGTGAGGAAGGGGTATGCCCCTAATTGGACTACTTATAATGTGGTAATCAGAGGATTGTGTCATGCAGATCAGATGGATCGGGCTTTAATGTTTCTGGAAAGAATGAAGGAGGATGATGAGTGTGAGCCGAATGTTCAGACCTACAATATTTTGATTCGTTACTTTTGTGATGCCGGAGAGATTGAAAAGGGGTTGGATGTATTTCAGAAGATGGGTAGTGGGGATTGCTTGCCCAATTTAGATACTTATAATGTTTTGATAAGTGCCATGTTTGTGAGGAAGAAATCAGATGACTTGCTGGTGGCTGGGAAGTTGTTGACCGAGATGGTGGACAGAGGATTTCTGCCCCGGAAGTTCACTTTCAATCGGGTCTTGAATGGGCTTTTGCTAACTGGCAACCAAGGTTTTGCAAAAGAGATATTGAGATTGCAGAGTAGATGTGGCCGTCTTCCTCGTCAGCTCAAATTGTGAAAGTGTACTGGCGTTTGAATTGGCTCATGCATTTGTAGATTTTTCTTAAATCCTCCTTTGAGTATAGAGCCAATGTTACAATGTTACCAAGGGCTTCTGATCGTGCTTGATGATGAGTGCAATTGTTTGTGTCTCTAAAATGGTTTTTGAGGATGTGCTGCTGCCTTGTCAGTGCTGCTGCCTTAATGCGTTGTTCAATGATAACATATTAACGAAAGTTTAAATTTCATATCCATTTGCTGACAGCAAATGTTCGGGATCCATTTTCACCAGTCTTGATACAAAACATTTTTAAAAAAAAGTATTTGAAGGTTCCCATATATTTACACAACCAAATAGATATTATAATCTAAAAAAATTTGAAATTGTTTATAGGCTATTCATCCGGATTTTGGATCTAGGAATCCAAGTTTGAGGATGAGTAATTTTCTTGAACTTGAAAGTAATAAATTATTGAAAAAAAAAAATTAGGACCCGGTCAGGTAACGAACAGGCTTAGTTGTTTCTTGTTAATGTTGTGTTTTGTACGCTTAGGCTTGGTTTTAGCAACCCAAGATGAGGTTCTATTATCTGCACGTAAGGGAAAACAAAGGGGGCTCAATGGGGTTCGAAGAGCTTTCGATGTCAAAGTTAATCGATCGTATCAGTAAGTCGTATTGGAATTCTCGAGCTCAGATAGAGATATTTTGTACTTTCAGGACAGTTTTTATATGAGCTTATGAGGGGCATCTTGTACTCGTGTCAGGGGGTTCAGCCACCCTCACTATAGCCCAATCAAGGTCTTTTAATGTTGTGTAAAGTCTGGTATTGCGTCATTAATGCAACGTAGAGTCTGAAGGTAGTTCCATTAATGTGCCATAGCTTCTCGGATGGCATCTTATTGGTAGATGATCCACATTATTATTCTTCATATCCTTTGTCAGGGAATGGAGGGCTGCCCGCATTTCCTACCTTTTTTTCGATGCAAATATTTTATTGTTAAGTGTTGGGGACGTTAGGGGCAACAAGTCCTAATTGTCCCCCCCCGCCCCCCCTTCCCCTTTTCCCGATTGGCATAATTTGAGGGCCAAGCTCTTCAAATGGCGTCAAGGTCATTAACTAACCTTATTCAAAAGGGCAATGTTAGGTTGCCGCCCAGCACTTACCGATGGGTGTTGTCTACTACAAAATCACTTTTTTATTTATTTTTATTTGTTTTTGTCTTTTTCTTTTCATATTTTTTTAATATATTTAAATATTTTTTAAAAATAAAAAATTACATCAATACATTAAAAACCACTTTCTTAATAATTAAGTAAAAAAATTATTAAAAAAAAATTAAATTGCACAGGAGTCAAATTGAGCGGTGAAAGTCAGGCAACAAACTATCATTTCTCTAATCAAAATATTCTGAAAACTAGTTTTCTAATAGAAAAATGAAATGAAAGTTAAAGGTTGAGAAAGAAAAATCAAAATAAGTAGCGATTTTGTAGGTCTTCCTTGTAATAATTTACTAGGTCTTCCTTACAATAATTTACTAATGTTTCCATTCATTGTAATTTTGGTAACTAGGGCAAATTGGGATGGACTGTAGCTTGACAAAACAATCGGTAAGAATGAGTTTTAGGTTTTGAAAGCTCTGCCGAAGCAGACACAATATGAAAATTGAAACCCACTAATCATGGATTAGTATGTTAAAAAAAAAAGTGTTTTTGCAACTTTGTTTATTAAAACATCATTAATGTAAAATATTATCACACGGAAGTATAGAAAGTATTTTGCATTAACATGATTAAGGTTCCTACTCACCCTAGACGGGCAGGTTGTTACTTTGCCTCCATCCTCATTATCATATCTACCTGCTTGTACTTGCTTTATAAGTAGACAAATTCCACAATCCAGCCATATGGAGACTCACCAACCAACACAATCAAACCAAGACCATGACCATGATTAAGGTTCCTACTCACCCTAGACTGGCAGGTTGTTACTTTGCCTCCATCCTCATTATCATATTTACCTACTTGTACTTGTTTTATACGTAGACAAATTTCACAATCCAGCCATATGGAGACTCACCAACCAACACAATCAAACCAAGACCATGACCAAACCCCCCGTTTGCTCTCCAATCAAGCCATAATCTTGCATGAGATGAAAGAGATAAACTCAATGTCTATTTTGAAAACACTCTTGCACATCAAGAGACCACCATGGATCTCTTGGCCTCCAAAGTCTTACTTCTCAACAATGTCTACTTCTAAGAGAGGCTGGGAAATGAGAGTAAAAGAATATGAGAGAGAAGAATAAGAACATGGAATAAGAAGATGAAGGTCTCATCTAGAGAGTGAAGTGAAGAAATGTGAGGTAAAATATGGTGTTTTTCTTTACTTAGGTGTAGTGAACACATAATTTTACTAGGCCGAAAGTTATTTATTCCTTGACTAAGGTGCCGTTGAGATGTATGGATGAAGAATTCTTAAAAACTCCTTCAATATCTTTTAAATGTTGCAATTATGGAGATCAATAATGCGGATCAATAATGCGGGAGGAAAGGGAGGCAAATGAATGACCCCCCTCCAACATACGCATGTGATCGTCCCCCACCACCAACGACTTTTTTAATTCTTGCACAGTAAATTACACAATAATTTATACTTATAAATACGAACATTTTCGATCTGTTATATACAAGTATTAGAAACGAGTAAGGAAGAAAAGAAATAGAAAAAAAGAAAAAGTTCTAAAATATTTTCTCTTATATTTCCTCTTGCAATAGTAGTTTTATTTTAGTTTTATAACACGTTATCAGCACGAAACTCTACCGATACTAAAGCTAGTGGTCATCGTCTTCAAGTAAGTTTTTCAATATATTATTTGCAGTCTTTGATATGAATATGAAATATTTTTATTGTTGATTATCATTTAAAATCTACGTAACTTTATAAATATATTTATAAGATACACATTTATTTCATTATATATATATATGTAAAAAAATGGCAAATTTTATAAAAGTGGAATTCGTTACTCTTGACATATCTGAGAAAAATTATTTATCTTGGATTCTTGATGCTGAAATCCATCTTGATGTAATAAACCTGGGAGATATAATTAAAGAAGAAAATCAAGCATCCCTGTAGAAGCATGCTAAAGCAATGATTTTCTTTCGCCACCATCTTCACGAAGAATTAAAAACTGAGTATCTTACAGTAAAAGATCTCTTTATTTTATGGAATAATTTAAGGGAGAGATATGAATACCAGAAGATTGTTATCCTCACAAAAGCTCGTTATGAATGGTTGCACCTGAGGTTGCAAGATTTTAAAAGTGTTATTGAGTATAACTCTGCACTATTTAAAATCAGCTCTGTACTAAAATTATGCGGTGAGAAAATCACCGATGATGATATGTTAGAGAAGATATATACTATTTTTCATGCCTCGAATATGCTCCTGCAGCAGCAGTATCGAGAGTGAAAATTGAAGAAATATTCTGAATTTATATATTGTCTTCTAGTAGCTGAGTAAAACAATGAGTTTTTATTAAGAAACCACCAGTCACGCCTTGCTGGTTCAATATTATTTCCTGAAGTGAATGGTACTAGATTTACATCATTTCCAAAAGTTAATGGTGCATCATTTCGAAGGAATCGGTAGTGTAGACGTAGTAAGAGAAATTATAAAAATTTGGTCTCAGAAGTGATAACATTAAAAGGGATAATAATATACCGTATCACCAAAAGTGGTACAACTCAAATAAGAGTAAAAGCCTCCAAAATAATTCTTCAAAAAGATGTGAAGATGTATGTCATAGATATGGTATGACTGGACACTGGTTACATACTTGTCGTATGGCCAGACACTTGGTTGATTTATATCAAGCATCTATAAAAGGAAAGAATAAAAAGGTTGAAACAAATTTAGTAAAACCATCACATGATTCATTAAATATAGATATCACTTATTTTTATGTTTCTGATTTCTTTAAAGATCCTGGTGGTAGAATTGATCACTTGATTGGAGATGGAAGTGTTCCTTCCAATTAATATATTTTCTTTATTTTTAGAACTTTTTAATATTTGTAATGAAAATTTTGTATATTTTATAGAATCATGGATCACATCGATGAACTTTTTGTCTTTGAGTTGAATGATAAAAATATATGTCTAGCTAACAGTGCTACAACTCACACAATTCTTAAAGATAAGAAATATTTTCAAAATATAATACTAAGCAAAACCTATGTCCATATTATATTAGGTTCATCATATTTAATTGAGGGCTTCGGAAAAGCTTATATTGTGTTGCCTAATGGCACCAAATTTTGTTTTGATGTTACTTTATTTTCTTCACAATTTAGAAGAAATTTATTGAGTTTCAAAGATATACATCGTAATGATTATCATATTTAAACGACCAATGAAGGTAGTTAATAGCATCTTTTTATTACTAAAATAATATCGGGCTAAAAGCTCGTATTAGAAACACTGACTGCTCTCTCTTTTGGATTGTAATATACAAAGATGAGAACAATTGAATCATATGAGGTAATGCACCAGAAGTACATTGACCTCAAAATATTTATGATTTGGCATGATCGCCTTAGACATCCGGGATCAATAATGATGAGACGAATTATTGATAATTCGCATGGGCATCCCTAAAGAATCAAAAGATTATTTTATCCAATGAATATTCATGCTCTGCATGTTTTCAAGATAAGTTGATTATCAGACCATTTCCCTCAAAAGTCGTTGTCGAATCTCCATCATTTTTACAAATGCTTCATGGGAATATATGTGGGCATATTCATCCATCAAGTGGACCATTTAGATACTTTATAGTTTTGATTGATGCATCAAGTCAATGATCACATATTTGTCTACTTTCTACTAAAAATGTTGCATTTGTTAGACTTCTTACTCAGATAATTAAATTACGAGCACAATTTTTTGAATATCCAATTAAAATCATTCGATTGGATAATGCAGACGAATTTTTGTTTCAAGGTTTTGATAATTATTGCATATCAATAGGAATAGATGTTGAACATCATGTTGCCCATACACACACTCAAAACGGTTTAGCTGAATCTTTGATTAAAAGGCTTCAGCTAATCGCTAGATATTTACTTACGAAATCAAAACTATTTGTTTCTACTTGAGGAAATGCTGTACTTCATGCAGTATCATTAATTCGAATTAGACCATCTGCATATCATAAATATTCTCCATTATAGCTTACATTTGGTCAATAATCAAATATTTCTCATCTTCATACTTTTGGATGTGCTGTATATGTTCTAATTGCACCTCCACAATATACAAAAATGGGTCCTTAATGTAGACTTGGGATATATGTTGGTTTTGATTCTCCATCTATTATTAGATACCTTGAGGATTGTCACTTTGACGAATCCATTTTTCCATTCCTGGGTAATGAAAAGTCAGTGCCAGAAGCACGACAAGAAATTACTTAGGATAATAAAACTCTGTTTCAATTTGATCCTCCTACAAATGAATGTAAATTAGAAGTTCAGAGGATTATTCATTTACAAAATGTTACAAATCAATTACCGGATATATTTACTGACACTAAGGGTGTAATAAAATCATATATTCCTGCTGTTAATGCTCCAGCAATGATTGAAGTCCCTGAATGACAAGTTGTCAAAACAACAATAGGTGAGTCTAAGATACGCCTGAAGCGTGGAAGACCTATTGGTACAAAAGATAAAATTTCTCGAAGGAAAATAATACAAAATGAATTTGGTGTTCTCGAAGAACCCATACCCATAATACAGGCTACAAATATAGTTGATGCTCCTGAAGAGGTCAAATCTTCTATTCTAAAATCTCCTGAAAATAGACCTTCAGAAGTAGTATTTCATGAAATGTTTTTTCCTAAAGAGGAACAGGTACCTGAAAATAATGAGATCTCAATACATTTTATGAGTACTAGAGAAATTTTGGATAGAAATAAAACTGTTGTCGACAACATATTTTTATATAAAATGACTATTGATATTAACTGAAGTAATGAAGAAAGTGAGTCAAAAATCGTAAAAAAATGTCGACATAAAAATGATTAGCCAAAATGGAAACCAGCTATTAAAACTAAATTAAACTCGCTAGCAAAGTGAAAAGTATTTGGACCTGTTATCCAAATACCAAAAGGTGTAATGCCTATTGGATATAAGTGGGTATTTGTACGAAAACGTAATGAGAAAAATGAAATTGTGCGACACAAAACACGACTTGTCGCACAAGGTTTCCTGCAGAAACCCGTGATTGATTATGAAGAAACATATTCTCCTGTTATGGATACAATCACATTTAGATTTTTGATTAGTCTGGTTATTACAAAAGGATTAGATATGCGGTTCATAGATGTAGTCACTACATATTTATATGGATCTTTAGACCATGACATATATATGAAAATCCCTAAAGGATATAAGATGCCTAAAGCATCTACAAGTACATCTAGAAGTATGTACTCTATCAAACTTCAAAAATCTTTATATGAGTTAAAATAATCCGGACTCATGTGGTGTAATTGTCGAAGCGAATATTTATTGATAGAAGGATTTGAGAATAATCATATATGCCCATGTATTTTTATTAAGAAATCAGAATCCAGATTTGTCATTATTATGGTTTATGTTAATGATTTAAATATTGTGGGAACTCCTGAAAAGATTTCAAGAACCGCTATATATTTAAAGAATGAATTTGAAATGAAAAATGTTGGCAAAATAAAATTTTATCTCGGCCTGCAGCTAGAGTACTTGCCAAATGGAATTTTTATTCATCAGTCCATGTATACAAAAAAAGTTCTGAAGCACTTTTATATAAACAAAGCTCATCACCTGAGTACTCCAATGATTGTTCGATCATTTGATGTGAAGAATGATCCATTCCGTCCTTGTGAAGACGATGAAGAAATTCTTGGTCCTGAAGTACCATATCTTAGTGCAATTGGAGCTTCGATGTATCTTGCAAATTGCACTTGGCCTGATCTTACATTCTCAGTTAATCTGCTTGCAAGATATAGTTCTGCACCAACTCGAAGTTATTGGAATGATATTAAACATGTCCTTCGTTACCTTCATGGTATGATTGATATGAGATTATTTTATTAACGTAGATCAAGTCCATAATTAATTAGGTATGCAGATGCATGTTATCTTTTAGATCCACACAGAGGTAGATCTTAAACTGGATATTTATTTACTTATGGAGATACTGTCATATCATGGAGATCTGTCAAGTAGATACTATCTGCCACATCTTCAAATCACTCAGAGATTATTGCAATTCATGAAGCAAGTCGAGAGTGTATTTGACTGAGATCAGTGATTCAACATATCCAAGAAAAGTATGGTCTTCCCATGATCAATGATAGCCTAATAATTTTATATGAAGATAATACTGCTTGTATCACTCAAATCAGATGAGGATATATCAAAGGTGATAGAACCAAACATATTTCACCTAAATTCTTTTATACACACGATCTTCAAGAGAAATGTGAAATTGATATCAAACAGATATGATCAAGTAATAATCTAACAGATTTATTCACGAAAGTATTACCAACTGCGACATTCAAGAAAATTATGCAGAACATTGGAATGCGAAAACTCAAATATCTATCGTAATGCACTTTTCAGGGGGAGTAAATGTCTTGAAGACTTGTGCTGATTGTACTATTTTCCCTTCGCTAAGATTTTGTCCCATTGAGTTTTCTTTTGCAAGATTTTAATGAGGCAATCTTAAAATTGAAGGTACATAAGAATACTGTACTATTTTTTCTTTCGCCATTGGTTTTTTTTTTCCTCTAGGTTTTTCCTTAGCAAGATTTTAACGAGGTAGATCTTTTTATGGGTAGTCATTCAAGGGGGAGTGTTGCAATTATGGAGATCAATAATATAGATCAATAATGTGGAAGGAAAGGGGGCAAATGAATGACCCCCCTCCAACATACGCATGTGTTCGTCCCCCACCACCAACGAATTTTTTAATTATTGCACAATAAATTGCACAATAGTTTTTGCTTGTAAATACGAGCATTTTCGATCTATTATGTACAAGTATTAGAAACGAATAAGAAAGAAAAGAAAGAGTTCCAAAAAATTTTCTCTTATATTCCCTTTTGCAATAGTAGTTTTATTTTAGTTTTATAACATTAAAAATATTTTCTAAAATATATTAATCTAAAATCTATTATTATATATAAAAGCCAAGTTTTAAAACTCACTTCGCATTTGCACCACATTTTAGGATGGTAAAAGCACTCCCAATGGAGTAGCTAATTTTCATCTATTTTAAAGAGTCAAAAATCCACTTTTTTCATTTTAGCTATTTACTTTTACATTTTACCATCCATCAGCATCTTTATTTTTTCTCTACATTTTTTAAAATATTCATATGTTATTTTACTTAAATTTATTTTACAAATTAAAATAAAATAAACAAACGGTTAAACAGTCGCCGGAGCCAACCAACGGCAAGTGGGAGATGACGGGGGTGTTGCCGGAGATGAAATCTTGAAGGGTCGGTCGTCGGTGTGAGGCGATACTGGTGATGCCGGTGGTGTAGCTCATGGTAGCTGACGGTGGGTCAAACGAAACCCATAGAGTCTGAAACCCATGTTCGGACTTCGATCAGTGCGTGGGAGACTACCGAAGGTTAGTCGGAGCTAGGATCGCCGAGGTTTTGATCGCCGGCATTGTCTGATGCCGATGATGTTGGCGGTGTGTCGAACCGCCGCCAGTTGTGGGTTGAATGGAGCTGGGATCACCACAGACGATGAAGACCACTAGTAGCAAATAAACACAAAAATAATAAAATAAGATTTGAAAGATGAACAGTGTTACGCTACTTGTAGCACAAACACTGTTCATATTTTCATAATTCCTTTATTTTAAAGAGTCTAATATAGAGTATTTTTTATCTTTTAATTAAATTTGAGTTAAATTTTATAAAAAATAAACATTTAACTACTCCATTAGGAGTGCTCTAAGGCCAATCACACATCAAGATGAATTACACGTCTTCTCGTTGGTTCGCCCTGCGTTTCGATTATAATGCAAAGAACTCTACTTGGGCGTCGGTAACTTTTGGGATCTTCCTCTGCATCGATTGCTCTACTATGCATCCCAGCTTGGCATCCACATCATCTTACCTGAGAAATCAGCGTCCACGTCGTTAGGTATCAATTTCAACTTTGTTTTCTATATTTTTTGGAGATCTATTTCTATTGTTTGTTCTTATAGTTGATTTGGGTCGTGGGTTTAAGCTTTTTGAAATGGGTTTTTATTTTTTATTCTCTCTTTTGGATTTCGCCCCGATCCGTCGCATAGCAATGATGGGCAAGTCATCAGTCGTGTTTCCGAAATATGCTTTTACCCATTTCAGAGCAAAACAACAAAAAGAAGAAAGGCGGGGATGGTTTTGAACAACCATGTGGCAGCTTGGGTGACCAACGTTTCGGCAGACTTATGCTAATACATAGCGTGCAATTCGGAGAGATTGAGCAGTGATCGCATTCTCCACAACCTCTTTTGCGTCCCTTTCCAATATTTGCGCTGCATCACCCTATCTCTACCCTCTCCCTCTTTCCTCCCATCTTCACGAAGACGACGATCCCAACTATTACCATTCCGATTGAATCTGTAAAAATAGTTACTTTTTGTCTTTGGGAGATACTTTTTGTCTTTGGGAGATACTTTTTGTCTTGGGTAATGCTACATACAGTCCAAAAAAGTGGACTTCTTTGCAATCCAAGTAATAAATAAATAAAAAAAAATTTCATTTTAGAATGAAATTGATTAAAATATTCTTATTTATAAATAAAAAATTTTAAAATTTTGATAAAAACATTTCATTTAATCATAAAATGATAACATTTCTATGTGGACTGCATTGTATTCCATCAAATATGGACTGTAAAAAGAATTATTCTTTTGTCTTTGGGAGATGCAACTATCATTTCTCTTTTCTTTGGGGACCTTGATTTGGAAAATTTAGGGCGTTTTTGTTTTTAGAGATGAAATAAGATAAAAATAAAAAATATAATATAATATTATTATAAGATATTTTTTAATTATTAATTTTGTATAGAAATTTGAAAAAGTTTTATGAGAATTTGAAAAAGTTGAATTTTTATTATATTTTATATGTAAATTTGAAAAAATATAATGATAAATTTAAGATATATTTTGAGTTTTTTATCTCATCTCAAAACAAACAAGACCTTCCTTTTAAAATTAGTCATTAGTAATAGTGGTGACTGGTGAGCGTTCTTTTTGTCTTTTTATTGGGTCTTTGTCCAATATTTTTTTTTTTTGGAACGGAAAGGTCTCAGGCCATTTCATTCATCAGTAAAATGGCTTTCAGCCAATACAATGGAATAAATACACTTATCAATGTAATCCAAATCTAACAATTCAGTAGTTAAGGACTCTGCTTCTCGGGCAAGTGTGTGAGCCACCATGTTAGAGTTCCTTGAGACATGCTGCAATCTCCAAGCATTGCTGCCAAATACACTTTGAATTATAGTAGTCAAATTCATCATAGGTTCATCGGACATCTTGTTTTGTTTGATAGCTTTCACAACTCAAAGAGAGTCCCCCTCAAATATCACATTTTGCAATTGAAGTTCTCGGCATAGCAGCATAGCCTCTAGTAGTCCATGAGCCTCTACTATCAATGGAACCACACTGAAACTGAGTGGCTTTTTAAGACTCAATAAGACAGTTCCATCATCATCTCTCAACACAATACCAATCCCACTTTGTTGATGCTCAGATTTGATCGCAATATCCCAGTTGACTTTAAGCCAACCTGGAGGTGGAGGAGCCCACCTTAAGGATTGATAGAATGTTGGCTTTAGTTTTCCTTCACAATGTGTAGTTGCTGCACTATGTAAGGAAACTTCATCCATAGCAGCATTGTACAAAAAATTTGGATCTTGGAACTTGTCCTCAAATATTACCTTATTCCTCCTCATCCAAATTGCTCTAGCAATGACAGCAAACACAGGCCATTCATCGACTGATAATCTGTTCATCAATTGAAACATGATATCCACAAAGTCACCTTTTACTGTGGCTGCTTTCTAGAAATTCTTTGAACCCAAAGCCCAAACATCTTGGGCAAAGGAAAATGACCACAATGCATGATTAGTTGTTTCATCAACTTGTAAACAAATGGGACACTTTGCATCTTTGACAGCCTGTCTCCTTAACAGATTCACCTTTGTGGGAAGGGCATCTACACAGGCTCGCCAACAAAACACCTTCATAGCATTCATTGTTTTCATAAACCATATTCTCTGCTGTAGATCAGCATAGGGGGTTTTCTTCAAGCATTCACCTCTACTTTCCATTGACAGATGCATGCATAAGTGGTAGGCACTCTTAATAGTAAAAGTGCCATTTGAGGTTCCCTTCCAAACCATCTTGTCAGAGACTTCATAGGGTACCATAGGGATTTGTAGAATTTGGGCCCTAACCTCATGAGAAAAAACATCATCCACTAACCTTTTTATTCCACCAACCTATCTCAGGGTCTAATGGGTCTGATACTCCAGCATTTTCTGTTAGAGTATTAATAGTAGATTGAACTTTATTTGTGACAATTTGGGGCAACCATCGATCTGTCCATATGTGTGTTTGTTGTCCATTGCCAATCCGCCAAATAACACCCTTATTAAGCAAAGATTTGGCCTGCCATACACTCCTCCAGATATAGGAAGGCTTCAATCCCAGATTTGCCTCAAGAATGAAAAAATATGGATGGTATTTTGATTTGAAAATCATAGTAGCTAGGGAGGTAGGAGAGTGGAGGGCTCTCTAAGCTTGCTTAGCCAAGAGTACTGTATTAAGTGCCTTTAAATTTCTAGATCCTAATACAACATAAGATTTTCCCATGCATAAATCATGCCATTGTTTTCAATGGATTTTATTTTCCTTCTCTTGGCTGCCCCACCAGAAATTTGAAATAAGTGAGTTGAATTTCTTTATCAAGTACTTTGGTAACCGAAATACACTCATACAATATGTGGGGATGGCTTGAAATATGGCCTTAATGAGGATCTCCTTCCCTGCCATGGAGAGAAATTAAGTTTTCCAATTCAGCAACCTACTTCTCACCCTATCAACTATGCCATTGAAAGCAACCCATTTGGATCTGCCTTAACTGAGGCGAGACCCAAATATTTTTCCATATTCGAGGAGGCTTTGAATCCAGCAATCTCCATCAAGTAGTGCTTGGTTGTAGGCTCTGTGTTGCTACTAAAGAATAGAGAGATTTTATCTCGATTCAAATATTGGCATGATGTTGCTTCATAAATGCCCAAAATTGCATTAAGATTGGCCCATTCGTGTGCAGAAGCTTTAATGATGAGAGTAACCCTTTTTGAATGTTGTAACTATGTCATTACTCAATTGCTAGAGATTTTTCTTCCTTGAATATATCGTTCAATCTGTTAAATAAATCATTGCAATGTGATTTGATGAGGCTTTTTTTTTTTAAGATTCTGTTTTGTTTGTTTGAACTTGGAAGTGAAGGCATGAAATTTGAGACGAGAAGGTAATTGAGAAGGCAAGTAGATTAGAAAATTAGATGCAATGCAATATGCTTAATTGCTAATCTCTCATCATGAAAGAAAGGTTTGTGGGCTTCAATAGAAATTGAGTTCCTTTAAGTTTGGGTCAAATTTAAAACCTTTTCTAAAATTTAAAATATAATTTAAGGAAAAGTGAAATGAATAAAGAGTATAAAACATGTAGTTTAAAATTTTTTATAAAATATTTTATTGGAAAAGTAGATTTTTTTTTTTTTTTTTTGTGTATTCTTCATTTTATATAGATATTTTTTTTTTATCCATTTTTAGAGTATTTATATTTTGACTAATTATTAATAATTCTTAATTTTAAATAGTTGTTATAGTGATTATATATTTTATATGTTTAAATATAGGTCTATAAAATATAGCATATATAACTGCGTACGCATTTTACGGATTATAGTCTCGTTTACTATAGTTTTTGATATTTTTATAGACCAAATAATGTTTGATACACACACCTTGTACTAAAATAGCACAAGCAAAATATATTTGTGATTTTGTTTAAGATAATAAATTCTATGTAAGTTGATAACATAGAAATTTTAAAATACCAATTAAAGATTATGTTGAGAATAATTTAGATAAGCCGAAATTTAAGAACCCATTTCAAGATAAAAGAGTTATTCATGGAGATAATAAACATAGTTGTTTTTAAGTACACGCTAAACGATTGACTCAAAAATTGGTTCGTGATATTTTTTTTTTATGTATTTTAAAATTTATTCAGTTTAATAAATGTTTATCTCAAAACTAATTTAACGACATTAACAAATTAATGTTTACAATATTCATGATTTGAAATTACAATATAATTTTAATATAACAACATATGTATTTTTACTTAACAAATTTTGGTGTAAATGAGGGTTTCGACAATTTCTAGAGACAATAAACTCTTAAAAAGATCCAATATACATCATTTACTACTGAATGCGAACTTCGAGACAACAGTAAAAATAGAGGTGACTAACAAATCACATTCTAGACAAGGTATTTGGCGGTATTAACTCTCCATCAATCTAAAATATAAAAAATCGAACTCCAAGGCAATAGTGAAAATAGAGGTGGCTAACAAATCACATTCTAGACAAGGTATTTGGCGGTATTAACTCTTCATCAATCTAAAATATAAAAACCAAGTGAGTCATTTATGCACATCTTAAACAAATACATATGTAGCTCCGATCCAAACTCCATAACACCTCGCTCCCCAAGGTATTTGGCGAACATGATCTGAAATTTAGTCGGAAGCATTGTCGGGTCATTAGAACTCTTCGCAATAGCAATATTTGGCCTTCTTTGAGTCACATTAGAGTTTCTCATACTAGTCACACGAAATGTATTATACTGCTCGATCCTAGACCTAAAAGGAGTTTAAATTTGCACTTTTGCAAATAAAATTTCATTGCCATCATTTTATATCGTGAATCAAACACAAAAATAACGTATATCAACAAGTTGAACCTAACTGTGCTACCCTAATACTTGTTAAGCTTAATTCTCACATTTATGCCCATAATATTAGTGATAATATAATAATTCAAGCACATATTATTTAATGTGTCTTCAATTGTGTAAAATTACTCAAAATATATTAGCTACCATATACAAAAAATCATAAATGTTCCATGTAACATCATATAAAAATTTCACCAACTGTGCATTTATCCAATCATCACTAATGGGGTTCATGAATTGTTTATCCACAAACACATATTGTTCAAATGCTTGTTTATATTTTTCAACAGTACTTAACATCAAATATGTAAAGTTTCATCTAGTAGGAACATCCAAGCAAGTCATCCTTCTACTAATTTTTTCCTTTTCCAGACAAGTTTTGAACTTGGCAAATATTGACGGTGAATATTTCACATACCTGACGACATTTCTAATCTTTGTTACAAATTTATAAACATCCTTCAAGCCGTCCTTAACAGTCAGATTAAATATATGGGTAGCATACCAAATGTGAAGAAATTTACCACCTAATATAGTTTAATCATTGTCTTTTATTCTCATCCTCATATAATCAACAACAACATCACTTGAAGAGGCATTGTTAATTGTGATGGTCAAAATTTTATGAACACTCCATTCATGTAATCCCAAATCTAACACCCTCTCAATAATTTTGCCATTATGGTCAAGAATTTGACAAAACTTAAGTATTTTTTATGCAATCTTCAATGGCAATTAATAAAATGTGCGGTAATACACATGTAGTTCATATTTTGCACTGACATTCAGGTACCGTTGGTAAGATAGATTCTTTGACCATTCAACAACTTCTTTAACTGTATCTTGTTTTCCTTATACAGCTTAATACAATTCTTTTTCAAAGTGATTCAGGATGGAAAAGTAAATCGAAATTCTAAGGGCATATTTGGGGTTGCAATGAGAAATATTGCTTTTAGTTTAAAATTTATAAATTAGAGCTTAACGTAAAACGTTCTATTAGTAAAAAATTATTTACTATTTGGAATCCATATGTCTAAAGTATTTTTCAACATATTATATTTTTTTGTAAACAAATATAAAATAAGTACTTTTTGAGAGGGAAATGACATAAAAAGGCATATATTAATAAAAATAAAACATTATTACTATATAAAGATGAAAATAGTCTCATAGGATTTTTAATAATTATAATGAAAAAAAACTCTTCAACGAATCATAAGTGAAAGAGCCATACAATCATGTTCAGTATTCATAATATTTTTATTAGATATTTCTGATTGTTGCATGCTTGAGTAATTTTCTACTTCTATTTCTTCATCCTCCATGCTTTCAGGAGGTAGATAAACCCTCTTCATCATATTGCTTGAAATTAATATCATTTAATGCATGATTTCTAATAAAATTATGAATAGTCATAGAAGCCACCACTATTTTAACTTGTTTATCAAAACAAGAATTTCGTATATGATCTAATATCTTCTATTTATTTTTTCAAACTCCAAATGTTCTCTCAATAGTGCATCTGAGCGACGAATGTGCATGATTAAATATTTCGTGCATACCCGTTGTTAGAGGACCACGACAAAAGTCTGGCAAATGATATTGTTCCCTTTTGTATGGCTCCATGTATTCATTTATATAAGAATATTCAACATCTACTAAATAATATTTGCCTGCATACAATTTAGGATAATAGATCAAAAGTAATGCAAATATCATTTATTATCTTATTAAAGTTCATTAATGGCATTCTTATTAAATTCAAACCTCTAAGTGGATGTGGAAAATGCAATTCCTCCTTTCGAATAGTTTCCATAAAAATACGTGTATAATGTATTATACCTTTTTATCCAGCCCAAACAAAAGTGAAGCACATATGAAAATCACAAACAACCATGATAGTTTAAGTAAGCATGCTTTTTTTACCAATAAATTAAATATGTTTTGTTGGAAAAATAATAACTAGCACGTGGGTTCCATTAATAGCTCCAAGGTAACACCCAATTTCGGAATCTTTTTGCTTTTAAAATTTATTTTGGTTTAGGTAGTGTGAAGAGCCCGTTTGAGTTTTTGATTTTTTTTTATTTATTTATTCGACTTCGACATTTCTAATTTCATGGATTAGCAGTTCTTTCGCTTTTTGTTTTAAATGTTTTATTTATTATTATTATTTATTTATTTATATCAATGGACTCTTGAGTCCTAACTCTTTAAAATTTTATTTTTCCGGATCTCTCGCCACGCGTATTTTTCTAAACTTCCCTTCTTCCAATCTCCTCATTTTTCTCAGCAATTGTCCATTATTAGAATACGTTGCCCATATTTTTTATTTATTTTTTTCTTGTATCATTTTTAGAGTCTTAATTCCTTTTTTCGCATGTCCTCCTCCCTTACAGTTTCCTTTTTCTGGTTTTCTTCTCTAGGTTTCAGTTTTGTATATTTCCTCTTTACGCTTGATCGTGCCGCTACCTATCAGTATTATTTATTTATTATTATTATTTTCTTCTTTTTCTTCTTTCCATCTCAACACCCGCCCACTCTCCCGTATCACCTAGGATCACAGCATCAACTCCAGATTTCTCGGAGTTCACTGGTCGAGCACTCTGCGTATACGTTCCTTTAGGGTTCTCACGCGCACATATATATGTATATATATATATATCTATAGTTGCAGTTACCCCTCACGCATAGGAAAAACCTTTTTGCCGCCGCTAACCTCATGCGAGAACAACTCCATTGCACTATCTTCATCACGGAAACACAACCTTGCGTAGCCACCATTAACATCCTCCCCACACTGCTCAGTGCAACCCATAGCAGCCCCTTCTTCACGCACAAAACCCCGTCGTGCATTCTAGGCACTGCCCCAGCTGTGCCCCACTCTTAGCCTCCCCGTTCGTCCCCTGTTTTCGTTCCCTAAAACAAAGCACCCCTATTGCCGCTTGCTCTGTCTAGCTCGGCGCCACCAGCCACAGCAAGGTGGAATTACCGACGTCTTTTAGGAGGACCTCAGAAAACGAAGACCTTGCCACCTCAAGCCCGTCCTTCCCTTCTCGTTTCCAGCTGTTAACTCGCCGACGCAAGCGCTGTGCGTGACTCCTTTCGGTGAGTTCGAACACCACTGCTGCCGTTGTTATCATCAAGCTTTGTTTCATAGTTTCTGTTTTCTTTTCACGTTAGGATTTGCTTAAAGTGTCGGGAGTTTGATTTAAAAATTTTCTTTTCTTCTGTTTTATGTATTAATATATTTTTTGCTGCATCTGAAAGGTTTTTGTAGTGAAACCTTTGAGTTGTAAATTACAAGTATGGTCTCTTATTTTTAATTCGCAAGCCTCAACAGATTTTAGATAATTTTATTGTAATAGAAATATTTTACATTATTTATGGTTTCTCAGCTCTCGTTATGTTAGCATAGGATGCTGTTTTTCAAAGATAGTTAAAGCTTTGATTTTCTTAATTATACGAGCATTTGGGTTGTTACCCGATCAAGTTTTCTCAATGATCATCAAGATTCTTGAAGAAATATTGGTACATTAAGATTTTTATGATTTTAAGTTTTGAGGAATTAGAATAGGATTTTTAGTATCGAAATTTTGATTGATTATTTATTTATGGGAGTAAGTGTCAATTTTATAGGTGAAAATTGATTTTGTTCAGCTTATTTGAGGATAATTCAGAAGTTAAGAAATTCAGGTAAGCGGGGTTCCTATACTAGACTTTACATTAAAAATATGAACTGAGATTTATTTTGGAAAATATGCATGTTTTAGTTACAAAAAGAAATTTTGAAATCACCTCAGTTTTGTTTCGCATATGCATAAGAAATCGTATAAGAATAAAATATTTTCTAGCATGAACTGGGGTAGACAAGAGCTATTTTGTTGCATTCTATTTTTCGAACTGAAAAAGAGCTAATATGAAAATTTCTGTATAAATGATATTTATGATTTGATTCTGTTCTTGTTTTGGAAAAATTCTGTACTCGGGTATGATATGATATGATTTCTGAAACCTCTGGCATGACATTCTGGTTTAGTTTCGCTTTGTTTAGTCCTAGGTTGGTACCAACTATTCTGTTTCCGGTGCACTCACTTTGGTTGCAAAGTGGTTTTCTGTGTGGTCTTTCCTGTGTGCACACTCGAAGCTTCCGAGAATAATAAGGGGAAGATTCACATTCTGTTTCTGCTCGGTTGGCCGCCGAGGTTTGCACAACCCTACCACAGGGGTTAAACATGGTATTTCTATTTTGATAAGACGTTTCAGTTATGCTATGCCAAAATGATTTTCTGTTTCTGGTTACATTAAACTTTCGCTCTGATTTTTGATAATATAACATGCTTCTGCATTTGTTATGGAAAGTAAGAAACATTTTGTTCTGCATTCTGAATTTTGGTAAATGCTCATGTTTGCACACTAGTATATGTTCTTTGCTTACTAAGTTGTGGATAACTCACCCCCTCCTCTAATAACATTTTTCAGATAGTTGAGATGGTTCAGTGCAATATCAGCAAAGGTAGCCATTACTAGAGAGGCTTGGTGATCATAGGAGAATAAGTGCTCGTGGATACAAGTTTTCTTGAGTCTTAGTAAAAATTTATCTTTGTTGATTAGTCTAGTATGTCAAGTTTTGGATTGTTGCAAGTATTTGAAGTCATTTGATTTTATTAAAGTTTATGTTTAGTTTCTTGGAGAGTTTCATAAATATTTGTTAATTAATTATGAAGTGTCCTTTTTATATTAGTTGGTTATTGGAGAATTTGGAATATATGAATTGGTGTTATTTGAGATGATTTGAGGAAAATGACCTAACTCTCTGGACCTTCGGGATTGGGGCGTTACATCCAATACAATCTTTAAAATATGGTTAATATCACTCATCTTCACGAATTGTTTTTTGGAACATCCTTAAATTCCCTTTCAATATGGCTGATAAGGCCGACCGCCATTTGTGAAACAACCATTAGTACATTATTAAAATTTCTATTAATAGTCTCTCCTGCGTATTGAAATCTTTCTTGAGTCATTCTGTTCCCAAACCCATGAACTAATATAATTAAGAAAATTCCTACCATTTTTTCGATAGTTATGTTTTGAGTACCAGCTAAGTTATATCTCCCCTTTAACATTTTGCATAATGTAAGAAATACATGTTTTCCATCTTAAATTGTTGATAACATTTATCGTTATGACCATTTAGAATCTTCATAACAAACTTATGACCTATATGTGAAGAGGTCCTACAAGGTTCCTTTACAATATATGTTGTATAATATTTAGAAGCCATCATTAATTGAAATGCTATTACAAAATTAATATCATTCTCTTTTTCTTTTTCTTCGCCATTATCAGTATTGCATGTGTAATCTTCAGTGTCGTGACTATTATTCTCTGTCTATAAAAAGATAAAAATATGAAGAAAAAATAAATAATAAAGATGCAATGCTTAAGAACAAGCATCGCTAAAAAAGAATGTTATCAAAATTCACCCAAAGAATATAATAAATAAAATTAGTGCCAACGACCTCTAAAATAGTTTATTACAAATCATAATGAAAAATAATAATAATGAATCTTTAAAATGACATCATGATAATTAATATTGACTTGATTTATTTTTCATCAATTTAATAAAATCAATATGAAATGTTGGATCCTTTAGAGCAATAAACATTTCTCTATGTGATTTCGAAAAGAGTACCTCACTTGCATCCCTAAGAACCTCATAGTCATTTTCTATCTCAACTAACTCTAGTACAACAGTTATAACCTCATCAATGTCATGGCCAGGTTTATTGGAAGATGATGTTGTAATTCGGTTTTCAAGTACATAACAAAAGCATGTGAAATGTTGATTAAATATTTAAACTCCTTTTTTTCCTTTTTCTATGTTGGACTGCAGAACTAACTCATTTATTTTCTTTCATCTGAGTGTCCAAATTAGTCTAAATATTACCAGGTTCTTCATCTGAGTCATCAACCTCCTCTACATATAAGAATATATCGTTAGATTGATCACATATTATTGCATATTCAAAATCCAATTTAGAGGATGGTGCCCAAGCTCTCTCTCCAGTTACATTTATACCTCTAAACATTATATCCAACTTAAAAACATGAGCAAGACCTGCATTTTAAAATTTAGATGCTTCTGAAATTTCTTATATGTGCAATACAATCATTAACATTAAATATTAATTAATTATATAGAAGCAAATAAATAGGTAAAAATATAATACCTGTAACTTTTTTGTCCACCACTCATCCTTAACATTAATTGTCTTTTTCGTTGGATCCCATCAAAGGCTAATTTCCTTTCCAACCAATTTAGTCCAAATATTCCATTCTTTTTTTAAACTATCCCACATGTTCTTAAGTTGTTAATAGCAAAATTCTTTTCTAATTTTCTCACTAAATTTATTAACCACATTTTTCCACCTTACCTTATCAAAATGGGTTCCTGGACGGATATTGGCATAAATCTCACTAACGCATATGTCTACATAATCATCTAACATCTTATCTATCCAAATTAATCTTGTTGCCTGATTATCTTGCATTTGTGTAGCACCAACAACATTATTTAATTTATGTTACACATATTTGATATGGGTGACGTTGGGGTGCGGTCGGGTTGCACCCCAGCGTCTTTGCAATCCCACCCCCTAAACCCCTATAATTAAAAAAAATATACAATAAAATATTAAAAAATACAATAAAAAACACAATAAAAAAATGAAAAAACACAATAAAAAATACAATAAAATGAAAAAATGAAAAAAACATAATAAAAAACACAATAAAAAAATAAAATAAAATAAAAATTTTAAAGAGAGATTCGGCCTCAGTTCAGCCCACCGCCGTCGAGGATGGCGGGGGCTGCATTTGGGAGGGGGGGTCGGTCAGACCGAACCCCAAGAATTTCCATTTAATATTTGCTGAAAAATATAGAAAGAAGTAAGTTTATAGATTTTATGAAAGATAGGCTTTAATCTTTGCATAATCGTAATAAAAAATAAATCATACATAATTGATAAGGAAAATCTAATATTTATTCAAATAAGCTATTTATTCAGATTTAGGATCCCATGAGTTCTAATTAACCAACTTCGCACATAAATTATAATCCTAACTCAATATTGAAAGGAAAATGCTAAAATATTAAACATACCATATATTCTACTTACAAAGCTTTACTAACTGATTGAAGGAAATATTAGGAATCTCCATCTGTGGGTGTAGAAGCACTCTTAAGATAGTGAATGTTAGCACCTTTCTTGAATGCTATGGCAATAATGGAAAGATGTATCTATCGAGGATTATCACTGCCAAAAATTATAGATTGAGTTTTTTTTTTTAAACTTAATTATTGATTAAGAAAATATTTTTTAATAAATTTTTAATTTTTTTAAATGCTTGAAGAGTGTAGAAAATGTTAAAAAAAAGTCGCACATTGGATGCCAACCCACCCACTCAGTGGCTGTAGAATGATATTGGGAAGAAGACCTCTGCTAAATATCTCAAAGGCCATACATCTCCCGAATTAGTGTAGTTTTTTTTTCATTATTTTTTTTTATAATTTTAAATATTTAAAAAAAATTCACATCATCATTAAAAAAATATATTTTTAATCACTAAGTTAAAAAAAATTAAAAAAAAAACAATATTTTGATTTCCTAGAAAGAAATGTATGATTTTTCTTGCCATACAACATCGTCAGGTGCTATTACATTATTTTGGAAGTTAGGGCGATTTCAGAAAGAGTCATAGCCGTCTGCAACTCTACAAGTAGTCTATGCTTGTTGGGAAATTTTGGACCTCATTTGAGGTCTTTGTAGGTAGGCAGCTCATGCCTTTTTTTTGTTTTATTTTTACCATATAATTTTGCTAGTTTACTTATCACACAAATAAAGTGATATATACACTAATTGATCTATCTACGAAGTTTTACCAATTGATCTATGTGATTGGCTATAAATACACAAAACGCACATCTAACATTATTACAAAATAAGAATGCAATGTAATATACTAGTCAATATTCAATGTTTATTTACACAAAAAAATTAGTCTCAAATCTAACGGAAAAAGTATTAATGATAAATAAATGAAAATTATAAACCAAATAAGAATTATAAATATAAAATAAAATATGAAATATGAAATAACTCACAATATACCTTGATTCCAACCATTAGAATTTAGTTGCATAAATAATAATATAATCAATTGTGGGTGTTGTATAAATAGAGTATGAGGAGAGGTATAGGACAAAAAAGATGAGAACTAATCAGATAATTTTAGATGTTCATAAAGAGAATGTATTTGAGAAGGAAATCAAATAATAAAATATAAAGCCGGTTGAAGAGATTGAGGAGAATGATTTTTTTCCATTAGCACAAAATCTAAGAAGTTTCTGACTAGATCTTTTTAAATAATCAATAATCAAATTTAAAAATTTGAATTTTAAAGATAGAACTAAATTGTAAAGTAGCTAGAAAATAAAGATATAATAATATAGTTAAAAAAATAATATGTTGTGTCTAGTAAAAAGTGAAATAAAATCTTTGAAGATCTCCTCATTGCACTGCATTGCTTTCATACGAACATCCTGCATTGCTTTATTTTTTATAAGGAAGGTGATAGGAAAATGATACTTGTAGGGGACTTAAAGCAAGAATTGCGCAAAAAATAGGTTGTAATTTGTCTCTAATCGTACGTGTTTTGCGTTTCAGTCTCCCTAGTTCCCAGTTCCATTCGTGTTGGGCAAATGTTCATTTTCATTTTCTTTCCTTTTTACTTCTTTAATTATAGTTGACATGGAATTGGAAACTTGTTCCTACGCAATCCCTGCGTGAAGTTCCCTGTCTGTAGCGAAACTCAAAATGATAACCTTACGTCTCTGGCCTACCCATCTACTACTCGTCTTTATTTTATTTTTCCTGTAGCACTACCTACCTTCTTTATCCAAGGTCTGTCTCTTAGCCTACTTGTATCAGAAGCTTTCAAAGATACATGTATGTAGAATGAGAGCATGCATATAGTGCAACAACAAAGTAAAGATGTTGTACAATAAGCACCCACCAGGTAAACGAGTAGGCCAGAAAAGAGGAGAGCATTGTTATTATTATTATTTTGAATAAAACTTTTCTTACTGAAGGCTTCTGACACGGGTAGACTGGTGGGAAAAAATGTGGCAGACCTGAGATAAAGAAGGTAGGCAGCAATGCAAAGAAAAAAAAGAGATGATTTTCTACAAATTACCATTTCCCAACACGTTAATTTGACATGCCAAAGTCAAATAAACAAACAAAAAATTTCCAATCTAACATGCCCATCAATGAAAGTCAAAAAAACAAATAACAAACTGATTATCATTTCAATGTTCCCAACATTGTGTTTGCAGTAGCTTCAAAAGACGATAAAAGCATTTATGGTTAAAGTTGTCAACCTATTAAAATGATGAAGATTATTTTGTCTATTGTATATTGTGTTAAAATAAGAGTTACTTTTTCTGAAGTGCTTCTGACAAAAAGCATCAAAAGTAAGCTTTTGCTAAAACATAATTTTAAGCTCCTTTGTAGTTTAAAAGGACTTTAATAATTATCAAATAGGTAAATCTTATCATTAAAGTGCTTTAAGGTGTCCCATCGCACTTTTTAAATTTCTCACCACAACACCCCAAACTGGCTCTAAATCATTCACGAGGTCAAAAAAATTTTCGCACTCCACTAGCCTAAAAGGTAGTTTACACCTAATAAAAAATTCTATTGACAATTTGACACCCTAATTTTTTTTTGTATCATATTTCATTAGATCATGTAGGTTATACAGTATTCCTTTCGCTTCCTTCTTAACACTAGAGAATTGACTTTTTCCAGCTCCTTTGACTTTAAGATGGGAAGTTTTACATGCATTATATAGGTGGTGTATTATAGATAAAGTGTCATTCTTGTAGTGGCAACTGTATAGTTTAGCATAATAATTGCACTGAGCTTTTAGGTTATTGTGGTTAATAGGTTGCATTTTAGTAAAATGTTCCCAAATAATCGATTGATTACTAGGTGTTTTCTTGGATTTCTTAGGAAAATGTGAGATGGAACGGATAGGTTGTTGTGTATGTGTGAATAAGGGATTAGAAGACTCACAAGCTCATTCATATCTATTGAAATAGAAGATGAGTCACTACCAACCCCTTTGGTTGTATCGACATGACAACTCATAAAATCTTCTTTCATATGGTATTGAATAAAAATAACCACCAAACACAATATTAATAAATAATCAAACACATCAAATACATAATTAAACATGCATATAAGTAATAATATATATTGCTACATCAAAATATGTAATAATTGTCAAATAATAAATATTGTAAATATGTATAATTTGTTAATGTCGTTCGATTAAGTTTAAGATAAACATCTATTAAATGCAAGAAATTTTAAAATACATAGAAAAATCATATCATAGACCAAATTAGAAGAATAGATATATAGAGGAAGAATTCTTAAAAAGTCATTCAATATTTCTAAAAATATTTTTTTTTTAAATGTTAGCCTATAACTTACAATAATTTTTTAGATTTGATAAACCTGTTACCTAATGCATACTTTGTACTAAAATAGAACAAGGAAAATATACTTGTAGTTTTAATTGAGACAATAAATTCTATGAAAGTTAATAAAATAGAAATTTCAAAACACCAATCAAATATTATGTTGAAAATAATTTAGATAAGCCGAGATTTAAGGACTCATTTCAAGATAAAAGAGTTATTCAAGGAGATGATAAGTATATTTGTTTTCAAGTGCATATCAATTGATCGCCACGAAGATTAGTTTATGATATGACTTTTCTAAACATATCAAAAATTCTTTCGTTCAATAAATATTTATCTCAAAACTAATTGAATGACACTAACAAATTACACATGTTTACAACATTCATGATTTGAAATTACGACATAATTCTACTTTAATAACATATATATTATTACTTCACAATTTTTAGATGCAAATGAGAGTTTTAATAGTTTCTAGAGACAATAAATTCATGAAAGGATCCAATATACATCATTCAATATCAAATGTGAACTTCATGACAATAAAAAAAGTTGATGTAGGTAACATATCACATGCTAGGACAAGATAATTTGTGGTACTAACTCTGCACCAAACTAAGATATCAAAACCAACCAAGTCATTTACATACACCTCAAACAAGTACTTCTATAGCTCCAGTCTAAACTCCATAATATGTTGCTCCTTAAGGTATTTGGCGAACATGATCCAAAATTTAGTTGGAGGCAGTGTCGACTCATCAGAACTCCCTCCACTAGTCATACAAAATGTATTATACTACTTGATCAAGTGACCTAAAAAGAGGTTTAAACTTGTCCTCTATCTTATCCGTCAACTCATACCCTTTCCACTTTTGCAACCAAAACTTCATGGTCATCATTATATATCATGAATCAAGTATTAAAACAATTCATATCATCAAGTTGAACTTATTTGTGGCTACCCCAATACTTGTTATACTTACTTCTCGTATTTGTGCTCATAGTATTAATGATTATATTAGTATTCAAGCATATATCATTTAATGCATCTTCCATTGTGTAAAGTTGCTCAAAATATACATTAATCGTCGGATACAAAAACAAAAAATGTTTAATATAACATCATAAAAAAATTTCAAAAACTCTATAAAAACTCGTGCATTTTTTTAATCATCACTAATAAGGTTTACGAATTATTCATTCACAAACACATATTGATCAAATATTTTTATATATTTTTCAGCAGTATTCAACATAAAATATGGAGTTCTATTTAGTAGGAACATCTAAGAAAATCATGCTTTCATTGACATATTTTTTGTTCTAGACAAGCTTTAAAATTGACAAATCTTGACGGTGAAGATTTTACTTACTTGACAACATTTCTAATCTTTATTACAAATTCATAAACATCCTTCAAGCCGTCCATAACAATTAGATTAAATATATGAGTAGCACACCAAATGTAAAGAAATTTATCACTTCAATCATTGTCTTTTATTCTCATTCTCATGTAATCAACAACAACATCGTTTGAAGAGGCATTGTCAACTATAATGGTCAAAATTTTATGAACACTCCATTCATGCAATCCCCAATCTAACATTCTTTCAATAATTTCACCCTTGCGATCAAGAATTTGGCAGAATTTAAATGCTTTTTATGCAATCTCCAATAAAAATTAATAAAATGTGCGGTAATGCACATGTAATTCATGTTTTATACCGACGTCTAGTTATCATTGGTAAGATAGATTCTTTGACCATCCAACAATTTATTTAAGGGTCAATTACATTTTCCCTCTCCAACTTTCGCTCAATCCAAAATGTGATCCCTAAACTTAAAATTTCAACAATTAGCCCTGCCTACTTATAAAAGTTCACGATGTCCCCATTCCATCAACAATCCGCGTTAAATCAAAAGGAATGGAGCATGTCGCAAGATAAAAATACCCCTTTCACTTTGCCCCTCAAACTTTCACGCGATTTTCAATTTGCCCTCCACGTCGCATTAAATTGGATTTTTATAATAAATCAAATTAAATTTTTACATATTATCTAAATTTACAAATTTGGATAAAAGATTAGCAAAAAGATACATCTTTGAACTCAGTAAAATATTAAAATATACTTTTCTGACTTTTGTAATTATATATTTGCATATCTCTATATAAATTACACAAAAAACTAAATATATATAAGTAAATATATATAACTATATATTTATAATATATATATATATTTCCTAGTGTAGGGCTACGTGTCAAGGCACGTATGCCTTTGAAGTTTTTTTCTGAATTATTTTATTATGAATTTATTATAAAAATTCCTTATTTTTCACATTTGAAACTTCAAAAGGTAGGAATGAAAATCAAATTTTGTCTTTGCCTTTTTATATAGAAATATTATTTTAGTATTTTCTATTCTAATTTTGTACAACTTTATGCGGGTTTGTAAAAAGATTTTATTAATATTAATAGTATTAATAACTTTTACTAAGTAACAATATATTAAACATATTAATTTACTAAGTAAAAATATATTAACAATATTTTAAATTTATTAATCAATTCGCAATATATTAAATATATTAATTCTCTTTCCTTCTATTATTCAACCCAACTTGTTTGTGCAGCTTTTTTTATTCCTTTTTTCCCTATTGCATGGCGAGCCCAACCCACACATCTTCTTTTTATTCTCCCATAGGATATTAGCGAATTGAAGATATTATAAACATTATTATTATTATTAGAATAATTATTAGAGTATAAATTAAAACAAATAAAATTATAAAACAATGTAAATTTTATGTTTTTGATATTTTAAATTATTAATAAAATTTATGTGCAATTCATATGCTTAGTGAAAAAACTTTAAATAAACTATGTGCTAGTAGTTAGGTCCACAAACACATAACAATGTGTTCTCTTTTTTTCTCATTTGAAGTCCAAAGAAACTCAGCCCAATTCATCTAGGCCCAAAATATGCTATGAAGCCCAACCCGTCCACCATTCCAATCCAGAAACGGCGTCGTTTTCATCAAAAAAGTAAAGTAAATTGATTTTTGGACAAGAAAGGATATGATTGACCCACCTATAATAATTATTGTGTTAAAGAAATATAATATATAATTAGATGGGTATGTGTGGCATGTGTCCACTTCCTTTTGCTTTCTATTGGAAGACATTTAAAAAAAAACAAACAAACAAAGTTTGTTGACTGATATTTACAATCAACTTATCAAAAATAAATATTATCCTTTTTATATCATTTTACAATAAGTAGCAGTGATTATATTAATAGTTAACATGTAGGCCATAAACACAATTACGATCGACAAATTAAGCAGAAAGTGATGTCCGAAAATAGGACAAAACGGCACCGTTTTCATATTAAAAAACCTCAAGTCCCAATAGTATAAATTCATCCTTATCCATTAGTTTTCCCTCATTTGCCTACACATCCTTCCAGGTTCTTCTTCTTCTTCTTCTCTCTCTCTCTCTCTCTCTCAGACGTGAACAAACTTTTCCCCTTTTCCTCGGATTGTCATCTTGCTAGTTCCACCAACAATGGCTGAAGTTCTAGCATTCCTCTCTATTTCTCTCCATCATGAAATGCCTCTATTTCGCTTGTTTGTGGAATCGTCTAAGCGATTCTCATATTTGTATAATCGTCTGAAATATGTTTTCCTTCTTAGATCTAGACTTTATTTCTTTTTCTTATTTTACATTTTTTTTCATTTAGTGTAAATGGGTATGATCGAACATTTTTTGTAGATTTTTTTGTACAAATCCAACTGTAAATTTGTGTATTGATGTGACTATATTTTTTTGTTCTTTAGATCTACGCATAGTAGATCTGTCTTCTTTCTTTTCTCTTTTTTTTTTTGTTTAGCTGAAAGTCTCGTTTGAATTTATGAAAAGAAAAGGAAAATGTGATTATTATTTATATTTGTATTTATGAAAAGAAAAGAAAAATAAAATTTTGATGTGCTCTTTAAATGCATCATTTCTGTAAGTATGTTTTTATGAGATAAACAAGACACTTTTTTTTTTAATCTGGATAATGAAGGCTTGAGAGTGTCGTAGAGAGAGAGTTGGAGAGAGAGAGAGAGTTAAAATAAAACATGGTGTTTGAAGAAAGTCCTCTCTGTTGGTTATTTGAGTTCTTACTACTGTTTGTACTGGACAAGACTATATAGATTTAGCGGGGTGTTGCATCTATGGTGTGTTTTCCTATTTCTTAGTCATTCTTAATTGTGCGTGTCATTTTCTGTTCATGAATTTGCTTGAATTTGAGTTAACATTTTGCAAATTCTTGCTTAAGATTTGCCTAGTATTTGTTTGTTTTCTCCCTTTGCGTTCGATATATGTTGTTGTTGGTTATGAGTTTCGAACAAATGACTAAAAAAATTGTTGTTTTTTTCCTACTTATCGTCCAGATGATTATTAGTTCCTGGTTTCTGCAAATCGAAGAAAAAGATTTCGAGTTTGGAGAAATTTCTCTCTTAGAAAAGTTTTTTTTTTGTTTGTAATAAAGGTTGTATCATTGGAGTTCGTGAATATATAACTTAGAATGATGGTACAATGTCGTTCTTTGAAAAAAAAAATTGTATTTTAGTTCAGTGTTTTCTTTCTCTAAATTTGGATTTATTTTTCTATTCAAGAGGGAAAATATTTGTCGTGTTGGTAATTTAAGATATCATTTGATTCTTTGTAAAGAATAGTGTTTTGAACATATGGTTTCAATGGCCAAACACTCTTTCCATATTTCCTTTTCCAGATTTGAGAAAAAATTATATTCTGTTGTTCTTTTTAGGGGTTGCAGCTGTCCTTTAATGGATTTCCATATATGATAGTAAGCAAATTTACTATCATATCTCTATTTTTTTTTTCTTTCTCATAGTTTTCTTTTGCATTTTTTGCTTTTTTTCCCTAAACAAACATTGTTTTATTCATATGTAATATATGTAAGTGGATTTATTACTTAATGGATAATAACCATTGTTCTATTCACAAGCCATATTTTAAAGAAAAGTAATGGTAAAAGTGTAAATATACCAGTAAAACAAAACTTGAAAAAGGGAAGCGACTGATAAAATTGTAAATAAAGAAAACATAAGGACAAAATTGTAAAAAGTCGAAGAAGAGGCAATTGGGTTGATGGACATAAAGGATAAACAAATATAAAAGTAGGGATAAAATCATCAAAAACAACAGAGTTTAGTAGTAGAGTGAAATAAGGGATAAATTGGACAGATTTAAAAGGACAAATTGGACAGACGAAAAATGGTATTTTGGAAAGACCAAATTGTTACTATTCATGCAAGATTGACACTTTTTATATAGCAAGATATATATTTACATATTTTTCTATATTTTTATATATAATATTACTATATTATGTATATATTTAGTTATATTTAGTTATATATGTATTTATTTATATATATTTATATATTTACTTATATTTAGTTATATATTTATATATTTAGTTATATATAGTTATATATATTTACTTATATATTTAGTGGGGTTTATATTGAGTTATTCAAATATATTTTAAAAAAATTTTAAAAAATCAAAAAATTATGTCCTAATATTTAACTAAGTTCAAAGATTGATCTTTTTACTAGTTTTTTATCCCAAAATTTTAAATTCATAAAATATATAAGAATTTAATATAATTTATTATAAAAATCTAATTAATACAACGTGGAGGGCAAATTGAGAATATCGTGAAAGTTCAAGAAGCCAAGTGAAAGGGGTATTTTTGTCTTTGCGGATGCACACAAGCTGCACTTGATCCATTACGTTCAATTTAATGTGGATTGTTGACGGAAGGTGGACATTGTAAATTTTTAAAAGTAGGCAGGGTCAATTGTTGCAATTCTTAGTTTAGGGATCACATTATGAATTAAGTGAAAGTTTGAGTGGGAAAAATGCAATTAACCATTTGTTTAATTGTATCTTCTCTTCCTTATACAGCTGAATACAAATATTTTTTAAAGTGATTTTGTGATTAAAAAGTAAATCGAGACTCCAAATCATCCATGAACTCAACAAATTCTTTGTGCTTCACAAGCCTAAGAGGCAATTCACAAAGAATAAAAAATTTAGTTGTTGATACCCTAATTGTTTTTACATCATACTTCATTAGACCTTGTGGGTTATACACCCTTCGCTCTATATACTTCTTAACACTAGAGAATTAAATTTGTTCAATTACTTTAATTCTAAGAGGGAAAGCTTCACAAGTATTATATATGTGATGTATCTTAGGTGAAATGTCATTATTATAGTGGCAACTATATAGCTTAACGCAATAATTTCACTGAGCTTTTGGATTATCGTGGTCAATAGCTCGTACTTTAATAAAGTGTTTCTAAACCATCGATTGATTATTAGCAATTTTTTAGATTTCTTGAGTAAATGTGAGATGAAACGGATAAACTGTTGTGTATATGTGAATAAGAGGTTAGAAAACTCTCATAGTCCTCCACATCTACTGGAATAGAAGAGGAGTCACCACCAATCTTTTGGGTTGTACTGGCTTGACAACTCATAAAATCTTATTCCATATGTTATCGAGTAATAACATCCACCAAATACAATACAATAAATAATCAAACACAATAAATACATAACCAAACACGCCCATATAAGTAATAATATATATAAATAATAATATATATGTTGTTACATTTTAATTTTGTTGTCAATGTCAAATCATGAATGATGTAAATAAGTATAATTTGTTAGTATCGTTCAATTAGTTTTGAGATGCAAGAAATCTTAAAATACATAAAAAAAAATCACATTATATGCAAAATTGGGAGAATAGATATATGGATATTGGAGAACTGTTAAAAAACTCTTCAATATTTTCTAAAAATATTTTCTGAAAAATGGTAGTCTAAAACTTACTATAATTCTTTATAGTATCTTTTCTTCTTTATACAGTTTAATACAATCCCTTTTTAGAATGTTCGAAATGAAAAAGTAAATTGACACTCTAAATTAACCATGAACTTAACAAATCCGTCATGCTCCACAAACTAAAAAGGCAATTCACATTGAATAAAAAATTTAGATGTTGACACATTAAATCTTTTTGCATCATACTTCACTAAACCTTGTGGGCTATACACTCTTCCTCCCGAATTCTTATTAGTTTAAATTGCGAATGCAACAAATCGTAACAAGTAATAAAATGAATGAGTATGAGTATCGCCTTACAAGGATTGAAAAGTTACAAATAGGTACTAAAAATTTATTAAATTATAATCTATTTGATAATTCAACTAGGAGTGAATTGTTGAACTAGAAAATTTAAAATAACGAAATTAAATAAGCAAGTTGAAATTAAGAGAACAAGATTTTAGGATTTAAGATTCACTATAACTTATCCGACACGAATTTTCTACTTGAACTAATTGCAATTATTTCCTATTATTGATAATCGAGTCTCTAATTTATTCATTAATTTTTCTCAAGCATTAACAAAATATCCTAACAAGTAAGTTTTCTACTTATACCGAAGATTGAATTCTTAAAAGCTAGGATGCCAAAAAGTAATATTAAAAGTGCACTCTTATGCACTCTATCAATCATTCTTAATGCTAGAGGATTGACTTTTTTTCAGTTCCTTTAACTCTAAAAAGAAAGCTTCGCACACATTATATATGTGGTGTATATAGTTGAAGTGTCATTTTTGTAGTGGCAACTATATAAATTAACGTAATAATTGTACCGAGTTTTTGGGTTATTGTGGTCAATAAGTTGCACTTTAGTAGAGTGTTTCTAAACTATCGATTGGTTACTATGTTGTTTCTTGGATTTCTTGAGTAAATATGGGATGGAACATGTAAGATGTTGTATATGTGTGAATAAGTGAATAGAAAACTCGTACTTTTCCACATCTACTAGAGTAGAAGAGGAGTCACCACCAACTTCTTTTACTGTACCACATGACAACTTAAAAAATCTTCTTTGATATGTTATGGAATAATAACAATCACCAAACACAATATAATAAATAATTGAACACAATAAATACATAACCAAACACGCATATAAGTAATAATATATATGTTGTTACGTTAAAATTATGTTGTAATTGTCAAATCATAGATGTTGTTAATATGTATAATTTGTTAGTATCGTTCAATTAGTTTTGAGATAAACATTTATTAAATGTAAAAATATTTTAAAACACATAGAAAGGTCATAGCATAGATCAAATTGGGAGAATAGATATATGGATGAAGAATTCTTAAACCCCTTCAATATTCTCTAAAAAATGTTAGCCTAAAATTTACTATAATTTTTACATTTTATGGACAAAATAAATATTTGATACGCACACATTTTTCTAAAATAGCACAAACAAAACCTATTTGTGGTTTTGTTTGAGATATTAAGTTCGATGTTAATTGATATAATAGAAATTTTAAAATGACAATTAAAGATTATGTTGAAAATAATTTAGATAAATTGAAATTTAAGGACTCATTTTAAGTTAAAAAAGTTATTGAGAGAGATGATAAGCATCCAAAATTTTCATGTGCATACCAATCGACTGCCTTGAAAAATGATCTATGATATAATTTTTGTATATTTTAAAATTTCTAACATTTAATAAATGTTTATCTCAAAGCTAATTGAACGACACTAACAAATTGTATTGAATGCCCCGTTTATGGATGCAATATAATTCTAATGTAATAACACATATATTATCACTTAACAAATTTTGGATGCAAATGAGAGTTTCGATAGTTTATGGAGTCAATGAACTTCTAAAAGGATCTAATATACATCCTCTAGTATTGAATATGGTTTTTGAGATAATAGTGAAAATGAGAATGGCTAACAAATCACATGCTACCAAATCAAGAATATGATAATTGGGGGCATTAAGGTCTTGTTTGCTTATGGAGATGAAACCAAAAACTCACAACTCATCTCAAATTCATCATTACACTTTTTCAAATCTCCATACAAAATATAATAAAAAATTCAACTTTTTCAAATTCCAAAACACAATTTTCAAATCTCAAAACAAAATTAACATTAAAAAAATATATTAAAAAAATATTTTATTCTTTTTTTTTTTAATTTTTATCTTATTTCATCTCTGAAAATAAACCAGACCTAAATCTCCACCAATCTAAGATATGAAAACTGAGCGAGTCATTTACACATGCATAAGACAAATACCTTTATAGTTCGGATCAAACTCCATAACACCTCACTCCTCAAGGTATTTGGCAAACATGACTCGAAATTTAATCGAAGGCAATGCTGACTCATTAGAACTCCCCTAATAGTAGTGTTTAGCCTTCCTTGAGCCACATTAAAATTCTTTGCACTAGTCACACAAAATGTGTTATATTGCTTGATCAAGCAGCCTATAAAAGTTTAACCTTGTCCTATATCTTATTCGTTAATTCATACTCTTTGCACTCTTGCAACCCAAACTTCATTGCCATCATTTTTTTATATCGTGGATCAAGTACAAAAGTAATATATATCATCAAATTAAGATTATTAATGCTACTCCAATATTTGTTACACTTCTCATATTTATGTTCATAGTATTAATGATAGTATCATTACTCAAACACAAATCATTTAATGCATCTTCAATTCTGTAAAATTGTTTAAAATATACATTAGTAGTCACATATAAGGAATTAGAAATGTTCGTTGTAACAACATAATAAATTTTTAACAACTTTACAAAATTTCGTGCATTTTCAAATCATTACTAGGGGAGTTCACAAATTGTTCATCCATATACAATTAATGTTAAAATGCTTGTTTATATTTTTTTAGAGGTATTCAACTTTAAATATGTAGAATTCTATCTAATAGGAACATCTAAGCAAATCATCCTCCCACTGATATTTTTTTTTGTCGGACAAGTTTTGAACTTGACAAATATTGATGGCGAATACTTCACATACCTGACAACATTCCTAATCTTTGTTACAAATTCATAAACATCATTCAAATTGTTCATAACAATCAGATTCAATATATGGGCAGCACACCAAATGTAAAGAAATTACCATCCAATATAGTACAATCATTGTATTTTATTCTTTTTCTCATATAATCAACAACAAAATTATTTGAAGAAATATTGTCAAATGTGATGGTACAAATTTTACTAACACTCAATTCATGCAATCGCAAGTCTAACAGTATCCCAATAATTTAGTTCTTGTGGTCAGGAATTTCGCAAAATTTAATTATTTTTTATGCAGTTTTAAATGACAATCAATAAAATGTGCAGTAATGCAAATATAGTTCATATTTTGCACTAACGTCTAGATATCAATGGTAAGATAGATTATTTTATCGTCCAACAATTTCTTTAGCTATATCTTATCTTTCTCATATAGCTTAATACAATCACTTTTCAAATTGATTCGGGATGGAAAAGTAAATCACGACTCTAAATTAGCCACAAACTCAATAAATCCTGTGTTCAACTAGCCTAATAGACAATTCGCACTAAATAAAAAATTTAGGTTTTGATATCCTAACTTATTCTGTATTGTATTTTGCTAGACCTTGTGGGCTATACACTCTTCTCTCCGCATCCTTCTTGACACTAGAGGATTAATTTTTTTTTTTTCAGTTTCTTTAACTTTAAGAGGAAAGTTTTACCTGCATTATATATGTGGTGTATCGTAAATGAAGTGTCATTCTTGTGGTGACAACTATATAGTTTAACCCAATAATTGCATTGAGCTTTTGAATTATCGTGGCTAATAGTTTCACTTTAGTAAAATGTTTACAAATTATTAACTAGTTACTAAGTGTTTTCTTATATTTCTTTGGTAAATGAGGGATGGGTAGACTGTTGTGTATATGTGAATAATAGGTTAGAAGACTTTCATGCCCCTCCACATCTATTGGAATAGAAGAGAAGCCACTAACCCTTTGGGTTGTACCGACATGACAATCATAAAATCTTCTTTTATATATTATTATGTAATAACAACCATAAAACACAATATAATAAATAATCAAACACAATAATTACATAACCAAACATGCATATATGTAATAATATATATGTTGTTACATTAAAAGTATGTTGTAATTGTCAAATCATGAATGTTATAAATATGTCTAATTTGTTAGTGTCGTTCAATTAATTTTGAGATAAACATTTATTAAACGCAATAAATTTTAAAACATATAAAAAAATCACAATAGACCAAATTGAGAGAATAGATATATGGATGAAGAATTCTTAAAAGGTCCTTCAATATTTTCTAAAAGTATTTTATAAACAATGTTAACCTAAAACTTATTATAGTTTTTGAGATTTTATGAAGTAAATAACATTTGATACGCACACTTTGTACTAAAATAGTACAAGCAAAACATATTTGTGGTTTTGTTTAAGACAATAAGTCCTATGTAAGTTGATAAAATATAAATTTTAAAATGTCAATTAAATATTATATCTTGAAGGATGCTTTTCTTCGATACATAGATAATTATGATTTTCATTTCAAAATTAACCTTCGCTACTACCGATCTGTCGAATCTGCTGAACTTGACAAAGTTCAAGGGAATTGGCGGATGAGACTCACAACAACATAGATGAGAAGATGAAAGTTTATTTTGTGGATCTTTTGGTGGTTTAAACTGATGAGAATAGTGAATGTTACGTTCCTGATGTACTAAGTTTGGATGGCTTTAAGGGAGAGTAGTACATTCTAGCCATTAAAAATCAGGTTACTTGAGGGAGATGATGAGCATAGTTATTTTCAAGAGCATGCCAATCGATCAAATTGGTCTATGATATGATTTTTCTATATCTTTTTTAATTTATTACATTTAATAAGTGTTTATCTCAAAGCTAATTGAACGACACTAACAAATTATACATGTTTATAATATTCATAATTTGACATGTACAATATAATTCATACATAACACCATGTATATTAAAGAGATCATGCATTATACATAACTAAACACACATAACCGAATACATTATTCAAATTCAATTCGCTAAAAAACAAACTAATACATAAGTAAAATAAAATTAATTAAGCACAATAACTAGAAACACTTCAAAATTCTGATTATTATGTTTATATATTTTGTTTACTCATATAACTACGGCCATTATCTGTATAAAGAGTTGGGCAGAAATCTACCAACCTTTTAACCACTCTTATCTAAATCTTCGTTTTTCATATATTTTGACAACTATAAACGGATCTAATAACCTCTAAATCCAGATATTTGGACCAATATAACTAGCAAAAGAGACAAAATTAGATGTCAGTCAAGAGGAATGGTTAAGTCAAATATATGTCTAAGAAAAACAATTAAATAAGGAGTATGAACTTATAATATGTGTAATCTTATTATAAAAATTAAGTCACATGTTGATTTGGTAATAATAATGTCTCATGTTTTGATTAAGCAAAAAATTAACTAAAAAAGTTCATTAAGAATCATATTACTTATTGACAAATCAGTAATATGTAAAATTACTTTTATAAGATTGTATAACAAATAATGTGGCACTAGACATTGAAAAGCAAGCAAGCTACTATGAGAATTACGTTCATTAGGGTTAGAATATGAATTAAATGATTAACTTTAAGGAAACTCTTTGGAACAGAGTCATCTATTATATGGTGTTTAATGGAAGCCAATACAATTAGGACACATAAGTGTGATTCATTAATTCATTTTACACTGCACCACACTAGAGTAAAAACCAATTAATTAGAAACCCTTTCATGCTCTGACCCTTCCAATTAACTAGAGTAAACAAATTATCCTTTTGCTTTAGCAACCCTTCCATTCTATTTTTTTTTTATCTTTTATTTTCCTTTCACTAATCCATGGAATTTCAACAAAAGTCAAATGAAATATGATTAAAAAAATCCGTTTTAGGATGCTTTGGAGCTTTGGAACGAAGAACTTGAGAGTGGATGCAAATTAGAAAGCTTCACTATAGCGATGTCGAGAATAACAAAGCGTAAAACCTAGGATTGCGTAAAGTTGCTAGGTTTTTTTTTTTTCTTGAAATCCAAACAGAACCATAGTTTTTTTTAAGAGTCCAGCCAGAAAATTTCTAGATCAACCACTTTGCCGTAAGACCTTTGACACCTCTTCGTGTAGCTCTAGACTAGACCGGTCGGCTCAAGTTTCCTAATAATATTCCTTCAAAAAAATTGGCTACACCTAAATTCACCCTTCCCTCCAACAAAGTCTCTTAAGGAAAGAAAACAAAAAAAATAAAAAACTACAAAGTTTTTACCAATATCAAAGAAATAGAATGAAAGAGCAGCCGTAAAAGATTTGTATTTTTATAAGGTGTGAAGAGTTGTTGGAGGGAGAGAGAGAGAGAGAGAGAGCACAAGAATCGGGGAGGGGGAGCACAGAAATGTGAGAGAGAGAAAAAAAAGGGCGCAAACGGGAGTTCCCGACAAAGTTGATGGTCGCCGAAACTCTAATTGCCACTGGAGATGTCAGCAACAACCTTTGTACACTAATTTCTCCCTAATCTCTTCTTCCATTTTCATAGCCTCGTCATCCCCTTTGGGCCTTTACCCTCCCTATTCATTACCTTTGCTCGAACTCAGAGTCATTCAATTCGATATTCCTTTGCAATGCATCCCATTTCACAGATAATGTATTTCTTACGCGTCTTTCATCTATTAGTTTTCATTATTTTACACACAAAGGATTAATCTAATTTGAAGTTATTCTCTTAACTTTATCCTTTGTAATCGGTTTTAAATTTTGAGGCAATTAAGAATTAATATGATAATGACCTAAAATATGGTAATGATTAAATGATTAAGAAATCCAGCAAACCAAATAAATCTAAACAAGCTCTAGCTTAAGTTTGAAGCCAAAAAATTTAGGATTATCTTCTAGAATGATTTTTCCTATGCTTTGAGATGATGGGTTAGTGACCCACTTTCCACATAGCATATATATCTTTTTGAGTGAACATAACTAGTACTCATAAATTAGCAAGATCAATATATATATTTTTTATGGATAAGTGACTTTTCCCTTTTCTTATGGGTTGAGAAAATGCCATTTGAGTTAGAGCTCAGTGGTGGCAGTACTAACCTAACTCTTTAGGGACTTTGGACTAGTAATCTCATGATCAACATATTTGAATATGAAATAATCATTGTGATTTTATAATGCCCACATCATGAACTTAAAAAAATCATACAAAAGAATTTCATTATCTTCAAATTGGCAAGTCCAAAAGAGATTCAAAGACACAAGGGAAAAATGAAACCAAGGGCTGGACAGTGAGAGAGAGAAAGGGGGAGAGGAATTGCATCTCGTGGCTATTAGAAGGATGGAGCGATAGCAACAAAGCAACGACATGAGGCAACAAAGCAAAGGTAGATGACAATACAAGGCGACAAAGAAAAAATTGGTAGAGGTGGCTAGGGCTTTTGGCTCAGAGAGAGAGAGAAAGACGAGTGTCAGCGCAAAGGCATAATGATTATGAAACCCTAGCTTCTTTTGAGTATTAGCACTGAAATGATGTTATTTTGATGCTCCAATTCTTTTGTTTTTTAAGAAAATTTGGGTTCCGAGTTCAAAACCCAGTAATTGGCCCGATTGCATCCGAATTCTTTTGGACCAAAACCTGTAATCTAATCCAGATAACTGGGTTTTGAACTAGGTCGGGAAAAAAATCCAACCTGGATGAATAGTGCTACCCATGGACATGGGCTAGGCAAATTGAGTAGGTTAAGATGGTAGATCTATTTGATTCATAACTCGTCACTTGCCTCTAACTATAATGAATCTCATGGTAAGTGGTATGTTTATATGCGTTTAATAAATAACAAAACTGTATATCATATGTCAACATTTATTTTATGATAGATATTCAGATCTTGTTTGGACAAAGAAATCATCTCATCTTATTTCATCATTACATTTTTTTTAAATTCTTAAATAAAATATAATAAATAATTCAACTTTTTAAAATTTTAAAATAATAATAATATTTATAAATAACATTCTAACCATAGTTTATTCAATTTTTATCTAAAATTATCTCATCTCATTATCCAAATGGGGCCTAACTGATTTTTATTTAAATGACTAAATTATGAAATCATTTAAATTGTAATGCATTAACAAGTATAATTAAAAATTATTAGAATTTTAAAAGTGAATAATTCTACTAATCATTCCTATTAAGGTTGTAACCGGTTTAGCTTGGTCTAGTTTTGTACAAATTTTGAGACTGAATTAGTATACACGGCTTTTATATTTTCAAGATGCACATGTTATCGTCCTTAATCGGTATTTTTTGTTATATTGGTTCCGGTCCGATTTTTCAGTTATAGTGATTAGCATATTTATATATTAGTATTTGTTATATTGATTTTAATTTAATATAACTATATAATAGCATTAGTATAAATATTACTACAACTATATTTCTAATAGTATTAGGATGCTAATTGTAATATTATTATTAGTATTAATGTATCACTAGAGTTAATAGTATCATATAGTAATATAGTATTAATAGCTAATACTATAATGTTTTATATAATAATTATATATAGATTTAAAGTGAATCACTAATATTATTAGTATTAGGCCATATAATACGAGTAATATACAAATATATTAGTATTACTAATGTATTTATCAAAAAAAATATGTTGAGAATTTATTAGGCCAAAAAGTATAATTAATATACTATACATATATATTATATTTAAAACATATGATCAAATAAATTTTTATGTTTAAGATTAAATTAATCTTATATTATTTATATATAACTATAGTTTATATTAATATATATTATATATTATAATTATATAAAATATATAATATCTAATTTTAAAAATTAATTAAATATATATAAATATGTGACCATTCCGATCCGGTCTAAAAAAAGTAAAGGAATTGATCCAGAACTGATCCAGAATCGAACCATATCAATTAGTTCAAGCCTATCCATGTCGGGTTTTTGGTTAATTTTTACATCCCTAATTCCTACACCACGTACTTCTATTTTTTTTACTTATTAAGTATATGGTGTAAAAATGATGAGTAGAAGAAGTCACTTAATTTAGCAAGAATAAAAGAAAATCTAAAACAATAGTCGTGTGCTTTGTAAGCATCTGGATAAAAGTTATATATAATTTTGGACAATGCTAAGGTGCACTCCAAATATCCACACAAATGCAAGCGACTTTTTCCTTTTTCTTCTCTTAAACATTTTCTAAATATTCTTAATTATTAAGAAAAGATAAAAAATTATAAGTTTAATAATAGCCACTTTCTTAATCAATAAGACAAATAAAAATAAAATAAAACATGACCGAATATAATTGATGGACATATTTGAGAGACTTACTGTTATTTTTCTATATTTTTCGGTTGGCTCTACAAGACTACAACCATGGGACTCTAGCTAGTTCATTTGTTTTTGTTTTTCTTTTAAAACTTTTTATATGTATTTTTTAAACATATATAAATATACTTTTTAAAAAAAATTCATAACATTATTAGAAAACCCTTACTTAATTATTAAATTAAAAAAATCTAGTAGTAGCTCTCAACACCAGCAGAAAGAGATGATAAGCATCCAAAATTTTCATGTGCAAACCAATCGACCGCCTTGAAAAATGATCTATGATATACTTTTTGTATATTTTAAAATTTCTAACATTTAATAAATGTTTATCTCAAAACTAATTGAACGACACTAACAAATTGTATTGAATGCCCCGTTTATGGATGCAATATAATTCTAATGTAATAACACATATTATCACTTAACAAATTTTGGATGCAAATGAGAGTTTCGATAGTTTATGGAGTCAATGAACTTCTAAAAAGATCTAATATACATCCTCTAGTATTGAATGTGGTTTTTGAGATAACAGTGAAAATGAAAATGGCTAACACATCACATGCTACCAAATCAAGAATATGATAATTGGGGGTATTATGGTCTTGTTTTCTTACGGAGATGAAACCAAAAACTCACAACTCATCTCAAATTCATCATTACACTTTTTCAAATCTCCATACAAAATATAATAAAAAATTCAACTTTTTCAAATTCCAAAACACAATTTTCAAATCTCAAAACAAAATTAACATTAAAAAAATATATTAAAACAATATTTTATTCTTTTTTTTTTTAAATTTTTATCTTATTTCATCTCTGAAAATAAACCAGACCTAAATCTCCACCAATCTAAGATATGAAAACTGAGCGAGTCATTTACACATGCATAAGACAAATACCTTTACAGTTCGGATCAAATTCCATAACACCTCACTCCTCAAGGTATTTGGCAAACATGACTCGAAATTTAATCGGAGGCAATGCTGGCTCATTAGAACTCCCCTAATAGTAGTGTTTAGCCTTCCTTGAGCCATATTAAAATTCTTTGCACTAGTCGCACAAAATGTGTTATATTACTTGATCAAGCAGCCTATAAAAGTTTAACCTTGTCCTATATCTTATTCGTTAATTCATACTCTTTGCACTCTTGCAACCCAAACTTCATTTCCATCATTTTTTTATATCGTGGATCAAGTACAAAAGTAATATATATCATCAAGTTAAGATTATTAATGCTACTCTAATATTTGTTACACTTCTCATATTTATGTTCGTAGTATTAATGATAGTATCATTACTCAAACACAAATCATTTAATGCATCTTCAATTGTGTAAAATTGTTTAAAATATACATTAGTAGTCACATATAAGGAATTAGAAATGTTCGTTGTAACATCTTGATAAATTTTTAACAACTTTACAAAATTTCGTGCATTTTCAAATCATTACTAGGGGAGTTCACAAATTGTTCATCCATATACAGTTAATGTTAAAATGCTTGTTTATATTTTTTTAGAGGTATTCAACTTTAAATATGTAGAATTCCATCTAATAGGAACATCTAAGCAAATCATCCTCCCACTGATATTTTTTTTTGTCAGACAAGTTTTGAATTTGACAAATATTGATGGCGAATACTTCACATACCTGACGACATTCCTAATCTTTGTTACAAATTCATAAACATCATTCAAATTGTTCATAACAATCAGATTCAATATATGGGCAGCACACCAAATGTAAAGAAATTACCATCCAATATAGTACAATCATTGTATTTTATTCTTTTTCTCATATAATCAACAACAAAATTATTTGAAGAGATATTGTCAAATGTGATGGTACAAATTTTACTAACACTCAATTCATGCAATCGCAAGTCTAATAGTATCCCAATAATTTAGTTCTTGTGGTCAGGAATTTGGCAAAATTTAATTATTTTTTATGCAGTTTTAAATGACAATCAATAAAATGTGCAGTAATGCAAATATAGTTCGTATTTTGCACTAACGTCTAGATATCAATGGTAAGATAGATTATTTTATCGTCCAACAATTTCTTTAGCTATATCTTATCTTTCTCATATAGCTTAATACAATCACTTTTCAAATTGATTCGGGATGGAAAAGTAAATCGCGACTCTAAATTAGCCACAAACTCAATAAATCCTGTGTTCAACTAGCCTAAGAGACAATTTGCACTAAATAAAAAATTTAGGTTTTGATATCCGAACTTTTTCTGTATTGTACTTTGCTAGACCTTGTGGGCTATACACTCTTCTCTCCGCATCCTTCTTGACACTAGAGGATTAATTTTTTTTTTCAGTTTCTTTAACTTTAAGAGGAAAGTTTTACCTGCATTATATATGGGGTGTATTGTAAATGAAGTGTCATTCTCGTGGTGACAACTATATAGTTTAACTCAATAATTGCATTGAGCTTTTGAATTATCGTGGCTAATAGGTTTCACTTTGGTGAAATGTTTACAAATTATTAACTAGTTACTAAGTGTTTTCTTATATTTCTTTGGTAAATGAGGGATGGGTGGACTGTTGTGTATATGTGAATAATAGATTAGAAGACTTTCATGCTCCTCCACATCTACTGGAATAGAAGAGAAGCCACTAACCCTTTGGGTTGTACCGACATGACAATCATAAAATCTTCTTTTATATATTATTATGTAATAACAACCATAAAACACAATATAATAAACAATCAAACACAATAATTACATAACCAAACATGCATATATGTAATAATATATATGTTGTTACATTAAAATTATGTTGTGATTGTCAAATCATGAATGTTATAAATATGTCTAATTTGTTAGTGTCGTTCAATTAATTTTGAGATAAACATTTATTAAACGCAATAAATTTTAAAAAATATAAAAAAATCACAATAGACCAAATTGAGAGAGTAGATATATGGATGAAGAATTCTTAAAAGGTCCTTCAATATTTTCTAAAAGTATTTTATAAAAAATGTTAACCTAAAACTTACTATAGTTTTTGAGGTTTTATGAAGTAAATAACATTTGATACGCACACTTTGTACTAAAATAGTACAAGCAAAACATATTTGTGGTTTTGTTTAATAAGTCCTATGTAAGTTGATAAAATATAAATTTTAAAATGTCAATTAAATATTATATCTTGAAAGATGCTTTTCTTCGATACATAGATAATTATGATTCTCATTTCAAAATTAACCTTCGCTACTACCGATATGTCGAATCTGCTGAACTTGACAAAGTTCAAGGGAATTGGCGGATGAGACTCACAACAACATAGATGAGAAGATGAAAGTTTATTTTGTGGATCTTTTGGTGGTTTCAACTGATGAGAATAGTGAATGTTACATTCCTGATGTACTCAGTTTGGATGGCTTTAAGGGAGAGTAGTACATTCCAGCCATTAAAAATCAGGTTACTTGAGGGAGATGATTAGCATAGTTATTTTCAAGAGCATATCAAATTGGTCTATGATATGATTTTTCTATATCTTTTTTAATTTATTACATTTAGTAAGTGTTTATCTCAAAGCTAATTGAACGACACTAACAAATTATACATGTTTATAATATTCATAATTTGACATGTACAATATAATTCATACATAACACCATGTATATTAAAGAGATCATGCATTATACATAACTAAACACACATGGCTGAATACATTATTCAAATTCAATTCGCTAAAAAACAAACTAATACATAAGTAAAATAAAATTAATTAAGCACAATAACTAGAAACACTTCAAAATTTTGATCATTATGTTTATATATTTTGTTTACTCATATAACTAAGGCCATTATCTGTATAAAGAGTTGGGCAGAAATCTACCAACCTTTTAACCACTCTTATCTAAATCTTCGTTTTTCATATATGTTGACAACTATAAACAGATCTAATAACCTCTAAATCTAGATATTTGGACCAATATAACTAGCAAAAGAGACAAAATTAGATGTCAGTCAAGAGAAATGGTTAAGTCAAATATATGTCTAAGAAAAACAATTAAATAATGAGTATGTACTTATAATATGTGTAATCTTATTATAAAAATTAAGTCACATGTTGATTTGGTAATAATAATGTCTCATGTTTTGATTAAGCAAAAAATTAACTAAAAAAGTTCATTAAGAATAATATCACTTACTGACAAATCAGTAATATGTAAAATTACTTTTATAAGATTCCTGTGTATAACAAATAATGTAGCACTAGACATTGAAAAGCAAGCAAACTACTATGAGAATTACGTTCATTAGGGTTAGAATATGAATTAAATGATTAACTTTAAGGAAACTCTTTGGAACAGAGTCATCTATTATATGGTGTTTAATGGAAGCCAATACAATTAGGACATATAAGTGTGATTCATTAATTCATTTTACACTGCATCACACTAGAGTATAAACCAATTAATTAGAAACCCTTTCATGCTTTGACCCTTCCAATTAACTAGAGTAAACAAATTATCCTTTTGCTCTAGCAACCCTTCCATTCTATTTTTTTTTTATCTTTTATTTTCCTTTCACTAATCCATGGAATTTCAACAAAAGCCGAATGAAATATGATTAAAAAAATCCGTTTTAGGATGCTTTGGAGCTTTGGAACGAAGAACTTGAGAGTGGATGCAAATTAGCAAGCTTCACTATAGCGATGTCGAGAATAACAAAGCGTAAAACCTAGGATTGCGTAAAGTTGCTAGGTTTTTTTTTTCTTGGAATCCAAACAGAACCATTAGTTTTTTTTAAGAGTCCAGCCAGAAACTTTCTAGATCAACCACTTTGCCGTAAGACCTTTGACACCTCTTCGTGTAGCTCTAGACTAGACCAGTCGGCTCAAGTTTCGTAATAATATTCCTTCAGAAAAATCGGCTACACCTAAATTCACCCTTCCCTCCAACAAGGTCTCTTAAGGAAAGAAAACAAAAAAATAAAAAACTACAAAGTTTTAACCAATATCAAAGAAATAGAATGAAAGAGCAGTCGTAAAAGATTTGTATTTTTATAAGGTGTGAAGAGCTGTTGGAGAGAGAGAGAGAGAGAGAGAGCACGAGAATCGGGGAGGAGGAGCACAGAAATGTGAGAAAGAGAGAGAAAAAAAATGGGGCGCAAACGAGAGTTCCTGGCAAAGTTGATGGTCGCCGAAACTCTAATTGCCACTGGAGATGTCAGCGACAACCTTTGTACACTAATTTCTCCATAATCTCTTCTTCCATTTTCATAGCCTCGTCATCCCCTTTGGGCCTTTACCCTCCCTATTCATTACCTTTGCTCGAACTCAGAGTCATTCAATTCGATATTCCTTTGCAATGCATCCCATTTCACAGATAATGTATTTCTTACGCGTCTTTCATCTATTAGTTTTCATTATTTTACACACAAAGGATTCATCTAATTTGAAGTTATTCTCTTAACTTTATCCTTTATAATCGGTTTTAAATTTTGAGACAATTAAGAATTAATATGATAATGACCTAAAAATATGGTAATGATTAAATGATTACGAAATCCAGCAAGCCAAATAAATCTAAACAAGCTCTAGCTTAAGTTTGAAGCCAAAAAATTTAGGATTATCTTCTAGAATGATTTTTCCTATGTTTTGAGATGATGGGTTAGTGACCCACTTTCCACATAGCATATATATCTTTTTGAGCGAACATAACTAGTACTCATAAATTTGCAAGATCAATATATATATTTTTTTATGGATAAGTGACTTTTCCCTTTTCTTATGGGTTGAGAAAATGCCATTTGAGTTAGAGCTCAGTGGTGGCAGTACTAACCTAAATCTTTAGGGACTTTGGACTAGTAATCTCATGATCAACATATTTGAATATGAAATAATCATAGTGATTTTATAATGCCCACATCATGAACTTAAAAAAATCATACAAAAGAATTTCATTATCTTCAAATTGGCAAGTCAAAAAGAGATTCAAAGACACAAGGGAAAAATGAAACCAAGGGCTGGACAGAGAGAGAGAGAGAGGGAGAGAGGAATTGCATCTCGTGGCTATTAGAAGGATGGAGCGATAGCAACAAAGCAACGACATGAGGCAACAAAGCAAAGGTAGATGACAATACAAGGCGACAAAGAAAAAATTGGTAGAGGTGGCTAGGGCTTTTGGCTCAGAGAGAGAGAGAAAGACGAGTGTCAGCGCAAAGGCATAATGATTATGAAACCCTAGCTTCTTTTGAGTATTAGCACTGAAATGATGTTATTTTGATGCTCCAATTCTTTTTTTTTTAAGAAAATTTGGGTTCCGAGTTCAAAACCCAGTAATTGGCCCGATTGCATCCGAATTCTTTTGGACCGAAATCCGTAATCTAAACCAAGATAACTGGGTTTTGAACTAGGTCGGGAAAAAAATCCAACCTGGATGAATAGTGCTACCCATGGACACGGGCTAGGCAAATTGAGTAGGTTAAGATGGTGGATCTATTTGATTCATAACTCGTCACTTGCCTCTAACTATAATGAATCTCATGGTAAGTGGTATGTTTATGTGCATTTAATAAATAACAAAACTGTATATCATATGTCAACATTTATTTTATGACAGATATTCAAATCTTGTTTGGACAAAGAAATAATCTCATCTTATTTCATCATTACATTTTTTTAAAATTCTTAAATAAAATATAATAAATAATTCAACTTTTTAAAATTTTAAAATAATAATAATATTTATAAATAACATTCTAACAATAGTTTATTCAATTTTTATCTAAAATTATCTCATCTCATTATCCAAATGGGGCCTAACTGATTTTTATTCAAATGACTAAATTATGAAATCATTTAAATTGTAATCCATTAACAAGTATAATTAAAAATTATTAGAATTTTAAAAGTGAATAATTCTACTAATCATTCCTATTAGGGTTGTAACCGATTTAGCTTGGTCTAGTTTTGTACAAATTTTGAGACTGAATTAGTATACACGGCTTTTATATTTTCAAGATGCACATGTTATCGTCCTTAATCGGTATTTTTTGTTATATTGGTTCCGGTCCGATTTTTCAGTTATAGTGATTAGCATATTTATATATTAGTATTTGTTATATTGATTTTAATTTAATATAACTATATAATAGCATTAGTATAAATATTACTACAACTATATTTCCAATAGTATTAGGATGCTAATTGTATTATTATTATTAGTATTAATGTATCACTAGAGTTAACAGTATCATATAGTAATATAGTATTAATAGCTAATACTATAATGTTTTATATAATAATTATATATAGATTTAAAGTGAATCACTAATATTATTAGTATTAGGCCATATAATACGAGTAATATACAAATATATTAGTATTACTAATGTATTTATCAAAAAAAATATGTTGAGAATTTATTAGGCCAAAAAGTATAATTAATATACTATACATATATATTATATTTAAAACATATGATCAAATAAATTTTTATGTTTAAGATTAAATTAATCTTATATTATTTATATATAACTATAGTTTATATTAATATATATTATATATTATAATTATATAAAATATATAATATCTAATTTTAAAAATTAATTAAATATATATAAATATGTGACCATTCCGATCCGGTCTAAAAAAAGTAAAGGAATTGATCCAGAACTGATCCAGAATCGAACCATATCAATTAGTTCAAGCCTATCCATGTCGGGTTTTTGGTTAATTTTTACATCCCTAATTCCTACACCACGTACTTCTGTTTTTTTTACTTATTAAGTATATGGTGTAAAAATGATGAGTAGAAGAAGTCACTTAATTTAGCAAGAATAAAAGAAAATCTAAAACAATAGTCGTGTGCTTTGTAAGCATCTGGATAAAAGTTATATATAATTTTGGACAATGCTAAGGTGCACTCCAAATATCCACACAAATGTAAGCGACTTTTTCCTTTTTCTTCTCTTAAACATTTTCTAAATATTCTTAATTATTAAGAAAAGATAAAAAATTATAAGTTTAGTAATAGCCACTTTCTTAATCAATAAGACAAATAAAAATAAAATAAAACATGACCGCATATAATTGATGGACATATTTGAGAGACATACTGTTATTTTTCTATATTTTTCGGTTGGCTCTACAAGACTACAACCATGGGACTCTTGCTAGTTCATTTGTTTTTGTTTTTTTTTTAAAAACTTTTTATATGTATTTTTTAAACATATATAAATATAATTTTTCAAAAAAAATTCATAACATTATTAAAAAGCCCTTACTTAATTATTAAATTAAAAAAATCTAGTAGTAGCTCTCAACACCAGAAGAAAAAGTATTAATTTTTATATTTTTTTGATTGTTTATGTATTTATTTATTTAATTTTTTTACTTAATAATTAAAGAAATGGCTATTTATGTTTTTTTTTTTATATTTTTAAAATTTTTTTTAAAAATATATAAAAATATTTGAAAGAAAAAACAAAAAAAATAAATATAAATTATACTAAAAAGCATACCAAATAAACAAATTGAAGAGATATGTAATATCACTCTTTTTCTTTTAACGTTGGGCTTGTCGGTAAAATAGTATAATGATGTTCTAGACTGTTAAGAGTGTGGCCCAGCCCAGCAAGGCGCAGGTGTTAACTTATTTCAAATTTGGGAGGCCACTCGCACGTGGATGGCGGATTCGGAGGCGCGTTAGAATAAACCGAGAATTTCAAATTCCCGCTTATTCGAAACCAAATGCAGATTTGGATCCAAACCAAAGTCCAAACTCCAAGCCCTCCTCAATTTCAAATTGCCGACCCCGCCATTGCCCCCACCCTCCCCCTTCTTTCTCCCCCTTTCTTAACGGTCCTCTTACTTCTCCTGAGCCTCCACCTCTCCCTCTCTTCTCTCTTACCTTCGCTTCATTTCCCTCCAACGCTCTAATTCTCAACCCTGAGGTTTTCAACAGTTGGTTCGGCCACTGTCCCCCTCGGATTCGCGCCGTCAATGGCCTTACCTTCGTCTTCTACTCTAGCTGAGCCCTCGACGAGGCACCACGCCTATAGCAGAAAGCAGAAGTCCCTCGGCCTCCTTTGCTCCAAGTACTTTCTCTCTACTCTTTCTTTTCATCCTGAAATATTTATTCTTTTACTTATTTTAATTTTCGTTGATTGGCAAATTCCAGTTTCTTGAGCCTGTATGATCGAGACGACGTCCGGTCCATTGGGCTTGACGACGCTGCTTCGAGATTAGGTACAATCTCTAACCTTTTTATGTATTTATCTAAGTTTTGAATTTTGTAGATCTAATGAGATTTGGGATTTGCAGGTGTTGAGAGGCGAAGAATATACGATATTGTAAATGTCTTAGAGAGTGTTGGGGTGAGATTTTTGAACTTTGGCCATCTTAAATTTTGGATTTTTTAATATAAATGTGCGTGTATAGTCTTAAGCTTTAATGGGGGTTTGACTTTATTTTTTAGGTCCTTGCAAGAAAAGCGAAGAACCAATACAACTGGAAAGGATTTGCGGCAATCCCCAAGGCTTTGGCTGAGCTTAAGGTGGTTTTTATCTTTACTCTATGGTTGCAAGTCGTCTTCTTTCTTTTTTCTTTTACAAAATTTTTAGATCTTTTCTATTCGTGTTATGTATATTTGGAAAATAGCTCTAATATTGCGTTATGCTGTCACAGGAAGAGGGTTTGAGTGAGAATATCAATGCCATTGACGGCAACGACTATGCAAAAGTAGGTCAAAGTTAAGAGTTTTATGAAGTTTTCCATTACTTGTAAATTTTTTAGCATTTTGATAGAGAATATTTTTTTTAATCGGGGCAGGTTTCGGATGACGAGGATGAGGACGACATGTATTCTAATCCCGGTACCGGAAGTCAGAATGATAAGTCCAACACTAGTTCTGTTAAATCCTTGACAAAAGGTATCCCTTTTTTCCTTTCATATTTTTAGGCTTAGATACCACTATTGATAAAAATATTTGTGAATGTCAATGAAACTTTATTGCTTTGATGGGTCAGAGTTTATGTAAAACAGCAATTTAGGTGGACATTTGTGAACTTGATGACCTGATGCGATCTTATAAGTCGTCCTTCATCTTCGATGATTTTATGGATTTATCTTCTTGGGAATAAAAATTGAATGTTATACCATAAATAAAACCCGTGATGCAAATCAATCTTTCTTAATAAACAATAGTTAAAAACTTAAATAAATTGGAGTAGAATTTTGAATGTGCATGAATGATTCTTGACAGATAATCGGAGGGAAAAATCTCTGGCACTTCTTACCCAGAATTTTGTCAAGCTCTTTGTCTGCTCTAATGTGAGTGGGAACATTATCTCTCTTGTTTACTTTTGTCGTTGATTTCCTCTCTAGTTAGTCATTGGTTTGATTTTTTTCTTAATAATTTATAGGCAGAAATGATCTCCCTTGATGATGCTGCGAGATTACTGCTTGGGGATGGCCACAATTCTTCGTTAATGAGAAGTAATAAATGTTATTTGCTTTCTTTATCCTTATCTACCAACTGCAATGAACCTAAAAAGAATCTAAAATCTAATTGACATTGAAATTTTGCAGCAAAAGTTAGACGCCTATATGATATTGCAAATGTGTTGTCTTCAATGAAACTAATTGAGAAGGTAAAACGGTAGTGCAAATGTGCGAGGCCTGTTTAAACTTGATTTTTGGTTCTCTACGATTCTACTAAGACGATGTCTGATATAATTATACATTATGTGCTTATCTCAAGCGTTTCTTGAATGATGTGCAGACCCATACGTCAGACACTAGGAAGCCTGCATTCAGGTGGTTAGGATGCAGAGGCAAAGCTGACAATGTTTCTGTTCCGAATGATTCTAGGAAACGAATGTTTGGAAGTGATGTCACAAACATCAGTTTTAAGAGGAACAAAGTTGTCTCATTATTTGATGGAAATTCAAAAGGGGATCCGAAGGCACAAAATCAAATAAAATATGGCAAATTGGGAGATGAGGTTGATAGAAGGAATTTGGAACATGACTCGAGACAGAGTTCAAAAAGCTACCAATTTGGTCCCTTTGCTCCCACCAGTGTGGCCAAAGTTGGTGTTCCTGGGAGCAACAATGTGAAGCGTGTTTATGATTGGGAGAATCTTGCCTCTACCCATCGTCCTCAGTATCAAAACGAAGGTATCATTTCATGCTCTTTTGTAGGTCAGGGAAAATAGTCTCTCTTGGGCTTTCTTCATTATTTACTCCATCAGAGATCCCACAAATGAAGTGCGTTGTCCATGATCTAGGTTCACCTAGGGTACCAAGTGAAAAGGTTGTCTTATTAAAATCTGTAGAGGTGGCATTCTCTCACCAGTTACTCTGCATGGTCTTTCTTCTCTACGTGTGCTTAGAACCCTTGATCAATCTGCCATCTCTATTTTATTAAAAAGTCTTCCAAGTTCCATCCATATAACTATGGTCAGAGTGACAAGCTAATTAAAAATATGCAAATCCATGGTAGAGTGAGTTTTATCATATGATATTTCCTCTTCATGTTCGGATGTTTAGATTAATTTAAATATATTTATAAGATGTGAATTTATGGGATTTATTTTAATTGTTGCCTCCACTGCAGAGGGGTTTAAAACAAGGGCAATGATACTCTTAGAGCATTTATAATTCACTAATTAAAATTTAGTTTAAAATATCATTTTTATAAATTTTAGTTAGTTATTTTTTATTACATTAAATAATAAATTCATCAAATCAAAAGTTATTTTATTAAAATATTAATTTTTAATTTATTTTAATTTTAATTATAATTTAAATATTGATTTGTTAGAACATTCATAACTTATTAGTTATCTTATTTATTTAATTAAAATTTGGCTAAAAGAAAAAAATAAACTTTAATAAATTCAACAAGTTAAATTAAATTAAATTTTCTTTCTTTTTATTTTTTATATTTAGATAGTGAGGAGACATAAAGTTATTTTTATTTTTATTTGGTTGAGTTTAATAAAACTTGTTTTTATCTTTTTTAATTAAATTTTAATTAAATAAATGAGATATTTAGTAGATTGTGAATGATCTTCTAATTTTATTATTATTTATTATTTTTAATATACTTAATTATTAAAAAAAATATAAAAAATATAAAATTTTATTAATAGTTATTTTTTTAATTATTAAATAAAATAAAAAACTTAAAAAATTAAAATGAGTAATAAAGAGATTGTGGCGGAGTAAAACTATTATTTTTCGTAAAATAAATTAAATTTTGGCCTACTCATTAATTATTGACTGAAAGAGAGAGAGGGCTCCACTTATTAATTATTGAGAGAGAGAGATGGCGGTAAAATAAGTGAAAAGATGTGATTTGATCGAAAGTTGAAGTGAGTGCCCCGTTGTCTACAGGGCACCACAGTACTTAAATTTACCAAATTCTCTTTGGCTGAGTTAGGTTTTGTTTGGATATGTAATTCAGTTTAATTTATCTTAATTTAATTTATTTTTATATTTTTATAATTTTTTATATAAAATATATTTTTATACATTTTTTTTAAATTTCAATACACTTTTTTAAATTTCAATATATTTTTCAAATTCTAAAATAATAATAATATTAAAAAATAAATTAAATTCATTTCAATATATTTCATTTCTAAATTCAAACAAGGCCTTAAATTGCTGTGTTTAGATAATTGGTCCGTTTGAATTCAGATATGATATGAGATAAATTATGAATAGTAATAACTAATAAAATGAGTGATTAAAATAAATTAAAAAAATTAATAAATAATTAAAATAAATTAAAAGAAATGAAATAAAATGAATTTGTAAAATAAACAACCTTAAATGAGTTTAAAGTTTAAACTAGCGGTTTGAGAACTAAGCGGAGCCTTATCTTTCAAGTATCAATCTTTAGGAAATGAGTTCTCCTTGATGTCCTTTGCCATTTATATAGTTGTCTTCTACGTTATCCTAGTTCAATTTCTGTTTTCGTTTGTTGCCGCAAAATGAGTAATGCAAAGGTGTATTGACAATGCAGCTTTGAAAGATCTCTTCTCTCATTACATGGAAGCGTGGAAATCATGGTATTCTGAAGTTTCCGGGAAAAAGTCTTTACAAATTTCCTGATTCTTCCCACCAACGAGTTCAACAATCAAATAGCATTCTTTTTTCTAATGATCTGACGAGAATGAGCTTACTCCGTAATGGATGCATTTTCTCAATGCGACAAGTTAGAACGGCCACCCCCATGAAGATATTCATTCCTTATGGTCTTTGTAGTATTACACATTTTTTTTCCCCTATTCCTGTGCGCTTTGGTTTGGTCGTCCATTAACATGGCTTGGTTTGTTTGTTACTATCAGAGTCTCTTGTACTCAAGAAGTCGTTGGAACTGAGTTTGTGCATTTTTCAGCACCTTGGATTAATGATCGATATAACATATTTATCATTGTTTTTGGAACAATTGCGCGTGTGGGTGTCGAGGGATTTTTGACACTTCAGTCCCCCCCCACCCCCCAAAGTGCTTAGGTCAAGATTGCAGGTATAACACCATCCAATGAGAGATTGGCACGTTAAAATTTTCTATCCAACTGCAATAAGATTTTGTTATGTTGAGAGAATTCCTGATATTTGAGTACTCCTGATTTTACAGTGCCTCCATGGCTATTGCAGCTGGATGTTTCCAAAATATTAGCATCTTCTTTCCAACACAAGTCTTGAAGCCAGCCCTTTTGAAACCCAAGCAGTTTCACCTCACAAAATTAATTTGATTTCTATTTTTCTATGGACGATTATCAAAGAGACCAGATAATTGACTGAAATGAAAGTTGATCTCCTAGCAAGAAGTAAGGCTACTTTGGGATGATTCTGAGAATTACGATTTTTATTCAGAAAATAATGAGAGGCTAACCTGAGAGATTTTAAAACATAAATAAATTTAAAAAACTTCTCCCAAATAACCAATTATATATATATATATATCTATATGCTCTTCTTAAATGTGTTTTTAAACATATTCACAATAGGTCTTTATAAAACTATTAAAAACTCCAAAAAAGTTTTCATTCCTATTCAATAAATTTTAAAAGTTCCAACATCTAAAGCATATCCTAAGCCTGAGAGGTAATTGAAAATGTAGATGGCGTCCTTTATAACTGATACGACCAAATGACATTGTTAACACTTGACCCTGGACACAAACTATGTGTTCAGTTCTCCTTCTATTCTATCATATTGATGTCTCATTATCCATCAATCCATTAAATTAGTTATTTTAAAACCCAATAATAAATTTAATGTTTGAAAAACAATGTCATGTCAATACAATAGTGAAGATGAGATGAAAGTGTAGTGCATAAAATAACTCACCCGTTTTACAGAGACTCATATGCGCCTTTTTGACAGAACAGAAATAATGAAGCAGCCAAACAAAGGAACTCATTCTTATTAGAGAAATGCCAATTTACAAATCCAGCAATGAGGATTGAAACAACACTAATGAGAAAGCTTAGCAATAGCCAAGAAAAAAAAAAGAAGAGAAAACTTAGCAATGGCTTTGAGACTCGGCTTGCTTTATCACAGAATAATTTCCTCTTGAACACTGACATTGAGAGTCTTGTTTGGTAGAACAATGCTGTTAACCACCACCACTTCATCTTCAACAGACACAGCTTCACCTGCATTACATAATAGTGAACGTCAGATGGTGCAATCAGAAATGTGTGATCTTGATTTTCTTGTATAGAAAATACAGAGACAATGCATAACAGTACCAAGTATTGTAACCCCAAGTTTTGCATTGTAGTCCCCGCTGGCCTGAAATCAATTGACATAGTCAATTACGAGAGAGACGCGCAAATGATACAGAATTTAGTTAATAAACCTGTGAAAGCTTTGCCAAAGATTTTACAACTTTTTAGCTTTTATTTTTAAAAGAGAAAAAGGGTAAAGGCAGCACAAAATAAATGAACTTGATAAGTCTCGTGCAAGTAACAAGATTACAAGAATATGTTGTCTTCCAACCATGATGATTAATCAGAGATACGACTGTGACATGAGAATCGGAACTGAAGTCCTGTTATGCAACGTGACATTGCAAAAAACGCCCCACTTTCATCACAGCAGTGATATTACTGGAGCTCAGAAGCAGCTGAAGAAAGCAAAAGGGGGGATGCACATTGGTTGTTTAAACGTTATTGACTCTTGGTTTTCACTTCTCTATTTAAAGATCCACGTTTGTCTTATATGAAGAGGAAGCTATTAGATGGTCTGCATCTTCGAATCAAACTATGAAAAAGCATAGCCATAGGATCTACCAGAATAAAGGTCAATCCTTTCCTGATGCCAGCAGAAGAACTAAAAGGTATTAATTATTGAACTATTTCTGTGATGGATGACATCGTACGGTCCCTTCAATTATTGGACCCCTTTTATGCTGAGATGGAACCATATTTACTGTGGTTTTAAACTTAATGCACACTTTGAACAAAATCTAGGGAAAAAATAAAATCCTCCAGAAAGAACTCACGGCTCAGGATTAAACAATATGGAAACCACAATCTTTTGATGAAAATTTGTATCATATTAGAAGAAAACAAAATGCGAAGTTATGAACTTGCCTGGACACGGGACCATCGCCCAATAGAAGACTTCCATCCAACAATGGCATGAATAACAACTGCATTTTCCTGAAAAACCGCAAGTGCAAATGTCACACTTTAGATAGATGCATGCACTTCATACCCTTTGATTAGGTTATGTACCTTAATTTCAACATCATCAAGGATGATACAACTGATGAGCCTTGCGCCAGCTCCTATACGAGCATTTGCAGATATCGAGACATTGGGACCAATCTGTTCCACCACAGCAGAAAAGTACATAGTTACAAATACAGAATTTTATAGTCAGTCCAACTAGATGGAAATAAGCAAAACCACTTCTATACTCAGATGACTTGAGGACAAGGTAGTTTATGTTTCAAGGTTAAGTTGTATAGCATTCCATGGCATGTAAACTTGCAACTCATGCACATTACCTACTATCTCTGTGTGTGTGTGTGTGTGTGTGTGTGTGTGTGACACACACTGAACAAGATGAACCATCAAAAAGCTTCAATGAATGACAGCTAGATTTCCCCCTTCCAGAAGTATTAGAACTACAGATCAATAATGTGGTTCTACAATCTAAGAAATGTTCATAGATTGGTAACACTCTATTCAGAGTGCCATAGTCTGATAATGGAATGATCACCTTAGCAGTTGGATGCACTTTTGCCGATGGATGAATATAAACATCCCCAGAAATGGCTGCACTTTTCGTGCCATCCCCACTAGCCAAAAGATGGGGGGAGGTGAACCGGAATTGTGCAAGATACAGTAAAGAACATTTCAAGGACATCCTGCAACAATCAACCCAAAAATTCACACAATGGTCCTGATTGAAAGGACTAAGCTAATGATTATTTTCCAAGGACATCCAACAGCCTTCAACACCCTGATGCTATGCTTACCCAGGAGTTTTGATCTGTTCCCAGAAGTCCATGGTCTCAAATGTATAGAACTGCTTCTTCCCTGCAAGAGGTGAGAGAATATCTTGATCCAATCTTACAAAATCTGTGGGAAGGTTCCTGCTGAAGGACCACTTGTGTCAGGACCAGGAATCAGAGAGAAATCAATAATAATCCAAGGTTAAGCAGCAGTGACATAGTTGTACTTGTTAAATTTAACTTTATAATTAACAGGTGGAAATAACAATGTGTATAACAAAGTATGCCAATAGGGTGTCACGAGTTACGACTTGACCCCAACAAACCCATCCTGGGTTATCAAAACCCACACCAATCACATGCCTAACTCTACAATATGTATATAACAACCATCCTTTTTCATACATAAAACCAAGCAAATATTTCAATTTACTTGAACCAATATAGCATTGTCAATCACCTTCCCATATCAGAAATGAAAGTGTTAATAAATAATTCTCTGGTTAGTTCATCATTCTGAAAGGTCCTGGAAGCATGTATTGCGGGGATCACCAGATACTGATTTGTCAAGAATAGGTCAAGGACTTGTACAGATCAGATAATAGATTTGAAAACTGATAAAATAGTTGATATCCACAATTCAGTACGTATGTATATACACCAAAGTGGAATATCCACGTCCCACTTTCTTTTTTTATCTTTATTCTCTCATAATTTGAACTACTCAAACAACCGACTCTTTCTTTTTTTCTTTTTCTTATTTTATATCTTTCCAAGTTAATGAGAGGAATATTTCATTATGACCTTGATTGCATTTATCTGAACTACACACCACTCTCTCTCTCAAGTTAATGAGAGGAATATTTCATCATGACTTTGATTGCATTTATCTGAACTACAAACCACTCTCTCTCTCTCTCTCATCCTTTCCTTTTTTCTCGTACAGGGCCAATATTCCTATATATCTGTTAACTAACCTCAAACTCTCTTACAATCAAACTGACTCATGATAAATTGAAATCTATAATGGGCCTCTTATGCTATGCTTCATCACCATAAAGCAACAAATCCACCACAACTGCCAGAGGGACATACTGCAGGCATTTTGCTCAGTTTATATAGAATGAACAGGTGATTTATGTTCTAGTCTTATTGAACTGTATATATGCTGTCACTACTTCATTTCTTGAGAATCAAGAAAACACCGACAGAAATTTGGAACACAGTAAAAAGATTAAACCTTGTTGCTGAATCGACGGTGTCGAAGCTGGATAAACGTCTCAGGTTCGCTGCAAATGACCAAAAAAGAATTCAGGTTCCAGCATGATGAATATCAATGCCATGCATACATAACATGGTAAGTCAGATGAAAAAATTAGTTTCATTTTATCACCAGGCCAAGTTTATTACATTCTGAAAAGCCAAAACAAATAACTGAGGAGCAAATTCAAGATAAGTATTCATCTTGAGTTTTAACCTTAACTTGAATATAGATCAAGCTATTTCAAGAACTCCTAAGTTAAGCCCAGGCATGACAATTTAATCAAAGACTTGGATCACCAACCTCTGTCTTTTCGCTGAGTGGAAACCCCCTGGATGGCAGTGAAAATATCTGGGGTAAATATGTAGACACCACAATTGATACGGTCACTCACCTATATTACATCAGAATAAAAAGACCACCAGGAGAAAGAAAGTACTTCACAAGTCAGTTAATGGAACAAGGCAATACCAAATGCTAAAAACATGCTAAGGAGAATGATTTATAATTTACATACAAAGGTTTCAGGTTTCTCTGTGTAATGCAACAATTCATTGGTGACTGGATCTGCTACCAACTCTCCAAACTGGTTTGCCGACTCAGCAGAAACCTGCACAAAGAAAGCAGAATACATAAACGATAACATTACATAAAGATGCTCTTGCAGAATTTTGTTTGTACGCGTGTTGGCCCACCTTTATTACTAGAATAGTTCCCATACCACCATATCTTCTGTGAGACTCTGCAAATATAGAAGGCAAAATAAGTGATCAAATTATTCTGCAAGCCAAGGATAATCGACCCCTAACTACCAGAAAATGTTGAAGCTGTTGCTACACAACAAATTTTCCATACAAAACATTAAGAAAGAACAAAGGAACCATCAAATGGTAGATAGTTACAAAAAGAAAAGATTCCATCATATATCAGCAAGAGGAAAACAATTACCAAGCATTTCTGGCAGTGGAAAACTGCAGCAAACATCGCAATTGAGCAAGAAAATATGTGACTGCCAAACACAATTCAAGCATCAATATCAACATAATTTGACTACACGTAATGTCAAAGTCTAGAGAGACGGGAAATATCTTCAATCAAACTTTTTTTTTTTTGAAAAAAGAAAAAGTTTGTAATTATCAACCAGAGACAAAGTCAAAGGTAAAGACAAATACAGGGCTGTCTTCCATGATAAGGTCTCTGAAGTTATAAAGCCCACCAGCTGATCCATGGGGCTTGTCTTCCTTCAAGTATCTGATACCAGTATCAACAAAAATAAACAGCAATATCCAAAATTCAGATCCAGACAATAATTTAGAGAAATTTGCTCATAATTTAGTTGACAATCAAGACAAAAAGATACCTAACAGGGACTCTGAGCTCATTAGAGATAGAGGAGACATATAAAGCGAATTCACGCTCATCGTAGAAACCAATAAGAAAGATCTGAGCTAAGTTTGGAATCTGTAATGGAAGGAGAACACTTGATACTCAGCATACTGAAAAGATAGAAGCTAAACATATACGGATCCACATTATAAGTTTTTTTTAAAAGAAAATACCTTTTTACAAGCAGAAATTGGATGATGAACCATTGGTTGTCCAGCCAAAGGAAATAGCGGCTTTGGAATGTTCAATGAGAGTGGTCGGAATCTAGTACCTGCAAAATTCAAAATTAGCAACCAAAGCCAGAGGTGTTATGATTCTCATTCAAGAACCAAAGTCAGAATTCACCATAATAATCAAACTAATTTCGAAAACTACTAATAACATTTAAAGAATATGATAATGTCACGGTTTAGTTTCAAAACTAAAACAAAATGCCAGAGAGGTTTCATCACTCGACTTAAAATTTAAAAGTTTCCATGGGAACCACAGCAGTTTTCAGCAATTTCAGTAAAATTTAACGAAAATAAGAAAAGGGGTCTGATAATTTAATCCTACACCCAAGTTTTAACATCAAGATTAAACAATTTCCACGAGACAAACTCAGGGAGAATAACAAATGGGTTGCAATTTTCTCATTCCAGTTCCAGATATCATGAAACAAGATCATACCTTTAGTGGGTCCACCGACCATGATCACGGCAACCACTCTTTCATCTGTGCTCCCCATTTTTGATCCACGGAAATTCAGATCCCCAACGCCTCAACTTGTCCACAACTCCTATATCACAAAGCTAAATCCTTTTATAAAACGCAGCTTGCTCACAGTTCATACAAAGAACCCAAACGTACAATTTATTACTGGTCTGTGTGTACGGACCATCACATCACTAGAAACCAAAATAAGTGAAGCCACAAATCAGCACGTTGTAACTTCGTAAATATACTTGCAGAGAGATATAGAGCTTTGGGAGGGGGGGTATTTTGGTGTTTGGAAAATGTAATCATCTAGGAAAAAGATTTAAGAAGGCCAGTAAGTCTCGGTATTAATTTTTAATGCAGTGAAAAAGGGATAGACGACGAAAGCCACTAGATCAAGATAAGCAAGCAAAAAACAATGCCAAGATTGGGAAGCTTCCGCCTCTTTTTCCCTCCCACATGGCTCTTTTCCCTTTGGGACCGACTTCTTGTCATGGGAGATGCAAGCTGTTGTCAGCAGATCAGCCTAATCGTGGCCCACTTTTTTTATTTATTTTTTATTTTTATTTTTATTTTTATTTTTTAATTTTTTTAGAAAGGATATTCGTGTCCCGTTCCTTTTGCCTGGGAGATTTATTTTATTTTCATTTTTATTTTTTAATGAGAAATCAACTATTTAATCAGACATTCTACAGAAGATTTATGATCTTAAAAAAATATAGGATTGGCAAAATGTAAATGTATGCGTAGTTTGCGTGTAAGTAATGTTAATGAAAAATAATAATACAAACATATCACCTGTTGTGAAAACTCCTTATAGTTATTAAAAAAATTCAAAACATTCTTATTTTTTTTTTATGCTAACTGATGTTGAAGTTTTCTACATCGATAACCTATTAAATGAACTAATAAACGAGGTTGCAAATATTGTCTTTATACATAGACACATATATAGGATTTTATCCAAACATCAACACATGTTTCACACCAATTTATGATAATGCTTTTTAATCTTTGAATATTAGATACAGTCCTGTTGTTCATTTCCTGTTGTCGCTTAACTTATAAATGGATGGTCCCATTCATTTGCTTGATGTATATGTAAAAGGCAGGGTATTTAATAGAAAATCATGCTCGATTCATTATCATTAATGTATTGATGAAGAGATAAAAGGAAAAAGGAGGTAGTTAGGAGTCTGTGTCAAAACAACTTGGACTTGGTAGGAATGACTAGTTAAGACAAAAAATGATAGAAAGGGATAGAAAAGTTTAATAAAAGAAAGGAAAGAAAACATTAATATTTTTTTTAATCACAAGTTGTTGGTGAAAAATCATTTTTATTATCTCCCTTGCTCAAGTCATTTTGTTTTTCTTGGGAGGATGAAAAATGGTAGGCCCAAAGGAAGAATGTCCACATTTTCCCCTTTCTTTTCCTATTCTACTAGACTACTACTAAAAGAAAGAAATTTCCTCCATTTTTCCACACCATTGTCTATCCTCTCATCTTTCCTTCCTGCCAAACACATGTTTAGATTCCCTTGACATTGGAGAGTAACATGAAATAGCCACCATTGGTAAGCACTTTCTGAGTTTCTGTGTGGGGAAAAAAAATAAGTGGGTTTCTATAGATCCATCCCACTTATTTATTACAACTAAAACCCAATTTTGTAAAGCACATGTTGCTTTTATTTTATGAAGCAACAAGCACATGTAGCTTGATCCGAGGCACAGGTGTGTACTGACAAATGTGCACATGACAGAGGGTGCCTAGCATGATAATCAAATGTTTTTGGCCTCAAGTCCGTGACTTGTGTCAGTTGTTTGAAGTTCCTTTCCTTTTTGCTTATTTTTGTTTCAAATAGTTTAGAAATACCTCTGAGTTAATATTATAAGGATTGCTTTAAATCTAAGAAGACAGAAAAGGTGGTGGATCAGCTTCAGAATTTGAGAAAGACGACTAAAGGTTGTTCCCTCGACCACATGATGTGAGTACCTTACCTTATCAGTTAATTACTCTTGGTAGAAGCCATGTCAATAGCGGCAAAGGTTGGAGCAAATCCAGCTCAGAGCAAAGTCGGAATATTAGGGCATCATGGAATGGTCGAATTAACATCCGCTACAATTTTCTATGATGAATACTATTTGTCATTAAGAGAGATAGATATAACACGTGAACCCCATCGAGTTTAATGTTGTCTTTCGGCAGCGTAGACTTAAGACTTTACTGGTATGATTGTATCCAATGATTTGATATCATGTCTACGCATAATACAAAGTCATTTTAGTTCGAGTAATTATAAATGTATAATCATTTTTATAATTATTTATACAATCATAGGTTAAAATGAGAATATTTATGTAAGGAAAATCATAGCCTTACAATCTCTTTACAACTCTTTTACTACTTTTTAAAATTTTTTAATTATTTTTTTACTTAATGAATAAGTGATTCTCAAGATTGGCCGCTCCATTAGATGGATGTCAAGAATGTTTTTCTTCACGGGGACTTTAAAGAGTGTATTTATATGAAACCACCCCCGGAGTTGTTTTCCTCTCCAACTTCTCAAGTGTGTAAGCTTCGTTGCTCTCTTTATGGTCTCAAACAAGCTTCGAGGACTTGATTTGATAAATTTTAAACTACTTTATTACAATTTTCCTTCAAGCAGAGCAAGTATGATACTTCATTATTTCTTCAGCAAACAAACATGGGTCTTGTTGTTCTTTTGGATTATGTTGATGATATTGTGATCACTAGTTCTGATTATGCTTTACTTGGTCAGCTTAAAACTCATCTCCCTGTGTCCTTTCATATGAAAGATCTTGAGTCTCTCGCATATTTTCTTGATCTTGAGGCACATCGTAGTCCCTCCGACATTTTACTTAATCAACATAAGTATGCGTGTGATTTGGTGGCTATAGCTTGCCTATAGGAAGCTACCTCCGTTGATATTCCAATGGAATTAAATGTCAAACTTCGCAAAGAAGAGGGTGACTTACTTCCTGATCCCAGTTTATACAGGAAATTGGTGGGCAGCCTGATCTATCTCACTATTACTAGACTTGACATTTTTTTTGCTGTACAACAAGTCAATTAGTTTCTTTAGACTCCTCGTCATCTTCATTTGGTTGCTATCCGTAAGATTATACGATATGTTCAGGGAACTTCTTCCCGTGGCTTATTCTTTCCTGCAGGCAATTCTCTTAACTTTGTTGCTTATAGCGATGATGATTGGGCTGGTTGTGTTGATACACGTCGCTCCATCACTGGTTGGTGCGTGTTCTTAGGTGATGCGTTGATCTCTTGAAAAAGTAAGAAGCAAGACAGAGTTTTTAAGTCTTCTACGAAATCTGAGTACAGGGCAATGTCCCTTGCTTGTTCTAAGATTATTTCGCTTCGAGGTTTACTTGCTGAATTAAACTTCTCTCAGACCAATCCTACACCTTTACATACCGATAATACAAGTGCTATTCAGATCACAGCCAACCTTGTCTATCATGAGCGCACTAAACATATTGAAGTTGACTGTCACTCTATTCGTGAGGCTTTTGAAGCTCGTGCTATCATTCTTCCACATGTTTCTACGGAACTACAAATTGCTGATATCTTCATCAAGGCTCTCACTCGTCATCGACATTGCTTCTTAAAAAGCAAATTGATGCTCGTTGATCAACTTGCGTCAATTTGAGGAGGGATATCAGCATGATAATATAACTTATGTGAAAATAGCTAGACGCAAAAGTTGAAAATATCAGTCAATTAGATGTAAGTAGGTATAAATATTTTGAAATATTTGTCTTGATAGCATTTTAGGTGCCATCAATTATGGCAACAATTATGTACAATTCATCTATTTAAATGAAAGGAAATCCTACAGAAGGGATATTCAGACCAATTAACATAAAAATGTTAAAAAAATTTAAAAGACAACAATAGAAAAACATACATAAAGGGGTAAATAAATAGTAATTAAATTGTAAGTGTATCGGTATCACTACCAAATATAAAAGTGTTATATCTCTATCATTTTCCTTTTATTAGCCTTTGAGGACATAATAATTTTCAACATGTGATTTTCAAAGAAGATAATTGTAAGAATCTTGATCTACTATAGTCATGTTTATCCAAAATCATATAGTAATTAAATTTATACAAATTCATCACAGCAAAGGAAGGTGATGGATAAGTGACATAGGATTATCCTCATAAAATTTGGTAGGCCGTTGGTCCATTGAATGAAACCTATTGCATGTATAGATTATCAGCTAAGCAGTTTGGAACTTCCCCCATTTTTTTACCCCCAAAGAGAATGTGCTACGCATTAAAACAATTAAAAAAAAGGAAGAGTAAACATTTTTACGAAAAGGGTTATAATTTAGAAAATGGAAGTGAGAAAACTGTGGTGGAGGTGCCGTCACGTGACTCACAGTCGGCTCTAGTGCTCTTCATTATTATGCGTAAAAAAGGTTTGCCATGTGAGTCCTGTGCAAAAGCTGTTTTAGTTATATTTTAGGCCTGGTTGGATCCCTATGGATACCCTCCAAGTCCTGAAGCTCTCACATTGTAAATCCTAGGACTATACATCCTGTTCATTTGAAATTGAGCAGAGATTCTCTCACCTAAACTAAATGATTCAATTTTAGGAAGAGACAGACTTCACGTGAATCCTACAACATTTAAGGATCCATTTGGATTGAGAGAGAAGATGATCTCACCTCATTTCCACTTATTTCAATTTATTTTAACTAACAATCTCACTACTATTCACAAACCATCTCAACTAATCTTATCTCATCTTACTATTCAAACCAAATGGGCCCTACTACCCATTTAAAATTTTTTTAGACAATGCGAATCCGAATCTTCAATGTTGTATCAATCTCTTTATATTGAAACATCCAACTCCATCAAGCAACTAGAGAACATCTCAATTTCAAACTGAGACCTGAAATCCAGTTGAAGAGCCTTCCAGGATTTAGGATCATATCATCCCCACTTACTGGATACATGGCAGCAATAGGATTGCAGAGTTGCTGATAGTAGCAAATGGCATTGTGTCAGTTCGATAACCATGACCCCATGTGATAGATATCATGGATGATACTGGAACTTAAAACCAGCCAAAATAGTCCACACTCAAGAGTCAAGACCAAACAAAATAGAGAATTGGTTCTAAGAGTATATTATTTTCTTTCAGTCTTTCAAACACCGAGTTCACACATGATACCCCCTCTCAAGTTCTCAACCTTATTTGGTGGTACTTTGGTACATCTGGCTATGGTACACTTTTCACAACTTTGAAGGAGACTGGTACCATCCCCATGGTTCATCAGACACGTACTGAGTAACCTGCTTCACGCTCAAATAATTGTTGAGCCCCCTGTTAACACAAAATTGACAATATGTTATCAGAGGTTAGAATATCACCTACTGTTATTTCCCCCTTTTTCTATTCTTTTTTTGTTAAATGTGTTATTCATCAGATTTGATTTCAAGTACATATTTAAATCTCATTTTGTATCTCTAACTTGAGAATTTGGGGCATACCATTCCCCTAATTCACGCCCAAAACCACTACGCTTGTTGCCGCCCCATGGAGCTTGAGTGAAGCAAGGCTGTGAGCAATTAATCCAAACAATTCCTGCCTGAAGAGCCTGCAGAAAAGTATTAAAAAAAAATACAACATTCAGTCCCAGAACTATATAAACTCAATTAAATGATGGTTTTCAATGATTATTTGGGCCTGATGGTTTCTTTATTTCTTTTGAGTGCAAATCAAGTCTCACCTTGCTAACGCGATCACACCTTTCTAGATCGTTTGATATCACAGCACTGCCTAAACCATAGCTGCGAAAGACCAAGAAGAGATCAAAACAAAATTTCCTAAATCAAAGCAACCCGACCAACACTAAGAGTAAAAATAATTAGTCACCCCAGCCTTCTTCCCCATTAAAGAAAAAAGTGCCCTAGAAGATGTAATTAGGCGTGCTTAGTTGTATAACTCCCGTGTACTTGGGCTATGCCTTTTTATTTTCCATTAATAAAGATGATTACTTATAAAAAAAGAAAAAAGTGCCCTAGAAGAATGTTAGGTAAATTTGTTTTTCATAATTGAACAAAATTATTGGCTTACTGGGTATCATTCGCTAGCTCAATGGCTTCATCTTCGCTACTGAATGTCTTCACACACAAAACTGGTCCAAAAACTTCCTCCCTCCATATTTGCATAGAGGTAGTTACATCAGTTATGACTGTTGGTTCGATGAAAAATCCTTTCTTTAGATGCTGCCATTCAAATGTACAATAATTTGAAGTCATGACAAATTCAGAAACATGACAATACTGATAAGTCCAAGCAAAGGATTATACCTCAGGACGATCCCCTCCACATACTATGGTTGCACCTTCACTCTTAGCCGTAGCAATGAACTTCAATACTTTCTCGTACTGAGGAGGACGAAAAAAATATTAAATAACACATCACTCCTTAAAAAGTTGCATCGGTAGACTTAGGCTTGGTTTGTTTACATAAATAAAATGAGATAAAAGTTAAAAATTGAACAAATATTGTTATAATATATATTTTTAATATTAATTTTATTTTGGGGTTTGAAAAAATTGTTTTAGAATTTGAAAAAGTTGAATTGTTTATTTTATGTTGTATAAGAATTTGGAAAAGTAGTAATAATGAGGTGAGATGAGATGAGATTGTTTGTGAAAGTTAACAGAGCCTTAGATAGAAATTCGGAGTTATATCACTGACAAAAATAAACCAAGTTTAATCATAATCAGATAGATATTAGGATTCAATATGTAGGTGACATTCTTAATTTTTCACTTAATAACAGTCATCAGAGTAGTTAAACCCACAAATTTGACAACATAACAAAGGCCATGCAAGGAAGAGTTTTCCCCTAAATGTCCCACAAAATATGCATGCCTTGAATGTTGCTTAGTTAATGATAACAAGCCAATGAGATGGTTTTGGGGAAAAATTTCATTAGTGGGAATATGGTGGAAACTGCTTTAGTGATTTCATGCCAGCCAATGACAATCACACATTCTACCAAAACACCTTTTTTGTTCTTCTTTGCATTTCTTTTTTTTGTTGGGGGAGGGAGGAGGGGGGGGGGGGGGGGGACACCATTCCCATCTTAAGATTTTTTTCTAAGCATGTTCTGTGCTTAAAGATGATGTATCAAAGATTTTAATTTTATACTGTACCGGCTGGTATGGCCGAAACATGCTATACTGGCCGGTTCTCCGGTACATATTTTAGGGGTATACTATTTCGGCCAAAATATCAGCTGTATCGGCCAATATTTAGGCCGGTTTGGCTTTGTACCGGTCAATATTTCGGCTGGTGCCGGCCGTATCGAATTTCTGATTTTGGCCCTTCAATTTTTTTCTTTTTTTATTTCATTTTTTTGCTATTTTTTACTTCAATTCATATTAGACTAATTACATTTATATATTTATATATATAATTATTTATATATTGACTATTATTTTGAAATATAATATATATGTATTTATATATATAATTTTTTTTTTATGTAGACTATCCCGAAACGGTAGATGAAACGGTACCAGTACCGAAATATTTCGTTCCAGTGCCTTGACCGGTATGCTCACCAGTATGATATTCAAAACTTTGTGATGTATACCCATATATCAAACACAAAAACAAAGTTGATGAAATAGCTACTGAAACTGCCATTGATAAAACAGCTTACAATCACTGATTTTGATAACCATGTTTTTTTTATAGGAAAACCTTCGTAAACAAAGCATTAATGGACCAAAAATTATCTCAAAATTCCCAAAAACCTTGATATTAACATATTGCATACAAAGTGGCAAAATTTCTTTATGAGAAAGAGACCAAATCAGGAGAAGATCTAATATATAATAATTCTTAGATTTTCCTGTCCTATGCATTAGAGAATGGCTGAGAAAAACAAACTATGCAATTCCCTATTTGCCACTGTTCTATAAGTCAATCAAAAGTCAAAATATGTTAGAGATAGTTTAGTTTACTAATGAAACCAATTTCATAGTGATTATGAAGCACTAATGAGATCAGTTTTAATGAAGTGTTTTCGACCATTTCCCTGACACGTTTCTTTTTTTTTTAGAGTAAAATTAAAATTTTATTAACATTTCCCCCAACATACATATGTATATTCACATTTATATTTTTATATATACATGCAGAAAATATAAAATTCAACCATACCTGACTGCCACTAACAACGGGGCCAAGTCTGCAGCCTTCTTCCAGAGGATCTGAAACCTTGATGTTTTTTATCCATTTTACAAGCCTATCCAAAAATTCTGCAGCAATGCTATCCTGAAACAATTGTAATTGACCACGTCATAACTTATTGAGGAAAGGGAGGAAACATGACAAATCCTGGTCTGAAAAGCATTTCTTAATTGTGCAATTCCCATAATCAGCAATCACAAGCTCACACATACCCGGCAGTGATAATTTAACACCCCAAATGCACGCACCAAATGAATAGGTGCCATACCATATGGCTAATAAAACTCACGTACCTGGACATGCACTGAATTCAATATTTTTCCCTCATTTATGCAATTTGTAACACAGAGACAAAGGGTAGCTAGAATGCGTGTGTGCGTGTGTGTATGTGAGAGAGAGAGAGAGAGAGAAAGAGACAGAGGCAGACAAATATCTTACATGGATACTCTAATACGTGTAAAAAATCTTGTAATGATCATACTTACGTGCACAATGAGTCGGGATGTTGCACTGCAAATCTGACCATTTGTCCAAAAGCAACCAAAAGCAGTCCATTCGGCAGCTGTTTGAATCATGGACAAGAAAACAATGATTATCAATACAATAAAACCCAGCAGTAGCATGTGTTTTTTGAGTTCTATTGCCAAACTGTCACCTATGCCAAACTGATTTGTTTTTTGAGATGAGATAAAAGTTGAAAGTTGAATAAAACATTATTAAAATATATTTTTTTAATATTACTTTTATTTTAGAATTTGAAAAGGTTGAATTGTTTATTTTATTTTGTGTGAAAATTTGAGAAAGTTGTAAGGATTAAATAAGATGAGATGAGATGAGTTGAATTGAGATAAAGTCTAAAAACAAACAAGGCCTTAATGATCCATGAGGCACTGACCCTTATCAAGGTCAACATCATCAAAAACGATAATTGGGCTTTTCCCACCAAGTTCCAGTGAAACAGGCTGCCAAGAAACAACAAAAGGTAACATATGAAAGATCATGAAAAAAAAATAAATGTCACAGATTTTTTTTATGGCAAGTTAAAATGTCACAGAAAATTATCAATGTATATGAAGGCTAAATTACCTTGACCAAATGAGCTGCAGCTGTCATAACCTTACTCCCGGTGATGGTGCTTCCAGTGAATGCAATCTGTTGACAACTTAACATGTGAGTCGCCACAGCGAGGTAGCTAAAACAACCTAAATATTTCCCAGACACTGAGTTGTGAACTATGTAAGATGATTCTGCTTCATACAATTTCCAATGGGAAAAATTACTAAATGGACCTTGTCAACATGGGGATGAGATGCCAAAGGAGCACCGGCCTCATGGCCGAATCCAGTCAGAATATTAAGAACACCAGGAGGCAGACCGACCTCTCTGCACACTTCAGCCAGCTCCAAACAGGTCCTGAAACATACAAGATAATAACATGCAGCAGACAAAAACAAAATAAAACCGAACAAGTTCATATAAGCTAATGAGGCCATACACAGATGCCAATTCAGATGGTTTCAGTATTGCGGCACACCCAGCAGCCAAGGCAGGAGCCACTTTCCATGTAGCCATCAACATAGGGTAGTTCCTTTAACACAGTAAAAGGCAAGCAATTTATCAATGATTAGCGTTCTTGTTCACAGTAGTCATGGGAGGTTACCAATAAAAAATAATCTTCACCACCAATCTATGCAGACTGGAAAGACTAAGGATCACCAACAAGTAACTTCCCCACTCTTTACAACAGTTCAAATCCCTTGTTCCACTAATCTTTGAAAAAAGGCAAAGGAATTGGAGTGCACACTAACAGGTTACAGATGAGTAATTCAGGCGAGAAAAGGAAGCACAATCTTAAAACTGCATGCATTCCTGAGGAGTATAGATGTACAATGAAAACAAATGGTTAAATAAAATTGCACGCATTTCCGAGGAGTATAGATGAACAACGAAAACAAATGGTTAAATTTACAAGGAACAATTTGATTTAAGTCGCAAAACGTCCAACAAATTGAGTAAGGCAGGCAACTGAAAATATCAAGACTAGAGGACCCCATGGTGGCAAAGAACTTGCATGTCAAACTCCAATATTTCTGAGAATATTTATTAATTTGAGTTGGCTTCCCACCCAGAAACTACAAATGAATGATTTAAACTTATGAACAAGTATTCCAAAAAGTTGAAGCACAACTAATATGAAGACTCCAATGAACCATTACCCACAAAACACAAAATCTTGAGATTGTAGAGGAATATGAAAAAATGATATGTCAACTGCAGAAAATCAAAGACATTGATGGCGAAGAGCCAAGTGACCATAGGAGTTGAATATATATATATATATATATATATAATCTGTGATTCTTGTTGCTATTTTGCTTTCTTAAAACAGTGTGACCTGATGCTTGGTTGCTAAATGTAATTCATTGACCCATTAAGTTAACAATTTGAGCAGCAATCAGGAAAGGACACCTTGTGAAGCTACAACTTAAAGCATATAGAAATTCAGATTAAGCACATGAGTTAAGATTATTTTTGTAGAAATATCAAATGAACTATCAAAGACATGCAAATATAAATACAGCCCCATTTAAATTGATACTGAAGATCCTCGTGCGAAGGAAGAAAGACAAGGCACTATTTTTTGCAATCATCAAGCCATCAAATATAACACTAAGAAAGAACAAATACGAATGCATAAACATTCAACATATAGAAGCGGTACATACCATGGAGTAATCAACCCAACCACCCCAATCGGCTCCTTAAGAACATAACTCTTGAATGTCTCCATAGGAAGGGAAACTGGTTCCTTTTGCTTTGCATCCAAACCTTCAGCAAGGTCCGCATAGTATTCAAAGCACCCAGCAACGTCATCCTGGATTACGTTAACAAGCATTGAAGGCAACATACTCGATATTTGACAGAAAGTTTCTACATAGTGTCACAAGCTTACAATGTCCCATGCTGCTTCATCCAGCGGTTTTCCACAATCAATTGCTTCAAGTTTAGCTAGTTCAGATTTCCTATCTGTTATCTGCATGAATATACGACAGTCAATATCAGAACATTATTGACAAAAAGCCCACTTTGATATCCAGTCATCACAGAGCCATTTCTGAGATCATGCTTTCAAATCTGGTAATAATCGACCGTGATCTTGAACCAGATAACTGGTCTAGACGTCTCTAGAATGCATATTTTAGTCAGCACGTGATACATATTGGGCACACTTCGCACGAAATTAAATCCAACTTCACACAAGATGCATGCAACTCGTGAAGTTTAAGAAACTAATGATGAATAATGCAAGGCACGAAGTATGTTCCTATCCTCTGTTCTTTAAAGCCAAGTTCACACTTTTTATTTTGAACTATTGCATAGCAACCCTAATGGATCACAAAAATAGGATTTCAATTTCTGACACAATCCAATACCTTGGCGGCGATAGCACGCAAATACTTGGCACGAACGGCCCCGGAAGCAGATGCCCAATCTCTGCCTTTGTTCCGAGCAAGAGCTTTACGCGCGGCATCCACCGCAAGCTCCACATCCTCCACAGTTGCCGCCGGTATATTTCCTGGGCAAAAAATAAAAAAATTCCCACGGACTCGAATATTAGATTTTCTTCAGAGCTCAAAACCCAAAAATATTTGACATATAAGCTAACTTTATAATGAATGAATGAATGATCACAAACTTGCAGAAAGCTGAACAAACTGAGAGAGAGAGAGAGAGAGAGAGAGAGAGAGAGACCAATGATCTCTTCGGTAGAGGGGTTGATGATGGGGATACGTTTCTTGAGGGCGGGTTCTCTCCATTCGCCGTCGATGAATAGCTGCCGGGATGGTATTGAAATCGCCATTTTTCACACTGTCAACTCTTTTTGCTGCTGTCTCTGAGTCTGTATTTATTAGTTCCCCGATTTTACTTTTTTTTATTTAAAAATAAGCCAAAGTGAAATTTCGGATTTTTCTAATTTTTCTAAGAGACATGCTAGGGAGAAGTCACTTTCAAAAGAAAATTTACTCACATAAACAGTGACATGAACAGTACATGTCAGTGTTCATGTGAGTGAGTGCTCTTAGATGTGACTTCTCCCCATCATTTTTGTTTTTCTAAATGATATTGAAATAGACTTATTAGATTTGAAACCCAAAACAAGAAAAAGAGATTATTTGGGGACAATAATTTGCTAAAGATAAGTGTTGGGTTGGAGGTGATTGAAGATGCGCACTAATTGGAGGCAATGGGTCTATTGTTTCTACCTTTGCTTCCTTGCGTTTTTACTTATTATCACTCCATTTCTTTTAACTTTTTTACATTTGCTTTTATTTTCTTCACTTCTCTGTTTCTTTTAACTTTGCCGTTTATTTCCTTCTTTCGTCAGCTATCACGTGTGGGGTTTTAATTGTACCTTTTGGATACGTTTTGTTTAAATAAAAAAAAAGCATTTCTTTTCTAATTTTGCATGTATTTTTATTTATTTATTTAAGATAAATCGAAATATGTTATGCAAATTTCGTGCATAGTCTTTAAGAAAAAAAATTAAATTTCAAGAAAAGGCACTAATTGTGCTCTAAACAACCTTTCAGTTTTTTAAGAAAAAGATCAAAATCACCTTATTACCTTAGTTGCAGAATCTGGTTTCCTATATTTCGGCTGTCCTGATTACTATTATTCCGAATGCAACTATCCCACAGAGAGAGAGAGAGGGTATAGAATCTGTAACCTTCATATGTGGTTCTCCTACTGTCGTGTTAACCACATTTTCAATACAGAGTGCTCTTAAAATTTCTCTTTTTGGTATGAAAAAAATTATATTTAATGTTTTAAAATAAAAAATATTTTTAATAAAGATTTCATAAAGCAAATTTATATAATATCATGTCAATTTATAAGTTTATTTTTATAAAAAAAAAAAAAATTGTGTTTGTGATACTTCTCTTATATAAATTGTATTGTGAATCTTTCATCTATATGCAACTATGAATAGCAATAGCAGACAAATTAGGGTTATATTTTTAATTAAAGTAGTAAATCTGACCATTTTATTAATCGAAATCGTGTTATTCGTTTATTAATACGATATTTATTGAGAAGATAATTGTCAATCTTATCCCCATTATTGTTTTATATATTGTGGAGAATTTGGACTTTTCAAATCCATCTCCTAAGATCTACTTTTATATGAATATCATGAAAATAAAAAAATAATAATAACATAAAAATTTACATAAAAAACTTTTTAAAATAGAAGAAAAACAACCAGGCATTGAGAATAAAATCTATTATATAAAAATTATTAGAATCACATAAATTTTCTTCTTATCTTAAATATGCCTATAAAACTTTTTTATTAATAAAACTTTAACTTTTATTTCTTCTCTTTTTATAAATAAAGGCCAGTAGAAGAATTTTATTAAAGTTAAAAATTACTAATTAAATTTTGAGTAATGAACTTAATTAAGAAGATTAAGCATCATTTTATAGGCTTTAAATATTGCTCCTTCTCCATTTCTCACCAACGTAGAATAAAGATAAAAAGTAAAAAGTCCAACATATATAAAACCCAGTAGTTTCTTAGTAAGAGAGAATAAAATAATAATAATAAATATAATTTGTATTTTGTGGTCTACAAGAGGTTCCTGATTCCCAGTGTTTGTAGGCAATTTGATCTTTTTGAGAATCCCACAAACATTGACGGACTTATTTGGATTTGTAAATGAGATAAAATGAATTGAAATGAGTTAAATTGAATTTATTTTTTAATATTATTATTATTTTGGGATTCAAAAAATTTGATTTGAGAATTGAAAAAGTCATATTAGAATTTGAAAAAACTGTATTGAAATTTGTATTTTATATGAAAATATAAAAAAAATGTAATAATAAAATTGAGATGAGCTCATCTCATTTTCGAATACAAACGGAGTCGATGATGCACAACTAGTAGAGCCGACTCTCAAATAAGGTGAGTTAGGTAGTTGCGTAAGACTCTACCGTAAAAGAATATTTCAAAAATACTAATAAAAATTAGTTTAAAAAACTTTAAAAAATAAAATTATCTCAACTAAAAAAAGACCAGATGTTAGATATCAATATATAAATATATATATATATTTTTATATCAAGCAATTGAAATCACCTGAGGATAGTAGTTTGCAAAAAAAAATTATCTTGGTCTTGAAAGCTTTTGAAATATGATATCGATGGTTTAGATTTATTTTTTAAACTAAAAGTTTTTAGAAAAGTTTTACCAGTAGTAGAAAACACTCGTATTGACATATTAAATTATACTAAAATGCTTGATTTGTTTTTTTTCCAAATGTCTGTATCGCTTACAAATTTTGAATTTTATTGACAATCTCTATTACTGTCTTCTGCAGAAAAAAGTTTTTCAAAATTAAAATTGATAAAATTTTATTTAAAATTAATAATGCCACAAGAAATATTAAATGGACTGGCTATATTATTAATTGAGAAAGATATATTAGAAGAACATAAATATAAATATTTAATTAAAGATTTTGCATCTCAAAATATAAGAAGAATAATTTTTAAATAAAAATATATTTAGATATAACTTAGTTAATTAATATAAAAAAAATCTCATTTTAACTTATTACCTTATATCTCAAAATGTATTAAGCCGACCCTGACAATCAGCAGTTGATACAAATTCCTACACACCATGTGCTGAGGATATGATAGTATCCCATTAAAAACCGCCCTAGATCATGTATTAACACCGCTATTAGAAAGTCAGGACAGTCATTTGGCTAAGTTGCATGCATACTTTGGCTTAGGTCTTGACATGCAATAAACAACCGTAGAGGCTACTGGCTGCGCGCAGCCTATGCGCACAGCCAAGCATGCGCCCTTGTGCGTATCATTGCGCGCACACTTGTATGAGCATCTGCACACCATGACCCGGGCACCCCAGTGCGGCCCAACACCACCTAGCATGGCTAGTGGCATGCCCACAAGGCATGCCATCTAGCGCATGGCTCCAGCCGATGCCTTGCAGAGCAGGTCAATGGCATGCACACCATGCATGCCATCCAGCGCGCAGCACCAGTCCGCGCCTTGCAGCCCACAGCACCCAGACTGCTAACTTGGGCCATGCATGATCATCACCATGGCACTCAACCCAGGCCATGTAAGACCACCGCCCAAGTCACTTGACTGTGCCACACTACCACAGCATGACATCACCTTAGACACATCATCAGGCCTATGCATGTCATAGTGCCATGCACACCATTAGAGGCCATGCAGCCAGACGCCATGCAAACAGATACCATGCAGTTTAGCCTTGCCGTGAACCATGCCACATCATAGTTATCATGAACCATGGCATGCCATGGCCTCATCACTTGGACGCCACTTATCACTTGTTTATTTATTTATTTTATTTATTAATGCTTTAAGACATTTTAGTAATTTATTTATTTTTATCAGAGACCTTTTGGGGGTTTCTAATTTGTTAGACTCTATAAATAGGACCTCTAGGTTTTCATTTCACATCTTTTGAAGAATTGAAAAGTGGAGTGACTTCCTTAGGAGCTTAAACCGGCCACCATTGTGGTTTGGATTTTCGGTGCTTTGTATTTGGACTTCAAGAGGTGCAATTGGTGAATCCCCTTGAAGAGAAAAATATCGTGCAATTCGTGAATCGATGTGTTTCACATCTATCATTTATTTATAAAAGTGTTTGAAGTATTTCTTTCATTTTGGCGTTCTTGTTGATTTGGTTTTGTTCTTGAATCTTTAGAGTTTGTTGGTTTGTTCTTTTGTTTTTGGAGTTATTTAGAGTCCTTTCTATTTGTTTGGTTATTGAAAAAATTACAAAAAGAGTGTTTGAGTGTCTTGTGAGGGTGCCAAATTCACACCACTTGTGAATTTAAGAATTGTTGTGTGAGTTTTTTGAGTTTGGTGATTGATGATTATGTCCTTGATTGCATTTGTGTTGGTGAGGTCAAATCGACACCACTTGTGGATTTGAAGAAGTGTGTGTGTTCCCTAGAGGATTTCGAAACCCACAACCATTGTGAGTTTCGGATTATTCAAGTGTGAGTGAGTGTGAGTATTATTGATTGGAGAAGTGTGGAAGTGTTGGAAGAATTGAAGTTGCCGAACCCTTAGTAGCTTTGAGGGAGTTGACATGTTCTTCATTGTTTGAGTGTTCAATCTTCATTTGGTTGTTCACTTGATCAATTGGTGTTTGTTGTAGCCACATAAAACCCTAGCCTACCCCACGGCTACACCACCCCAAAACCCTAACCCACTACTCGGCTATAAGCCATGAAACCCTAGCCCATCACTTGACAATTTCGCCCCTCACCTCTCCAATCCTAGCCGGCCATCAACCACCCAATCCTTTCCTATTCTATCTCACATTTAAACCTAAATTCTCTATTCAAAAATAGCCAAAGTCGACCCCCATCCCTATCTCCATAATCGGCCACTCCATTCCATTTGAATTCAAAATCATTCAAATTCAAATCAAACAACTTTCCTAATTTATCTCATTCGGCAATCACCCTTTTGTCATTGTCGAAACCCTAAAGCCACACCATCAAATCTTCCATCATTTGGTTGGTCATTACTTAAACATTGAACCAATCAAATCCATCTTCCACATCACCACAAATTCGGCCACAACCTTAAGCCCTTGCCGCCCACTTCATTTGGCTATAAGCCAAATTCCTACATTTTATGAATTAACCAAAACATCTCAAAACCCCAGACACTTAACCTAAATCACCTTGGCCGAAACTTCCCTCATCACCCTATCTATCATAACTTCTCATATTTCTCTCAACCAAATTAATTCAAATTCAAAATCCCACCTACTTCTCATAACCAATCTATTCGGCCACCCTACAATAACCATAACCGAACCTCATCTTGCCACCTCATCTATCCTATCTTATCACAATTGATTTGATTGATCATTTATCCTTAAGTGATTCAATTAAATCTAATTCAAACCCAACCAAATCTCATTCAAAATCAAGCCAAATCTCTAATACACATAGCCGGCTAACATCATTCCTATTTGAAATTCAAATTCCCTACAATTTAGGAATTTGTTTTTCAAGATTGCTTTAGCCAAACACTCTTGCAACCCTGGTCTAGCCTTATTCATCCACTACCTTATCCAAATGATAAAAACCATAACCCTAATCCTTAATCTCGAAATTCCCCTTAGCCACCACTAAAACCCTAGTCTTATTGCACCATATGACCCATATGCCTCACCAAAAGAATCCTAATACATAGGCCTACTCAAATGATATACTTTTAAACCTTTTCTATCATAATCTACCACTTAGACCACCACATCTCCCTACCCAAACTAAACATATCCCTAAACACCACCTTTTTGCTCCATACACTTAACCATTCAACCCATTGCAGTGCACCACTCTACCCTACCTTAGCCAAGACAAACTCAATCAATTTCCCTTAACCACCTCAACCTCATAACACATTTTCATCCATCGTTGGTGCACGTGAACCATCACAAGCGAAATGATTCTTACTCGGTCATTGAGGAGCAATAAGACGAGGATGACTGATTTAGTTGAGTGGGGACATGACCGAGATCCTTATCAGGATATCACTCCTCAATCGTAGTCTTTCCATACATGCCAAAATTGACCCAACGTAATTGTAGGAAATTTGCTTGAATATTGTTTCCTTTTTAATTGTACAACCATTACTCCGTATTACGGTTACAAAATTTGTAAACAAGTATATAAATCAATACAACTCGCTAAGAAAAAAAATCAATACAACTTACCACTGAAAGTAAGGTGGGTTTCAAATACTCACATGGTATCAGGGGTGTAACTAATATGGTTCGGTCTGATTTTAGATAAAATTTAGAACTAAACTGGTACCATCAATTTTGTATTTTTTAAAATCGATTACGCATTGATTACTCTCCAAAAACGGTAATACTGATTCTACTGGTTTCGATCCAATTTTTCAATTTTAAATTAGTCTATATTAATCTATTAGACTATTAGGATATATATTAGTATTAGTTTTAGTGAATATAATAATTATATATTATTATTTGTTATAATAAGTTTATATTTTTTATAACTATCATATACTAATACTATCACTAATACTAATAATATTAGTATTACTATATCAGTATCTCATATATAAGTATTTAGTATAGTAATTTATATATAGACTTAAATATATTACTAATAGTAATATAGTATTAGACTATTAGTATTAGGCCATAAAATGTAAATTATAACTAATTTATATTATATATTGATGTATAAAATATTATATATAATATAAAAAAATCTTCTTTTATATTATATATAATATTAAAAAAATTAATTTAAAATATATATTATATTAAACCGGTTCGATTCGGTTAAAAAAAGCTTCTAATTGGAATCAGACCGGTTTTGACATTATGGGAATCGATTTCGAATCGGTATCGACCCAGAACCGGACCGATTCTGCTAGTTTGGATTGGTCCGGTCCGCTTTTTATTTTTATTTTTTGTACACCCCAATAGTATTTAGAGCTGAACTGGTTTAGCAACCCATCGATCCCCTTCTTCTCATGGCTTTAAAGACATCTCTCACCCTTCTCCCTTTCAACACTTTAATTCACATGATCACTATCAAATTTTCTTCCATTCATTTATGTCAACGGAAATATGCCCTAGACATATTGTCAGATTCAGGAATGTTGGGTTGTAAACCCTTAAAACTTCCTTTAGAGCATAATTTCAAGCTCAATAAATCAGATGGTATTGCCCTCCCCGACCCCATTGTGTTCAGAAGGCTTATTGGTCGCTTGTTGTACCTTACAATCACTCGGCCTAACATAAGTTTTTCTGTCCAATTGCTTAGTCAGTTCATGGACAGACCAAGTAACACTCATCTAGCTACTGCCTATAGAGTTTTGAGGTACCTAAAGGCAGCTCCCGGTCAAGGACTTCTCTTTTCCTCTTCATCTCCATTTCAGCTTCGGATATATTGTGACTCTGATTGGGCTTCTTGGCCAGACTCTAGGAGATCTACCACAGGCTACTGTATTTTTTTGGGACACTCATTGGTTTCTTGGAAATCCAAGAAACAAATTGTGGTTTCAAGATCCTCCACCAAAGCTGAGTATAGATCGATGGCAACTACATGTTCCAAGTTAACTTGGCTGCGTTACCTTCTCACAGATCTTGGTTTTCACCATCCCCAAGCTGCTCAATTATTTTGTGACAATCAAGCCGCGCTCCACATTGCTGCAAATCTGGTTTTCCATGAAAGAACAAAGTATATAGAACTTGATTGTCACTTGATCCGGGATAAAATTCAAGATGGCAGCATTGCTACTACCCATGTTACTTCTCAAACTCAGCTTGCTGACCTTTTTACTAAAGCATTGCCTCATTCTCTCATGAAGATGCATCTTTCCAAGATGGGAATAGTTAATCTCTATTCTCCATCTTGCGGGGGGTGTTAGATAATAAAGGCTAAAGCTACATGTCGTTTTTCATTTCACTAAATTAGGATTGTCATTTAATTCATTGTATTTTTATTTCTCTTTTATTTTTTACAGCTATATATACTAGAATCAATTCTGTTAGGATTATTCTCGATCTTCTGCTTGTATAAAGGCCACGGCCTCTGCTCTCCTTTGCACAGTAAATGAAACAGACCCGAAATTCATGCTCCATTGCTCTTTGGTTCCATTGTTATTTCCTTTCATGGTATCACGAGCCTAAGAGAGCAATCAACCATGGTCAGCGAAGATGACCAAATGGCAACCCCACCCAACTCCCCTGTTTCCCATATACCCATTCCACCAAATACCTTGTCTCCGTACTTGAATCTTGCCGATCCAACCAATCCCTACCGTTTGGATCACGGCGACAGTCCTGCCTTCACTCTCGTCGCTGATCTACTCACCACCGATAACTACATCATCTGGTCTCGCACTATGCGACGTGCCTTCCGAGCCAAAAACAAGCTTGGTTTTATTACTGGTTCTCTACCCAAACCTACCAACCCTAATGACCCTCTCCTTGACCTCTGGGATCGCTGCAATGATATGGTAGTGTCATGGATCCAGAACTCTATTTCTCTTTCTCTAAAATCCAGTGTGTTCTTCGTTGATGATGCCTCTGAGATTTGGAAAGACTTACAAGAGAGGTTTTCCCATCAAAATGGCCCTCGGATTTTTCAGCTCAAAAAGGCATTAGCCTCACTTTCCCAAGAAAATGATCCGGTGAGTATATATTACGTCAATTTGAAAACCCTCTGGGATGAACTTGCAATTTATGATCCCCTTCCAACCTGTACCTGTGGTACCCTCACAACCATACTCGAAAGATTCCAACGGGATTGTGTCCTTCAATTCTTGATGGGCTTGAATGATTCCTATTCACCAATCCGAGACCAGATTATGCTCTTAGATCCCCTTCCCCCCATTTCTAAAGTTTTTTCCCTTGTTCAACAACAGGAACGACACTATCAGATTACTACCTCTTCCCCATCCCCTGAAACCATGGCCCTTGCCACCAGAAAACCCTATCCACCCTCCAACTACCCTCCCAAAAACCCTTCCACTACCAAAAAGGATCGCCCATATTGTACCCATTGCAAGATCAATGGCCACACGGTCGAAAATTGTTTCAAACTTGGAAATGCTGAGCCACCTCTATGTACCCACTGTAATCTCACGGGTCATAGTGTTGAAAAATGTTACAAACTCAATGGCTATCCCCCGGGTCACAAGTTTCATAGTAAACAGCCACCTGGTCTTCATGCTAATCTATGCAGTCTTCCTATTGCTCTTACCTCTAAAGGTGTTGGCGATGACAAGGTGGGTTTAACAAAGTTCCAATATCAGCAGCTGTTAGCCCTCATTCAACCTCAGGATCCTATTTCAGCTACAGTTTTGCACTCCAATTCTTCATGTAATCCCGCTTCATCTTTCACAATGTCTGGTATAATTGCCTGTTTTTTTACACACACACACACACCAGTGCTTAAATTCTACATCGTCCACTTGGGTTATTGACACAGGTGCTACAGACCATATGGTCTGCAACACCTCCTTGTTCACCACCATCACCTTGGCTGTATCTTACTTGGTCAAGCTTCCAAATGGAAGCTCTGCCCCTGTTACTCATATTGGCACCATTCAATTGACAAATTCCATTATTCTATGAGAAGTTCTCTGTGTACCATCATTTGCTTTTAATTTGCTTTCAGTTCCAAAGTTGACAAAATCTCTTAACTGTTGTTTTCTTTTCTTTTCTTCTTACTGTTTTATTCAAGACCTACATTCATGGATAACGATCGGGAAGGGTGAATTTCGGCATGGTTTATACCACCTCCTCTGCACCACTATTCCCTCCTCTGCTCTTGTCAACTTCTTGTCTAGTCAACCACAGACCCAGCTCTCCAATACTTGTTTTGCTTCTACTACACAGCATGTTACTTCTGGCAACCTATGGCATTGTCGCCTAGGCCACCTTTCTTCCAATCGAACGAGATTAATTAGTGACACTACTGTAAATTCTCATACATCCTCTGTTAATGATAAACTTTGTACTATTTGTCCTTTGGCGAAGTTTAACAGACTTCCTTTTCCAGATAGATGCAATTTCTCTTCTCAAATATTTGATCTCATTCATTATGATATTTGGGGACCTTCCCCAAATATTACACATGATGGCTCTAAATATTTTCTTACCATAGTTGATGACTTCTCACGGTCTACTTGGCTTTATTTACTCAAAACTAAATCTGAAACTCGCAAGTGCATTACATCTTTTTACCATCTCATTGAGACACAATTTAACATGAAAATCAAAATCATCAGAAGTGACAATGGTGTTGAATTTCAAATGCAAGAATTCTTTGCTCAAAATGGCATAATTCACCAAACAAGTTGTGTGGCCACCCCTCAACAAAATGGTATTGTTGAGAGAAAACATCAGCACTTACTCAATGTCACCAGAGCACTCTTAACTCAATCTAGCCTACCCTTAAATATTGGAATCAAGCTGTTTTGACTGCCACTTACATCATAAATCGACTTCCCACACCTCTTTTAAGCAATAAAACACCTTATGAACTCCTTTTCAAACAAAAACCACCATTATTCTCATATGAGAATTTTTGGATCTTTATGCTTTGCTACCACCCTTTCCCATGGCAGAACGAAGTTTAACCCCAGAAATCATATGTGTGTCTTTATTGGTTATCCATTTGGCACAAAGGGGTACAAACTCCTTGATCTTCAACACAACACCATATTCATTTTAAGAGATGTTTTTTTTCATGAATTTGTTTTTCCTTTTCAAACTATTTCTTCCACACAACTCCCTTCCCAGCCTCCTCCTCCACCCACTTTACATTTTAATCATTCCTCTACTTCACCACCATTTGAATCATCCCATCCCTCCAATATCCCGGCCCTTTCTCCCCCTCCCCTACTACTCCTCCAGACATTCCTCAATCCTACGTCCATAATCCTGCCCCAACCCTTCCTATAACCAGAAATTCCCATACACATAGCCCTAATCCATCTCCCCCTCCTTCCAGAAATTCCTTTCCCTGTTCTGCCCCTTCTTCGTGCCCTATCAATTCTCAACTAACATCTCTTATTCATAGGCCTCCCAGACTGAGATAAGCTCCTCATTATCTCAAAGATTTCTATTGTCAACCAGTTGTAGTCCACCCTCATCCACAATCTGATTCCATGCAGGTTTCTGTTAAAACTGGTAAGGCTTTCTCTCTTTCAAATTACTTATCTTCTCATCAATTTTCCCCTGCATTTCAAGCTTTTACATCCTCTATTTCCTTGCAAACCGAGCCACACTCTTATAAACAAGCTGTTAAGGATCCTGCTTGGTGTAAGGCTATGGAAGCTGAAATTGCAGCTTTGAAAGACAATCACACTTGGATCATCACTGATTTACCTGAAGGGAAATCTGCAATTGACTGTAAGTTTGTTTACAAGAATAAATTCAATTCTGATGGCACGTTGGAAAGGTTGAAAGCTAGATTAGTTGCTAAAGGTTTTACCCAAGTTGAGGGCATTGATTATGTCGACACTTTCTCACCTGTAGCTAAGCTAGTTAAGGCTGCCATTAAAGGCTGGTCCTTACACCACTTTGATGTCAGCAATGCCTTTCTAAATGGTGATTTAACTGAGGAGATATACTTGCAAAAACCACCCAGATACACCAAGGGTAAACCTCACCAAGTTTGTAAGTTGCTTAAAAGTCTTTATGGCCTCAAGCAAGCTTCTAGGCAGTGGAATTCAAAACTGACCAGCTCCCTCATTACTTTTGGGTTTGTTCAATCCAAATCCGACTATAGTTTATTCACTAAATTGGAGGGATCTTCATATGTTGCCTTATTAGTTTACGTTGATGATATTTTGGTGGCTACCAATTCTGAAAAATTACTGGATTCCGTTAGACTCTTTCTCAATACCAAATTCAAAATAAGAGATCTGGGATCCCTAAGATATTTCTTAGGTTTGGAAATTGCCCGTTCTTCAAAGGGCATTCATTTATGTCAACGGAAATATGCCCTAGACATATTGTCAGATTCAGGAATGTTGGGTTGCAAACCCTTAAAACTTCCTTTAGAGCAGAATTTCAAGCTCAGTAAATCAGATGGTACTGCCCTCCCCGACCCCATTGTGTTCAGAAGGCTTATTGGTCGCTTGTTGTACTTTACAATCACTCGGCCTGACATAAGTTTTTCTGTCCAATTGCTTAGTCAGTTCATGGACAAACCAAGTAACACTTATCTAGCTGCTGCTTATAGAGTTTTGAGGTACCTAAAGGCAGCTCCCGGTCAAGAACTTCTCTTTTCCTCTTCATCTCCATTTCAGCTTCGGGCATATTGTGACTCTGATTGGGCTTTTTGCCCAGACTCTAGGAGATCTACCACAGGCTACTGTATTTTTTTGGGACACTCATTGGTTTCTTGGAAATCCAAGAAACAAATTGTGGTTTCAAGATCCTCCACCAAAGCTGAGTATAGATCGATGGCAACTACATGTTCCGAGTTAACTTGGCTGCGTTACCTTCTCACAGATCTTGGTTTTCACCATCCCCAAGCTGCTCAATTATTTTGTGACAATCAAGCCGCGCTCCACATTGCTGCAAATCCGGTTTTCCATGAAAGAACAAAGCATATAGAACTTGATTGTCACTTGATCCGGGATAAAATTCAAGATGGCAGCATTGCTGACCTTTTTACTAAAGCATTGCCTCATTCTCTCATGAAGATGCATCTTTCCAAAATGGGAATAGTTAATCTCTATTCTCCATCTTGCGGGGGGGTGTTAGATGATAAAGGATAAAGCTACATGTCGTTTTTCATTTCACTAAATTAGGATTGTCATTTAATTCATTGTATTTTTATTTCTCTTTTATTTTTTACAGCTGTATATACCAGAATCAATTTTGTTAGGATTATTTTCGATCTTCTGCTTGTATAAAGGCCACGGCCTCTGCTCTCCTTTGCACAGTAAATGAAACAGACCCCAAATTCATGCTCTATTGCTCTCTGGTTCCATTGTTATTTCCTTATAATATGTGAACGTCAATTCTCTCTCTCTCTCTCTCTCTCTCTATATATATATATATTATATTCTATATAAGTATTTAATCGGATGTATTATCCACGTCGATTTATAAATGAAATTTTCCTTCTTAAATACTTATATGACATTATTTGATTTAAAAGAAAATTTTAAAATCTTTTTATCTTTTAAATGGCTTGAATGTTTATACGCTAATTTACATACTGATTTGAGAATAAAATAACTAAACTTGTAGCTTATTACCATTGATCAGCAGAGAAAGCAACGTAGTGCGCAATTACAATCTCACTTGTTACCAAAAAAGGAAAAAAAGACTTGAAAGTTTCTCAAAGGTGAACCATTAATTTTAGGAACCATCGATCATTGGCACATGATAGATTTATCGATCTCTCTCAATTCACCATGCAAGTAAAATCGATCTACTTAAATTTGCTTCTTTTTACACAATATTACAATCTTTTCCAATAAAAAGATATAGACCCATCGATCATAACAAGATGTAAACGGAAAAAAAGAAGAAGAAACATTAATGTATGTTATATGTAGCTACATATATATATATATATATATATATATATATAATGAATATAAGAAAGAAACAACAACTGAATGAATGAATTAAGGAGCTAGCGAGCTAGGTACACACGTACACATGCACACACACACACACATATATATATACATATATGAGAGATGATGCTCATGAGATGAATTATATATAAGTTTTATGAAATTCAGTGCTTCTGGGTAGTTTTATGATACTTGTCCTTGACCCATCGAAGGCCAGAGGAAGTCCCGTCCTTGACCTTCTTGGCGCCGATGAAAGCTACGACTTTGGTCTTTCCGAGGCCTTCTCCAACCATGTGTTTGTACTTCGCAGTTTTACTACTCGTCTTGGTGGCTGTACTTGTGGTGGCGCCTGCAAACTCCGGCTCTGGGTTGCCGTAGGAGTCATACTGTTCTGCCCATGATTTCCCCCCGTATGAGTTGTTTCCACCTTCCATTAATTATTGCAGCAAGCAAGCCCTTCTTCTTCTTTCTTTTTTTATGATCCCAAAATCCGAGATTAAGGAGCACGTAGTTTGAATGGTTTCTGATTGAAATATATATAAGGAGAAGCGGATATGGGACTCTATGATTATATATATTGACAAGTACTGGGGAGGGGAAGACAATGCCATATGGGCTGTTGTGTTGTTGAATTGATAAAGGCTATACGAGAAGTCAACATCCTCGATCGCCAAGCTACCTTTTCTTTTCCCATGATGGACAAGGAATATTATACCCTTCTTGAAATTTTCTTCATTCCATCTTGGAATAACAAAAATATCATGTACGTGGCCATCTCATTTCATTTATATATAACCATCAAGCGAGGCCTTAATCATGCATCAGTGTATATTGCTAACATCACGAGGAGCTTCTCGAATTATCCAGAAATGAGAAAACTCCTTTGGCGATGACTCTGGGCCTATATATTTATATGTCTATTAATCATGTATCAAAAAAGTCTTTAAAATAATAGTTGATCATGATATCTGTGGATTTTCAAGGCTCATGATCCGCGTGGTTTTTGGTTGGTCAAAATACACCTGATCTCAGATCCTACCTACTACGTCTCTTATAATATATAAGACCAAGCACTAAAAATATATTTTTATATATATATATATATATATATCTCTATTAATCATGTATCAAAAAAAGTCTTTAACATATATATATATATATATATTATATAGTTGATCATGATCTCTGGATTTTCAAGGCTCATCCGCGTGGTTTTTGGTTGGTCAAAATACACCTCCTACCTATTACTCTTATAATAAATATTATATAAGACTAAGTATTACAAATAAATATGACACATTGTCTCTTTTAATTTGTTATAATGTGACAGTTATGTACTGTCATAATAATATTTTGATAATATTTTTTGTCGCTGAATTAACGTAGGTTTAAAGATAGTAATTATTAAGTAGACCAACCACTTAGAAGCGGTTCTCTTTATTTAAATTTATTATGATCTTCATGATCCACACCCACGCCAATTGATTTAATACAATATAATTAAATTCTTATGTCACTCATTTAAAATATATCACATTAATTAATATGATTGAAGATGACAAAATTTCGAACGAAGAAATAATATTTCTCAATTTTGAAGATAATTTGCAAGCTTACCAAATTAAAATAATAATTGGACTGGGTTTCATGGGTCACCAAAACTTAACTGGACAATTGAACTCAATTATATAAATGGACCGACCCATTATCATAGGTTGCTTTAGCCCACTTGACCCAAAGTAAAAGCTGCAGTGACAAAAATTTAGCCCTTCTGTTTAGTTTTATGACACTTCTTCTTGATCATCGAATGCTCGAAGAAATTCCTTGCTTCCCCTTCTTTCTGACTAAAATGTAGTAGGAGAATTACGTTAGAAGCGATATTTTTTAAGCAAATGAATTGCATAAAAATAAATTTATAAATTGATATAATTTGATATGATATATAAGATTATAAATTCATTTTTATTATAAAATAGATTTAACGAATTATATGAAATTAAATAAATTTATAAATTTATTTTTCTAGAATTTATTTATGTCTATAGCAATTCTCATTTTGAAATATACAATTCTTACTTTTATTTTTGCTCACAAATTAAAGTAAAGTTTGATTGTTAAAGTTAGATAATAAGAAGAATTACCATATCTGGTAGAAAGTTCCTCCACCATTATTTGCCCTGGCTTTTGCCTTTTCAAGGCCATCTCGAACCTTTCGTTTGCACCTGTAGTTATACTTCCGCTGCTCTTCTTGGTGGTGGAAGTGTCATTCCTTGAGTCGTTTCCTTCCATTGCAGCAATGAAATTATGAGTGTAATTGATTCAATTTGGTTTGATTTTGGATAAAATTTAGAATCGAACCAGTACCACTAATTTTCTTCGAATTCTTCGAATTTTAAAATCGATTAAGTACCGATTATCTTCCAAAATCGGTAGTATTGGTTTTACCAATTTTGGTCCCTTTTTCCAATTTTAAATTAGTCCATTTTAATTTATTAGACTATTAATATATATATATATATATTATTTATAATGATTAAAATAATTATATATTAGTATTTTATAATAAATTTAATTTTTTATAATTATATCATTAATAGTTATAACTAATAGTATTAGTATTAGCTCAAAAAAATTGTATTAATATTATTATATCATTATTTCATATGTAATTATTTAGTATAATAATTTATATATAGACTTAAAGTATATTACTAATAGTAATACTAATAGTAATATACTATTAGTATTAGGCTATAAAATGTAAATTTGTAATTAATTCATATTATATACTAATGTATAACATATTATATATAATTAAAAAAAATTATATTACGTATCATATTAAAAAAAAATAATTTAAAATATATATTATATTAAACCAATTCGGTTCGATCCAGTCCGGTTCTCAAAAGTTTAGAGCTAGAACCGGACCAAATCGGTACCTTTCGGTTTTAACATTATAAAAACCGATTTCGAATTGATACTTACCTAAAATTGGACTAATTCTACGAGTTTGGACTGATCCGATCTGATTTACCGATTTTTCGATATTTTCTTACACCCTTAAATGAAACCCTCTTTTTTCAAGAACTAAGATATGGAGAGAGTGAGAGGGAGAGAGAGGAATTCTATCAATTTAAATGTCTTTATAATACTGGTTGTTAACCTAGAGATTAAGATTCTTGAGTTCTTATCTAAATTTGAAGACATACAATAAAAGATTGGGTTCTCACCATTTTATGGATTTTAGTAAGCAATTTACATTTTTCTTCTTGATGACTTAAAGAAATGATAAAGGACGAATATTGAACTAGTTTGGAATATACATGTGGACGGAAGGTAAAGTTGTTATTAACGTAGAGCAATATTATATATAAGTCTAGAGCAAGATGAACCCTTGGAAAAACAAAGAGAGACATATAATATAAAAAAAAATGAATTTTTCCAACGGCGGCTTATGTTTTCCAAAGAATTTGCACATCTTGGACTTGCATAAATGAAAAATGAACTAAGAATAATAAAATACTATATTAAATTTAATATAATAATATGAAAACATAGTATAAATGTCATACATATTTCAAAAACAAAAAATGCCATACATAGCAATACTCCGAATAAAAATTTGGATTAATAAGATATGACCATAAACTAAAAACAAAAATTAAATGAACACTTTTTGGTCATACAAAAAATGTGGATGGATAATATACTATATGCCATGTGGCAATCAAAGAAGTCTGAATTTTCATGCCTAATCCTCCCGCCCTTTTTGTTTTGTTTGTCAAAGTACACCTCCCTCAGTCCAATTGTTAAAAACATGAGAGAGAGAGAGAGAAACAATTCCTTCATTAAAGTTGGTATTGTTTTTTGTTTCCTTCCATGATCTTTATGTCAATGCATACTAGAGATCTTTTGTAATTACATAATCAAATTTGATGATTTACTTCTTTAATTATTTATTGAAATCGTCGCAGTTTACATCTTGTTTCAAGCTCATCTAATTATTAAAAAAAAAATTGACCTTTTTCAACGAAACAAACGAACCCTTAATATTTAATCGATAAGGTTTTGGGATAATATAGATTATACATGAGCATTTAATGTTGCATTTATATTTCTATACATTGACCTATCTATTTTGGACAATAAAAATCGAGAAATTGATCAATGTGTCACTCGATATTCTTTCAATGCATCTCTTTTGCGAATGTGAACGCCTTGTGGCTGTGCCACCTCTTTTGTATACTGTATTTGGCTTACCTTTTGTTCTTAAACGAAATTGGCACCGACGAACATACAATCTTTAAGGCTAGTACATTGAAAAAGGCATTTTCCAAGTGGAGCACTCGTCTTTCCAATGTATATTTTAATATAAACTTCATACAAAATGTTCATTATCTATTAGGGTTTTACATTCCCATTTTCCATTGATGATGAACCCAACCGTTGCCGACAAACCCAGTCTCTCCGTCACCCAAGACTCATGGTGACGAGCAAGGTAGTATATGTGTTGGACTCCCCCTCTTTGAATTTTCTCAGATCTCGGGCCTCTAAACTCAAGGTAGTATATGAACATTTTGTATGAAGTTTGAATCTTTGTTGTGATTAATATTTGTGATATAAAGAAGAAATGATGGGTTTGTATTTGTTGGGTTGCTGTAAAGAGAAAATCATGAAATGGTTGCTAGGTGTTTAATAAAAGTTCCAAGTTTGACAAAACACACATAAATTTTTCTAATTCGATTCATTGCTTGTTCTGTTGTGTATCAAAAGAAGATGATAGCTTAGAAGGAAAATGGTCTCCATTATAGGCCCTACTTTCCAATAAGAAATTTATCAACAGGTTGATTAAATAGTATAACCTTATTGCCAACCCTCACTTTGGCATTATTCTTATTTTTTTGGGGTGTGAATCATGATAATTTCATTTCTCAAAAGATATATAATCTATACACAAAACAGCATAACCAAGAATTACAAGCCCTATCCATCCGGCCAAAATGAACTAATAGACATTACTACAACACAAACACATGCATAAAATCACCAGGAAAATCCTTAACATAATCAACCACCAAACAATAATCTTCCACATTTGGTTTCATGATTACCAAATATGCTAATAACCTTGAATTTAGAGAAAATACAAGTTGGGTTTACAACGTTTATAGCATTTTTGAGTTTATTCAGACGTCAAAATAAATACAAGTTGGGAACGTAAATTAACGCAATAAGATTGCGTGATATTTCATATGAGAAGACTGAAACAGAAAGAATACCAAACAAACTTGATGCGTAAAACTCAATATAAATTGTATTATTTTCTTCATATATTTATAACTACAATGGACACTTGAAATGACAGATTTTCACCATAACATTTGTATTGTAAATGATATCAGATTGCATGATTGATGAGTTCATCAAGATATCATGTTGAGATGGTGGACACTTCTAATTCCAACATCGATGAAATTGAGATAATTGAAGAGGATAGTGAGGTTGAACTCGAAAGGAACATTCCCGAGGAAAGCCATATAATGTCATTTTTATATGTGGAGCTGTATGTAGGGCTAGAGTTTAACAGCATAGAGAATGCACTTAGTTGCTATAAAGCTGCCTCCAAACGAATTAGTTTTAGCATTTGAACAAATCATACAAAGTTGTCAAGTACAAACAAGTCACTAATTGGTGTCTTTTATGTGTGTTCAAGAGAAGGGTTTCGTTGGTATAATCTCAAAGGGAAAGAGAGCAAGACCCAAGGCTTGCAAACAAGGTGCCTATGTAAGGCAAGGATGTCAATAAAGAAGGGGTTGTGTCTAAGTTTATACTCCATCATGATCATGAGTTGTTGACATCTCGGGGTACGACTTTGCTTTGTGGGCATACATGGGTGACAGCAGCTTAGAAAAATGTGATAGACATGTTAAATGAGTCAAGGATACCAACATGGAAAATAATCTTCGTCTTGAGTAAGGAGCACAGTAGTGATTACAATATTGGTTGCATTTTTAAGAACATTTAAAATTATTTGGGCAATCGAAAGAAGCAAGTCCTTGAAAAGGGAGATGCATAAAGTTATATGAGTACTTTTTGAAAAGGGAATGTAATCATCCAGGCTTTGTATTCTCGATCCAAGTTAATGCAGACAGGTCAATGGGAAATTACTTTTGGGTAGATTATAGATCATGAGCTGCATATTAATATTTTGGAGATTTTGTGACGTTTGACGCTACGTACCTAACAAATCAGTACAAGATGTTCTTTGTCTCATTCCCTAGAGTTAACCATCATCATCAATCTGTGATATTTGGATGTGCGTTATTGATAAATGAGATAGACGAGTCTTACACATGACTATTGAAAATTTGACTAGAAGCGATGCTTGATCGTGCTCTCTTTACAATAATAACTGATGATGATAAGTCAATGGCTAAGGCCATCCAAACAGTATTACCTAATACAAATAATAAATTATGGTTATGGCATCTCCTACAAAAAGTTTCCGAACATCAAACTCATGTTTACAATAGATATCAAGAATTTAAATTTGAATTTAACAATTGTATTCATGACACACTAACTTTTGAAGAGTTTGAGTTAGAGTAGACTGAAATATTATCGAAGTACATGTTAGAAGAAAATAGTTGGTTGCAAACTATTTATGTAAAAAAAGAGAGAGTGGGTGCCCACTTATTTGAGATCTACATTTTGCACTATAATGTCCATAACTCAACAAAGTGAGAGTATGAACAAGTTTTGTAAAGACTATGTTTGGTCAAGTATGATGATAAGTGAGTTCGTCCATCAATATGAAAAAGCTTTGAATGCCCACTATCTAAGTGAAAAAGAGAAATATGTGAAGACAAAAACATCAATGCCAATGATGAAAACTTCTTACAATGTTAAGAAGGTAGTGGCCAGACTCTACACCAGAAAATCCTTTTTGATCGTCTAAGAAGAGTTACATAGTAGCCAATAGTTGAGGCACACAAAATATGTGATGAAGATGGGCAAAGAAATTTTTAGGTAGGCATGCCTGGGAGAGAAAAACCAGCATATGAAGTAACATTTACGAATGATAAAAATGTTGTGTCTTGCATGGTTCTTAAGTTTGAATTTAGTGACTCTCTATGCTGACACATCCTACAACTTTTGGAAGGAAAAAATTGTTTGGACCTTGTGTTGAGATCATATGTATTGGAGAGGTAGATGATCAATGCAATGAGTTGCATGATACATGGGATATCTGTCGATGAGGGACCATTGGAGATAATCTCAACTCCATTTGGTAAAAAACATTGTTTGATGAGACAATTTGTCCTGTTGCTAAGATAGGATCACTAACTATTAAGAAATATGAGCATGTTTTACGAGGAGTAGGGAATATTCATTAAGAGCTTCTCTTGATGAGTGATGATATTGGTGATGGTGGTAACACGGAGGGATATGCGGTTCGGAACTAATTACTCTCAAACTTTTTATTGCAAGGTCCCTCAATTATTATTGGTAAAAGAAGACCCAAAATATTACGTCAAAAGAATCCAAAGAAAAATGTGACAGTAAAGAAGCAACGATACATCATTGGCAAATTAAAAAGACATGTTAGAACGAAATGTTCATCACTTAGGTACTTGCATTCTTTTTATTACGTTTCAAATTATGTCATATGTTCATTGTGTGAAGCTTCTAACATGATGAAATATCTTTTTTTATAGTGGTATGGATGGACCAAGTTCAACTATATTACCTCCAGACCTGACCAAGCATTTGATATGTATGAATACTAATCTTATCTTACTTATTTGTTTTATTTAAATGTTTGATTTGGTCACCTAATTTTTTCTTAATTTGTAGGATATGTAATTTCCGACAATATTGCAAGAAGATCTCATGTATGGAGCATCGTTGAATTTTAACTTTTCAAAAGATAATTAATTATTGGGTAACTGATGAAGTAGACTTTCGTTAAATTTATTGCAACTAGGCTTTGTATATTTGTTGCAAACATGATATTTTGTAGCCATTAGAGTTTTGTAGCCATAATACTTTTGTTGGCTGTAATGATGGATCTGGTTGGTTGTAAGGTGGCTGTAATTGAGAATTTAGTTGGAAAAGATCCAAGTTGTCCCTGCTGTATTTTTTATTTTTTAAATGTTTAATGGAAATGCACTTTCGTTGTCACTATTTGGGTTGTCTGAGTTGAGCTACCTTAGTTTTTTGTATGGTAAATATGCAGACAATTGAACTAGTTAATATATATATATATATATATATATATAGATTAGAGACAGTCACACAAAATAGATCCGCTTACTGCATCCTTTTGTGAATTAGGTGTTTTTAATTACCAAGATATATTCTCTCAAATATAAACATCTGGGTCCAAAGTGTCTCCATATGCCAACTACATAAGCCAAGTAAGAAATAAGTACGACTTATGCCCATAAGCCAACAAGAAGTAAATAGTCTTTCACAAAAATTGATCCAAAACATAAATACAACTTATTCTTACTTGAGTCAAGTACATCTTACTGTAGCATTAAACAATTTATAGAGCATGAAGGCTCATACAATTTCATAGTAAGAAATAACACAATAAATAAAACATAAGAAGCAACCAAGACACATTTGTACTTCTTCTTCATTGATTGGAATTTTATGTCTTCAATTCTTGCATGTTTAGCTGCTATCCTTTAATTTCTTTGATGTGTTAGTTTCAATATTCGTTTATAACAATCTGGTTGTTCCATTTCGAGATCAACCTGTTAGAAAAAGTCACACTGTTTTTTATCGCTATAATTTAGACAATTAAAAAATTACTGGCCAAAACTTTTTGGGTTATTCGACGTCTACATTTTGCAGGGAATGTTGTAATAACATGTCGGTATTCATCCCGACATCACATCATCTCTTGCCCTCATAGAGCGTAAGCTAGATATGATGTCTCCTCCGCTACTTTCCATAATGCTGCAAAAAAAAGAAAGAAAAGATATTCCTTATAAACGAACCAATTGAGAACAAGACAGATTAGGAATGGCTAGTGCATTTTGATTTATTGCAAGCACGAAAATTCCATAACCTCCTAACGTTGACTGGATCTTTTTTACCATGCATTCAGAAAATACAACATTGATTGGATTTTAGTATGAAATCCCATAGATAAATATGTAAGTTATTTCCTTAATTATTTGATCAATGAGTTTTGGATGATTTAAGTGATTGCTTGAATATAAAATGGGAAATTTGATTTTTCCTGGATTGATAAGAAGAAAAATGAATGAAATATGTATTTTATGGGTGTTACCCACCCCCTACGTGGTGGGGCCACCTCTTTCTTGCACCTCGCCCCCTTATGGACGGGGGTGGAGAATTTTTTTCGCACTCCACCCCCGTCCATGGGGGGCTGGGTACCCCGTTCGCTGCACAGGGTGTAGGGATAGACCTCCATCCATCAACTCCTCGCACCCTCCATCCGTCGGCAAATTGAACCCCCAAGCTCACTGGTAGATAAACTGTATAAAAAAATAAAAAATAAAAAGAGATGAAATCAGTTGCGGTACTTACCTTAGGCGAGAGGCACGATGCCAGATGCGGCAGCAAAAGGAGTTGATGGTGGCAACCACAGAGGCAAAAATGAGAGGCCTTGGGAAGATTCAAAAAAATAGAGGGGGGAGAGAAAGAATTTTCAAAGGCAAAAAATGGGAAGGGGGCTAGGGAGATTCAAGAAATTGTGGGAGGGGGTGGGTTTAAAACAACCTAGCGTCAAACAACGTCGTTCGATGCCAGGCTGTTTTAAAAAAATTGCTTGCACAAAATGATGTCGTTTTGCACTATAACAAAGTGACGTCAATTGATCTTTGATGCATGGGTTTTTTTCCCAATTAATAAAGCGATGCCGTTTGATGATAGGGGTTTTTGCACTATAAGAAAGTGACGTGGTCATTTGGCCATGGAAGACTCATTCGAATCTCTGAAGTCTGAAGAAAGCCTCGCACCAGTGTCCACTTCAAAATGGTAGCTGCTTCACTAATGGCCGCTGCAAAAAAAAGAAAAGAAAGTATGATCAACAAAAACATGTGTTTGAAGTGTAAATACAAGTAAAAATACAAGCAATAGCAACAGGGGCAGGGCGGGGGTTCACCCCCATCCCACCCTCGGCACCATCTTCCACCTTCAAAGCGGGCGGGGTTCCCCCGCCCCCGCCACAACGGGCAGGGGTTTGTCCTACCCTCGTCCTGCACACGGGGTCGAGACAAAAAGTAGACGGGGCAGGGTACTCGCTGCCAACCCCTAGTGCATGACCCAAATTAAACTCAAGTTGGAGACTTTCCCTCCTAGGAAACACCCCCCCCCCCTCTCTTTTTCTCCTTTACCCCCATGAACCATTTTCTAATCTCTTTTGATATAGCAAGTAGGCACACAAGATGTATTGTAATTGAAATATGAAAAAAATCATGTTGGGACCACAATCTTTGTCGTCTTAGAATTTATCTAGTACAACAACTCTAACCTAGGAGAAGCTCAAGTTGCAGTACTTAAGATCCAAGAAGCCTTCTCAAGAAATATCAAAAAAATCATTATCGAATGAGACTCACAATTGGATCAATAATTACTAGTAGTAGCTATTCAGATTGGACTATTGAAGGAGTGGCGAGAGATGCCAGATTCCTACTTCAAGATTTTGAAAGATAGAAAGTGAGAAAAATACATTGATTTCAAAATCAATGCACACATTCTATTACGTAATGAGTTACAACCAATAACCAATTTGGTAGTATCTCACTAATAAAGATTCCTCAATGCTTATTAGAATTCCATGGTAGAAAGGATCCTTATATATTTCATTCAGTGGGATATGTTTTGTAATAAAGTTCCAACTTGCTAAGGGAAAAAAAAAAAAGATAACGTAGAGGGCATTTAAAAGTGACAAGTTACAACCTCAACTGAATACTTGGAAGAAGAAAGGAAGAGGGTTGTGAGACTCGGGACCCAACTCAGTCAATCACTAAATAGTATATTTGATCTCATTTACTAGGTTCATGTGGACTCCAAGAGTAAGACAAATTGTTATTAAAGTTGTTCATATTTTCTAATAACTTTGCAGTGAGGGAGAATATTTTCTATTGTCAAGGTGCTTTTTTAGGCCTTGTTTGCTTTGAAAGATAATATCAAAAATCTTAAACTCTTCTCAAAGTCATAATTACACTTTTTCAAATTTTCATATAAAATATAATAAAAAATTCAAATTTTCTAAATTCCAAAACCACTTATTCGAATTCCAAAACAAAATTAATATTAAAAAAAATATTTTAAAAAAATATATTTTTTTAATTTTTATCTCATCTCATCTTTTAAAACAAATCAAGCTTTAATTTTTGTTGGCATTTCTTCTTACTATTTTAGGAGTTGTAGTGCTTATACTTGAATTTATTTGGCAGAGTAGTTTGCTTTTATTGATAGACAAGCATGGCCAAATGTGCCATAAAAAATAAAAGAGTCAGAATTTTTTAGAAGATAGCAAAAATTAAAAATGGGATAAAACTTCAGCCAATTAAGTTACAATAAGACATGGGAAAAATTCTTGAAAATAAGATGATTCGAATAAAAAAACAAATTTCTAACAAAATTCTTTTAATCCATACACCATAACCAAAAGAACAAAAAATTCAGAATTTCATGTCACGTGTTCAAACAACATGCACAAAATCCTTCAATATACACCTATCATAACATCGATAACCGGGACATAAGGTACCACATCACAATAACAAGAAGTGACTTTTTCCTTTTGGTTATTTAATAGGGAATACTTTTTTCTTCTTAAAACCAAACTGAATAATGACACGTTCAATAAAACATGTATATTCTTAAAACTAGATGTATTGTATTCTTTCGTTTGTTTACAACGTGCTCTTAATTATTTGATGACCTTTGCATAATTTATTTATTTGTTTATAGTTTTATGAACCTTTCAATTTCATACACAACAGAACAAGCAATGAATCAAATTAGAAAAAACTACGTGTTTTGACTCACTTGGAACTATTGTCAAACACCTAGCAACCATTTCATTTTCTCTCTACAGCAACCCAACAAATACAAATCTATCTCTTCTTCTTTACATTACAGTCATTAATCACAAAAGAGATTCAAAACTTCATATAAAATGTTCATTATCTACTAGGTTTTGAGGCTGAATATTTGAGGGAATTCGAAGGGGGGAGTTCAACTCATATTACCTTACTCATCGTTGTGAGTCTTGGGAGACGGAGAGACTAGGTTTGTTGTCGATGGCAAATGGGAATGTGAAACCCTAATGGGAATGCAAATCGGGTCTTGCTCGAGTGAGTGAAGGAAGTCCGGACGTGAGGTTCTAATTAGCCAAGATTTTCTGTAATGCGGGCACAGTGCGATTATTTGGGATTATTGACGTGGCAACACCTTATTGGGTGTCTGCAAAATATGATTTTATAGGATGTCCAGATCCAAGGTTTCCCATAGCATTATTGTTATAATATGTGGCTCATTAGGGCTGTACAAATAACCCGATTTCCAACCCGACCCATTATTTCGATAAGTGTTGACCTGAAATTTCGATTCGATAAGAGTTAAAATCGATAACGAGTATATGATTTAAACATCTTCGATTTCCTTTCTCCTATAAACGTTTATGATTTTAACATCTTCAATCCTTCTACTCTTTCAATCCCCTCTCTCTCTCTCTCTAGCAATGATGTTGCAATCGGCGGATGACATTCCGACAGTTACAAAAGGTGACCACAAAGGCTTCGATAGCGGAAAAACTCCACAAACCTGTCTCTATTCGAGTCCACCATTGATATTGTCTCAATATTCTCTGATCACGTGTGAAGCTTGTCTCGAACAATCTTTCTGTTGCAGTCGGTGTCGAGTAGGTCAAAAGTTGGCCGCGAGTGAAGAAGGGTTAGTGCTATGCATATATACTGCGAGTCTATTTGGGATTTTTCTCCAAGAATTTTTGGGTTAATTTTGCAATCAAGCTTTTTTTGCTTTCGACGTATTTGTGTTATTTGGGATTTTTGTTTGAATAACTGGAACAAGGGTTTGTGAAGAAGAAAAATAAGAGAAATCGGTTAATCGGGAGAGCGGGTAATTGGATAATCGATGTGGGATCTTATTGAGTAGGGTCGGGTCAGGAGTACAGCCCTATGGCTCATATCGAATGGTAACAACCGAATGGAGTAGAGCGAGGGGAGCTTAGGTACAAGAATATTTGAAATTTTTTTAATACCTCTATACGGTTATGATTAGTATAAATACATATGAACCCTATTTTTTAAAATAGTGAAATTAGCTATCACTCGCTCATGTGAATGTAGGTACATTACTGAATTACATAAATCTCTATAATTTTTCTCATATTTTCTCTCTTTACGATTCCGTACCATTCGTCGTAATTGCCGCACCTAGCACAACAATTATTTTGGAGGCGAGATAACCAACTGGTCTAGCAAATCCACCTGATTTACGGTAAGTGATTGTTGATGGTAACAACCGAGATGGTGGAGAAAAGCTTGCTTATAGACACACTAAATACGCCAGGGGTACTGTAAAAGCCGGCCACATGAGTTAGCATATAAAGTACTTATATTTTGACCTTTTTATAGCTGTGTTGGGTCCCATAATAAGCTACATGTGATCAACAAAGCTCTAATGCATTATTATTATTATTTACGATAGGGAGAGGATTTTCAAACTGGTAAAGAATGGGGAGGACCAGAATACCAGTTAGACTAACAAGAAACATGGATAGAAGAACAGGTACATAGTGTAAGGAAAGACGTTTTGTTGCACGAAAGAACGGTTTACAGATTAATCCTTTTATGAAGAAGACATACATTGATCACAGCAATGACAGCTTCGAGTAATTTTACACATCAGGATTTCGCAAGTACTTGTTGAAAAGCCAGCGAGACGTGTAGAGAGCATTTCCAGTGCTTTCTACTGGATATACGCTCCTACTCCTTTGCCAATCATTTGTAAGCTTTATCCATTCCCTCCTCCAGTTCTTCAACTGAAAACCATGTCCCTTCTCTAAACTTTCGATTAAGTATTTGAAATATATGGCTGCTCTTGGGCCATAGTAATCTCGTAGAAGCCCACTCCAGTACTTGTTTCCTGAAACATTAAGAGAGATGACAATTACAAGAATGTATTGCAATAGTTATGCAGACAATTTAATCTCTCTTCAGTTTAACATTGTATGATTTAGATGTCCTAGATTTTGTAATCACTAGTCACACCCGTTATGCGGCATATTTTATGATGGTACTGCTTAAGTGGTTGACATATGAAGTCACTTATAACGTGCCATATTAACGAGTGTGACTAAGGATCACAAGATTTATGATGAAAAATAATAATTTTCATCCGATTATAACCAATGTACTAACCCACCCAATAAAAAAAATTACTTGGTACCAAATGAGCCTATGCCTGCAAGTTCAACTGTATTGAGTCTATTGACAATAGATAACAGCGAAAGTCTGAAAAATGTCCCTGTACCATAATCTCGAAGCAGACTAGCTTCTTCTGAAGAGTTGTCAAACCACATGGTTATCTGAGTTCTGGCATTCCATTCAAACTGCATTATCGAATCACATGGACTAAAATAAGCTAAGCTGGTTTTCAATGTTTTTTGAGTAGATTGCAACAAAGTCAACGGGATGGGATTTAAAACCTGTTTTTCCTGGTCATCACCTTGGGCTAGTTTTTTGGCACTTTCTAGCCAAGGTCCCAAAAGAAAACCATCATGGCAAGCTAAGAGCATGTCCATATCTTCGACTAGGTCCAGAAACTTCTGACCATGGCTGGCCACTCCAATGATATCGTTCAACTGATACGCCTCTATAACCTTTAAGAACAGCTGGTTTGCATATTTTGCCAAAGCTTGTCTAGTTAGGTCAACAAGGTCATACCTAAACACAGTGGAGGCATGTAGATATGAAAAAGTAGGATGTGAACTAGAAAACATTGAAAAGTGTATATAACAGGTAGAAGTTAAAGAATTACTTCACACCGTATGTATTTCAAACCAGAAAAATGATAACCTGTAGGAGACACTTTCTGATAGTTCATCTCCACATGCAATAAAAAGTTCCAATGCACGTATTACTTCAGAACTTGAATACCAGAGATGAGGCTGATCGAATGAATCCCTTACTTCCTCTATGGCTGCCCTTCTTGATTCTGATTTTCCATATCGGTTAGACCTTTCATGCAGTACGAATATAAAGGAAGGATCAACATCGGGGAATGCCACAATTACATCCCTGTTTTTGTCCTGTTCTCATATCACGAGGATTCAGATTGAATAAAAAAGTTAATGTGGGAAGAATATCTATAATGGTAACTGGATCTCAAACTCGGTTAAGAAAAACTCATACAGCAAATAACTATCGCATCAAAATTGGAAATGAAATAATGACAAGTAATATAAAGCATGCATTGGGGGAAACTATTTGGATTTATAAATGGCTAAACTGATGTATATTTGAATAGTTCAAAAGCAAAAGCTTTTAACTGCTGGAATCATAAACTGGATGGCTATATTATTTTACAGTAAAAAAAAAAACAAATAAATCAAGTTTCAAGAACTTACATAGGCACCATCAGTGCAGTTGTATACAGTGTGGTATAATATGTCCCAGGCATCTTGTATTAAAGGAACTGATCGGCCATAGCGTCTTGTTGAATATACGTGAATCCATGACTGAAACAAGGATGATGGGGTCAAATTTAAAATTCAATGTTGCAATTTTCCCTCTAAAACCATATGCTCCATATGAAAAACAAAAGGTGAACAATTCAGAGTTGATTTAAGTTTTTTTAAGTAAGAAAGATAGTTTTGAAGGGGCGGGCTTATGAAAGCACAAAATTTGCAGAACATTTAGAGGGAATCGATACAAGTCCATGAAGAAAAGGATGTAAGCTCCCGGGGATTTTAGTCTTGAAATGAAATTTCTAAACACCAAGAAAGAATGTCCAAGATTTCTGGCTAATATTTAAACAAGGTAGACATTGCGTGGTGCTGCTCAAGGAAATTTAGGCCATAGGTTACAAGCAACGCCTCGTAGTCCATAATGTGTATATTTGTACCATTAGGAAGGCTATTCTTTCATAACTAATTATCATATTCTGACTGTAATTTAACTTTCCAATTGTAAACTGCAATTATTGATGAATATAGGCAAACATTGTCAGTCAGGAAAAAAACTTAACATTACCTTGACATCAACTTTGTTGTGTTGAAATGCCATTTCAGACATAAGGTCATAAACCACAGGATTCTGTTCTATACCTTCCATTGACATTCCAACACCAACCTTTAGAAGTAAAAAGGTGAAATCAGAGATGCACAATCTAAACAAAAACAGAAAAATGCTAGCAGAGAATTACCACCAGTGATACAAAGTATGGATATCCCTTATTGAAATACATGTATGTGCATGCACAAAGTACGGACAGAAAGAGGGTGGGGGTGGTATGCATGATCATGTTATATTTTTGTTAAAACTCTGGCCAAAGAAAGGGGCTCCAAGTAAAAGAAGGTAAAGTGTGAATATTACAAATTATACTTCCAAATAAAACAATGTAAACTCACATTTCTATTGATCCCCTAATGGTTTCATGGTATAGATGTGATTCTACAAACAGTAGCACAAATTGGCTGACAGAGTATGATGAGAAGCAGGGTGTGACAGCTAAGAATTTAAGTTCATCATCCCCAATACAACATTCTCTGAGATCGCTTCTATTTGCAAACCCTTCACTAATTAAACAATCCATACCTTGGTCTTCGTCCATAATGTGAGAGAACTAATTACTCCTAACGATATGAAATTTCAATTAATAACTTCTCCACAACATAATTCAAACATATCAAAGCACCTTTAACTGGTAAAAGTATGAAGGGACAAGAGACTAATAACTCACAGTAGAGATCAAATGCAGCTAAAATGTTGTTTAACAATGACGATTGCAAGATGTGGTGGCAAAACCTTATGACATGAAAAAGCAATTGATAATATGTTTAAGAAGAGAAATCAGAATGGACAAACTCGCCATTGTTGAATTTTCACTTTTAGAAGCGTCAATTGGTCCAGATGCTATTGCATCTAAAACTCCATACATCTCAACATTTCCTGCGAAATTGTGCAGCATACACCTGTAGAGTAGAAAGATAACAAGTTTAAAAAGAAGCCAAAGGGAAAATGAGAAAAGAAAAATTTACCAGATGGCTCAGGCACTGAATGAGCTGAAAAACCAACATAAAAGGTAGATAGTAGGACATTGTGCATATATTAAAGCATCCATGAAAAACTATTCAGTTTTTTTTTTTTTTTAGAAGTTTTGCCAAGCAGGTTAACTTTAAACCATTTCTTTGGCTGCTGGTCTAATTTCAAATAGCTTGCATAACATTCATTCTTTTTTATATTGTTGTCTACGTTCTAAATGCAAATGAGAATAATGGAATGCAGTCACTAGTTCAGGGCCAAACTCAACCAAACGCCAGCTCTGAGTTTGAACTATTGGGAAAACAAATTTTTATATTGGAATACTAACAATATAGAAGATTTTGTATGACTAAAGCCATCATACGCCATGAAAATTATTGAACTGATATAAGAGTGGTTACTGATTAAGGGTCAATCCCATATTTGGTGTCCATTATTACCAAGCATCCTGCATACTCATTCTCAATTAGAAATTTGTGTCCTATATATCATATTGATAACTAGAAGGGAACAATGACTTTCCATATGTAAGGAACACCATAAAACTGTTCTGAAGTAATCCATAAGGGTTTCACTTCCGCAAACAGATCAAGGACTACCAGCTTCCCCATAGGAACAGAGTGTAGAAGTGCCTGAAAACAAGGATAGGATACTGTCACCCAAAAGCACAATATTGAAGGGAAATGGACAAAATATGATCAAACTCTTGAGCATAATTTTCTCTAAAGGATATGACATTAAAGCATGATGGAGGACATCAGATATCAAGACAAAGTGGAATTGTGTGCATGTGTCCCATGTCACATGTTATAGATATAACCTTCATTTGTGGAGGCCTCCAAAAAGGATCGTATGAAAACAGCCACCCCTAAAAAGAGAGAATTTCAGATCCAAAATAAAGTCAGTTGGCAATGGAAAGCAACTCTACAAGCCTAACAACATATGAGAAGCAAATGCCACAGGATTCATGACTAGTAGATCTGCATGCTAATTTCGACTGGAAAAAAAAAAGGTGCAAAAACTACATTGAATCAGAAGGTCAAGGAAATGAAATTCTCCCAGGAAACCTAAAATAGAAAGCAATTATTTCACCTGCATTAGCCAGACGGCATCATTATCACCACTTTGCATTCCCCTAAATATTGTAGCACCTAATGAAGATATATAATCTGGGTCATCCACAGGTGGAGTGTTCTCGTCAAAAGTATCACTGAAGTAGATTCAGAAATCATTACATGGTAAGATATAATTTCAAGGAAGAATATTTACAATTTCAAGATGAGGCAAACAAATTGTAGAAAACAAAAAGAAAGATGAAGCATAGGAAATTATTATATAAAAATGCATTGCAGCATATTTCAAATCCAAAAAAGAAAAATGCACTGACAACAATCATGTACAAATGGTATTCCACATATGCTAGCAGCGACTACCTTTAGACAATTGGTAACTCAGGCCTTTAGTAACGCATTAAGTCTGATTTCAAGGCAAAGAACTTCAACCCTTTAGTTAATGATTTATTTCGTAATCATCCAGATAAGCTAAGGTTTTTCAAGAATATAAGTTAAAAAAAGAAAAAAAGAAGATTTTTAAGAGCAGGAAATAAGACTGTAAGATAATAACTTACCAGTTGTATATGTGACTAGTCCTTCCATATTCTGGCCAAGAAAGCAATTTAAAAAATGTCAAAAATTTAAAATACTAGTCTTCATTAGCACACACGCATATAAGACACAACTAGTTACATATGAACAGACATAATTAATGAGAGGAGGAACAGGGTTATAGCCAGTGCACCTTTCAGTTGTTGCTCAATGAATGCTCTCCCAATCTCAATAAATAGGGGATCAGTTGCATCAAGAAGATAAGTGCAGCACCACTTGAGGTCACTCTTAACTGAGAACCTAAAGCAGGATCAGGAAAAAGAAGATAAGTCCTCATCTTTTACAGAAAAAAAAAACCCTAGAAGCTATCCATTTATGTAGGATAAGAATTAACAAAATAGATTCACATCTGCAAGTTTTCTAATGCAATTGGAAGAAAATGATACAGCAGTTAAAAATCTTTAGTTCTCAAGCCTTGTGTTGGGTTTTGAGGCCTTCAGGACTCATATGGCTCTCTAAGGTATGTCAAACAGTATGTCAAACCGAGGAAAGATTCCCCTCAGCTCTTTTACATGGCGACAGTCCTTTTATTCCAACCCCATTCCCATATTTTCTGCTTTTTCATTTGGAAAGGCTCTCCAAGTCCACTCCTCCACCAATGCATTTTCTTCACAACTAAGGAAACCAAGGAGTCCTTGCAACAGAGTTTCAAATTCTACGTAATTCGAAATTGGTCCATCTTCCTTGAGATGGGGGTCACATGTTTACGGACTGAACTTAACTAGACCTATTTAGAACATAAGTGCTTCTGGTTATATATTTGAAAGCCCCAAATAGCCCATCTAAAATTCTTGACCTCATCATGAAAAAAAAGTCAATCTGCAAAACATTTTGGTATCATGGTATCTTTTGGAAATGATCATGCCTTCAAAGAGATCTTTTGAATCATATTACAACCCTCTGAGTCGCCAACGCTGAGTGATGGAAGTCCCTGGAAAGGCAAGATGCAATCCCTAGCAGTTTCAGAACGTTAACTGTTATTGAAGGGTAGAATTCCATGGCCCTTAGCGAGAAGCATGATGGATGCTAGTTCACATGTCAAGCTTGCACATACAGTACTTACCAATTTCCTAAACGTGTTATCTTTGCTGATGGAAATATATACTTCAATGCCGCAGGAACATTGCCAGAAAAGGCTGGAAGAACTGAAAAACAGAGTTTGCATGCATTAAAATTATTATCCACACAAGGGGAAAATGAAAGTATCAATACAAAAACAATCTTCCCAGTTCAATACTGATTTTTATCAAGATTTTCCATGAATGTAAACCGAAGGTTGATGCTTCATTATTTCAAATCTACCAAAAAGATGCCTAATCTAGCAACTTGAAGGGCAGGATAGAATACATGTCACTTGATTAACTCATAAACTAACCTAATCACCCACATTTTGACTCCACTTACTATTCTCATAGAGTTGGCCATTTAAACCATAGTGAGAAATTGAAAGTAAGGAAAGCAAATGAAACTAGATATTAAGGAATCATTGGTACCTGGGGTCATTCCAAGTTCATACATTCTGAATAGAATTTTCTTCTGCAGAATCAGCTGTTGGTCTAACCAACTTTGTGGGAGTGGTCCACCCCAGCTGTAATGAAGATGTCATCAGTTAAAACGCAGAGAAACAAAAAACAAAATAAATAGTTACAACAGAGAGCTAGTTTTCATGGATTATAACACTGGAGCCTGAGACAAAAAAACGCTTATCTTAAAAGTAACTCCGGACCAATTGGTCAAAGTAATAAAAAGAATTTAAGTACTGAGAAGCATGCATGCATGCATGTATCATTTCAATTCTCTGACAGTATTACTTTCTTACTACAAAATCGAATAGCCTTAAACAACAAGTTTACTACAGCTAGCATTATCACAATATATATATATATATATATATATATATATTGACAAGTATGTGAAGTTGCTAAATACAAACCAGAATAAGTAAGAACAAATAAATACATAAATTTTCACAAGAAATTAATGTATGCCTACAACAGATAACAGAAAAAATAACATGAAGATACAACTTACCCATGCAAATTTCCCATTCGTGACCATGCAAGAAATGCAGGGCCTCCAAAGAAATCATCCAAGTCTGTTTTGCTTACATTAAATTTCTGCTAGAGAATAAATACTAGATGGTTAGAAAAGCAGACATCCAGGGGTGCTAAATTAGTTCTCACACAATTCTCGAACTCATGAGTTACCTACCAAGGTCACCTCAAAAAGATACAAAAAACAAAGAACGAGCAATAACTAACTTGAAGAAATCTATATTTACAACCAAAATAATTTTTCCTGAGAAGTGAATTTATAACCGAAATAATTAAAAATATATCTATAGTAGTATCAAGATTGTTGGTAACTAAAACTTTCCAACAAAAAGATTTTAGAAAAAAAGAAAACTCGCCAGGGGACAGAAGGATTGAATCTTTCAAACTCAATGGGAGGCATAAAACCAACCAAAGGAATCACCTGGAAAACCTTCTGCCAAATAGCTTCTTGTCCTGTAAATGCCAGCGGCAAATTGATACCTTGGAGCGCCCTCCAATCAATTTCCTTTTCCCATCTTTTCCAGTCCCACCAAGCAAAAGAATCTTCCAATAGCGGATGAAAGAAAGCAAAAAATAAAACAAAATAATAATCAGAACAGACTTGAAATTAGAGGCCGTAAATAGTTTCAGTTTCACAAGTATTCTAGAAAAGTAAACACTGTTTGATAAGAGAATCTTACAGCTAGATGTAACGGCATTCTGATAGTAGTTCCAAGGAATAGGTCTCTGGACCAAGATACCAGCATCTTTAACTCTGGGTAGCAAGCCAGCCCTAGGCACTGAAAATAGTTGTGCGCCACCAGTTTTATCCCAAGATATATGTGAACCACACAGATGCTTCAAATACCAGTGCAGACCAGCTAAAATCTCCACTCCGGTGAACCCAGCAATTCTATTTAAGTGTTGAAAGTCACATATTAACATGTATCAACCACATAGTCTTCATAACGCATGTGATGGTACTGTACAGGATGATATACCATCGATTTACATGCATTTTATACTTGTGTATTCGATAAATTTTCCAAAACAAATCAAGATGATAGGGTGTCATCCAAGTAAAACAGCGCAAAAGGTTAAGATCACATGACGAAGTCAACATAAAACAACAGATAAACCATTCAGCAGAGACAATCCATTTGTAGTCAATGAAGAAATCTTACAGAATTTCTGGATCCCCGTGCCTAATGAAGGAAGGATTGTTCTTGATCATAAAGCAAGACTCACCACCGCATTGCTCCTATTCAAATAAATGAATGAGTGAGAGCCACCTCCTAATCGTAAATTTTAAAAAAATGTTATCCAAGACGATTAAATATAAACACAAGTCTGCATTTTATCTTCAACGCCAACAATAAAATTTACAATCTAATTATATATGCATGTATATCTCTACGTACTAATTTATCTGTATATATACTTGTACATGCGTATATACTTTTTGTTTTGAAGCCTTTGAATAAATTTTTCTGAGCAATCCAACGGAGCAATAAAGTTGAATTTGACTAACTGAAGGTCAATAAGTAGTTTCGGCTTTTTGAGTTACGAGATGATCAAAACTAAAAAAGTAGCTTTCTTAAATTCTCTTCTCTCTAGGTTTCTAGGCAGCCAAGCGAAGCACAAAGGAGAAAAAAATATCGACGAAAACAAAAGACCTTGGAGACGATTTGGAAGTCGAAGCTGGAAAAGTGTGAAGGAAGCAGTCGGTGGAGAACGGCGCGAGCTGCAGCCACTTGGAGCAACGGAGGAGCTCGCTCCCGGTCCTGGAGTTCGAGAAGCCGCGAAATGTAGCCGACTCCGATGGTCGATGAGTGAGCCAAGGAGAAGGTGGTGCAGAGGAGGAAGACAAGGGAGAGAGAAACGGCGGAAATCCAGGAATCCATGGCTGGTGATGAAGGCGACGAGACAGGGAGGGGGAGAGAAAGTGTCTTGTAGAGAAAATGTGCATGGTGACGAACGCAGAGAGAGCGAGAGAGAATCTTTGGCGAAAGAGAGAAGGTTAATTCAGTAGGAGACAATTTTTGAAGGCCGGCCTTGGCAGAGAGCCGAACGGAAAATTATCAGTTATTCATGATCGATTGACTTTGCTATTTTAATTCTACTAAAATATCAAATTAGTAGAAGATTATGTTATACTTCATACTTCGATTTTATTTTTATTTTATTATATAAAATATGACATTATTATTATTATTAGGTAATAAAAATTATCTGATAAAAATTTATTTAATAATAATAAATATATAACATCTCACCTAACTAGATAGAAGTGAGATAGTATCATAGATTCATAATGTATAAAACTTTCCTTAAAATTATCAGAAATCTCGTTTATCCTAAACTACAAAGTAGACACGACAATAGGAATAGGATAAAAGTGATAAAAGTAAGGGTGACGCTAGATCAGTTCGACTGTCTTTAGTGTCAAAATGGATTGACCTAGCGTCAAAAATAACTTCTAATAAAAATATAATAAAAAATTTTAAAAAATATAATTAAAAAAATTTTAAAAACACAATAAAAAATATAAGAAAAAAATAAAATAAAGAAAACATAATAAAAAACACAATAAAAAATAAAATGAAGATGATTTCACGTAATGGATAAGGAGACTTTCAGCCTCAGTCCAGCCCACGATGTTGTCGGCCACCTTGAGCGATACCGCTCATGCCATCGAGACCGTTTCCCTTCAGTGAACTCACTTCTGCGACTAACGGACTCATTTCGAGTTTAAGGCTGCCGGAAGAAAGTGGGAGATTGCTAGGGATTGCCGTCGCAAGGGTGAGATTGCCGGAGGGAGGCGATCCCAATGGTATAGGCGGTGTCACCGCCGGTGGCCAGCAACGATGAAGACTATTTTTCTTAAAGAGATCGAACTCTCAGATAATTTCTAAAAGTAATTGGCGTGTAAAATATATCTTTCAACACTTTCTCCATGTTACTCTTGTTTTACAAGTTGGTTTTAAGAATTTGAGTTTTAAACTGGACTCGGACCCAGATATTGTCGACCCAGATGGGGAATGGGCCTGCAATGCGATTGGGTCCGCTGGAACGATGGAGTAGGTTGGCCTTTATGGATTTATCTGGTATTAGATAGTTCGGGCCGAGCTGTGTTGGGCTAAAGCTTCTAGGCTATTGGACCAAGAGAAAAGAAAAAACAGCGTTTAGAGTCTAGACTATTTTTGGCAGGATTTGTTCCATAAGCTGGAATTGCAGAGTTGTCAATAAAGGGCTTTCTAATCTAAAAGTTGTTGTACACAAAAGGATCAGTGCTGAAGCATGTTTTGTAGCCACCACTTGCGACTGCAAGGGCTCGATCCCGGGGTTGGACATTCTGAGCTACATTCAATGCCAGCTTAATTTTGCAGGATTTCAGCTTGCTTCTCTCATTAATGGGCTGTGAGTGGGAAGACCGTCGACAGTCTTTCCTCTTCTTGGGCCTACTTGGGCCTTCCTCTTTGCCATTTCTTGGTCTATCCCATTGCGGAGCTCGAGCTTCAGCATGGGAGGCTTCAGCCTGGCCGAGCTAGGTACCAAATCCTCTTTCCAATCAGATTAAAGCTTTAATTATACGTTCTAAGTTGGAGCAATGCACATCAATTCACGTCTGTGGCTATGAGATCAGGTTCAGAAACATGAAAGAAAATGCATGAAAAAAGGTGGGATGCAAGTTGCAATAATGATGCAGGCTAAAAAAAAAAAGAAACAACAAAAGAAAGGTAAGAAACTGAAGCCCATGTGAAGGAGTAATAATGGAAGACCCAAATTAACCAAAGTAGCTAGAATCCAATTCTTGATCTGCAACATTATTGTCATCATGTGAAGGTCGGTCTCATATCGCTATATATACCCCGAAAGGAAACCGGACTCATGAGTAGGAAACGTGCAGCATAGAAGAAAAGGATATTGATGGAAGCGAGTAGCTGAAATGTTAAGGAATGAATTGTTGGTGATGTACGAGGGTCATATTCAGAGGGATGACTCGATTATCTTGAAGAAAAATACACAAAATTATTACATAAAAATAAATTTATAAATTAATATAGATCAATACTATTTTATAAAATTATTTTAAGATAAGTAAATAAATTTAATGCATCACGTAAAGTCATGTCATCTTATAAATTTATTTTTATATAATTTCTTTATATTTATAATAATTATCTATCTTGAAATAAGAGTAGGTGCATGGTGGTTGGTACAATTTTATTTTAGAAGTAATGTAAATTAATTTTGTAACAGGATAATACTAGTGATACTGATGGTTAATTGATAAAGTTAATAGATGTGGTGTGAATTTGTTTTTTATATTTTTATATTTTCTTTTAATATTTTTTATACAATTTTAAAATTTTTAAAAAATAATAAAAAAATAAATTTATTAATATTTACTTTTTTAATTATTAAGTAAAATAAAAAAATAAAAAATCAACCAATCATTATCAGTCAGATTTATCGATTTAAAAAGAATTTTTCTTTGTAACAGGAAGACCTTGGAACAGTGAAAAGTAGAAATGCATAAAAGAATGGTGATTGAGAGGACATTAGCAGATATGGGGCCAACCTCAGACAAAAGTACGATAGGGCGGTCTTAGCAATTAGTTGCACGGAAGAGACAATACTGGCTGTGAATTTTTACAGTGCTCTGAACAGTCAAGAGTCAAGACCCCACGAAACAATGCTCCAACAACAGATCATACCCATGTAGGGATTGCTTTATGCCTTGTGGGGGAAAATCATTATAGCCCACTTGCACATCGCTTTCATTAATGCTATAGATTTCGATTATTCCTATTTCAGAGGACTTCCAATGGTTCCAACTTCCAGTACTACCACACCAACAGCTGATTCATAGTTTTCATACAATAAGCTTGGAGAGAGAGAGAGAGAGAGATAACTGTGCTTGCTTTCATTCTGGATACAGGTAGAATTGGAAGCCAAAAGCTAGGCTGTAATAAATTCTTAGTATGTACACTTGAATTGAAATTTTACAGTCAAACAAGCTTCTTAATTTTAATTTTTGAGCAGAATTTAAAAATCTTTGATTTCAGATATCCAACAAGTTCAAGATCCACGCTTGTATGATTAGAGGTATTCATCCAAATTTTAATTTTTAAATTCAAAATTTTCTTAAATTTTTAGAATAAAAACATGAAAATTATTAAAAAAGAAATAGAATTTCAAAATTGGACTGGGTAAAACTTGGCCCGGATTAACACATGATGGAATAATATTTTTCAATTCAATCTATTTTGGTGATCAAAATTCTAGTATATTTATATGAAAAAAGAAATCATTGAGTAGTGAAGAGAGGCATATAGTTATATAGATCATGATCTATGATCATTATATAATGCTCTCAACCCGCAAAAGGGTGATTGCATAATGGCTTTCAGCAATTGAGTACTAGTTTTGTGGGCTCTTGAGTGGGGAACGCAAAATGTCGTGAGACAGTGAGAGTAGTACTGTGACATCATCTATCTACGCAAGTCCATGTACGCATATAATTATAAGTACCCGTGAATAGGCCATGTCAACCTTCTCCTCCGTGCCAAAAGAAAAAAACCTTCTCCTAGCACATTATAAAAAAATTATTTATTTAAAAATAATTAATTCTAATAAAATAATTATTTATAATAAAAATTAATTATAAATAATTTTTTGATCACAATTAAGATATCATAAAAGTTCATTTTTCTTTTAGTAACATTAAATATTTTCTTAAATATTATTTGTAAGAAAGACTTTAGATATAGTAATTATATAAAAGTAGATTTATAAAATGATGTGATTTGATGTGATACATTATATTGTAAAATTACTTTTATTATAAAGTACTAAATGATCTAACAAATCGCATAAAATCACATCAATTTATAAGTTTATTTTTGTACGCCCTGACCTTAATAGGAGAGCTTATACCCATAAAACCACATTATTTGTATGTACTAAGCTAATTCATTGTTTAGTTACATATTATGTGAGTAATTCCTGAACCCTAGGTCAAACTAAGACAACCCAGGCCCAAAGCCTAGGCAACAAACTAAGTACAAGCTTAAGAAACTCGATCAGCCCTAGAAGTCCATATTAGGAAAGAGCAAGACACACCGATCAGCATGAGGCCCAATAGAAAGAGAAGAGTTGTCAAGTCATAGCTAGGTGTCGGAAACAACTCTAACACTTGGGAATCGATAACAACACTGGTAAAACATTAGGTGAGTGGCAGGTAGTACAAGTGCAGGATGTCAAGGACAATCCTAACAATCAAATGTCAACGATTGGACAGGCCTGAACAATACGAGCACGTCAAACCAAGGCCATACAACATTTGAATGAGGGACCACGTTGCATTAAATGGAAAATGGTATTGAGCACGAACACACAAATATGTCAAGGGTTGGCATGATCGATCATGGGAGTACTATCACCTGACAGCAGACTAACGTAGGATGTGGCGGGGTACGGGCAACACCCCCACGATCTGACTGACAAGTACGGATGACACTCTTGAATCTTCTTGTCAGAAGATCTCCTTAATTAGATATATGAATACATCATTTCAATCGAATCGTAGGAGTGTCATTTTAGATTGTGATCTCCTTAGTTTGATATATAAACACAAATTGAAAATGCGCTTAATTTCTTTTGCGTTATTTTAATGTGTTTCGAATTTTTTTTCTTTTACATGTTGACAACATTAGAAAAAAATATAAAGAAATCAGAGTAATTATCATGTAGTTTTAGAATATATACATATATTAGATCAAAAAAGAATATATACATATATATTATGATACTTTCATCTTATCATGAGATAATATGTTATTTATAAAGACTAGGGTTTATATATATAAATAATTAATTTTAAGAATAAATATATGATGCATAGATGATAAGTAGAATAACTTAATCAATTTAATAAGAATAAAATAATAATAATAATAGAATTTATAAAGTATAGGATGTGGGATGATGACCATTATTCTTTTAATTTTAAGATAAGACCGATTCCGGACTGCTTAATAATCACCCAAGAAACTTTCATCCTCGTATATATGTAATGTACTTCTAGTTAAACAAAATTAATGTTTTAACTCTTAATATACAAGTGGCTAGTACATAGCGTTCCTCAAATATTTCACAATCAATTACATTCATATTCATTATAAAAAAATTATTTATTTACGATCAGTTATTTCTTATATAGTAATTATTTCTAGTTAAAATGAGTCTGTTTTTATCTTAAATAATATTTTTCATCACAAATAATTAATCACAAATCTCTATTTTTCTCATAATGATTGTTGCATGCATGTACGTTATAAATATTTGCATCATTTCAAGCTAGCTAACAATTGATGTTATATATTATATATAGAGCAGTTCATGTACGTTTACATGATTATTAGGTAGTAATAATTTTATGAATCTATATAATATGTACGTCATGTACTGTTGAAATTGTGAGATTTTCGCAAAGGTATAGATGAATCGAAGTTATACAGGGAAACAATAATTATTGATTTATATAGTTCTTACACATACTCACGAATTCATCTTCCTAATTCCGTATAGATCAATATCACATGAATTAATTGCTTATATAATTCATACAATATTAATAAAAGAACTTATATTATAATTATACCGCTTATATATATATTATATTATTATTATTATTATTATTATTATTATTATTATATGCATTCTGGTCAATTGCAAATGAAGAGCCGGAAGAGGTGTATGACTAGGTCTAATCAAGTCAAACCATTTTTTACCATTCATGCAGCAACGTCCGAGCTACAACAGGTTTTAACTCTTGACACTTTAGCCATGCATGCAGTGAAGATAATAATTTACGAAAAAATTCCGTGCAATCAATTTTATGTATTTTATTAATGTGATTAGTTGTAATATTTTTTAAGATAAATTAATGATTTTGATCAATTACATTAAAAAAATTATACAAAATATATAAAAATGACTATATATATAACAAAATTTCTTCTCTCTATCTTGACTCTCCATATATACCTATAATTACTTAAGAGACAAATAAGGAGTGTGGGACACAAGATAAGATGTCACGGGATCGATCGAGCATATATACCAACATCACAGATCTATTTTGGGTCCTAGTACTCGATCGATCCTATTACTTATCCGCACCGACCTTAAATTAGCTTTTCTAATTTGGAAGGAAAGAAACTTGTCATGCACCCAATATGGTTATAATATATTGCACATGAAAGAAAAAAAAATATTTTCGATTTATACAAAAGTAAAGTAACCTGATAGTTTATTTTCCTATTAAAAAAATGCTTTAAATTTATACAAAACTAAGTAAAATTAACATAATTATATTAACATTTAAAACATTATATAAAATCACATTAATTTATAATTTTATTTTTATAAATATAGCTGGTCTCTACATCTATTCTCTCGTGCATTAATTTTCTTTATTATAAATTTATATTTTAGAATTTATCGCAGAATGTTCCAAAGCGCCTTACAGAGAAAAAGGAGGAAAGGAAAGAAAAAAAGACCTAGAAAGCTAGGTAGGTAACACCCCCATTGAGTTAAGGGTACGTACATGTCCCTCTCAAATAATTATATATCTATAAAATCTAAAACGACTAGTGTTTGGTAGGCAGAACAAGGATTCATAAAAGGTTCGAAGTGGTCGTCGTGAATATTATTGAGAGTCCTGACCAAATATACTTTCATCATGAACTTTTTAAAGCTTCCAATATCATTTGGGTCCTACTTGTCATGACTTATTGTTGTACCTTCAAGGAAGAAGATATTGAGCCATTGACCTAAAAAATACTTATCTCCTCAAATTGAAAGAGAGATAAAGATACCAATCTACAGTTTTGTACTTATAAAGTTGAACCCTAACACATAGAAGGGAATAACCTTCTTGAAAGATTTTATTATCTCTAACTAGCCTTTCAACTCAAACAGGAGAGGGGAAAAAGCTCCCAAGAAATCCTAGGTTTCTCCCCCTCCCCCCCTTTCTTTCTTTCTTTCTTTCTTTCTTTCTTTCTTTCTTTCTTTGGTTTTTGCTTCGTTTCTTTTTGTATTTTCGTCTTGCTTCCTTTCCCTCACGTTCTTCGTCTCTTTTATTCCTTTGTGTCTTCCTTTTCTGTGACGCTCCCAAATTCTCTTTAAAATAACACGGGAATCAAGACGTCGGGATGATGATAACACGGGTCACACATCTCCAATCGTCAAGTGCTAAATGTGTGAACACGTGACATGCATAAATAAAAGCAGCGGATAATTGAAATCAATATCTAAATACCAGAATTTTAGAATTATTTTACAAACTAATTTACACATTCTCCAACAGGAGATTTAATACAGTCATCCGAAATACAAATTATACAAATACATATTTATAAAAAAGGGAAAACAATTTCCCAAAATAACAATTTATAATAAGAATACTTCAATAGCGGAGTCGTTTCCTCAGGCTCAGCCTCCACAAAACTTTGCATCCAAAAACTACGACGCCAGAAATGGCATTGCAGGTAAGTACAATTCAAACAAACTACAAAAAATAAAACATACTCATGCAACAATAGTACGCGTGAACATGACACCATATGCATGAAACTTAAATCATCTTCCTCAAAATAAATAAAATAAACACACGCCAAAATCCCATTTTGGTCCACGATAAAACTCCAATAAAAACATCCATTATTTTCCCAGAAAATGATGTCCATAAAACCATTAAAACAACAACCATTTTTTCAGAAAATGGTCTACATAACACCAATAATCAAAACCCACCACTTTCCCAAAAAATGGCCTAAACATCCAAATATTTTAAACACAAACACACTAAAATAATATTAATATCAATCAACTCATAACACAATATTTATATTAACAAACAATACATATTTAATATTAAAATATTAAATTACAAAGATAGTAAAATTACGGGTTCTCACATTTCCCCTCATCTCCCCCATTATGTTTTTTTCTTCTTCTTCCTCCTTTTGTTTCTTTTCATGGTGTTGTGTTTTACAGGAACTGCAAGCTTGCTTTTGAGCTTTTGGAGCACCATCGGGGTCAGCATTACGACGTCATCCAATGTGCAGGTTACCACACACACCCCACTGATGTCTTCCCAGGATGTCGATCTCTAAGCTAAGGAAAAATTGTGCCAATCGAAGCAGGGCATGTTATACATGTGCCCTTCGCAGTGAGAGTTTTGCTCTCTGTGTGCCACCTTCGAAAGAGGTTTTTGACTGCCACACATGACGCCAAAAGGACCAAGGCCACTGGCATTTCGCTTCTGTCCCTCCGCTACTCTCCAGATAAGGCACGTGGACACCCCCCCCCACGGCGGCATTGATAGCAGCGGTTTTTCTTTGTTTTTTTAAATTTTGCTAACATTGAAAATTGGATCGTTATGTTTCGATTTTCCCAATTATTTTTATTTTCTATCCGTTATTTAGTTTTAATAAAAATAAAAAATATTGTCTATAAAACTTCGGGTTCGTAGAGTTAGTAGCGGAGCCAGGTTGGGGCAGGAACCATAGACTCCCTCCCCCTAGCCCCACCACTCCCCTATAAAAAATTAAAAAAAATATTATGCTTTCTCAAAGAAAAAATAAAATATTTTTCTTTAGTAGAATAATATTAATTTTATCTAGATCTTGTATTGGACCCCTCTCTAAAAATTATCTTGGCCCCTTCCACAAAATTTAAATCTAATTGAAAAGTAAAATATACCTCATATAAAATAAAATGTTATAATAACATGATGACATGTTTTTATTATAAATAAAAATAAAAAAGAAGTTTGAAGATGTATAACGTATTTTTAATATATTTTTATTATGATAACATGTTCTTGACATATCATATATATATTTTTATATAATTTGTATTAAACGTATCTTATTTTATTGTAGATCTTACTATTAGATTGTTCTATACCATATAAAAAACTGTATAAAAATAGAAAAAAAAAATTTATACATTTTGTCTTAGTTTTGCTTGGCCCCTCTAAAGCAAATTCCTGTCTCCGTCATTGCATAGAGTGTTTTCCCCTAGACTTTCTCTTCGAAAGGGGTTTTTATCATGTCTTCTCTTAAAATGAGATGGGATTTATCTGGTTGTGTTATTAATTTTGTTTTTGACAGAGTTGGGTTGTCTCTCAGACTGTGTTCTTGAGAGGTTTGCAGTCAGAAGTTAGACTATGTCAATCACTTCTAATGCACTGAAGAGTTACAAATCGTTATTTAGTTGGTTTGTAATGTATGTTTTAATTCTAGTTGTAATGCTCATTTATTAATAAATGTAGCTTACTTTCTTTTAAGAAAAATAAGTATTTGGTAAAAAAAAAATCTATTAAATTTATTAATTATCGTTAAATTTATTATATAACAAAATTAATTGTAGAATCTAATATATTAAATTCACGAGTCATGTTAACTTATGAATTTATTATTATAAAACAAACTATTGTAAAATCTCTCTTATTTACAAAACATTATTTCTCAACTTTTATTTTTTATTTTTTTTTCTAAGCCGTACAGAGGTTTAATCATGTAGTTGAATCTATTTGACTCACGTGCACATGGAAATTGTAATATTTGTGGAACAAAAACGAATGTGTGTCTTGATCAGTGAGACACGCACATGTACGCACGTACATATATATATATATATATTTATATCTTTATACTTAGAAAGTATCTATCCCAATTTAAATAGTAACTAATAGTAATTATTGTTTAACTTTCATAAACCCAAAATTGCCCCTTGAATTTCACACAAGAGTACCTATTTATCACACAAATGTCTTTTGGACCTCCTTCGGCTATGCATGCAACCAGCCAGAGCTAGGCTTCATCGCCTGCCATTTGGCCTCACCGCAGTATCCGGCATCTCCCCCATGCCCCGACGAACAAGTCTCCACCGTCGAATGCCCTTGTTAGGCCTTTCTTCAGCCGCACGCAAGCAGAACCCAAAACGGGTTCTATTCGGATTCATCCACATCGCGCACACAACCAGCCAGAGCTAGGCTTCACTATCGGCCATCTGGCCTCACCGCTGACTCTAGCATCTCCACCATGCTCTGACGAACAAGTCCCCATCGTCGAATGTCCTTGCCGGGCCCTTCCAATTTTTGAATTCAAAGGGGATTTGAAGAAGAAAACTCAAACTTGAGTTGAGAAGGAAAAGATCTCTAAAAAGATGACTAAACACACAACTTTCGAGGGGGGAAAGAAAGCATTTTCGGAGTAGTTTGAAGCAAGGGTCGACCATCCATTTTATAGGCGTGAAACTAGCACAACACAATGATTTTTTGGGTGGGATAAATCACATGAAAGACAACCAAATCCAAGCCAAGACAAGCAAGCTGTAAAAGGAAAGATTCTTCAGCTTTTTAGATGAGAAATAAAGGCAAAAACATGGGTTAAAACTCACGATTTTGCTGAAAATTCGGGCACGTGACTTACGAATTCGAAATGAAAGCAGAGGGGAAATGAATAGCGAGATATCAGGTCTCTGATAATGCAATGCGTGGATGAAATGAAGATGAAAAAGGCTACAAAGATTCGATCTTTGCTCACGGCTTGCAACAAACAAACAGTGGAACAAAAATGAAAAGAAACGGAAGAAGAAGAAGAAGAAGAAAGGAAGAAAAGAACGCTGGTTGAACACGTAATGGAGAAGGCTTGCAATTTCACTACTTCACTAAATCAAACGTTTTCGTTTGAAACAAAAGAAAGGGCCTAGGTTATGGGCTACGGGCTGGTTGCAAAACAAACTTAAACATGGCTCAAAACATAATAAAACCTAAACTCAACACAATTAAACATAAATAGGCCCATCTGAAAATCAATTAAAATCAAATCAAATCAGATACATTAAATCAAATACTAACATAATAAAACAAGGAGATTAAATTCAAGCATTAAAATAAAAGCATCACAATAAATAATATGGGAAAATAAATTTTAACTGAAGATGAAATATCCAAATATTTAAACACAAGCACAACAAACTAATATTAATAGCAACTAACTCATAACATCCAATAAATTAAAATATTAAAATATTAAAGTATTAAAATATCAAGGGGATAAAATTACGAGTCTTCACAGTCTAAACTTATAATTAATGCATTCTATTGTTCAAATTTAATTACTTTCCAGAAATATGTACTTGATTTGAACTTTTTCTTTATTGTGTAGTATGTACCTGCTGAATTTGCTGCAAAATATCTATCGAATAACCAAAAAGTCAAAGTTCAAACATTTGATGATACAAGAGAATGACATGTTGTTTGCTCTTACAATCACAGCGATTATTCATCAATGAGAATAATAAAAGGATGTAATGTATTTGTAAGAGAATAATAATTTGAAGGAAGGAGATGCTTTTGTTTTTGAGCTTATCAAAAGGAAGCCTATTGTGCTGAAAGTCTATTTGTTTTGCATAGCTGACTATATATGAAATTTTTTTTGGTAAGTTCTTTTCTTTCTGTTTCAAGTGACTTTCTTTTTAATCTAGACAAATTAGTAATCACATTCTTTCTTCTTCTGGACACATCATTTACTTTTCATATTTTGCGCAATTTAGTATTTTAGAAAACTTAGATAATTTAGTATTTTTGGCAATTTCATAATCTAAATCTAGTATATCTGATGATAAATATTTGGAATTTGGATTTTATTCAGCGTTGTGATAAATATTTCTAATAATGCTTTGTGTTCTCAAAATATTTTTCAGTATGCATTACTAAATCGTTTATGTGATTCAATACTTGTGGAGACAAATTTAATATAATGCATTATTGTCGGAATTGATAGAATTGGATATTTCTTATATAGTTCTTATATTTCTCACTATATTTTGGAGAATTTGGAAATATAAAAATCTTATATTGCTTGAAGATACAAATAGCTAACTTTTGATCCAAATCCTAAACCTGATGAAGATAAATTATTATTCATTATTTTGCATTTATTTATTTATTTTGTCTTTGTGACTATCACTACACTTTGGTTTCTATATATCATTTGGGCTTATTTTTATTTTTCGTGTCGATAAACTCATGTATCATGAGATTCTTTTACTGTGATGGTTATATTATGTTCTCTTTAAACATTTTTTTGTATTGTTCTTAGCAGCTTCTGATAAACAATAATTTTTGCCCCACTTTTTCTATCTCATCTCTTTGTTCTCCCTATATTCTTTCCCATATCTTTTTTATTTTTCCCCCTATCTTTCTTGCTTCTCTTTGTTCTAAAAATCATTAATCATCTATTTTATTTTACTCTTAAGGTATACTTTTCTATACAGTCTTTGGGTTTAATGAAGACCACCATAAAGATGCAGAGGATGCAATCCATGATTTAGATTATATGGTTCACAATTTTAAAGTTCTTTTCATGATTGTGTCTTTTTTATTTTTTAATGCAATTCATGGTATTTGTAAGAAATTCTTTCACTAGACAATCACTACCTACAAAATGTTGAATTATTAGCTTGCAACTTGATTGAATTATGTTATTTCAATTTATTCAAAGTTTCTCTATGCTAGATGTTTATATTATTTTAATTTATTTTATAGTGATACAGGACAACGTGCCTCGCACGTTGCGCCACTACTAGTATATATATGTGTGCGCGCGCGCGCGCGTGTATTGTTTTATAAAAAAATAAATCTCAATTAATAATAAAATGCATAGAAAAAATGTAAATTCTAACAAATATTTGATGGATAATAAAAGAAAAATATATTAACAATGAAAAGTTTATATAAAAGTGATTTATAAACTAATTTGAAGTGATGAAAGATAGCTATTTAATAATTATTATAATTTCATTTATAAAATATTAATATTTCATAGTGAATTTAAATTTAGAAAAAATTATTTTACATTTTTTTAATTATAAATAATTAATAGAAATTTTAAATCATATATATAAACTTATATATAATATAAGTTTTAATTTATATAATTTATTTATATATATATATATATGATTCAAGTTTAAATTATATTTTAAATCATATCTAAAAAATTTCAATTTATATATATAAGTTAGATATAATTTAGAACTTATCTAAATTTAAATTCATAAATTTAGATAAAATTTAAAATTTATATAATTATATAATTTATATTATCTAAATTACTTAAAAGACAAAAAAAAAGGGAATAATTTATTCAAACTTATAATTTATAACTTATCTAATTTAAATACACAAAAAAATTTATATTATCTAAATTATAATTTATTTGTATAAATTTATAATTTCTATATAATTAAAATTTATATATCTAACTAATCTTATCTAAATTTTAAATTATATCTAATATTTTAAATATCTAGTGACTAGTATTAATTGACCTTTAAATTTATTTAAAAAACAAAGAAATTTAATTTTTTTTTTAAAAAAAAATTTAATACATAATCGTTAAATAACTACTTAATATAAAGAAAGACATATTGACCCTTCACGTACACAGCATTTTATAATTGTAATTTGTTTTTTCTAAAGGGTAATTGTATGAGTCTGCAAAATATAATATCAATTAGTATAACTAATTAATGACGAAAGCAAGTCTGCAAGTGCATTTATAGTGCAGAAAAGGCCGCCAATTAATTACGGCATAAGATAAGTTTTTTTTTTTTTTTTTTCAGACAGATGCATGTACAAAAAACATACATAGATCATTATTCGAGTATGATCGATAATCCATATCTTTTTTTTCTTGGCTTGGGTCGGTTAGTTATAAGGGTACCCTAGCCTAACACACCACTCAGATGATCTTACCAAAAAAGAGATCATATAAGTACGTTGATGATATCAATATAAATATATATGTTGATGAAGTTAAAAAAAAAAAAAAAGCATTACTGCAAGTTTATGGGGACATACTCAAAGATACACAGCATACAATTAATTGTCGTCCACTTCATGGAAATTACATTAATATATAGCTATAGTATCAGATGGGAGATAAATCTTCATTTTTTTTTTAACAAGTTAACTTCATTAAACTAAAAGATGATATATGAGGAGGGGTGAGATTCTCTAACAAACGCCTCAAAGTAATAAAGAGCAATGCAAAGTAGTGAAAAAAGAAAAGAAAAAAAAGAGATTTATTTGGGATCAATATCTTGGTCTCTATCCATGTCCTATCATATGACATCATCTTATAAAAAAACAAAAATAAGGTGTTCGCAAAACTACGAACAATGGAACCATCATTGGTGGCAATAGAATCTTTTTTGGAAGTGGTGAAGATGGCGGGTGCACTGTCACTTATTATCTTGAGATAATTTTTAGAGAGATCCACAATTCCTCTTTCAAGATTACGGATTAGATAAAACAATAATATAGGATAGCAGTCGAAGTATGAGCCGAATTATCAACAAAGAGCTAACACAAGTAGTGGTGATGGTGTATGACACACACTGCCTGATGAGGTGAAAAGATAGGAAGATTCAAAGGATCTGAGACTTCTAATACTAATGAAGCTGCGTGTTCTAAAACCCCACTCCTGGACAGGGGTGCACGTGGGAGACATGCACGACATCGATCACGTGTGTGGCCAACACGTAGAGCAAAATTACGATTTTCTTTTATGAACATAAAGATTGGCGACTGAAAAGGTTGAAGAGGCTATGTGTATTGGTCGGAAATTGTCGTAAAGCAAAAGATCGGTTGAGGTCGATGCTAAGGAGGAAAATTTAAGAAAAAAAGTAGGAAAAGTAAATAAAATGAGAATGAAAACTATAAGGAAAATTAGGAGAGAAAGTGGTTGACGCCAAAATTCAAAATCCCCTTCATCCATGGAAAGGAAGAAAATTATGAAAAACGGCTCAAAATCTCTAGTAGAGAGAAAGAGAGAGATAGTAATTGAGGTCTAATGTGACCCACTTTCATAGATCTTCACGTTAATTCAATAACTTTTTCATGGCATATTTTGAAAAATACACACCATTATATCTATTATATGAGATTATTTGTAGTTTTGAATAAAAAAATGCATTGCAATTTAATTGATAAATAAGGATGAAAAAAATATTATTTTAATATTATTATTATTTTTTAAATTAGACTTGTATTATAATCCTTATTTAAAATTTATATTTAACATTACTCATATTTAGTGGTGGAGGCATGTTAGGATAGGGGGTCATAGCCTCCTTTTTCCACAGCCCCCCTCTTATTTCTAAAAGAAATAAAAAAAAATTATAATATATACTTTTAAAAAAATAAAATAAAATATGTTTATTTTTTTTTAATAATTTTATAAGATAATATTAATTTTATTTTGTGTTGGTCGCCTCTCTAAAAATTATCTTGGTCTTCCTCTAAACTAAATCTCATATAAAATAAAATGATATAATAACATGAAGACATATTTTTATTATAGATAAAAAATATGTTGAATAATTTTTAATGTATTTTTAATATATTTTTTATCATGATAACATGTTCTTAACATATTATATATATTTTTAATATATAAGTTGTATTAAATGTATTTTATTTTTATTGTAAATTTTATTATTAAATTATTTTATTCTATATAAAAAATTATATATAAATAAAATAAAAAATATTTTATATATATTTTTTTCACTTGCTCCCCTAAGCTAAAATTTTGACTCCATCACTGTTAATATTATATATGAATGGTGATCCTGGAGAAATCTTGATCTTTTTCTTTTGTATTTTTTATTAATTTCCTTGCTTATTTCCTCCTTTTTTTTTGTTGTCTGGAAGCGTACATCAGATGCCACTGTCTCCACATTTGAGAGTGTGGGACAATATATACATGCAATATATAATATATATATTGTGAAGGAATCAATTCATCAGTCATCACACTACGCTGCGTCGCTGGGCCAATTCTTATCCTCCACGCACTGATTAGATGGTTGACATAAGAATTTAGCGATCTACAAACAGTTTGCATTTGCTTATATGAAAGTTAAATTAAAATATAATATTTCTGTCATGATATTAACGATGATCTAGTGAGAGGTGAACATAAAAAAAAAAGTACAGACAAAAAGTGTCCAAAACCTTCTCCCCCAAAATTCCATTATCTTCTATATATTTAGCTCACCTCCCTTCTTTTCTGTCTCTGACATGGGAGTTATGGCATGCCCACAATCTAATTGTAACTCGAGCAGGAATGAGTCTCCATCCGGGTCTAACCACCATGAATCCGAGTTGAAGTCCCTTCTTTCCCAACGACGCCTCCAATCAGTTCCTTCCCTCACCTCCTCACAAGCCCAACAGCAACAACAATATCTTATTTCCAACACCCACCACCACTGTCTAACCACTCTCAAAGGCCATAACTCATACATATCCTCTCTCACTCTTGCCGGAGAATTTCTCTATTCCGGCTCTTCCGACAGAGAAATCCGTTCCTGGAAACAAAACCCTTTACTCTCCGATGAATCTGATCATAAAAATACGACATTTAACAACCTGGTAGCTGCTGGGAAGGGTGCAGTGAAGTCCCTTGTGGTTCAGGCCGACAAAATCTTTAGTGCTCATCAAGATCATAAAATTCGGGTATGGAGAATCGACAGACATGAACCTGACCATCATCACCAGAAGTACACGCATTTAGCCACACTCCCAACACTTGGGGACCGTGCGTTTAAGATCCTGATGCCCAAGAACCAGGTTCAGATACGAAGGCACAAAAAATGCACCTGGGTTCATCACGTTGATGCTGTGTCTGCACTTGCTTTATCAGAAGACGAATCCCTTCTCTACTCCGTTTCATGGGATCGGACGCTGAAAATCTGGCGAACAAAGGACTTCAAATGCTTAGAATCCCTGACAAACGCACATGATGATGCCATAAACGCTCTGGCATTATCTAACGTGGACGGACATGTTTATACTGGCTCGGCGGACAAGAAAATCAAGGTGTGGATGAAGAACATTAACCACCACCGGCCAGGAGATGAGAAGATCAAGCACTGTCTTGTTGCAACACTGGAGAAACACAACTCGGGGATAAATGCATTGGCTCTGAGCAGTGATGGGTCGGTGTTGTACTCCGGTGCATGCGACAGATCCATATTGGTATGGGAAAAGAGCAGTAATGGAGGTAGCATGGAGGTGTTGGGCGCGCTTAGGGGCCACACAAACTCCATATTATGCTTGGCTGTTGTGTCTGATTTGGTTTGCAGTGGGTCAGCAGACAGAAGTGTTAGGATTTGGAGAGGTTTCGACAGAAAGTACTACAGTTGTCTGGCAGTTTTGAAAGGGCACAGAGGTCCAGTCAAGTGCTTGACTGCAGCAGCAACGGAACATCATCATCGTTGGGAATTAACAGCTTCTGCAAAAGCTTATATCGTTTACAGCGGTGGTTTGGACTGCGACATTAAGGTTTGGCAGGTTTTAGTTCCTATTGTTGTTGGTGATTCCTTAGAATTAGATGAATCCTCCTTCTAACGTACGGTATTCCGTAGAGAATCCAAAGTTCCATAGTGAGGGGCGTGTACTACTACTTCCTTTTTCCCATTTTTTTACGTCTTTTTTCTGTCTCAGTCTGCTTTCTTCATTGGAGTTGTATTATTAAAGTACTGTACAGGAAAGGCGTATGAAGTAATTAATGATGATCACCAATGAGGGATTCCATCTTCGTAGATCAGAAGTCTTTGATCTTTGGGTGCTTATCTACTAATACTGATTTGGAAGACCCAATACTAAACTATGATACTTAGATATTTGAACTTCTCAAACCTCAAGCAACGTTACAATTATCTTGAACTTCTTCATTCTGAAAATAAAGAAATACACTGCAAAAAAAAAAAAAAAGGTATTTGTGCTATTTTTTTTTTGTAGTGAGATTAAGTTCAGAAATTTGATCTCCTCTTTTTGTTTTATTTTTTAACAAACTGTTTTGGTTCTTCACCATAAGTACCGGCGTTAGAGCTGCTTCCTTGTTGTCCATATATATTGCAGACCTATTAGGACACTGCATGCCCGGCCTGAGTTTGATCATCTAATTAATTCCACCGAGTTCGGAAAATATATTGACTGTAATAGCAAGCTTTTAGTACTGCTGTTTCCCCGAGGGAAATATCATCTTTTAGCCCTCGTAAAGGCTGTGATGCGACTGGACATCGAATTCGAAGCTAATCACCGTTACTGTTTCGAATTCTTTTTCTTTTACTGTTGGTGCTGGGTTGTTTCCAGTCTTCCCCTTGCTAATATTAACTATCCATCAAAATCCACAAGAAAGATTTTGCTGATCCAGGTTCTAATTTTGGTGTGTGAGTTCTTTGTTTTGATTAATGGGTTCATTTAAATTATACTATCGGGTGCATGTCCTAAATAAAATTTATGCTTTCGAAATAATTTAATAACTATAGGAATTATTACAAATCAATGGGATTGATTTTGGTGAACAAAATCTATCTGATTGCTATAATTAAAAAGATATTTCATAAAATTAATTTTATAAGTTAATATAATTTTATAAGATTTATTAAATTATAAAATAAATTAATTTTATAAGTTAATATAATTTTATATGAGTTATTAAATTAATTTATTTTATAATTTAATAAATCATATAAAATTATATTAATTTATAAAATTTATTTTATGAGATATTTTTATAATTAAAATATATATATAGATATATATCTATATTATCGATCATCTCAGTACTGGTAATATGTAAATTATACTTATTGGGTGATTGGAATACCCTAATTAAATTGGGCATCGATTTGATCTGGTAGGAAACTCCACAGATATGAAAAAGGATAATGAATATTTGGTGAGGAAGTGTCAAATCACATCGTCTATTGGTTCCATTGATGTTACCTTTACACTGCTCCTTTTTTTTTTTCACGGTTTACGCGCTCCTACAAAACTTTCATTTTAATTCAACTGATTAACTTGGACATACTAATTTTTACACCCTCAAATCATTTTTGGTTAAAAATATATATAATTAAAGGCAACATTGATCATAATTAAATAAAATGTATCCTCTTGTTTTTGTTATTATTTCTAGCAAGCTCCCTATGCTATTCAAGCCCACCATCGTCCCCCCTCACTCTCACTCTCACTCTCTCTCTCTACTTATCTAGCCTTTTTAAAAAAAATTTCAATGTTAATTTTTATTTTTATTTTTTGTTTTAGTTTTTTTTGGAGATAGAACTTTAGATTTTCGATCTAATACTTGTCGGCCTTTTCTGACTGCCACGCACCCCTCCGTCAAACTCTCCAGCCGCCAATCAATCAAGCGATAGAAGTTTTTTGTCCAAGAGTACTTTGTGTGTCTCACGCGCTACTTACAGTACGTGTGGATCTCACGCGTTGAGCTATAAAGAATCTTCGACCGCCATGTGAGACAGTTTCGAGGTCAGTAACTTCCAATCTTCAAAATTTATGTGCTCGTTTCTTGTTCAGTGTGGTGCGTATCCTACACGCTCTACCATCGTCGATGGTGGTTCTTCGCCAGAGTATCAGATCTCCCTCAACTTTTTTATCTTACATGTTTTTGCTTTTCCTAACCAGTGATCAAGATGATATAGAGGTGATAGTCTCTTTTGGTCAGAATAAATCAACAAAATGCACCCTTCTCGACTACGATTTTTAGTTATAGGTTTATAGTTTATTTATCCTATATCAAAATCGCTTTTGAGCGATTTTCCTTTGTAAGAATTGGATTGGAGTCAATTTATTGGCGAGATAACCTGCTTTTTATTTTTATTTTTAAATTTAATGCTGCTTTTGTTTGTTTTGAGATGATTGTTGGAGATTCTCACCCTAATGAATATTATGTTGTTATAACTATATAATTAAAAGCAGGATCATGGAAGCTTCTTTATGAGAGAGAGAGAACATACCTTTCATACCTTACCTGATCTTGTATGGTATTGATAAGCCATTTGAACTTTTGATTTTGTACGAGTAATTGGATGGTGGGACTCAAATGAGACAAAGATCAATAAAGTCTGGATTAGTGAAGGTCACACTCAATAAATATTACCTTTCTAATATTGTCCATATCCTCATCCAAAGTTGCATTTTTTTTTAAAAAATATATGTCTACAATCAATATAATAAAGGATGACTTAAAATAAGCAGTAAAAGAAAAATAATTGATGATAAACTATACAAGTTTCCCTTGCATGCATATATAATATTAAAGGGCAGTTATCCAAAAAATAAAAATAAAGGGGCAGCTAGGCAAAAACTATTAATAATTTCACTAACAATTAATGAGATAACATAGAATTAAATTAAAAGTACGTATTGGCATTGACTTCACCAAATACCTAACTAAATACAAAGTATGATGGGTTTATCCAAAATACAGTTGTATAGGATTAGCCAAATAGATGTATGAAAAGTTTTGAGCTATAGTAAAGATAAATGATCCTTTAAATTTGAAGAATTATCTTTCACCGATTAAATATGTATTTATTCAAGTTTAATTCGCAATGTTTATTTTTATTTGCAATATTTAATCTGGATGTTGGCTAAAATATATTGATGGTCTGGTTAATATTGATGCCTTTCCGCTATTAATTTGGTAACAATATCGTTTCTTAATAATAATTTAAGTATCAAATTAAATTATTAATATATATATATGATTAGTATAATTATAAAATATAAAAAAAAATAAAAAATATTATTATTAAATAAATGATATCATATTATTATTATGATAAGTCCAATAACTAATTCAATATAAAATTATAGAAAAGAAGATTTTAGACTTATGAAAAATTTGTATTTTTATCAAATTTTAAAAATAATTTTGATGATTTCAATATCATTATGCTAAAAAGGGCTCTCACGTACATATCATTCAAGAAAAGCAAATGATGGTATTATGCGAAGAGAATGCTAGATGTAGCTATGAATTATATAAGTATTCTGCATTTTTTTTTTAATAAGAATAATATTTATTATTAAAAAAATAATCTTTTGATATGATTGGTCCCATATTTACTTGTTTTTCTCAAAAGTAGTGTGCGGCGCACAACCCATAAGTATCAAGCATTATTCTATCATGTACGACATAAAAAAATAAAAATAAAAAGTAAAAAATAAAAAATAAAAAATAAATCAAACAAAAAACCAAAAGTTGACCTCTAATTACATTCACACGAAAGCCACTTAAAGTTTAACGTGATTCTCGTGGTGATCATCATGTACTCAAATCAAGAGTTGAGATATGCATATATTGGGTTAAGAGAAATTTTGAGGATAATTAAAAAAATTTTTAAGTTTGTTTTTTGGGATTTATTGTTTATTAGATTTTGCAAAAGTATAAGTTTGGAAAATTTGTATCAGAAAATTAGTAGACAAGTAGATATGTACTGTTGACTAAAAGTTGTTGGAAATTTGAATATAATCTTCTTAGAATAGTTTTTGTTTGGTTTTTATGAGAGTTGTTTAAAGTTTTTGTATAATATATCTTTCACTAAATTCTAGACAAATTATTAAAGTTCCGTTTGATTTGGATAGTGAATCGATGAGATTGGACTTTACTAATCATCACCTATACATCTATACATGACACTTTTCTTTTTCTTTTTTTAATTTTTATTTTTGGCTACGCATCACCTCTAGCTAGTACTATAAATGCTATATATCAGTCAATATTGTTATCATGTTTTCTCCCACAGTCCCATTCTATCACTATTAATTTATTCACTCTAACCACAAGAAGATTATGCTTAAAGGTTAAAAAATATATATTAGGATTAGTATTTTACGATCTAAACATGAGCATGAAGTATAGTGTATTGATTTTAATCGGTATTATATTTGTGATGAAGTTTAGTTTTATAAAATGGCATAAACACCGTTCAAAATCTGGATAGTTATATTGTGAGTTTGGTAATTGCTTTTCTAGATATTTTTTTTCTTTTTTGAGAAAAAAAAAGGGAAACTATGGTAATAATTGAAGTTTATGGAGCCATGAGAGAGGATTAAAATGATGCATTATGAAGGACAAAACCCAGATCAGTAAGATTCATATATATATAAAATGCTAAAAAGTATTGGAACTTTACATTAAATATTTATCTAACACTACTCATACTTTCGGCCGGAGTTCAATATGTGGCAGCCTATTTTAGATCTGCCTAAAAATCTTCACCTTCGGTGATTGTAATTATGACTTTTAAGGGTTTGACCCATCTAATTAAGGATTTTTGCATATGAAGGGCAAGTTAGGTAACGGTCATTGTTCCCAAGCTGTTTTAACCTAATTTCTTTTTTCTTTCCATATTTTTTTTCTGTTATTTTCAAGATCTACCTCTCTCAAGAGATGAACATCGAAAAAATTAGCATAATTATTTTGACTTAGATCCCCAAACTAGGTGGATAATATTGTGTCCATGTGTCTGATCTTGAGTGAAAGCAGAATTATTTTAATCACTACTTTTAACCTAATTATTTTGTACAAGTAATCATGGTTCTCTCGTTGAATTCAATATTGCTAAATAATCCAAATAAAAGAACTGAGGTGTTCCATTTATAAGCAAGGACTTTCAAATGTATGATCATTGTGATGGAACATCTCGAAGGGGACTATGTTGGGTAAAGGCGGATCACAGAACTAATGTGTGCCTTTAAGCATGATGTGAGAGAGAGAGAGAGAGAGAGAGAGAGAGAGAGAGAGATATTCTGAGATTGATGGAAAAGTAACTAATTAGAGGTTTATACATCTAAACCTCTTAGTTAACATAGATTTATCAACGCAGGTAAGAGTAAATAAAGAACAAGTTAGCTTACCACTTCTTTGCTAGCTTAGACTTATGAAGCTCTGAACACTGCACGAGTATCCCATCAGGCATAATCAGAGTACCATCATGTTGACCTAAACTACAGTAAATTACCCAATTTCTCTTAGTCAAAAGATTAAAATCCACGATGATAATAGGTTCTCTTATCCCTAACGCACATCACTTTTCGCCTACTAAAAGTCATCACCAAATATGTTGTGATGATAGCTATATATTTCCTGAACTGCATTGCTGCTGACAGCAAATACTTTTCAAACAATTCCAGATAGTCAATCATCTTTATTCTCTATTATTCATGATGAAACTTTCTTCTATGGCTTTGGCCATCCTTTTTTTCTGTCCTTATAATGTGGGATCACTCGAAATATAATTAAAAAAATTGACCTATGACACTTATCAAAAAATTAAAAATGACCTATCATTAAATATACAGATTCCCCACTGCTTACTCCACAACCACCAAAAAGGAACTCAATAATTTACCATCTCATTGCACAAGCAAGCCATTTACTTTATTTATTTTTTAATAATAATAAAAGAATTTATTCCAAATAAATGGACAAGTCTAAGTACACAAGATGTATACAAAAGAAATACCTACAACTTTCCAAAAACAAAAAAAAAAAATTAAAAAATCTAAATATTAGAAAACTAAAAGAGATTCAGAATATTCTCTTCCATTATAAAAGATTTGTCCCAAAAACTCGAAGTATAAAAAAAACTCCTTAAAATCTCCCAATGAATATTCTTTGTCTTCAAAGCATCTCTTATTTCTTTTAAGCCATATGCACCACATAAGACAAAGGAGAATCATTTTCCAAACATTTATCGCATTTTTACAGCCCTTCAAATTTTTCCACCCTACCTATAAATCCACCACTTCTTTAGGCATTACCCAATGTAAACCTGTCCAGCTCAATACCTCATTCTACAAGAATCTTGCTACTTCACAGTGAAGAAAAAGGTGATCAATTGATTCCTTATTCCTCTTGCACATGATACATCAATCAACAATAATTCATCTTCTTCTAAGATTATTAGTTGTCAACACTTTGCTCAAAGATACCACCCAACTGGAAAATGCAACTTTGGAAGGAACTTTCACTTTCCAAATATTTTTCTAAAGAAAAACATAGCTATTATGACTGGACAAAATCCTGTAATAAGAAGAGACTGAGAACTAAGAATTTTCAGTAGGAGTCCACAGCATGCTTCCTCTCTACCTAGCAACAACTTAGAGCTGTAAAGTTTATCCAGGAATGTCTCAACTTCATCCACTTCCTAATCATTAACTTCCCTTATGAAAATAACATTTCATTTAATATTATTATTACTGCTACAGTAAGACTCACCAACAACTGAATATTATTATTACTGCTACAGTAAGACTCACCAACAGCTCAATTTTGATTCCTTGCTATTCTAAAAAATATTAATAGGGCCAAGCCAATCAGTTAAATGAAAATGCCTTCCAACAAGAATGCTGCTTGAACATTGTAAGACATCGAACCGTCTCGCTCTTGTGAACACTGATCATAAGTGGCAATTGCTCCTATTTAATTGTTTACTAAAAGTGAATTCCCAATAAATGAGAGGCAAGCGAATCCAACTAACATAGGGGCAAGATCTCGAGCTCGATTAATAATGCACTTTAAGAACCACGAAAGAAAAGGCTTGGCCCCATCTTGTTTGGAGAATGACTCTTATGGCACGGCCTAATCAGTTATTGTCGTAGTTCAAATAAGATTTGGAGGGCGCGCGCTTTAAAGCTTTTCTTTCTAACTAAATAAGAAAAAGATATGATATAGAAACAACCCTAGCAACAAGAGCAATATCTCAGCTTTCAACAAAAAAGAGATTGGCAATTGATCTCCGCTTCTAATGGTTATTCTTTCAATTAGGATTAGTCAGTTCTATTTTGCATAGTGCACTTAGAGGAGTCTAGAAGCCCAAACCTAAACCCCAAGACAAGCGTTCTTCTGAAAACACTAACCAGTTTGCTTGACCGACCCAAGCAAGATCGCCTCTACCTGTCTCAATTGTCATTGCCTGGCCCCTCTTGCTATCACGGTAGCACCGGACTTAAGAATCGAATGCGCTCATCTAGCAAGAATCCTTTGGCACATTTATATGTTTCCAAAGTAGCGCACTTTGAAAATAAAGGACTCATCGCTTTGCATTGAATCAATGAACACTAACAATTGAATTAACATCTTTTTTTTTTTACCTCTCTCATCCACAAGAGGTCTATGTATGAAATCTGAGGGACTAGTTCCTATGGGGAATAATAGTTGGATTTTCATGATAGTAAGGTGCTCCCCTTTATAGTTTTTAGATGATATGGACCCTTAAGAGATGAGCAAGAACCTCCAATTGCTTAGGGGTCACACTTAGCCCACTCACCGTGTTAGGTGCTTGCCACTCCTCGATGGGATGAGCTAAGCTAAACAGGAAATCGATTCGCCTATACTATTTGGAGGGCAAGGGGATAGATGCCAAACAAACATCCAACTTACGAGTAGAATCCCACACCACAAATCATGCCAAAAGATTACCCTTTCCCCATCTCCCACTTTCAATCTAAAATGACTTGAAAAGAACTCTTATCATTTTCTAATAAATTTCCACAAATACACCATGTACACTCCTCTAGTTTCTTTATAACACCAACCTCCCCACAAACTTTCATATTTCACATCAGTAACATTTTTTCAAAGAATTTGAATTTCCAATTGATATCTCCAAAGCCATTTTCCAAGTAATATTTTATTAAAATTTCACATCTCGAAAAACACATCCCCCAGCTTGAATAAAAGTAACTAGAAACATAAATGAACAAAGAATAAACACCAAGCACACAACAGGTCATGCCAGTGGACAAAGATGTATATTTGCTTGCTTTTGTTCTTTCGTAATATAATTTTTAATAGGTATGATAAATATAATTACCAGTGCTTGCAAGAAGTACAATTTCAACAGCAAAATAGGAATCCAAATTATTTACAGTTGTGCTTTAGCCGGTGTCCCTGGATCACAAAGTCCATAGTACATACGGGCTGCATGGCTCCATTGGCACTCGTTGCATAAAGAATACTAATATCAGTTCAATTTAGCCGCATATCGACTGATTAATACAAAGTTATTTCAATATTCCAAGATTACAAGCTAAATTTTCTTTTTGATGATAAAGGAACTAGCCCACGACAGAGTCCTTAGGACTCACCCATGGAACCTAATCCCCCAGGAAAACTAGCATAGCAACCCACCACCATGGCCTCTCACTTAAATCAGTTTGATTCCACAAAAAATCAAACATGCGACGTGGGGCTCATGCTCACAAATTCGCCCTTATTACTTGTGCTACCCACAGGTGGGTTTACAAGCTAAACTGAGTAGCGACAACTTCTCTAGGGTAGGTTTATGCCAAGGAGCCATCCAACCAAGTTAACAAGTGACCATTGAAGTTAACAGCCAAAAACATATTAAAAATGCTTCCAATTAAAAGTAATTGATATAGGAGATAGCCTAGAACTTGCAAAGGTGAGAATTCAAACCAGGGACAATGATACAGGTTTACAAGAATGCTTTCTAAACATTCCCCATATGGGTAGTAAACACCCTTGAGCATATAATAAGAAGCTTACACTCGATGCTACAAAGTTTTCAAAGCATGGAAAAACTTGGCCTTAACGTCAGGGCTATGTCATCAAATTCATGTAGGGCAGTAATGTGGTTTATTTAATAAAACAAAATGGTATAGCGTATCATGCTCATCATGAGTATTTTTCCTTTTGCCTGGGCAATCCCTAAATCAATATGTTCTTTGAAAGAAAATTAATCCCAGTCATTAAAATTAATCATGCTCACTACTCTTCTCCCTCCACAATCGTCATGTCCATGCATTTTATTTTTTATGATGTTGAACCTCATCAAGGCAACCCTTCAAATCCACCCACTATTTAGTTGATCCATCCTCCAAAAACATTGACAATTTTTATCATGTATACACTGTCCATAAAGAAAAAATAAATAAGTTAAGAGACTAGAACACAACTAACTGACTATAAACCTTCCCAAATAGCTCAAGATCTTCATCTAACCCCTAACAATTTAGGATCAAGGCCCTTTGGCCATCTCTGGTATACTCTTTTGCTACTGCCAACAATTTTCAATAATATTAATGTTTAGTAAAAGGCAATGATAAGGTAGTTGAACTTCCAGAAGTGGATAGCAGATACATACCTAGGGATCATGACCATCTGTAGCCACAAACTGATCACCAGCACAAACTAGAAGAAAATAGTATTCAGCTGAAATTGAAGAAACCAGAATGAGCAACTTTAGAGAAAATTAACCATTTAGGGTCTCACAAAAACATAGAAGAAACCAAATAGGGTGTTTTCAAGATTATGTAAGATTCCCGTTTCTGCAACCACCATTGCCACTGCTATATCAAGTTTCTAACTGAAGCATATCCTGCCTGAAATTTGCTCCTATAAAAAGGCTTGTAATTTTCAATGGAGCATGGAAAAGGGAATTGGTGAGCAACATAAACAGACTTAATGCTCAAAAACAGAAAAGTATAAAATAAAATAAAAGTAAAGTTTATGTGGATAATAACATTGTTAGAAACAGACAAGTGACAATTTAATATGAATTACAAACCACATTTCCTACAGAATAGCTCAATAAGCCAATTTTTAGAAATCCATAAACAATAACATAAATAGTACCCACTACAATTAGGAACACGACCCCATTATGCAATAACCAATGCTTCATATCCTACGGAAATTCTATTTCAAAACATTAAACTTACTTCAGCTATTCCTCATAAATCCTACCAAGAAGCATATTTGACATAGTCTCAAAGGGGGAGAGACTTTACAATTCACATACACAGGAATTGAGGAAAGTAAACACTCGTATACTGCAAATTTAAAAATATTGTACAAGGAAGAGGGAGACCATATTAATTCCTTATACAATTTAGTCATTAGACTGGCCAGCAAGAGTTTTCACATACTCCAACAAAACTTAGTGCTTGTTCATAGACTCTAACAACAGTAATTTCCAATCTACCATCCAAGATTTGATAATCGAACCACCAACAAAAAAAAAAAAAAAACAGAAAATGAATTTAAAACGTAGATTTTTTTTAAAAAAAATTAACAATAAGCCACATCAATGCAGCACAAAATTAAATTAAACAAAAAACAACAAATTGATTCGCCTGGGAAGCAATAGCTAAAATCAAACCCGGAAGCCCCACAACACTTCGGATCAACGATGCTAATGTTTTTGATTGAGTTGTTACGCTGAAACATCAGTAAGATTCTTCAAACTTTCTACAAAAACCCAAAAAGAAATAATTCTTCAAACTTTGCTTGTTATCTATAGAAATATATATATATATATATTTCTGTTAGGATTCCGTGATGAGGTGATATCAGCTGCCGGAAGATGTGTGGGTAGGCAACACAACCTTTTGATGTTCCCATTTACTTGTTTGAGATCTTCTATTGACTTCTCATTTTAAGTCCATGTAGTAGTTATTTTTATGGAGTTTGTTATTTTACTTGACACGTGTTGCTTAGTTAATTGTCTATTTTGTTATTCCTACTAGAATATAAGAAAAAGAGAGCACTGGGGAAAGGGATTTGAAACTTGGAATATTTTCTGTTTGGCTAAATTTATCCATTGGAGGAAAGGGACCTTCGAAAAATCGTGTGGTTATTCATTATCTCTGTTATTTCCATTTTCTTTCACCTGCAACGTCTCTTTCACAAGCTGCAACCTGCATCTTTCCATTTTCATTCATCCACTTTTTGCATACAAATCCTGTCATTTTCAATCTATCTTTCCCTTTATTACATTAAATATAATCAGCACCATAACAAGCGGTATCAGCTAGTAGTCGATTCTCATAGATGAGATGAATTTCAACAAAGAGCAAACCGAGTTGCTTAAAAAAGTGCTGGACAAGATATTGGAAATCAAAGTACTAGTTGATGAATTGCATGAAAATTCTAAGAACATACAACAGACTCTTCGAAAGTGGCTAGACGAGGAAGGATGAAGATACGGAAGTAGAGATAGAAGAAATACAGACATCGATAATGCAAGAAGAAACTTGAACGAATGATGAAGAAAAAATCTCTCTTCCACTTGTTCTTAGAAGCCCAGAATCGGATCTGAAACCATTGGAGGAGCAAACTCTGGTGGAGGTTTCCCACCCAAATGCTCATTCGATACGTGGTGGCCTCGTCTCTGACTTCGCGGTGAACTTTGTTGTTGCAACCAAGTGAATCATCAACTCAGATCATGAAGGTGAGAAGGAAGACAGTCTGAAGGAATGGGTCCTTAGAGACCAACTTGATGTCGTGCACATTTTTTGTTCTACAACCATGAGAGTAGACAAGGCGTACGAGGTTCGTGAGAAGTTTGTTCAAGAAATCAAAGATGCAGAGGAAGGACATTTTCACCTAAACCAAGCAAGACTCCTACGAGAAACTGATTTGGCGCTCCATGGTTCCAACCTAGCATCTAAGAAGGTTAAAGTTAAGCCTCTTGACTCAGCAAACATTGAACCGAAACAGCACGTCAAAGAGGCCATTGTCAAATCCAGTGAGTTAAAAGTTTATAGAGGTTTCAATGGATTTGGAGTTTCCAACGAGGTAAATGTGGTTATTTTTATCTTGTGTGTAATCTTTGGTGGAGAGAAATGGAAAACTTCATTTGGGTTGCAAGTTTTAGTAAACAAGAACCTTGCTCCTCAATTATTTTGTGTTTTGGCCCTTAAAAATATTTTTAGGCCTTTTGATAGAGGAAGAGGAGGAAATCATGTGGAAAATTATTCAGTGAATAGAACTCTGCTACGGGAAGTGGCAATTTTGGTAATCATGCTTCTTATACATCTTAATGGCTCCAACCAAATTTGCTTTAGAGATCGATTGAAATGGGATTCATGTTTAAAGATTGCTTTAGGGAGCCTGTCAGAAGTAGTATAGAGGTTTAGCAGATCTCTACATACTTATCACCTTCAAACTCTATTTGTGAAAATAAGTCCAAGGAGTTGGAAAAGTGAATATACCTTAATAATTCATAATGTGTTTCTGAATGTATATGGCAAAATGGGTAGCTTTGGAATAAAATTCTGGATTTTCTTGAGATGTCCCGGTATACCTCAGCCGCTAGTAGTTTTAACTTCAAGTTGATTGATCTTTTTCTGGAGTGGGGTCCTCTAAAAATATAGTGTCCAAAGAAATTTAGGGAATTAGAGAAATGATAGAGTAGAAATTTTGCTCCACAGGCTCCCGTTGATATGCCTAATCATATTAGAGCATGTTTTGAAGCTAGTTCTCTGCATACGCATTCTACCTTCACTCTTGAATTTGTGGGTACTGGTTGGCATTATGACAAGTATCATATGTGGAGCAACGACTTGGGAGAACTATTGAAGGCTTGGATGATGACTTTGACAAGATTGACAATTAAGACATTGCAAATAATGAGCAAAGTCACTTTGAAAATATGACCAACTGTAATAAGGTCCATAAAAAATAAAATTATAAAAAGCCAAATAGACTCGAACTTGGAAGTGTGAGTGGAGAATTCTATAAGAGTGTAAACAATTTGGAGGTAAGTGATGCTCCACCTGCCAGCTTATTAAGAAAGTATCAATGTTCTAAACCTTGAGAACAAGGTTTTTTTTAAGGGAAGGGGATTGTCAAGATCCTGTGATGAGGTGATATCAGCTGCCAGAGGATGTGTGGGCAGGCAACACAATGTTTTGATGTTCCCATTTACTTGTTTGGGATCTTCTATTTACTTGTCATTCTGAGTCAATATAGTAGTTATTTTTATGGAGTTTGTTATTTTACTTTACACATGTTGCTTAGTTAATTGTCTAGTCTGTTATTCCTACTAGAATATAAGAAAAAAAGAGTACTGGGAAAAGGGATCTGAAATTTGGAATATTTTCTATTTGGCTGAATTTATCCATTGGAGGAAAGGTACCCTCGAAGAATCTCGTGGTTATTCATTATCTCTATTATTTTCACTTTCATTCACCTACAACGCCTCTTTCACAAGCTGCAACCTGCATCTTTCCATTTTCATTCATCCACTTTTTACATACAAATTCTGCCATTTTCAGTATATCTTTTCCTTTATTACATTAAATGTAATCAACACCATAACAATTTCCTACTAAGAGAGAGAGAGAGATAGAGATCTAGTTCCTATGTAGAAGATTATCGACATTGAGATGAACTGATCTTGTTTGGCAGGAAGTACAATTTTCGAAAAGGATGAACCAAGTTCGCTGAAAGTGATGATGGTTTCAGCGTTGATGATTTCAAATAGATGTAGCCTGTAGGCCTTGAAGCGAAAGATAATTGAAGAGCGAGCAATTTTTAGGGGTATCCGACTCCATGTACTTTTTGCAGAATCGTGACGTGAACTGAAATATTAAAAATAAAAAAATAAAAACATAAAAACATAATAAGAAAGAAACAAAAATAAAAAATAAAAATAATTTAATTAAAAAATGTATAAAAATAATATTTATATATGACGTATAGATAGAAAATTAACAAGCCATATACAAATAATATTTCTCTTGAAAAAATTCCCACAAGAAAATTGAACATTGGGAACAATACAAAACCAAACTAAAATCTTTTTGTGCGCGCGCTAGTCTCCGGGTTCTCGTTCAATAAAGAAGAAACAAAAGGCTAAAAGCTTAGATTTGGGGCAATTAAAGCCCAAGACATAATGGTCCCTGTTGATAAATAATGTAAGCCCAACTTCTCAAGCAAAAAGCCCAACTTTCAATTGCTACCAAAATCGGAGTAACTCAACTCGGAGCCCAACTTTCGGAAGTAACACTCATGAATTGATCCAAGGATAAACTAACAAATTGCTCTACGCTCAGGGAAAAGAAAAACAAATTAAAAAAGGCACATTCTGCATACTTAAAACTCTCTATACCTTGGGTCCTCCATCCAACTATGAAGTACAAAAAACAAGCAATATTTTTTTTTAAGAAGTTTTCAATACTTTGAAGGTGCAATGAGTGAATACAAGTTTTCTTGTATATTCCTCCTGTGTATGAGGGTTGCAACATTTCAAAAGTTGTGATTTAGGTAGTACAATGCAAAAGAGTTACAATTTAAGCTGCAAAGTGTAATAAAGCTTACAAATGAAATAGAAACTACAAGAAGCCGAAAGTATTTAGATTTCAGTATCCCACCATGAAGGCACAGAGATAAGCGACAGCCTAGACGGTGAGGTGAGAAGCTTTGGTCTTTCAATCAGTACAATTACAATTCTCCTTAGGGTCTTTCAGAGAAGCCTTGGCTTCTTTATTCTCATCAGAGCAGGTCAGAATCTCCTTGATAAACTTTATCAAAGAACAGAGCCCACCCAAGAAGTTATGATCAATAACACCCTTGCCGTCCAAAACATGAGCAAAATCAACTAGTTTTACTTCAGCACCAGATTTCCTTTCTTTAACTACTGATTCCTTATCATACACCATGATAACCGAACAAGAATAGAAATGGTAAATTGTTTGATCCTCAAACCATTTTTTGAGCTCCAACAATTGTGCCAAAATTCCATCAGATCCACCATAAACAGTTGATGCAAAAGAACAATCAGGGTCCATACCTGTATCTACAGAGGCATTAGAGGAGACAAACTTCCTCAAAACTAACCTAACATCCCTGGTAGTAAATTTCTTGACAAGCTTTTTATCTGGCTTCCAGGTTTCAGATTCTTGGCTCCCATGTACCTTCAATCCAGATATCCTAAACCCCAGTGCAATGCTTGTTGAGCCTCTGTCTTTCTCTAAACACTTTTGGATATAGTCCTCTGATGCTTCGGGGTACCACGTTCTGGATCCAATCTTAATGTCCATGATAGACGGATTGAGGTGACTTGAGATAATATCTTGCAGCACAAGATGAGGATGCAGGCCAGATCCATCAGATGCCTCTATAAGCCGAGTTCCATAAAACGTAGAAAAGAATCTCCGGATGTGACCTGGAATCTCAGTGTTGGATGAGAATGATTTATAGAAGGCTACCTCATTGGACCCACGATCATCATCTTGAAGAGGCTTGTAGAAGTGCCCTGAATTATCTATCAGAGGACCGAGTATTCCATCATGACCCTCGTGGCCAGCAACCTGATGATCTGGGACCTTAAGCATGGTATGGGGTATAAGAACAATGCAACAAATTCACTATTCAACTATTTGTCCTCTGAAGGTACTGCTCTATCGCATTAAAAAAATCAAAGAAAGAAGTGCCTCCTGCAGATTCGAGTTCATTAACTATTAGACACCTTATGAACAAGAAAGTCATGTAAAATGCATCATGAACAAAGGCAATATACTCCGTATAAACCAAGCAACAATTTTGAACACCATGAAAAGAAAGGAACAACTAAAGGAAGTAAACTAGTCAATAATAACAACCCTGGTTAGCAAAATCACAGGGTTCTAACAATCTTTGCTTCAGAATCTGGGCTCTGACCTTGATGCAGTTGTAGTCCCAGATTCCAATCTCCGACAAGATTCTGACTCCGTTACTCTGCTCCGGCATTGGATTGCTGGGCTTGGGCCAGGCTTCATTGGGATTTTTTAAATGTGTTTTTAATAAGCTATATTTAGGAGACTAACAGAGCGTATAGATCATATACTCCCATTTATGAAACAAGCAAATGGATCAAACATAATGTAACAGATAAAATCAAATACCTTAAGCTTTCTTTACCGGCATCAAATCCAAACCCAATGCAAAAACACAGAATCGATTACAATCGACAAAATTGAGCATCAGCTTAAAGAAAAGTTTGGGACTGGTCTCTAAAGGAACTTTATTTAGAAAAAATAATCAAACAGGCTATAATCGGAAGAAATAAAAAAACAAAGGAACCTTCTAGGAACCATAAGACTCAATGCGTGAAACTAGTAATAAAAGAACTCTACTTAATTGGGTAAGAAGTTGAGGAATGTCACTCTACACATTGAGGAAAAAAGGTAATCAAAGAACACACCGAATCACCCACCACAGATTCAAATTTGCTGACAATGCTTCAATTCCTCAATTTCCCAATACGATGCCGAAACCACGGCCTAAAGAACTGATCAAATACATGCCATTTCGCCAACTCCCCAAAAACAAAAATCGGCAACCCAAAATTCTAAAAACAAAAGAGCTCATAAAATGCATGCCACACTCGATCTCTATAAACATACTTGCATCAGGATTTTACATTTCCAATCAACAAAACCCATCAGATGAAATTCAACAACAAAATCATCACCATTTCCTCATCGATCCTATCCAAAGATAACAAACATCCAAAGCTACCCCTTTCCATTAAATCTGCAAATAGACCATTCGAAGGAAACTTCGGAAAATTGATGGAAAAACCGTCACTTACCGTCTGAAGTGAAAAAATGGTTCCTTACTTTGTTTGTTCAGTCTTGCGCCTCTGTTCCCATGAAGTTAGTACACTGATAAAAGAAATGGGGAAAGGGAAAAAATGGGGAGAGAATATGTGAGAAATGAAATGGGGAGAGGAAAATAATGGTTCCTTTTTTTTTTGGAGAGCTGCATAGGTTGCGGGAAAGTAACAGAAATGGGGAGAGAAAAGGTGAGAAATGAAACCGAGGGAAAGGTAAACCGTCTGGGTGAGAGAAAAAAATTAATAAATTTTCAGAGATCTGAGCTACAGTTGTTCAACATATTTGTTGAATCACTGTAGCTAAAAATTATGTTGAATCACTGCTGTAACTCAAAAACTGGATGAGTCATGACCCAGTGGTGCCTAAGCCATGTACGCGACTTTTATGTCAGTTTTAGACATTTTATGGATTGCCCATATGGCTAACTCAATGCGAATACTATGGGAATTACACAATATCCATAGATTGCATACCGAAAGAATGTCCTCAAAGAGACCTTCTCCTTCTCCAGAAGGGAGTGACCGTGAAAACATAGAGAGAGAGAGAGAGAGTACCTTGAAGGTGGCAGCAGTTCTCAGCGCCAGCGGACGCCAAGTGAGGGAGGAACTGCGGGTGTGATATAGGTTTTGATAATCTGAGTCATCTGACAGAAATGAGAGAGAAGGCAGGGGATAATTATAGGCCGGGTAAATATTCCGTTCCGGCTCGCCTTTGTATATTTTTCAACCGAGACTCTCGCTGGGCCGGTTTGGGAATTTTAAAAAATTAAATTAAAATTTAAGAAAATATATTAAAATTTAAAAAAATTATCAAAATCTATATCCCAATAGCCAGCCCTCCAATATTATTACAACGCGTCAGCGATTTTATATAACTATCATGTGCATACCTACACCCGATTGAGTGAGTTCAATCCAACCAAACTGCTTCCTCTTCTTCGCATCGCAACCGAAAGAGTCCCCGTTGAAGAGCCAGTCGCACCTCAAAATTAATCATCACATACAAATTTAATAGTTTAAGTTAAAAATTATCTCACATTAATTTCATTAAACTATATTTCTTAAACTTTAAACCACGGTAAAAATAGACAAATCTTTCAAATTTAAAAGATTACTATTCATCCTTCATCTTATTAATTTAATATATTTTATTTTTCCTACATCTTTCTCTCTCTTTTTTTTTTCTATGGAATAAATGTATTTATTATATTTTTTTAATTCTAGTTTTATTAAAAATTGTTGAGAATAGTAATTTAAGTATCAAATTAAATTATTAATATACATATAAATAGTATAATTATAAAATATTAAAGAAAATTTAAAAATATTTTTTTAAAATATTATTATATTATTATTTTAATAAATCTAATGATAAATTTAATATAGAATTATAATAAATATAATATATTCATTTCATCAAATTTATACTTTTTATCAAATTTTAATAATTCTTTTGATGCTCTTAAATATTCCATTTTGATTGGAAGGCTGGTTTTCCTCCAATACCTGATGGGTCTCCCAGCGTTCCTCGAAAGAAAATTGCTCTAAAATTCCTCTCCAATTAATTTTGTATTTCATTTTTAATTGGTAATTTGCTACAGTAATCTAACTACGTCTAGAAAATACTGTTCACAAATGTAAAACTTTTTAATTAATTTATCTCTCTTCTGAAATACTTTTTCCCTCCCTCTTATTTAAGATGCTATAAAGAAATGTAAAAGAATATAATATTTAAATAATATTAAAAATTTGATATATAATATATTATAAAAATTAATATGTAAAATAAAAAAAATTAAAGTTTAATAATATATTTTAAAGGATAACATGAATAATAAAATGCTCTAATCATTATCGAAATCTAAATTTTAATTTTTTTTCTTTATTTCGACTCGATTTGGTCAGATTTTCAGTTTTACAATGATTTATATTAAAACAAGTATATTAAAGTATTAGTCTAATTAAATTTAAAAAAAAAAAAACGTTTACTTTGCTCCAGCTATTATTTTAATTTTAATTTTTTTAAAATATTCTAAAAAAATATTACTAGAGAATTTCTATATTTCTTTACAAAAAACATGTAAAGATGTTTAAAAATATTTTTTTTTTAAAAAGAATTGAAAAAAAAAAAAAGTGAAATTGCACTAACGGGTAGAGGGATCCTAATAATTTTAACTTCCACACTTCCCCCAGTCTCCATAAAAGCAACTAGGCCCGATTTGTTTTCATATCATAGATAAGATAAAATAAAAATTAAAAATAAAATAAAATATTATTATAATATATATTTTTTAATATTAATTTTATTTTAAAATTTAAAAAAATAGTTTTAAATTTTTAAAAAATTAAAATTTTTATTATATTTTATATAAAAATTTTAAAAAATATAATGATAAATTTTAAAAAAAATTAGATTATTAATTTTATCTCCTAAAATAAACAAAGCCTAAAAACACAAACAAATAAAGAATGAACATATTAATCGCAGTAGGACCCTCTGATGATCAAATCGATTATCGAATATCCGCTTTTGTTTTTGTTCCATTCAGAAGTAGAATAATTTCAAAGAACCAAGTTGTCAATAAAGATGAAAGCAGGATGGGCATTTGAATCATTTACAGTGGTGCTTTTGTTGGTATCCCCGGATCGCGAGGATACTTTCTTGGGGTGGGGCGCTCTTTCAAACATATAATCGCAGTTCGCTGTCCATATGAGCTGTGTGACTCCACTGAGCATAGAAAGTAACACTAATATCAGTTAATAAAGAATCATATTCCAACGAACTGATCCTTAAAGCAAAGTTCTTCATTCACTTTAAAATTTAAGGTCAACAGTGACAGTCATTCCTCTCATCATTATAAATTTGTCAACATCCTATATAAAATATAAGAAATAATTTAATTTTTTCCAATCTTAAAACAATAAAATATTATAAAAAATTAATAATATTTTATTCAACTTTCAACTTTTATCTAAAACTATCATGTCTCATCTTACTATTCAAACCGCACCTAAATCTAAATTGAGTAAAGACACTGGGTCTACACGCAGGTTCAAACCAAACCAAGGAACCATCCATGCAAGTTGATAAGTGGCTAAGTAAATAGACAGAAAAAATAAAGAGAAAATATGCTTCCAATTAAAAGCAAATGGTACTGAAGATGTCTTATTTTAAACCATGAACAATGATCCAGACTATGTCACAAGTATGCTTTCTAAACCTACTGTACAAATGGACAGACTCGACCCTACGTCAAGGCTATGTCATTGGTTTATTTGGTAAAATGAAACAAAAAGGTACAAAATGTCATGCTCCTTGTGCATTCTTTTCCTTTTGGCAGCACAATCCCTGAATAATTAGCCTCGTTCTTTTAGAAAAACAGTTGCAACTTCAGTCATTCTTAATTCAAATTCTTAAAAATTAATCATTCCCAGTTCCCACCACTCTTATCCCTACTTACTCATCATTCACTTCCATGAATAAATAGCCTTGTTCTTTGCTGAAGGTGATACACAAGCTGGATAGGAATGTCAACCTCCACACTACCCGAGCACCCAAAACCATAAAAGCCAATAGGAGAAAAACTAGTGAACGCATTTATAAAGAGCCACTAACCAAAAAAACAGCATGATTAAGTGCCAAAAATATGTGCAGGCAAAGAACTCATCCTAGCACAGAGGTGAAGACTGAAAATGCATGGAATGGACCATATAGGGAAAATATCCACCTGGTGAGAGTATAGGAGATTTGTAATAGTTCTCAGCCAGAGGCAAACATCTTTCCCAAGCAGAATCAAGTCAAAACCATGACCTCGAGATCAGTTTAGAAGATAATATTAACAATTTCAAGCAGTAACAAAACATATACTTTGCTTAGTAGTCAGTATAAGTTAGAAAGGAACTACATTTCACTATTCCTATTTAATGTTTACTACTAAAACAAAGAAGCAGTTTCAAGATAAAAATACAATCACTTGATGATAATTTCCAATTCTATTGAAGCAATCATCTATGAGACGAGTGAGTTTCTCTCACTCATTAATACATGATGTGTCAAATTGAAAGTATAATGAACATACCTGAGGAAAGTTGCAACAGGGAAGAACCCATCATTTGAATTGCTCTTTCTGCATTTTTAAGTTCCTCCTATGAAAAGTACCATATAATAAAACTTAGTTGATATTTCCCACCAACCAAAAAAAAAAAACAGATCAATGAAAAGAAAAATCGACAGTTTTCTCTTGTTTGTCTTAAGGCAGATTTTTGTTGAACAAATTTGCAGACCATAAACTCTCAAAATCTTTACATTGCATAGTACACAAAAATTGAAGTAAATCAAATTTTATAGTAGTACATGCACATAAACATTTTCAAGATTTTATCTGGATAAATAAAATTAGTTTCTTGCTTGTATTCACAGAGATATGTACAATATGTAGTAGCGACTCTCCTTTGGAGATGATTGTATTACTCCATCAAATGCCACATGAAAGAATTTCAAGCCTCCATATTGGCTAACAGAGCATAGCTTTTATTTTAGAGTAGAAAAATTTTAGCCATGATTTGGATTTACACAAAATAAAGGAACCCCAGAAGACTCTTTAAGACTTAGTTCTTTCTACAATTGTTGGTTTCACATTTGTTAACTTTGAAATGATTATTTCTGATATTTAGCCCATGGACCTTGCCCTCTTTTTGTTGAACACGTAGCTAGGTCTTCTTCCTTTGCTTGGACTCGATGCGCATTGTAACCCATATATATGTCAAGTACCCTCGTTTTAGGAGTTATAGTAGGCCAACCCAAAATTTGCTAGGAGTAGTGAGATTTGAAACCATCCCTTGTCCGCCCCCTTGTCTTGTCTGCTGCCTACATTCCAACCAGTAGTAAGCAGCTAACCTTCTTGCCCACGCTGTACGATAGTAAGCAACAAATCACTCTAGCAAGAGAGTCCCCGGGATATAGAGAAGGTGATACTTTAAATCATTTAGGGGCAACAGTAACAACTGTAGTTATAAGAATGGAAACATAACTAAAGCAACGGATAGAAACCTCAAAAAGTGGTTGTATACTCCATCAGGCCATTCACTTGCTCAGAGTCTCACAGTCATTTTATGCTTCATAACAATAGAACTCAAACTGTGTACCACACTCTATTTGTGATTCCCACATGTCTGAACGTGTACCTAATAAAACTAACAGATACGCACTGAAGAACCGTTTCCTCTAGTGCTAAAAAGAAAATAGAGAGTGAAAGAGTAGGCAGTAATTCACCTCTCTACATATAAAACCTTATTTTATAGGTACTTCACAAAAACAGAATTGCACAAAATGGGGGCCAACTATAGTACATGCAAGTATACAAGATAAACACTCAAAAAGGAAATGCACAAAACATCAGGCAAGTACATGCAAACACAACATAGAGCCAAACATAAATATTCCATTCATGAAATATTTAATGTATGGTGTGTTGACTTCCCACCACAAAAATAACTTGATGTAGACATGCTTATGGAAATCGGGGGCATATTATGGTGAAGTCATCGGGATGAACTCATGGACTTTTACATATGTTTTTATTAGAGAAATTCTGCTCTGAAGCCAGTTTAAGAACACACACCACATACCTTTTATTATGTGCCAAACTGGGTCTGAAGGCAATGAGAATAAACTGGCGGTTTAAGACAAAATCAAGAAAGGGGTTACTCTATTCTCTCTCCCCCCTTGTCGTTCTCAACTCTCTGAAGCCGGTTTTACATATATTTTTATTAGAGAAATTCTGCTCTGAAGCCGGTTTAAAAACACACCACACACCTTTATTATGTGCCAAACCGGGTTTGAAGACAATGAGTATAAACTGGTGGTTTAAGGCAAAATCAAGAAAGGGGTTACTCTGTTCTCTCTCTCTCTCTCTCAATTGTTCTTCAAACTGCAATTTCTCAACGGCTGTAACACCCCCACTCCTCCCAGTTAAGAATAAAGTCACTTTTAAATATTTTCAGGAGCCGGAGTGCTACCATTGACCCCAACTTAAAAATATTTTTCTTTTATTATAAAGGAAGCACCAAATACAAAGATTCCATATAATAAATTGAGTCAATTTGTATTAAAATATTGAAATTATAAATGAGAGTGTGCTCAAATATTTATTAAAATTTCTTGAAGTCCGTGCCATAAAAAAAGCAAAGAAGTTTTGAATAGGGGCCAAAAGGCGTGAGTGTAGTAGACGTTTGAAAGACTATATGGAACTCCAATCTTTCATCATTTCTTCCCAATTTCGAAATAGGTTGTGTCGAGAAATCTTTGTACATGATCTAGGCCACTATCACACCTACCTGGACTAAGGCTAGGTTTGACTAACGGAATATTCTCAAGTATTCTCAAAATACTCAACTACTATCCATTATTTTATTATTACTTTTTACCTATTTTTCAATACTATTCATTACTTTTCACTATTATTCAATATTCTATTATTACTTTATCATTATTTTTTCACTACTATTTATAGAGTATCTGAGATAACCTTACTACCCAAATGCAACCTAAGTCTTGTCCTGCAACTCTACCTTTATAAATATTCTGACTTGGAGTAGTTTAAAAATGTACAAAAAATTAAAATAAGTTGATGACTAAGTAAGAAACCCATTAGAATGTAAAAGTACTTAACATAAGGTTTTCTAAAATATTTCATGCTGAGAGCTTAAAATCATGACTATTCATACGAATGCTATGACATACATGACTTATTTTGGCTTATCTGACTTATCTTATTTACCATACTGACCCACACACACGCTTAGACTCTGTGTGCAAGATTGTGCATCGGCCTTACTTCCTACGGCCGCAAGGGGAGCTACTAATATTATTCTAGCACACCATGGTGGACCATGATTAGATCCATGACTTGCACATCCACCCATAAATCGCATTAGTACCATGCATCTAAATGAACATCTTATTAATTGCTCTCAGCTTATCTTACACTTGATCTTATGAAAGCTTACATATCTTATGCAACGTGAGATGCATAATAAATACATAAGTATAATATGCGGAATGAAACATGATAAATAACATGCATGTAAATATCATGACATTCTACACTGGCTTCCAAAGAATTGATTTTAATAATAATATAGAAAATAGCTAACGTATGCTAATCCTAATTTATAATCAAGCTACTTAACTTGTAGTGTTGTTTTCTACACAAAATCAATCACGGTGCGATGGAGGGACGGCAGTGGTTGTGATTAGGAGGGAGGAAGAGATGATGGTGGCCTTGTTGTGTTTCATGGTGGGGGAGATGAGGCTACGGCATGTTGAAGGTAAAAAGAGAGCTAAAAACAAAAAGTCTAGGCTTGAAGAGGTAGGTGCACGTACAATGCATGAAACTTTATTTATAGGATGGTATAGGTTGGATTTAGGAATTTTAAGGTGAAAATTATTCTAGAATTGTAATTCTAGTGTGTTTGAAATTAAATACATACTCTAGAAGTTCATTTAATGTATGATTGGAAGTGATTGAGACTGTGTAAGGAACTTCAATCAATAACAATTTTAAATTGAAATAAATTTCTAATGGCCGATTTCTATATTCTAAAAGGAATCTAACAAATGAGACTTAACCTAGTTATTGAGTCTAATTAAAACTCCTAATCAATCTCAATAATTATCGCTTGTGGGCTTATCCGATATGGGCCATTAAATATAATTTAGGCTCAATAAAATTATAAATATTCCGACCTTAGATTATTGGGCCAGGTCATTACAATGGCAATCACGGTTGATCGTTGGTGGTTTTCCAGGTCTAGTCACTCTATTCTATTCCCCCCCCCAAATTTGTTCTTTTGTCTGTTTTGGATATGGAAATTATCAGCCAAGCAAACAAAAACCCTAGGGAGATAGAGACCCACATACTTAGATCAGCTACTGTTTCTAAGTCTACTAATTCTTGCTTGGAATTATGACCTACTGGGAATGCTTTCATAATGTAGGAACCCTTTTCAGATTATTGTTTTCATTTGCACTGGAGATTCTGATTTTGATGTTTCAGGAATTGTTTCTTTCCATATAACCATCACTGCTGGAGAATCCAGTTTTAGCTTCTTCCAATAGGTTCTTCCTTGCATGCACATGCTCTTCCCATTCTTTGGATTTTTCAGCTTAAAGAATGCAATCGTTAGATCTGGTCCAGTTTGAAAACTATTTTGAAAGCCAATCTAAGAAATTTCATAGATTGGGGATGCGCATACACAAGAAGGCGTTCTACGGGGGAGAGCTGCTGTGTTTTGTGGAGTTAAAAAATAATAATAATAACTATGCTGGCGTCCCATGTAAGTGGTGTGTGGTGTAAGCGCCTGGGAGTAGCAGGACACTTTTTATTATTTCCAGGTCCACTTCCCAGGCTGCAAATAAGTACAGAAGAAAAGATGAACCTAGGAAATCTCCTCATCCATTCCTTGGGGTTAAAAATTGAGGTCATGGGTTCAATTCCACGTGGTTCTATAAGTTGTGCATTAACTACAGAAGAATAAAAAAAAATTAAAAAAAAAAAAAAAAACCAGCAAGCAGATGAAACTTGGGCAATCACACCTAGGGATTCCAAGTTCAGAAAAAAATTGACCACTGAGCTAAGCTTTAAAACCTTTTAAAACCACAAACATCGATCGATGATGTAACTAGAACCAAGTATAGCCCATGGACCACATTTGAAATCTCATGTCAAAAGTCTAGAACTTAATAAATATTAGGGTAAAAGACTCAAAAAATCTAAAAGAAATAGGCAGTTGCAAGAACCTATAAGCAAAAAACACATTAATTAATTAACAGACTAGGACACAACTAACTGTGTAGAAACCTTCCTAAACGGCCCAAGAATGTCATATTGCACTAACAATTAGGCCTTAGCATAAAGGACCCTTGGCCATCTCATGTATAACTTTTGCTTCTGCCAACAACTTCATCATTATTACTTATCAAAAAAAAAATTCTTCATCATTATTAATGTTCAGTAAAAGGAAATCAGCACGTAGTTGAACTTCCATAAGTGATGGTAGATACATACTTGAGGATCATGACCCTTTGCAGCTACAAATAGACCACCAATGCGAACCAGTGGAAGACAGTATTCAGCTGAAAATGAAGAACCAAAAGGAATGACTTCAAAAGAAACAGAACACTTGGAAGTCTCAAAGACACGGAAAAAAGCTGAGATAGGGGGTTTTCAAGATTACCTAAGATTCTCATCTCTGCAACCGCCCTTGCCACTGCTACATCAAATTTTTCTCTGAAGCAAAGATCCTGCCCCAGATTCTGTCCTATAACAAGGTTTGCAATGTGTAAAGGAGACGGGAAAGGGTGAATGGAACACAAATTATATGAATGTTCAGAAAGAACAAAAGATAGAATAAACGAAAATCATAGGTATGTGGATAATGATATAATCAGCAGTGCCAAGCATGTTTTACATAATCTCCCAGAGAAAAAGATGTTACATACACGAATTACGATAATAATATCCAAAAATGAATACAAAATCATACACATGCAAAGGTGAAAAAACATAGGACAAAATGGAGAAGAGAAGTAATACCTCCGCTCTTCCTCTCACAACTCGGACATTAGACAAGCCAGCAAGACCTATGGCATTCTCCAAGAAAACGCAGCGCTTGTTCATAGACTCTAATAGAGTTACCTTCCAATCTTCCAACCAAAATTTGTAAATTGTTAGAACAGCCATCAATATAAGAAGACGGCAAAGGAATTTCCAGCATAAAGTGCACAAGTCAGTGACAAGCCGCATTAATGTAGCATATAATGCAGCTAAAAACACAATCAATGATTCACCTGGGCAAGCAATAGCTAAAATCAATCCGGGAAGCCCCGCGCCGCTTCCGACATCAACGAGGTTGATGTTATCGACTGAGTCGTTACAGTGGGAGGCATAAGAACTTCTAATAGGGGGTATAATTGAAAGCGAATCCTCAATATGCCTTTCCATAACCGCATTTACCTCTGTAACGGCGGTAAGATTCATTCTCTGCACGTTGGGAACATAAATTTATAGCAATTGGAGAAAGCGTAATTTCAGTTTCTGCAAGAACTCGAAAGAATTATTTTACTAAAACTTTGCTCGGAGCAGAGAGAGAGACCTGGTTCCATTGGAGAAGAGTGTCAACGTAGAGATGGACCTGATCCTTTTGATGGGAAGTAAGGGATTCGAAATAGGAAGATCTAAGTGCTCCAGTAGTGAATAGGGTTCCAGTGCTGATAATCTTGCATGGGCAACAAATAGACGTTGGTGTCGAAGCCGGAAGGTGCTTGAAGAAATTCCCCCGAGAAAACTGAATGTTGGGAACTATACCACGCCAAACCAACATCCTTTTTTCGCGGTGTCTCAGAGCGTTGGGTTCTCGTTCAATAAAGCAGCAGCAAAGAGTAGTCGAGTAATTTTGGATACCGTATTGGATTGTAAAGTCTCGCGTATTTTCGAAAATAAAAATTTTATGTGTAATTTTTGTGTATTTTTATTAATGTGATTAATTATGTCATTTTTTAATAGAAAATAATTATTTTAACTTATTAGAGTATTGATATTAGATTTATCATTCATCTTTAAAAGATTAATATTCACACTCCAAACTAATTATTTAATGTTCTTTATTTTGTTTACTTTTTTTTTTCTCTCTCCACTTTATTAAAAAATATTATTATATTCTTATTTTAATGAATCAAATTATGTATCCAATGTAGAGTTATAAAAATAGAGGTATTGATTTTCTATTAAATTTGTAATTTTTATCAAATTTTGATGAATCTAATACCAATGCTCTTACATCAATAAAATACACAAAAAAATATATAAAAATAATTGCATATATATAACATGACTTTTTCAAAAAGAAAAATAAGGAGGTGCATTATTAAATAAATTTTAGATTTATTCAATTTTTTAAATAAAATAAGCTCGTGAAAATTACGTCTAGAAATTAATTTTTAAAGTATAACGTCTTAAATTTCATTTGTTCTAAAATTTAATATAAAAATTAATATTCATTTTCAACCGATTCTACCTCAAAAAACAAAAGGTTTGTATATAAAGCAACACGATTTATAACATCACTAATATAACATATTTGAGGTAATATACTAATAGATAATAGAACTTTAGATGTTTCATGACAATACATGCATGCCACGTCAATTATCAATAATATTTACGTGGATGATTGTTTCAAATAAGATACTTGTATTTGTATTTGTAATTGTAAGTCCATCCTGCCACACCCTTCACATGGCATATGTTAATGTCATTGAAAATAATTTAATTTCATATTTTCAAAAATAGCTTTAAACAACAAACTGATATCAAAATCTATCTATTTTCTAATTTTGTTTTTTAAGATATTTTTATTGCACTTGGTGGCATAAACTAACGCGAATATCAATCAGAGAGTGACTCAAAAGTCTGTTTAGAGTTGTATTTTAAATCTTAAAAAGTATTTTTCGTAGTTAACAGCATTTTTTTAAAAAATGATATATTTTATAATTTTATAAAAAATACTTTAATCAGTTTAAAAAGTTTTTGTGAATAATTGTTTATTTTAAAAAAATTATTGTAATTAATTTTAAAAGTAGTTTAGATACATGTTTATTAAATAATAAATAATTTTTAAAATATTAAATTTATTATTTAAGTTAAAATAATAAATTTAAGTTATAAATTTAACTTTCGTGTTCGTATCTAACAAAGCTCCATAAAATGGTGGACAAAAAGAAAGAGGAGTTTCAAGAGATTGGGCTCAAATGTCAAACTTGGGCTTACCAATTGCAACATGTTTAAAGGGTGCCCTAATTTTTGGACGACAAAAGTGAATTAACGTATGGGATTCACGCCTCATGGTACTTTTACGACGTATCTGTTTATAATATTTTTTACCAGACGTAGATAAGTACGTGGTGGCGACCCACTTTCTAAATGTAGGTATGCAGAATTACGGAACCAAACAGGTCACAGCACTTGCGAACTAATTTTTTTTTTCTTTTTTCATTTTCCTCCTGTAAGCTGTTGGGTCATTGGAGGCTCACTACCGAATGGGTCCCACATAAAGAAAGCCTTGATATGTCCCACAATTCCGACTCTCCTGTAAAAGACTAATTTTTGTTCTAATATTATCGGCGTAAACTCACTTAGATTAATATTTTATTGTGGAAGAAGATAGAGGAATCTAACCAATAAAAAAGGAAAAAGATAACCGGAGATTAAAAAAAAAAATGCCTCGTTGTAGTAGAAAACAAAAGCTCGCTAACTCTATGTTTGTTTGCTGAGAAATATAGTAAGAAAAAAGAGATATATGTCATTCGATAAAGAGAAACTGAGAGAAATAGAAAGAGAAGAGAGAAAGGATTGAAGAGCGAAGAAGAGAGATTACCATTTCAGACTCCAGACGACAATAACATAGACGATCAACAGAAAATTTTACTACTAGGTTGGGAAAGAGAAATGAATGATGGGGAGAGAAGGAGCCAAAAAATATTCGAATGAACTTGCAAAGAAAATACTATAAATTTTAATATAATACTACAATCCATTGGCATAAACTCTAATCCTCTATTTTCATAAAAATTTAATAAAAAAACTATCAATCATGCTAAAATTGTACCGATAAATACACAAATTTATGAAAACAAACTTAAAGAGAGAAAGAGCGATGAGCACAGAGAGAGAGGGCACGAGACTGAGAGACAAATGGAGAGGGAGAGTACGAGAGAGACACTCCCCTGAACGACAAGTACGACAGCATGGTAGCGACACAGCGTGAAAAGGGGTGGCACAATCACAGAGTGTGTGTGTGTGAGAGAGAGAGAGAGAGAGAGAGAGAGAGAGAGACTACGGATTGGGAAAAACTATAGGTGGTGTCATGCTGTGTTAAATTTTTAAAAGATTATTTTCAACACTTTCGTAACGTCGCAAATAGTTATAAAAGTCGTCACAAAAAGTCAAACTACCATCTTTCGCTTAGAATTTAGCTACCAAATGGAAACTACCGCTACAAGAGACCTTTGGCTTCATTTTTAGTTGCGGGAAATGAAAAAATGCCCCAATAGGCTGTAAATCTTATAGTGAAATAACATCACTCTTCATTGGCAAAAATATCATTTGTACACAACTTGTATACTTTTTGTGTACACATCGTATAAAAATATAATTTTTACACATTCTTTGGTCTAACTATTCGTGTTTTTTTATTTTTGTTTCTCTCTCATTGTATTTTTGTCTTTTTTTTGTTTTGTTTAATATTTCAGCTGACATGGTATTATCATCATATTACCAATTTTGTAAAAGTACGCAAGACCGAATACATGTCGCATTACTCTTCCATTGGTAATGATCAAGAAAGAGAAATACTATTTGTATACGACTTGTGTACCTTTTGTGTACACGCTGTATACAAATATTATTTTTACGCATACTTTAATTTAACTATTCATATTTTTTTATTTTTGTTTTTCTCTTATTATGTTTTTATGTTTTTTTAATATATTTTTTTAAATTTTTCGATTGATGTGACATTTTTGCCATCTCATCGATTCTGCAAAAAAGTATAAGGAGTCGTGTATCCCTAATTTTGCTGCCGAGAAAAGGGAATAACGATATATATGCATTTTGTCAGTTCATTTTCTCGATCCTTGTTGAAGGCCGGGGTCCTGGTGGAAAACGATAGGTCTAATTACTATTTTTGATCTAAAGAAGAAAACAAAAAGAAAAGTATAGTTAAACCCATTGTAAAAAAAAAAAATAAAGAAAAATCTTGAAATTCGACCAGACCGAACCCCCCTAAATTGCAGCCTCTGTTGTCCCCGATGGGAATGTCGCCCATCGCCACCGGCAACGGCAGGGATTGGGCTAAGGCCGAATTCTATTAAAAATTCATCTTCATTTTATTTTTTTATTGTATTTTTTATTATGTTTTTTATTATGTTTTATTCATTTTATTATTTAATTGTGTTTTCTAAATTTTATTTTTTTATTGTATTTTTTAATTTATTTTATTTTATATTTACACAAATTATGGGGTTTAGGGAATAGGCTACATTCATGCTGGGTGCAACCTGATTGCACCCCAACATTACTCAAAAAAATACATTTATATGTATATCATAGACCCTTGAGATGAAAGGGAGGAATGAGATATACATATATAAAGGAAGCTTGGAAAAGAGAGAGATATATATATATATATAAAGGAAGGGATCAACAGGGAGAAGTTTATAAATTTAGGAGAGAGGTAGGTGTTTAAAGAAAAAGAGACTCCAACATGATGAACAACCCCTTTCATTGCCAAAAGGGGTCCGTACTCATGCATGTTGAGTCTTTAAAATAACGAAAAAACATTTCGCTCCCATTATTATTATTATTATTATTATTATTAATTACCATCTAAATTTGACAACTCATGATATATATATAAGAAAAAAAAGAAGACAACTTCTGACTGATTTAATTGGAAAAGAAAGATACATATGCTTGTAGTTGTTGTAGTTTACATGATAGACCATTACAAAACAATGCATAGGCCGTAGCATGTTCTTTTTGGAGACATTGGTCATAGCAGAATGTGATCGATCAAGCAAGAGTAGTGTGATCGATCGATGAAAAAGGCGTGGGGGACATTATCAAATCCAGTGAACTTTTGAGTACTCTTTCATGAGCTCGGAACTTTGACGATGATGCTAAAAAAGATGATCATTTGATCGATCATCAATCTCCGACATTTTTCTTTTCTTTTTAATTTTTGCTCTCTCAAGTCTCAACATTAACTTTGGGTTCCTCCAATAATTTTCACTCATAAAAGGAGAAAGTGGAACAAAAGGCTGGCTTATTGGGGCGACTTTATCAGGGTCAAACATAAAAAGTCATTGAACAATGCATGCTCTATTAATGCTTCATTTTCTAGCCCCAAGTACTTTATCATCTTTTTATTTCAACTAGCTATAGGGATATTATAGCTAGCGGTAGTACTTCATGCATGTGGGCCGGGGGTGCCAATTATATATATAGAGAGAGGTCAAGCAAAATAATGCTAAAACATTATGCATGTTTTCAAAATGGACGAAAAACTACAGATATATGTAATTTGGGTTATATGAAAGATCATCAACACTGATATATAACTTGATTGTTTTCTGGCCTTAATGATCACGAGATCATGAATGATTTTCCACCAATTATAATTAATTGATTATATATATTTATTTTTCTTACAGTAACTATTCACAAATCATCTTCACAGAGTTAGGAAAAAATAGCCGAGCCTGTGTATGGAAAAATAAAATAAGGGAAACGATAACAGATAAAAAGAGGGGGTTGTGAATAAAAGAAAATATAGTGCTGGAGGTAAGTAGGCTTGCATGCTCACTCATTTATATAAATAATATTTTTATTATTTATGTAAATAATAAAAATATTATTTATAAAAGTAAGTATAAGTACAAACTTATTTATAAATAAATTTTTTCTAAAAGAAAAAGAAAGATAAGATGTGTACACATTATCAGATGATTGAGAACTTTTTTTAGTTTAGACGTACAGATTATCAAATCATCATGTAAATGCAGCAGCTAGAGTAGTACAACTGAGGTGACCCATTCAAAATATTCTTATATAAATATAATATATGTGTGTCTACTGTAGGAATCTTATGTCTGTACAATGAATTATTACTTTGCGACTTTCAAATATTGCAGAAAAAGAAGAAAGAATTGCCTGCTTTCTAATAAAAAGATTGATACAATTTGAGCAACAGCAACTAACATTTTTGTCTCTATTTAAATACATGAAAATGCTTTTGCAGGCCAGCCAGCATGCTACAAAGCCACACATGCATTCAGCCTCCAAGTACCATTCTTCAATCCTCAGACATACACACACAATTCCTCTCTCTCTCTCTCTCTATATATATATATATATTTGCTAAGATCCAAGTCATGCCTGCCAAATTCTATCAATCTTTAGCTAAACCCAATAAAGTTTAAGCATTTCATCAACTCATATACAGTCATAAACAGCCTTTTACTCCATTCCATAAAAAAATAATAGTAGAAATACTGATCAGAATTAAAGAATAGAAAATATGAGTTTTTCAGCAACATGAACACCCGTGCTGCTTCCCTTGCACCAATGTTAATATTGGGTGCTGTTGCCAAGGCCACACAAAAAATTTTGCACCTGATTTTTTATTTTATTTTTTCATATAGAATGATAGAAATAAAAATGTGGCCCTGTCTTTACTTAATTTGGGAAGAATTAAGAAGGGCATGAAGAAAAGCAAGCACCATGGATTTTATGATACTTCCTCCACGAGAGACTAGAGAGAGATAAAACTATCTATCATGAATTAGTTTGGATTTTTCTTCAAGCTTTCAACTGCATCACCCAACAGCAATCATCATGCCCTCATCCTCGCCCTTCACTCTGACTCTCCACCACCATCATTACCCCCACACCACTCCCACCCTTTGCTTTATCATCATCCACCAACCCCCTCATGACCTTCACCATCGACAACACCACTCACAAAAGCCAAAAGAAACAGCACAAGATCAAGAAGAAGAAGAAGAAGAAGAAGAAGAAGAAGAAGATCAGGAGGGTTTCGCTGACATGAACGAGAAAACCCTACTTTTTAAGTTTCAATCTTTTATGATTTGAAGGGTCTTTTCATCAAAGGATCCAACAAATCTTGCTCTTGGGGAATCAAGCGCCTCGGTCCGATCGTCAGCTACATCAAGCTAATCAATTATTTTTAGTTTTAAAAAGTTTTGGCTGCATCATTTTCTTTCCATTTTTACATCTTAAGTACGTACACACATTAGCTGCTTTAATATGTCTTACGAGTGCTTAGTTTTTTTCTGTTTAAATGTTTGCAAAAAGAAGAAAACAACATATATAATTATTGCATTTAGTCACGCGTGTTTCTCATTAAAAATGTCATGCAGATCTCTCTGATCTTTCTCCCTCTCATTGGGTCTTTTTTCCCCTGGATTTTTGTTTAGATGCGCTGTTTGAGCAATCATGTGTGTGGAGAAATCTTTTTTTTCTTACGAATGGCAAGTTACCAAGTTCGATCTTGTCTGTGTTAAATTCTCTTTGAGTACAAGAATATTAATGGATACTATCTTGCTTGAAGCGTATGGCATATAATATTCAAGCATAAAACTGAGAAAATCTTTCCTCTACATGATGAAGCTGGCAACGCATATATATATATATAAATTATGTAATTGTTGAGCTAGGGTTTGCCATCTGAAAATTTTGATGATATGTTGTCTTCAATATCGCATATATATGTTGTTCATGGCCGGACAACTGCAGTCATGAGCCGTGGCCACAACTTATAAAATGACTGGAGTTCATTGTAAACTGATCAAATTAAGATGCAGCATGTCGTGAATGCCCTAGCTAGCTAGCTAGCTAGAGATTAATTAGTTTCTGTTTGAAAATATTGATCCGTGTGCATGCAGTGCAGCTAAAATCTATTTGGAAATAATAAGGATTTATATTAATGTACAGATGTAATGTCATGTGGGTTGAAACAATCTTCTTTCTGGAGGAGTCTTGTTGCTCATGGCGGCTGGAACATAGAAAAAGCCAGGCCATTCATTAGATCTAGTACTAGTAGTACTGCTCAGTTAACACTAATTACCAGCTTAATAATATTGGCCGATCGACGAGGTAACAATCTATATCTACCAACACCCTCAATTACAGTTTTTTTTTTTTTTTTGTTAATTATACATACACACGAGAAATATTATAAGAAAGTCTAGTACACCTTCATACACATCTACCTAATTAACATATGATTTATTATTTTTATTCTTCCATTTAAACACATATATTTAAGCTAGGAAAGTTATCCGCACGCGCCATATCCATATAATGCGAGGTAGCCCGCTCCCCGCCCCCCGCCCCCGCATTACGGAGGCAAGGTACCTCACCCTAGTGGGCAGGAGCGGGGTTGATTTGGGCTGTCTCATGCCCACTTCAGTAATAGACTAGAGTTCACTAAGTCTAAAAATTATTCATTAATTCAAAAGTGATTAAAAATATATTCTTAAATTTAATTTAAATTTAAATTAAAAATTATAATAATACAAGAGTCTCATGATGTTAAGTGTGAGAGAAGACAATCTATAAAAAGCCACCCTATTGCACTATAACTTACACAAAATATTAAGTAAGAGTTCTACTTAATACATGATATTATTATATTTATATATAGTAAAAATAATCAATGTTATAAATGTGTTTATGTACAATATAAAATATATATTTATATTATAAAAATTGTGTACGGAATGGGGACAGGACAAGGTCCCATTGGGGTCATACTGCTCCCCGACCTCGCTGTTGTGATCTTATCATGCGAGGTAATTAATAGAGTGTGGGACCTGCTGCCAACCCCTAATTTAAGCATTAAATGGATAGAGTTGATGATAAAAATAATAAATTACATATTGATTAGGTGGATGTATGTGACATAAAACTTCCACATAGAATTTATCCCTCTCCCTCTCCCTCTCCCTCTCCCTCTCCCTCTCTATGTATATTATATATATACATACACACATATAGCTTTTTGAAATATCAACGTTTTCTCTAAAAACATGGTAATTTTTTTTCACGAGCTTTGCTATTCCATGCCCATAGACATATAGCATGGATGAGTAGTGATCATGCAATAGTCATACTATTAAAATTATTTATATATAATAATTAAAAAATTCATGAAAGTATAACGTATCCGCGCTCACTCTTAAATCATTTAATAATTACTCTTTTTCATTAGGTGTGCATACCCAGTTGTACATGTGTTTATATATATATATATATATATATATATATATATGCATAGATAAGTTCTTGTTATAATTTAAATTCCCTACAAGAATTATTAAAAAAAAAACATTAATCAAGTCCTCATGTCTTATATAGGAGTTTATTAAAGGGAAAAAAAACAATTTTCCTAATTTTTCTTTAATACTTAATAGGAGTATGTGTATAACAACACATCATTTCACTACACAAAAAAATTAAGCATTTATAAGGAGTTATTTACAATTAGAATATTATTTATAACAATATAGACTCATTTTAATATAAAATAATCATTTTAATAAAAAATAACTTATTGCAAATAAACAACTTTCTTATAATATTGATGTAATTAATGTACAATATCACTTAAACTTTTTTCTCCATGAAGGCACATTATCCACCATGTGGACTTTGATTGCAAATGGGCATAAGACAATAAGAAAGTAACAACTCATGAGGATCATAAGCTGAAAATGTTGGAATAAATATGTAGGATGGGTCTTGTAGATCAGTTGAGTTTTGTTATTTATCATCTCACATATCACATCACATATCATAATTATTTTTATTTTTCTTTATTTTATTTGCATTCAACTAATTTAATTCTTATACTCATCATCTATACTATACCAAACATTTAATAAAGAAAAAAAAAAGATAAATATGTATGGTGTGTGGTATAAGTCTTAATAGGAGTGTGTATTTGGTCTGGATTTTTTTCTCGGATCCAGTTAAAAATCTGGAACCAGATGAATTCGGGTGGATATCTACCCAGATTGGATCTGGGCGGATATATATTTATAATACCCGCCTGGATTGGATCCGGATACGGTTATATAACCAATATAATTCGTGACCGGAATTTACTATTCGCAACCTCGTATCTCACTTCTCTCTCTCTCTCTCTCTTCAAAACCCTAGATCGTTCAATGAAATCCATCGTCGCCGGTGATAGCAGTGGCCGCTGTTAGTTATCGTCACTTTCTTCAGTCTACTCAGTGGCTCTCTCTCTCTCTCTCTCTCTCTCTATATATATATATATATATTTGTAAATGTTCTATATATGTAGATCTGAATGTCTGTGCTTTCGATCAACATTTGAACTCTCATCTCAAACTCCCATCTCGATCTCTCTCGGTTCGACAATGAAACCCTAGCCTCTCTCGGACTCTCTCTCGATCTCTCTCTCCGGCATGGTCAAACTCAGTGCTTTCCCTTCTTTGATCCATAACGGGTGACTCTCTACCCTCTATTACAAATTGGCTATGGCGGTTTTGACGGGAGTTTTGTAAGTTTAGTTGTGGATTTTAGTTAGTGAGTGTATGAACCAAAGAAGATGGGTTTGAAATTAGCTGTATGATTAATTAGTGGGGTGTGTTTCTGTGATCGCTGGCGGTGGAAGTATGATGTGGTTGTGGATGGAGGTTCTTGAGCTTGAGCTCACCAATGAAACTCCCAAATCAGTCTAGTTGCTTCTCTGTTTTACCTTTGTAACCCACGAAATATCTATCGATTGAAGCGAAATTTTTTGGGGCTGTTATGCTATGATAACTGAAGTTTTGCGGTGTTGAAAATTTAGGGAGATGAGAATGCAAGATGGACACTGTTTTTTGGGAGGGGAATGTTAGGTGGAAATCCATGAAATCTGGTTATCCAAGAAATCCAATTTTAAAAGCCAAAATGCTAAAAAAAACTAGTTATCCGGTTAAAATTCGAATATCTGGATTTAATCCGGTTACCATAAACGGGGAAGTAAGTGCAATTAAAGTAAATTATGCACAAGATATGAAGGCGGCAAAACCTGTCAAATTCAGTATGCCAAAATAATTAATGAAAATATCTTTGAACCAAAATATTTTTTATTGAAATATAAAACTTACACAAATTAAACATATTCACAAGATTGGTAATAGAAGGTTGGGAGCAAGTTTTGTATCTCATAAAGGGGTTAAGCGCTCTGCCTTCTACCAAGACTAAGGTCTCATTTTATAGATGAAGGAGCCTTTACAAGAATAAATTCTGGAGTAAATCACGGAAGAAACAGTAAAAGTAAAGTGACTTTATCTGCACCAAGCACCGAAAGTAAGCTTGTCATCTTGTGCTGTCACTCAAACAATAAAAGTAAAGGCTGTCTGCACCGAAAGTATTTTGTCTTTGCATGCCGACAGATGATTTAAATGGACTGAAATTAGGGTTCTCCAAGCCGGGGCGGATAATCCTCTGAGTCATATCCAAAAGCTTTGCTGTAGTCATCAGACTCTGCTTCGTCTGATTTTTCAGCTGAATCTTCACTACTATTTTGTCCTTTAATGGATTTTCTCAATAGTTCCATACTATTGTGTTATCCTTCGATGAAATTCTTTAGTAGTTCAAGCATTTTTAAATTCTTCTTCTTCGAATATTTTTTCTTTGAAAAAGTCGAACTTTCTGTATCTGAATCTTTCTTTGTGGGAGAAGGTGAAGTCTTCTTATTTGAGGAAATCTTTTTTTTCTGCTTTAAAGATGAACTTGGTGAATCATTTTCTGTAATTTCCGGAAAATGATAGGTTAACTCTGCTTGCGTCTTTGGAGAGGGAAACTCCTCCCGGTCCTTTAAATTTGGAATCAATGGTGGAAAATCTGTCAAAATTTTTGACGCAATATCTGGAGAGTGTTGAAATTTATCCCAATATTTGACAAAAAAGTAATGAACAAGGAAATCGCCGACTTTTTCTTAGGTCCATTTGAAGATTCAAGGAATTTTATATCTGGAACAAAAATGGATCAAGAATAGTAATTTGGCACTCATACGATCCATCTTGGGTGGAGCAACAACCTTAAAATAGTTGATAATTGGCTACAAACTCTCAGGATAAATATCTGGAATTGGGCCAAATTGTTGTCACCATTGTTGAAACCAAAGTAAAAATTTGGTTTTACATTTCTAATCAAAATTAAAAAATAAAAAATGCGATAAATCTAGGCTTTGATAAAAAAGGAAAATGGAGCCTAGAATCAATATAATCATAATAATTATATTAATACGGCATATCTGGTATACTTTTTAGTATACGGATTAGTTCCACATTCTTGTTGAGTCATAACACTAACCAAATAACAATTGTGAGAAAATGTTTTTGAAGTATCTACTTTATCGTAGATCGGTTTGAGAGATATTGACCCAATGCGAGCCAAGATAAAATTTTAGGTCTTTAGCCGAATTTCGAGAAATCCAATGCCAAATTGGGGAAAAATAATGGAAATCAATTTTGAAATGATCTGTATCTATTGAATTTTCAATATAGAACAGATTTTGGAAATAATTTTTCTAATAATTTTTTGCCTTGAAGGCAGAAGGTAATCTATGTTTTGCCAATACCAAAAGATTGGATAAGGGATCATATGGCATAGTTAATGCCGAAGCAAAAGAGCTGGAGGTTACTGGTCTAGGTATCTTTCCTAGAGTAGTATATCTGTTAGTAACTTTTAGTGGAGAAGTTACTATTGGCAAAAATAATGAAGTCGGAGGAGCAAGGAGAGGCGAGGGCATCTGAGAACTCTCTGAGTTCTTTTTCTTACTCATATTTTCTGCAAGAATTCACGGGTAAGGAAATCAGGGATCGAATTTTCAGATCCTTTAATATATTTAATATCAAAATAAAAAACACTTAAGATAACTTGCCGTCGTGCAAAAATATGTTTGGATGCAATATTTTGAACATCTTTTTCTAAAACATATTTAGCGCTTTTACAATCAATTCTTAAAAGAAATTTTTGATTAAGTAAATCACTTTAAAATTTAGAGAAGCATAGTACTATAGATAATATTTCTTTCTTAATAGTATTAGAATTATGTTGTGTATAATTCTAGGTTCCGGAATTGAAGTGAACAATTTGTTCAGAAAAACCTAGTGAAACAATTTGTTTCAGAATGCCACCATAACCTATGTCAGAGGTATTTGTTTTAACAATTTTAAAGGAATTAGAATTAGGTATTCCAAGACAATGAGAAGTTTTGACATATGCCTTGATTTGCCTAATTAAATTAGTGTGGATATCGGTCCACGGAGGATGACTGAGTTGAAGTCTCTCAAATAGAGGACGACACTGTTTTCTCATGTCCTTTTAAAAATTCGAAATGTAATTCAGTGAACCAAGAAATCTTTAGAGCTGAGTTTTATCAAGAAAAACATCAGGGGATTTGTCAGTAAATTCAATAGACCTTTAAATTGGCCTGATTTTGCCTTCAGAGATATCATAACCAAGGAATCTAATCTTGGTTTAAAATAATTTCATCTTTTTAGCAGAAATCACTAGACCATTGTGTCGAATGATATCAAAAAAAGTCGACAAATGTTTCCAGTGATCATCAATGGATTTTGAAAAATTAAAACATCATCAATATAAACAATAGTAAAATGAGTGAAACTATTGAAAATATCATTCATGATGTTCTGAAATTCATTATGAGCATTTTTTAGCCTAAATGGCATCACATTCTACTCATAGTGACCAAAAGCAGTATTGAAAGCAGTCTTGTATCGGTCAGACTCCCTAATTTGAATTTGCTAAAATCCAAACTTAAGGTCAAACTTAGAAAAAGGAATTGGTTCATATGCTTAGTGATGCGGTTATTTTTCTAAATTTTACCTTAAGTCTGGATTTTGGCAAATCCAAATTAGGGAGTCTGACCTATAGAAGACTACTTTCAATACTCTTTTTGGTCACTATGAGTGGAATGTGATGTCATTTGGGCTAAAAAATGCTCATAGTGAATTTCAGAACATCATGAATGATATTTTCAATAGTTTCACTCATTTTATTATTATTTATATTGATGATGTTTTAATTTTTTCAAAATCCATTAATAATCATTGGAAATATTTGTCGACTTTTCTTGATATCATTCGATACAATGGTCTAATGGTTTCTGCTAAAAAAATTAAATTATTTCAAACCAAGATTAGACTCCTTGGTTATGATATCTCTGAAGGCAAAATCAGGCCAATTCAAAGGTCTATTGAATTTGCTGACAAATTCCCTGATGTTATTCTTGATAAAACTCAGCTCCAAATATTTCTTGATTCGCTGAACTACATTTCGAATTTTTACAAGAACATGATAAAACAGTGTCGTCCTCTCTTTGAGAGATTTTAACTCAGTCCTCCTCCGTGGACCAATATCCACACTAATTTAATTAGGCAAATCAAGATATATGTCAAAACTCTTCCTTGACTTGGAATACCTAATTCTGATTCCTTTAAAATTGTCGAAACACATGCCTTTAACATAAGTTATGGTGGCATTCTGAAACAAATTGTTTCATTAGGTTTTTCTGAACAAATTGTTCGCTTCCATTCCAGAACCTGGAATCATGCACAGCAAAATTATAGTACTATTAATAAAGAAATATTATCTATAGTACTATGCATCTCTAAATTTCAAAGTGATTTATTTAATCAAAAATTTCGTTTAAGAATTGATTGCAAAAGCGCTAAATATGTTTTAGAAAAATATGTTCAAAATATTGCTTCCAAACATATTTTTGTGCGATGACAAGTTATCTTAAGTGTTTTTGATTTTGATATTGAATATATTAAAGAATCTGAAAATTCGATCCCTGATTTATTTACTCGTAAATTCTTGTAGAAAACATGAGTAAGAAAAAGAAGCCAGAAAGTTTCCAGAGGCCCCCGCCTCTCCCTGCTCCTCCTACTTCATTATTTTTGCCAATAATAAATTTTCCACTAGAAGTTGCTAACAGAGATACTGCTCTCGGAAAGATACTTAGACCAGTAATCTCCAGCTCTTGTGCTTCGGCATTAACTATGTCACATGATCCCTTGTCCAATCATTTGGTATTGGCAAGACCCAGATTACCTTCTGCCTCCAAGACAGAAAATTATTAGAAAATATATTTCTAAAATCTGTTCTACATTGAAAATTCAGTATATACAGATCCTTTCAAAATTGCTTTCCATTATTTTTTTCCAAGTTGGCATTGGATTCCTCGGAATTCGACTAAAGACCTGAAATTTTATCTTTCTATATTGACTCACACTGGGTCAATATCTCTCAAACCGATCTACGACAAAGTACATACTTCAAAAATATTTTCCCACAATTGTTATTTGGTCGGTGTTATGACCCAACAAAAATGGGGAACTAATCCGTATACTCTCAAAAGTATACCAGATACGCTGTATCAAAATAATTATCATGATTATATTGATTCTTGGTTCCATTTTCCTTTTTATCAAACCCCAGATTTATCGCATTTTTGATTTTTTAATTTTGACAAGAAATGCAAAATCAAATTTCCACTTTAGTTTTAACAATGGTGGCAACAATTCGGCCACGTTCTAGATATTTACCCTAAGAGTTTGTAGTCAATTTTCAACCATTTTAAGGTTACTGCTCCACCTAAGATAGATCGTATAAGTGCCAAATTACTATTCTTGATCCATTTTTGTTCCAGATATAAAATTCTTTGGATCTTCAAATGGACTTATGAAAAGATCGGCGATGTCCTTGTTCGTCGTTTTTTTGTCAAATATTAGGATAAATTTCAACACTCTCTAGATATTGCGTCAAAAATTTTGGCAAATTTTCTATCCTTGGTTCCAAATATAAAGGACCGGGAGGAGTTTCCCTTTCCAAATACGCAAGCAAAGTTAACCTATCATTTTTCTAAAATTATAGAAAAGGATTCACCAAGTTCATATTCAAAGCAGAAGAAAAAGACTTCCTCAAATAAGAAGACTTCACCTTCTCCCACAAAGAAAGATTCAGATACATAAAGTTTGACTTCTTCAAAGAAAAAAGATTCGAAGATGAAGAATTTAAAAATACTTGAACTACTAAAGAATTACATCGAAAGACAACACAATAGTATGGAACTATTGAGAAAATCCATTAAATGGCAAAATAGCAGTGAAGATTCAACTGAAGAATCAGACGAAGCAGAGTCTGATGACTACAACAAAGCTTTTGGACATGACTCAGAGGATTATCCGCCCCGGCTTGGAGAACCCTAATTTCAGTCCATTCAAATTATCTGTCGGCATGCAAAGACAAAATACTTTCGGTGCAGACAACCTTTACTTTTACTATTTGAGTGACAGCACAAGATGACAAGCTTACTTTCGGTGCTTGATGCAGATAAAGTCACTTTACTTTTACTGTTTTTCCCATGATTTACTCCGAGATTTATTCTTGTAAATGCTTCTTCATCTATAAAAGTAGACCTTAGTCTTGATAGAAGGCAGAGCGCTTAACCCCCTTCTGAGATACAAAGCTTGCTCCCAACCTTCTATTACCAATCTTGTGAATCTTGTGAATATATTAATTTGTGTAAATTTTATATTTCAATAAAGAATATTTTGGTTCAAAGATATTTTCAATAATTATTTTTGCATACTGCATTTGGCAGGCTTTGTCGCCTTCATATCTTGTACATCATTTACTTTACTTGCACTTACTTCTGCGTTTATTGATAACCGGATTAAATCCGAAACTAATTTAGGTGGGTATCCACCTGGTTTTGAAATTCGGATCCGAATCTAATTATGGCCGAAAATTCAGATCCGAATCCAGATGAACACTCCTAAGCCTTAAGAATAATAAATAAAATCTTTTGATAAATTTAAGAATGTTGGAGATTCCATAAGAATGGCGCGTGACATCACATGCAGGCAGCTTGAGGAATACATCGAGGCTGATGCTAGGCAGCTTGCAGCTACAAATGGTCAAAATTGTTCAGTCGAAAATGAATGTCGGGAACCTACATAGTGGTGGTCGAGGCTATAATGGGGCAAGCCTATTTCCTTAATTCCGAGACTATTGGCTGTCCAAGAGGAGAAAAAAGACAATGCATATTACATATCCATGAGAAAGGTCAAAAGGTTTTAGAGAAAGCTCAAGAGAGGAGAGAAAGTGATGGGAATTATTATGTTATCTCAAATTGTTCACTTTTAAATGAATAAATAATATTATCGTTGGGTGTTGTGGTGATTTTATATTATTTGAATTATTATATAAATTATAAAATTTTATGAGTCTTATTAAAATATATTTAAATATTTGAAGTAGATTAAGATCTATATTTAAATGTACTAAATAAGTTGAGATATATTTAACTTTTAAAATTAAAAAAATAGGTCCGATCGATATGGATTTGAGATAACCAAATATGAAACGTAATCTTAGTATTGATCTTAAGTCAGCGTTCTCAATTGTCGTTTCTCCAAATAAAACAAAATTTTAGAGTTGATTTTTTCTTTGAACGGTGGTTAAAGATCATTCTAACTTCAAATCAACCCTCCCATCATATTCTGTGTTAGCTTTCTGTTGTATAACAATTAATTAAGAGTTAACTACACAGAAAACTGTACATTTTATACATAAGAAATTCTTAAATATAAAATATAAAATATAAAATATAAAATCATATTTTTAAGTGAGTGTACGAGATATGCCGGTTATATTTAAAATTTTTCTTAATTAAAATATAATATTTCGTATCAAATTAAGTCTTTGATTATGAAAAGAAATTTCACAAGATAAATTTATAAATTGATATGACAATTTGATGCAGTACTTTTAATTTATTTTATAATAAAAATAATTTTATAATATAATATTTTGTATCAAATTAAATCAATTTACAAGTTTAACTCTGTGAAATATATTTTATGGATGAATTAATGTTTTTTAGTTATAATAATGTAAGGAGAGAATATGCCTTCATTGCATTGGAAAGGAAGGATTCTTTCTTTTTTATTTTTGCTTTGAAAGGAATAAAACTTTTACTTTTCTTTTCCCCCACTTTCCCGTGCAGAGAAATGATCTTTGGATTCCACAAGCAAGGAGATATCCCTATGAACCTTTGAGCTAAAAGATAACTTGAACCTTTAAACACACTTTAAGTTGATATGCGCAAGCACGCATACATAACTACAACAAAAAAAGAATAAATACCCTTTTTTTTTTCTTTAATTTCTTTGTTAATTACTGATCATTTGTTCTTTTGAGTTTTGCACTTTTACAAGGATATTAAGTTGTTTCATGTGACTTTTCATGTACTTTAATCACTTCATGTACTTTTTAATTATGTTTTTTATTCCATAAAGATTTTGTTTTCATGTAAATCTTTAAACATGGGAGTCGATGACGTATGCGACTTGTAAAAAAAAAAAACAATTAAAACAGTTTATAACATTTCAAATAAACTAGTTAACATTAAGAAAACTATATTCTAAATAAATAAATAAATATATCAATTTTTTTTTTTTAATAAAATTACGGGTTGTTGGCCGCCACACTTGGTGGAGGGACGGGAAGGAGAGGGTCCCCTTGCCTAACCGCGACCTAAATCTTTGAGGATCATTCATTATATAATGACTCCCATAATTGATATGAACATTATATTGGATTAGCCAAATTCTTTTTTGTCTTTGCTCCACATTGAATTAGCAATTTTTTTTTTTTTTATCTCAAATATAAATTTATTCTTCTTTCTAAATATAAAAAGCACTGTAACAAATCTAAATGTATTTTTAATTCTGTTTTTTCATATGAGATTTGATCATCTATTAATTAATTAAAGAAATATAAATAATAATATTTTATTATTATAAAGAATGTGATGATTAATCCAATATAAATTTTAAATATTGAATGATTAGTTAAAATTTCAAAAGTTACCCATTCTTCAGATTTTAAAGATTGGAATAACCAATTTAATGTTAATGCTAATGTTTGGTTTTAGTTAAAGCGATTACATTTTCTATTTTTATTTAAGCCATTTGGAATGCATCCCACAAATATTTTTATTTAAGCCAATCCCACTCATATTTATGAGGGAAGTACTAAAAGAAAAGTCTTTTTTCAAAAGACAAATATAAGAATAATGACAGAATTATATTTTATTTATCATTTTTCTACCAGTTTTTTTAATTTTTATATTTTTTTTTTAATTTTTAATTTTTTACTTAATGATTAAGGAATGAATTATTAATAAAATTATATATTTTTAAATTTTTTTTAATCATTAAGGATGTTAAAAAAATATATAAATAAATATAAAAATAAATAAATCTATTATAAATAATAAATAAATATTAAAGTGATGGTAACCTATCACTTTTTCAAATATAATTGTCAACATTAAATCAAATGGAATGGATTTATGGACCGTACTTAAGTTTTCTAATTGCAAAAAATATTTTAATAAAAAATTGAGAAACTATGAAAATGAAAGAAGTAATCTAAAGATTCGAAACCCTAAAACATCAGCTAATCTCTTACACTCAACAACTTGGTCTAATCTTAATCCGATGCACTGTTTTCAAACCCAGAAAAGTCCATGCCTCGCCAAGCATCATCAACGTGCATCCCTTCCATTTCGACCCCACACGCTTCGTACCCAGAATTCCTCGTCCCCTCGCTCCATCAAACCCAAACCCACACAATCCTATGTTCTTCACCCTCCAAGCTCTATAATATAACTCTGACCCACAGATTTTACACTCTCTTTCGCACAATCTAAACGGGAGATCGAGGAAGTGACAAGTGAGTGCTCTAAATGGGCGGTAATGGGAAACACAGGTGGAAAATCTCATTCCATCGCTCCAGCACCGGCTCTAGCTCTAACTCTAAGATGGAGTCCAAGCAACCCAACAAGGAGTTCATCTGCCCCATTTCCCGCTCCTTGATGTCCGACCCTGTCGTCGTCTCTTCCGGTCAAACCTTCGAGCGCGTCTCCGTACAAGTTTGCCGGGACCTTGGGTATTCGCCCAAGCTCGAAGATGGGTCCAGACCAGATTTCACTACCGTGATATCGAATTTGGCCATCAAATCCACAATCCTCAACTGGTGCGAGAGTTCGGGTACGGATTATCCTCGCGCACCGGATTATCGCACAGTAGAGCAACTTGTCCGGTCGGAAATGGCGGCGGATAGGTATTCGGGGCCCAAGATTAGGGTTTCTGAGCGGGAGTTGTTGAAGGGCGTGGCGAATAATCCGCCGGTGATTTTCTCACACGCGGCGACCGAGTTAGGTCACCGAGTCAATCACTTCTACTCGAGCTCGTCGGAGGAATCGGTTGTAATCGCGGGGAGTCCGGCCATTCCTTTGCCTCTTACGACTCGGCCTTCGTGCTACTCTTCCTCCTCTCCTTCCGAAATCGTCGAGAACGAAACCCTAACTCAAACCCTAAATCCTCACTCTCTGACTCCCGAAGAGGAACAATTTCTCTCGAAGCTGACGAGTACCGAGGTGTTCGAACAGGAAGAAGCGGTGATTTCGCTGAGAAAGCTCACGAGGACCAGAGAAGATCTCAGGGCTCCTCTCTGTACCCCTCGGATACTCTCAGCCGTCCGATCACTCATATCATCCAAGTACGCCACCGTACAAACCAACGCCATCGCTTTGTTAGTGAATCTCTCTCTCGAGAATCGCAACAAGGTGCAGATAGTAAGGTCAGGATTCGTCCCCATCCTAATCGACGCGTTGATGGACGAAACCAGTGAATCGCAGGAGCACGCGGCCGGTGCGCTCTTCAGCTTAGCGATAGAGGAAGAGAACCAGATGGCAATCGGAGTGTTGGGGGCTTTAGCGCCATTAATGCACTCGCTGAGGTCCGATAGCGAGCGTACTCGGAACGATTCGGCCCTAGCTCTGTACCATCTGTCGCTAATACAGAGCAACAGGGTCAAGCTCGTGAAGCTCGGATCGGTGCCGACCCTTTTGACAATGACGAAGGACAGGGACTTAGCTAGCCGAGTGCTGTTGATATTATGCAATCTGGCTCTATGCACGGAGGGGAAATCGGTAATGCTGGACGCGAATGCGGTGGAGTGCTTCGTCGGATTGCTGAGGAAGGGGGAGGTGGAATCGGAATCTACGCGGGAGAACTGCGTGGCGGCTTTGTGGGCACTGAGTCAGGGGAGCATGAGGTTCAGGGGATTGGCGAAGGATGCAAGAGCGGGAGAGGTGTTGAGGGAGATAGAGGAGAGAGGGAGCGAGAGGGCGAGAGAGAAGGCGAAGAGGATATTGCAGATGATGAGAGGGAGGGAGGAGGAGGAGGCGGTGACGGCGAAGCACTGGGAAGGGGTTTTAGACTCCAGTAGCGGAGTTAGTCGGAGTCGCTATCGAGTTGGCGGCGGGAGGAACATGAACGGTCCAAATTCAACGACCTTTTGATATTGATTTTAAGAGAAAAGGGTCAAACAGTTAAAAACATGATTAAATGCTGGTGGTGTAATTACTGATAGGAAATGTTGATATAGTTTTGGTGGGTTATAATGGGATTTTGAGATATTTGTTAATTAATATGTTATTTGTAAGTAGTTTTTTTTATTTTTGTTATTTATTTATTGTGAATGTGTATGTGTATGTTTTAGCAAAAATGCACTGAAAATATACATGAGATGATTTTGTTTTCTTATTTTTGGTCACACGCCATGCCTATGTTGAGTGAAAGATCCATCTTCATTTGCCTTTTCTTCCCTCCTTCCCACTTTTTTTTATTTTTTATATTTTATTTTTTTCATGCGAATTTTTACCAATTGTGACCTAGAGCTCTGAACAACTACTATCCCCGTGTGACCACTCAAATGTGCCAAAAAGTAATGAAATGTGTTATTGTTGTTCTGGTTATAATCACTTTGGCCTTTTTATGTAAATTAGTGTGTTCCGTACGTTTTGTCCTACACGTTTGGTGCATCTGCAGCCAGCTCATGTGAACCTGTAAAATGAATCCATTTCCCTACTGCCAGATTCAATAAAATTTGAGAAATGTTGCTTTATCATCCCTAGACTGTCTTTGACGTCTCATATAAAATGCACATTAGGACCTGTGATCGAGATGACAAAAGCTTAACTTGGGTAGATTGACCACCTTATCCTTGTTAATTACCTCCATAATCTTGTGGTCCCTTTATATATATATGATTATGGCCATATAAATAAACAGTCCGATGCACACGCCTTAACTTGATCTACCACCATACCAATGGCGAGGCTCCTATCAGACACATCGTCATAAGTACTAGAGTAGCAGGTGAGATGCCTTCAATGATGCAATTGCCTGCGGGGGTGGATAACTGTGGGTGGATTTGGAATTGAGTTGTTGGGGCCGAGATCATCGATAGGTGGGCGTTGTTTATGGTGATCAGTTGCTGATTGGTATGCCATTGCCAGAGCTAGAGCCTGCAAGGTCATCAAAACATCCATCAGCTTGGTTCTAGGTCATTGTTCATAATAATGGAAACCACTTTCTAAGAGTTATAGATCAAGCATCCCTGCTGCTTGGAATTAACATTAAGATCTGCAACCCAAGAGACCGTCCACAATTATGGATCAATCATTAAAGGAGAAAAACAATTATGGATCGTGCTTACAATGTGGTCATGATGAGGAGGTGCATAGATGCCGGTGGTCACAGTGGTTCTCCGTCGGCTGCCACCATGAGGTGGATCTGATATATTGGTAAATCCTGTAGGAACAACAATTACAGGCATACCCACGAGATTTCCCATGCAAACTTTCTCCCAGTCAGTTGCATTGCCAATGAATGCATCAACTTTAAAACTTTCTTTTACTTCCCGGATTAACCTTCCCCGCGCTCTTTGTGCCTGTGGACAAATATTGAAAGCATTAAACTTAAAATAGCTCAAATAAGAAAATGAGACCAGTTCTAGTATATATACTGAAAGCGTAATATGCCTATTGGTAGGTTGGTTGCCTGGAACCTGATGCTTATTTTCCAGGAAGTTGACCAAAAACTTCCGATAGAAAATCTTACATCAAAAGGGAACTACTGAAACATGGAAGGATATTTAAAATTCGAGATTTGTAGATGAGGTGATTCGGTTTGTTGGATTAAGGACTACAAATCTTCTGCAATTAGATAGGCAACCTGCAAAGCTACCTGAACTAACATGGTAGAGAGCTTAAATGTATTGTTGACTACTGATTAGCATGAGAACTAAAGAACATAAAACTCATTCGAATACTACAGCCATATCAAAACTATAATCTCCATTTATTCTAAATGGTACGGACCTGGACGTAGTCTACTGCTGGAATCATCCGTGCACGCTGTAGCTCAGTAGGCCATTGATCTTGAGATTCATAATCATCACCCTGCCCCGACCGCTGCCACTCATCAAAGTGAGCCAACATATCAACATCCATTGTAAAATTCAGGATACCTTGGACGGACTCAACCGTATAATTGAGTTTGAAGGGAACCATATTAACACCCTTTGTTGCAAGAATGTGAACAACCTGGTATTAATATCAAGCAAATTCATTTTAGCAATCTTTTAAGAGTTTTTTTTCCTCTAAAAAACAGTGCAATAGCGTACATGAAGTGTGGTCAGTATCATGTGGTGTCAACTCTTAGACGGTAAAACAATCAGGGCTACTAACCTCCTCCTCAGCATCATCAAGATATCCCACTGTGAGCTTTGTGATGTCAACCAAGAATGGGTCATCACGGGGACTGTCTCTTGATGAGGGATCATCTGGATCCTTACCCCGAATAGCATCCAGAACAACAATACAATCTGTGGCACTTCTACAAAATGGGCCAAGCTTGTCCTGGTAAACAGATTATACATAAATTTAATCCATGGCTGCAGCCCTGGCAAGAAAAAATAATTTGAAAAGCAGATTGAGGTAGTACCAAACTTTCAGATATGCTCATTACACCAGTTCGGCCAACAGTGCCGAATGTTGGGCGCAATGCCGTCACGCCACAACGAGCAGCAGGAAAAGTGATAGAGCCAGCTGTTTCTGATCCAATTGCAAATGGAACCATACCTGTGTAGAAACAAGTAAATTTTCAGTTGAAACAATGCAACAGGACCAGCTGAGGTGCATGCAGCAGGACCAGCTCAAAATGGAACAACAGCTTCTCTGCAGTTTGTTGGAAAATGTTGGCAAGCTCAAAATTTGAAAATACCAGCTGAGGTGCATGCAGCAGGACCAGCTGATGAACCCGTTGAAAACTCCTCAATGTTCCATGGGTTCCTTGTCCTACCGCCATACCAGATGTCATCATATGCTAGAGATCCAGAAACAAGCTTTGCAACAAGAACTGCCCCAGAAGCCTTCAACCTACAGTAAGCATAGTCACCAACTTAGCAAGCAAAATACCGTTTATGACATACTTCTTGGTTACAAACTCGTAGACTCATACATCCTTTACACCTCTTGTATACCCAAGCTTCAATGTCAAGAACTTGATCTTTGAAAGTTTTTGAACCCCAAGTTGTTTTATATTTGGGCACTGATATTATATCCTTCAATCCATAAGGAATTCCATGGAGAGGACCTAAGAGAACAACCCAACATTTTTAACACAGGAACATCTTACCAAAAATAAAAATAGAAACAAAAAACAATAGATCCGTGGAAGATCCTGCCTTCTCTGTAATATCACAAGAGCAACATCTACGGTTAGTGCATTTTGGTCTAAAAGTAACCAGAAAAGAGGCACTGCATTAAGCCTCCACATTTATATGTAGACTTATCCATTGAAATTACTCCAAAATTTTAAAACACTGGGATTTTTTACTGCTACTCTTGAGAATTATCATACTAATTGAAAAGAGATGTACCCAGATACACCCCTCGGGCAAGCAAAGCATCAGCTTCCCTTGCTTGCTTATATGCAAGTTCTTCAGTATAGGAGACCACGGCTTCAAGAACAGGATTGTACCTGTTGTTATTTTCCACAATGCATATTAGACAGACTGAGACAGTTTTTTAAATGGTTGATGAAAAACTTATATTATTGGGGCATTTTTCTTCTCACTGCTACCTTTTCAACCTCCGCAAAAATATATTAGTAAGCTCCTCTGAAGTAATTTGTTTTGTTTTAATCAGGTCCCCTAATTCAAGAACCTAATGGACAGTACAAACAAAGAATGAGAGACAAAGGAAACTAATTAGAGAGAAGCATCACAGTGAATAGACTTACACTCATGAAGGCAACATCTTCTTCACTTTCTGGTCTCTTAGTGCCAGAAACAGATGGATAACTAAACCTTTTGTCTATGCATTGTGTTTTTTCGTTGCCCCACTCGGGATTGAACACCAAAGAAGATGGATTATGCAGTCCTCCATTAACAGAAGCAACTAATTTCCGATTGGCTCTGATTATAGGGATATTAAACTCTTTGGCACCCTTGGTAACCTCTCGAATCTAAATCAGATAGAAAAACATGCATAATTTTCTGAGGCTAACTAATATCCCCACGACATGGAAAAATGAAATATACAATGCAACGACAAAAAAATTGAATTTCAAGTTATAAGAGGTCACCTTTTCATCGTTGAAAAAGCTGGCATCAAATAAACCAAATGCACATCTAAGGGATGCAATTTCACTAATATTTTCCGAACTTTTGCTGTTGTTCTTACTGTCCTGATCATAAAACACAAGATAAACGCCCAGAAACGTGATGAAATAGAGAAGCTGTACTTTGTATCAGCATTCAATACGTATTACCTGATATTTAAGCTATCTGAATGAACCTGAACTTTCTGACAGAACATTTTCCATAATTTTTTATAGGTTTTCACCTGTTTTACATATGTTAGGGCGCAAAAATAGATATCTTTATATATATATATATATATATATATATATATAAAGTTGAAATGACAGAAAAATCCACAGATGGTATCATGAGTTCCCACCTCCTCAGTAAGTTATAAGTTCTAAATTATAGTGTCACAATTTTGAAATTTAGTCATTTTCAGGACATTGTTTAGAGACATATTGTCCCATCAAGTAAAAAAAGCAAGAAGATGTCATAAGGAAGACGTACGATTCAACAATTCCTACTGCAAAATCGTTTACTTGTTAAAATGTTAAAAACAGAAAAAACTCTTTTATCATGTTTCTCAGTTATAAGATCGACCAGTTTTCCCTTTCTTCAACCTTTTCTTTTTTGGCAAACAATTTTCTGGGGCTTTGGCAAAATTAAAACTTATTGGACCTCATTTTTCAAATGAAGTCAACTAAGTGCAGATCTATCTCAAATTTCAGGGGGGAATAAGCGTAAAAGACCAGAAATCAAGAACCCATTTGCACGCCGATGAAAAAGAGAGAGAGAGATAGGTTGACTTTTGGTTTCTTATGTCAACGATTTCTTCATGAATACGCAATTAGCAAAAATTAGTGCTGATCGATAGTAGAGGAAAGTGGGGCTGAGGGAGAGTTACCATATTTGTGAAAGTTGGTAAAAAGGCGAGGCAAGGGAGGTCCTGGTCCTGATCCTGGTCCTGGTCCTGGGGCAGAGAATGAGATGGATTGACAGCACAGAAAGAGATGAGAATCGAGAAGAAGAGCAATAGAAAGCAGAGGATGTTGGAGCAACGTGTCGAGCCGAGTGGTCTTGGAAGAGGATACCCGTCCTGCGACATGGCTTTCGTGCCTTCTCTTTCAAATTCTGTGTCTTCTGCTCTAATAAGCTGTGTAGCTTCCTTCCTTGCTTATTTGTTGCAATTTGCATTTTGCATTTTGCATTTTGCAGTGCGTGTGAATTCCCACCTTGACCTTACCCTTATTTGAACCTTTTCAAGCTTATTGGCTATTGCTTAATGTTTTTTTTAATTTATGCGAAATTTATACACTTAAATCTTATAAATTAATTTTAAAAATGTATTTTGACTAGGTTCAAGGGTATGAGTGTACTTATGATCTTTTTCAAAAGAAAACTCAATTTTTATTTTTGTATTTATTTATTGTCTGATATATTTAAAGGAAACTTCTATTCTAAAAATTAAAAATTATGCTAATCAAACAACAGATCTTTTACTTATTGTTTATTTCTAACTTTTGTATTTTGAAAAATACTATCACCAATAAATTTATGTAGACGCACATGTATTAAGGGTAGATTTCAAACATTTGCTTGTATCGTTTCAAAGGAGATCTAAACCATATTTGTGCCTATACTTAGAGTAAATCAATGATACAATTCATTCTAATAGATTTTAGGCGAGTTTTAAATATCCGGTGTGAAACAGTCATATTTGAACCATTATAAAGATAAAAAAAAAATAAAAAATATTCTTATTCTCAAGTTATATTGACATATCCTATGCACTATCTATCTTCATCTCTTAGGTCTTGTTGAGATTTGGAAACTAGTTGAGATCATCTCAACTTATTTTAAACTCATCATTATAATTTTTTAAATTTTCATATAAAATACAAATTTTAATACAACATTTTTAAATTCTAATACAATTTTTTTAAATCTCAATTTAACTTTTTCAAATTTTAAAATAGTAATAATAATATTTTATTCAACTTTTAAAATTCATTTAACTCTAAATCCAAACGAGATTTTAATATGAAATATCACATTCTATAAGGACAAATATCTTAGAAGAATAAGGTGACCATTGCTAAGCGTCTTTAACTTGGAGGATCAAGATCCAAGGGCTCCAGTTGTGTTTGGGGAAAAGAAATGAAGAATTCATGTTCAAGGGTATGAGTTTAGATAAATTTAGTTTATTTATTATTATTATTATTATTTTGAGATTTAAAAAAGATATATTGAAATTTAAAAAATGTGTATTAAGATTTGAAAATGGTGTATAAGAATTTGTGTTTTATATAAAAAAATTAAAAAAATATAATAATGAAATAAAGATGAATTGAAATGAGTCTCGAATATAAACGGAACCTCAGTCTATCACCTTTCTTTCAAAATCAAGTGATGCATGGGTATCTTTGATCTATGCAAAGAATGCAAGAATACACACACACACACACACACACACACACACACACACACAGATATATATATATATATAATGAATAATTCTATAGGAAGTTGATTTTAGAAAGTCAATGAAGAGTCGACTTTGATTTTTTTAAAAAAATCCTCTCATCTTCAACCTAATTTCTATGGATCTAATGAGTTCTGTTGGTTTAAAATAGGGCTGGGCAGTGAGGGATCTAGCTCCTACCGCCCTGGCCCGTTTGCCTCACTTCGCTCCAAGGGGCAAAGCGGATGCTGGGGACAGATAAGGCTGATCTTCGCCCCGCCCCGCCCCACTCCACTCCACTCCACTCCACTACAATATATATCATATATAATAATATATAGATATTAGCTACAATGTGTGTGTGTGTGTGTGTGTGTGTGTGTGTGTGTAGAGAAAGAGAGAGAGATGGTGTTCAAGCCTCTCGAACTCTCTCGCAGTGCATTATTGTCGTCCACAATCTTTGAGGGAATGATGGTTATCGTTGCCATTGCCTTTGTCGTCATTGTCGTCGTCGTCATCGCCAAAAGTAAGACTCATCATTTCTTTTAAAAAATTTGTCTTTGTTTGGTTTTTTCTTATTTGTTTGTCGAAAAACATGAAAAAATAACGGAGAAGCAGACGGATGCCCCATCAAATCTGCCATTCGCTAGTGGAACGGGATACCTTACCCCAGCACACATGGGATGAGAGGTGGAAAAAAATTCCCCCTCCCTCCCTCCTGCAGGGTGCAGAGCAGAGGGCGGAGTAGGGATGACCCCACCTCCACCTATGCGAGGAGCACCAATAGTTTAAAATCAAATTCGATTTTTCATCAATTCTCTAAAATTGATTCTCTATAGAATTACTCATATATAATATATTTAATTAGGTTAGTTGTAAATCATTTCTTAAGTTTTCATATTTTTAAAATTCAAGGCATTGGTACTCAATTTTTTACAAAACTAATATCTTAACTTTAAGAAATTCGTAATTCTGCATTTCCACCAATTTCCTATTAAAAAACTAACAAGAGACCACGTGTCAGTCTTTGATTGACTGACATGTAATATTGACGCATGATATAGTGATGCCATGCCTCAAATTTGTCTTTAAAGTTATTTTGAGTAGTAGATCTCAAAAGAATTTCTTCTTATTTGAGCTCTGCTCCACGAAATTATAGTTAGTTGACTTCAAACTCGCTCGAGCTTTGTACGAATAATTCAAAATAAGCCAACTTGGCTCAATCCAACTAGAAGGCTTTTGAGGCTAAAGACTTGAGCCAAAAAATAATACAATTTAAAAAAAAAGTTAAAAAGAAATTTTAAATTAAAAAAAATTATATTTAAATAATATTTTAACTTTATAATATTTTTAAACATTTTCTTTCTCATTTTCTAAAATTCAATAAATATCTTAATTCAAATAATTTATCTATTATTCATAAACTATTTCATTATTATTTATAAATATACTAAAATATTTTGAATATCCAAATAGATGTGGATTCCCTTTTTTCTTTTTTCTTTTTTGTGCTACAAGATCAATCACACGAAATTTGAGACGAAGAAAGAAAAAGGAAGATAAGTGGTAGTTACTGTGGTAGTAATAAAATTGTGACTTGTGACTCGGGCTGGTGTAATAAGGACCTCGGTCTTGTCTCGATCACTTAAGGATTCCTCCTTGCAAGATTTGTTCATTCCAACGACCGAATTAGACTGCAATGTTTGGTAAGGGTAATATGGATGAGGGAAATGGTTAAGTGAGGTTAAGATTTAGTGGAAGTAAAGGTGAATAAGAGGTTAATTGGCTAGGTTTGGTGCAAAGGGATGCACAGCTAGGGTGGATTTAGGGGTGCACGGCTAGGTGACTTTTGTTTAGGCTAGATGATGTTTGGTTAAGGTATGTGGTGGCCGAATATGGCTTAGGGTTTCTTTAGGGTTTCGGCCAAGGCAATTAGGATTAGGGATTAGGATTTTGAGTGGTTTTGGATAAGTCCTAAATAATAGGATTATGGCTTATAGCCAATTGAAGTGGATGGCAAGGCTAGGGCTTGGGTGGCCGAATGTGTGATGATGATGGGGCTGGATTTGATTGGTTCACTTCTTCAATTGATGACGAATCAAATAAGAGAATGATATGGCAATTTAATGAGGTGGCAATGAGGGTTCGGCTATGACAAATGGATGATGGCCGAATATGAGAAAAAATATGATTTGTTGGTTTGATTTGAATTTGAATTCAAATTCAATTGTGGTGGCCGGTCATGCAAGGGCTAGGGGGCACGAAATTGGCTAGATTTGGATGAGGGATGAGATGAATTTAAGTGAAAAAATATAGCAGTGGGAGATGATAGGTGGTCGGCTAGGTTAAAAGGCAAAAGTGGCAAGTGGGTTGGTTAGGGTTTCATGGCCTTTGGCCATGTGGTGGGTATAGGGTTTTGGGGTTTTGCCGTGGGCTGCTTTGGGGCAAAAGGAACAATTAATTGATCAATTAAATAATCAAATGCTGATTGAACAAAAGACCATAGAAGAACTCACAACACCCTTCACGGCACCAAAGGGTTCGGCAATGCTCTTCCTTCAACACTTTTCTCTTCTTCAATCAACACACTTACACTCAACTTTCTTGAGCAATCCGAATCTCCCAATGGAGGAGGGTTTCGAATTTCTCTAGGGAACACACACACAAGTTCTCAAATCCACAGGTGGTATGAATTTGGCCTCACTAATACAAGACTCACACAACAATCAAATAAACTCTCAAGAACACAAAAACATAAAATCAATCAACAAGAACACACCCAACACCAAAACACTCTTTATGAATAACCTCAAGATTTTTATAAATAAACTGAAAATAAATAAAGGATAGATGTGGATTACCGATTCACGAATTGCACGGATGATTCTCTTCTAAAGGGATTCACGAATTGCATCCTAGGGAAGCCCAAGTGCTAAGCACCGAATCCAAACCACAAGAGATGTGGCCGGCCTAACTCTTTCTCGAGAGCAATTTCTAAAAGTCAAATGTCCAAAGATTGTGAAAATGAAACCTAGAAAACCTATTTAAAGTGTCTTACAACTTGGAAACCTCCAATAGGTCCCTTATTAAAAATAACTAATTACTAAAATAACCAATGCAATAAAATAATAAAATAACATAAAAATAAAAGGTGGGTGGCGCCAATTGCATGGGTGGCCGTGGGTTGCATGTGCCCCCCTGGTGGGCTGGTGTGATACTATCTCCACAGTTAGACTTGTCTCGTGCTGTTTCGTTGCATGGCGTCGGGTGGTGCTCGGGGCATGACTCTGTGTAGGGCCAACTGATGGTGCTAATGGCAGTGTGCCATGCATGGTCCTGGTGGTAGGCACAGGGTCAAGCCACGTCGCTCTGGTGCTGCCCAATCAAGGTGCTCAGGCGGTGGTCCTGCATGGCTCAGGCTGGGTGCCGGGGTGATGTGCATGCATGGCCCAAGCTGACGGTTTGGGCATGGGCTGCATGGCGCGGGCTGGTGCCGCGCGCTGGATGGCATGCATGGTGTGCATGCCGCTGGCCTACTCTGCAAGGCACAGGCTGGTGCCGTGCGCTGAATGGCGTGCCTATGAAGACATACCATTACCCTCTCTTAGTGGGGCTGTGGTGCGCAGTAATGCACGCATAGTGGGGTGCAGGCGCACACGCACACGTGCGCGCAGGTGAATGCATTGTGGGGCGCGCCTATACACACGTCGGGCTGTGCGCATGCATGGCCAGTAACCTCGCTGGGCACCTGCTGCGTGTCAAGACCTAAATCAAGGCATGCCTGCAGGCTAGCCAATGAACTATTCTGACCCTCTAAAGCCTGAGTTAGGGTTCGATCCTAGACAACTCTCCTAAGAATTCTAACATTGTTGGTGCCTGGATGATTGATAGGCATCTCTAAAGACTAAAGACTCACAACTCGAACAGAGGCCTAAACCCATCTTTAGAAAAGCCCACGTGAAAAGTCAAGGCCCATCTTTAGAAAAAAAAAAAAATTCAAATTTATAGCAAAATAAAATAAGTAAGCTTTTGCTAACGAGAACAGCCTCTGCAATCGGCAGTAGTGAAATTCACGACTTGAATTGCCGATTGAACTACGAAACAAACGGAGCAGATAGCAGACAATGCAGAAACCCCGCAAAAGGAAGCAGCCTGAGTTTCGCCAGCGGCCCCAGCCTCGAACCAAACCAGCCAGACCCTCCATTTGCCTTGGCAAGCCTCCCAACGACCCGTATCCGACCCACCCCCGACCCACCCCAGAAGAATGCCGAGCCGTACGGGACGACCTGTTGGCCTTCCATGGCTTCCCCCAAGAGTTTGCCAGGTACCGCAGACAACGACCAAATTCTTCTTTGGATCAGGCTCATGGTTTTCTGAAATCAGAGGTCTTAGATGGGGATGCCAAGGAGACAGTTTTGGACGGATTGGTTAAAACTGTCCTCTCCCAGAACACTACGGAAGTTAATTCTGAGAGGGCTTTTGAGTCTCTCAAGTCTGCTTTTCCCACTTGGGAAGATGTATGTAATCCTTTTTGTTTGATTTTTTTTTTCTTTTCAATTTTTCTGGCTTGGTCGGCCATCGGCATTGGGTTATGAATGATTTCCTCGAAGTTTTAGGGTCTTAATGTATCAGAGTAAAGGCAGTGCTTTTGGAGATTCAATTATCGTGTTTATAGAATAAATTGTTTAACGAAATGGGTGATGTAGAGCAATGTGGATTTTTCTATTCCATTTTTTTTTAACCTAAATGTGTTTTTTGAAGAAGTTATTTATGTTTTATCATGATAAATATTAGTAAAATGACATGTAGGTTGTATTTTCGGAAAAATATTTCAAGGTTGATCTTTTGTTTTGGCCTGATGGTTATTGATGGATCATGAATGCTTTGTAGTAAATGGGTGTTACTGAACTTTTTCTTTGGTTTTGAATGATAGTCGTGTTTGTTCAAGGTACTTGCTGCTGAATCCAAATGTATAGAAAATTCCATAAGAAGTGGAGGTCTGGCGCCGACCAAGGCATCCTGCATTAAAAATATACTGAGTTGCTTGCTTGAGAAAAAAGGCAAATTATGCTTGGAGTACTTGCGAGACTTGTCGGTTGATGAAATTAAGGCTGAGCTCTCCCAATTCAAAGGGATTGGCCCCAAAACGGTAACTGTTGGTTTGATGATCCTTCTATACGGTTCATGCCTGCTTGTGTTTAAACCTTTATGGTGTTAAGAACTTGGGACCTGTGTCTAGTTTTAATAGGAAGGTATGAGATGGCTTGCTAATGGTCCAATTTAATGCTTTCTTTCACTTCCTTTCACGCCTACCGTTCCCTGTTATTGTACTGTTGGTGTGTACATTTACTGGTGACTGAAATAGTTTAGCGTCTGTGTTTTTGTTTTCCTATGTGGTACTAAGGTGAGATTTGGATAATAAGTTGAGATGAGATGAGATAAGATGAGATGCAAGTTTACAATTAAATAAATTATTGTTAGAATGTTATTTCTTAATATTATTATTGTTTTGAGATTTGAAAAAGTTGAATTATTTATTATATATAGTTTAAAAATTTGATAAAGTTGTAATGATTAGATGAGATAAAATGGGATGAATTGAGATCAACTCTCAAGTATCCTTTTCAATTCCTGTTGCAATTACATTTTAAACATTGCCTGCGGTAAATGTATGTTGTTATGTACATTTTGGCCTGATTATGCATGTGTTGTATATAACGTCCTGTGATATTTACACTTACCAAATTTTCGCTTCCCAATAGTGGCAAAAAGAATCTTGATTTGCTAAGTTGGGGTATCAAGTGGTGTCACTTTCTAAAATCATGATGCTCTATTCTCAATTTCAAGGGTCTGGGGAATTTCTGTCAAGTGTCCTTTTCAGAATTCTCTTGGAATGCCAATTAGATTTCCTTGGTTTGTTATTTGGTCAATTTTCAGTAGCGCAAATAAGTAGATTAATTTAATGAACCTATTTCTGTGGATTAAAATCCGCTTAAAACGAAACATGGGTATTCAATTGGTTAGATTACTGTGATAAGCATAAAGATGTAGTGTAATGTGACACTAGATATTGAACTGGTTAGAATCTTTCATGATTTTATTGCATATCAATCAGACAAGGAGATGATGGTAGTTTCTGAAATTGTTGTATCTTCTGCTCTTTTCATATCTCATATTTAATCACATGCACGCGACATTTTTTCCCCAGTTGCATTAGAAATTCACAATTATGAAATGGTTGGTAGGTGGCTTGTGTTTTGATGTTCCATCTTCAGCAAGATGATTTTCCGGTGGACACACATGTGAGTACCGTATTTGATCCCTAACCGCTTTTGTACTGTGGGATTCTCATAATACTCAGAGCATGCTTATGCAGGTATTTGAGATTGCAAAGGCCATTAGTTGGGTACCAGCTGTGGCTGATAGGAATAAGACATATCTTCATCTCAATAAACAGATCCCAAATGAACTCAAGTTTGATCTGAACTGTCTTCTGTATACACATGGTAAGCTCTGCCGCAGATGCACCACGAAAGTGGATAAGCAGCAAACAAAGGAATCCCAGGATAACCCCTGTCCTCTATTAAAGTACTGCAAGAACTCTTGAGTATGAAACCGAGTAACAAGTTCAATCCAAGGTTTTTAATCTGAATTCCTTGCTTGATCCTAATCTACTGTTTTTGAGTGTTTTGTGTCCAAAAGGATTTTCCAGACTCGGGCGTTGAAGGCTCATGAATGCACATGAGAAAAGGCTAAAGAAGAAGAATACGACTTCATGCAACTGTTGGATCTCAGGGGGGGATGTAAATTACTTGGCTGGCTGGAGACCAAAACTTCCACGTACGGCGGTGTATCTCATGTTATCAAAGCCCATATAACTCCGGCTTGGAGTCATAAACAAGAAAACCGAGGCACATTAATACCATTTTTGAGTTTTCTTCAATTTTATTAACAAGATAGAGAATCCTCATCAACATCGTTCTTACTTGCTGCCCGTGGACGTCAACAAGCAATGTTAAATTGTTGTATAGGAAATGAATTGAACTCACACATGAAGATCATGACAACCTCAAGCAATACATGTTATAGCCTTCCTTTTCAGATCATGAAGATCATCGATGAGAAACCTTTCCTTTGTTGCATCACTCGGAAATCTCAATACAGATATTAACATTAATTTTGTATTTAAAAAAAAAAAGTACCAGCTATAATATATATATATATATGTAATTATTATATAGTCATGAGCGTACCATCAATATCATGATGAAACACATCTACTGGATCATCACATATATAAACACGTACATGTATCAGTCCGAAATCCGAAATGAAGAAAAAAAAAAGAGGAAACATCAAGCAAAACAAAGTCAGAAACTTCTCTCTTTTGGTCACAATAGCCATTAATGGTTACCATCATCAAGACCAGACCACAACGTACGTACGTACATGTCTTTGATTCATGATATGATATGATTTTATGCCTTGTGTGGCCTGTTAAATGCATCGCACTTGTGTCTCACCTCTCCCTTTGGACCAGTCTTGACTCCATAAACACTAAGCTTCTCCATCGCATGCGAAAAATCCTGAAAGAACATTGTCTGGTCCGATGCGTACAAATCTACGATAGGCTTTGTTCTAGGGTCCGTCGCCAGTAATTGGTCGGATGTCAACAGCCCCAATCCCCTCTGCAGATTCTGGAAGTACATGTTGTCGAACTTTCCCGGCGTCATTACGTCGTTGAAAGCAGACATTGTGTGGTCTTTGGTGTAGTTTGCACAAGTTTTCCTCAATGCGTCGGCAAACTTGGGATAGATTGCCGGGTCCGTTGGTGTTTTTTTGCTGTAATTGAAAATTCTGTCGCTGAATTCCTTGCAATGAGAGAATCCAATGGTGTGTGCTCCATTTAGAGCAACCATTTCTTTTAATGTAAAGCCTTTGTCGGCGAACATCTTGATTATATGGGTCATGGACATGTTCGTTCTCGGAATGTGTCCTTCGACACGCGAAGCTTGGGAAACTAAGCCATCCTTTCGACCGAGGCGGACAGGGTAGAATGGGCCGCCGACCATGGTGATAAGGTCGCGGGTGGCTTGAGCGAGGATGTCGGAGCAGGAGACAATGCCGGGACAAGCGAGCTCGAGAGCAGTCTTGGCACGGACAATAACGTCATAGGCATCGCCGGCGAGGGAGAGGTTGATTTCAGCATCGCGATCGGCCTTGTTGAAGGAATTGGACGAGATTAGGACGGAGGCGTCGCAGCCTGCAACCATGCAGTCATGGAAGAAGAGACGAAGAGTGCCGGCGGCGGTGGTGGGGCTCGCGATTTGCTTGGTCGTCACTGCCTCGCGCACGATTTTGTCAAAGTCGGGGCATTTTTTCTTGTAATAATCGAGAGAGAGCTTGGATTCTGAGAATGGAATGGAGAGGAAGAGAAGGAAAAGTAAAGGAAAAGCTGCCATGGCGGAAGAGAGAGAGAGAGAGAGAGAGAGAGAGAGAAGATAGAAAAGATAGAAACCTGCTCTCCTTTCTTCAAATGGAACCACCTCCTCAGGAGGGAACTGGGGAAGAAAGAGAAAGCTTATCTATGGATTTCGGCAAAAAGTAGGAAAACAAAGAAAGCTGGTAAAAGTGGTGCGGATGGGAGAGGTTTTAGGGGAAGATTTGTTTGTCAAAATGGAAGATCAGAGAGTACGTACGGAGTGAGTTTTGTGAATTTGTATGGGAGTGCTATTTTTAGGATTAGATTTAGGGCGACGTTGTTTTGGGTTATTCTATTTCTGAGAACGAGGGTGTTATTTTTGCATGGCTTTTGCCTTTTAGTTTCAGTTTCAGTTTCAGGGTTGTAAAGCGAATCAGGAATATCTGCCATTTTCAGCGTGGAATGCGGTGGATCGATCGGCGAGAGAAGCCGATCGATCCATGGTCAACGATTACCGCAAGTATATCTACTTTTAATTATCAACAAGACTTTTATATCTCGTTTTTTCACGTTCGTACGTACGTACGGTACGTGATATATAACAATTTGATATTATGTGAATATTATTAAAAAATAATAATATATATTATTTTTATATATTTTTTAAAGTAACGTCGGAACATCTAAATTAAGATAAATTGACATACAAAAAACTTCCGTCAATTAATTAGTAATTATATATCAAATGAGAAATTCGGGGGCAGACCGGCTGCCCCCCGACACAAGCAGCCCCCGCCGCCCCCTGTGGCGGTGGGCGACACCACCCACGCCATCGGGACCGGCGAACTCAGGCGACCTCATTCCTACGACGGCGAGATCCGGCGAGCTCCGGTGTGCTCTCGGCAGCCTTAAACCCGTTTCGGACCCGTACCGGCAGCTCCGTTTTCTTCATGGCCGAACTCCTTTAAAGTCATCTTCATTATTTTTTTATTGTATTTTTTATTATATTTTTATATTTTTATTATATTTTTTATTATATTTTTTATTATGTTTTGTTCATTTTATTTTTTTATTATATTTTTAATCTTTATTTTTTTTATTTAATCATATTTTTTATTTTATTTTAATGTATTTTTCATCTAAAAGTAACTCAACTAACGTTAAACTACTTTAAACGCTAGAGACAACCAGACTGGTCCAGCATCTCCCGTATCAAATATTTGTGTAAGCATTTTATTATGAATGTACTAGCTGCTAGCTAGTCCTGTCGGATAAAACAATACGAGGTCCATATTTTTTGTCCGAATGGCAACATTGGATGAATTCATTATTATATTTTTTTCTTTTCAAAAATGAAATAATTTCATTCAAACAACAAAATATTATAACTTCATTAAGCACTACAACATATTTGGCCTTTTGCCACAAAATCTTTTTTCACAATATAAATTTGTAGCAAATAGTGGCTTTTTAACACCAAAACTTTTTGTAGAAAAAAATTATAATTCTTTTACCACAATATTATATAAGCAAGTAAAACTTTGTAACAAATACATGTTTTGTGGCCAAACAATAGTGTTTTTCTGCCAACATTTTGTTGCGGCAAATAGACTTATAGATTTATTAGATTTACTTTTGCTGTGAAGAGAAGGTTTCCTGAAAATTATCTTTTAGTGGGAAATAAAAAATTTTTAGCGCTACTTATTTTTGCCACAAATAAACTTATAATAAATATGAATATTAGTTTTTGAGATGATGAATAGTTTTGTGGAAAAAACGATTTGGTGGCAAGATATCTATATATATATATATTTTTGTTGCGATAACATGCTGTGGCCGGCGAGATATAGTAACCATTTCCAGCAACTTTCTGAGTTTTTTCTGCGATTATTACTCGCGGCAAATACCCTTTTAAATTAAGTCCCTCGCCCTAAATTTCATTTCTTTCGTTTACACATCTCATCTCTCGTCTCTCTCTCCCCCGCCGCCGAGCTGATCACCCAGAGCAACCCCCCTCCGGCGCGACCTCACCCAGCCAGCCTGATTGCCGTCAAGGCTTGTCGATCCTTGCGACGACGAGAGGATGACCTCGCATCTTTCCCTCTCTGTTTTCTCTCTTTGCGTCCATTAAGGCTCTCTCGATTTTCTCTCTCAGCACATTTCGGTCTCTTTCTCTCTCTCTTTAGTTTCTCTCTCTGTTTTTTTGGCTTTGGCAGGCTTGAAAATGTATTCTTAGGTTCGACGGAAACCACTTCTTCACAGTCGATGGTGGCTAGCTCGACGGAAACTCTGCTCAGAGGCTTCAGAAATTTCATCGACGGAATCTTCACCTAGGGTTTCTCTTTCATCACCCTATCTCTCTCTCCCTCTCTCATGACTTGTCTCTGTTTTTTCCCCTTTGGTTTTAGTCTACAGGTTATAAAGTAATGTGGACATTATTTTGTAGATGCAATGTTTATAGAGTAGTTCCTTTTATTACCAAGAAATTAACATCTCAATGATACTGTTAAAAAAAGGTTATAATCTCAAGTGGTGATTATCACTACTAATCTGTGGTCCTAAAGTTGTTGAATCTGTTGAAATTGTGGTCACTTCGACTTATTTATCCTTTTGGTTGGGTTGATAATTTAAAATTGTGGTCATGTTTATTTTTGGATTAGTTTTTGTCAATGGTAGTGTTTGTATGACATTGTTTTATTCCCTTTGTTATTTTTAAATTTAATTGATCTGATTTGGTGTTTATTCCCAGGTTAACTTTAAAATAGCATCCTCTTTTTAACTTGTTTGCACATTAGATTCTGGTGGAATTCAAACTTATTTGCAAATTATGTTTTATTAGAAGCTTATGCAGTTCCACTTCTTGTTTTCTTATTTTTATTTTTTGTTCTCTTGAGAAGAGGGGGTTGTGTTAATTCTTGTTGTTGTATGCCTTCTTTAATGAAAAACCATTGCAGTATATATTAAGAAATGAAACAGAGAGAATATATGAAACCATTTATATATTAAAAACTATTTAAATGAAATAGAGAGAATATTTAACAAGATAAGCATATAAATTTTGTAGATTTGCAGTAGATGACAGCTGGGACTATTTGACAAATTATTATTTAACAATATAAGCTTATTAATTTTGTAGATTGCAGTAGCAGCACAAAACACAGTTTTCAAAGAATCTCAGCAATGTCAACCAACCTCAAAGAGTGTTCTGGATAATACCTGCAAAAATACAACTAGCCATAAATGTTGGCATGGCTGAAAGTATGCACTTTAATAAGATAAACAAGAAAAATTAAATGAGACAAACTTTAATAGTTTGACTACTTAGCTTTGTAAGAAATAAAGAGATAATATTAATAGGGATGAAAGTTCTTTATCATCCATTTAGCCATTTATTAAAAGAAGTTGAAAGTACCACTTGCTAATTTCAAAAAGAACACCCTAATTAATACATTAAAAATCATTGTTATCTCTTTATCTTGAAGTGTTTTTTTTTTCTCTTAATGCATTTTCTATTTTAGGTTCCTCTTCATGTGGAATTCCTCTTGGTGGAACAATAATAAAGCAGCCATTTGCAACTGGAGGTATGTATCACTTAATCTAAACTACTTCATTCTACACTATTAAATAAATATCTTGATTTATTATGGAATTCACACTTTATTATTTACTTTTTGGTTGGAGATTATTGAATATAAATGTTAGGGCTAGAATAGTTGCTGCTTTGTTCTTTGGAGTGAAGGGTTCTGTTTGATGGACTTGTATGTTGTATCTCTTGCTTTTTCATGTATTTGCTAATATTTATAGTATTAGCATACTATAGATATTTCTGAGGACAGCTTGCTTGTTGTATCAGATAGCTAGGGACTGAGGATGATGCTTTTGAAAACATTTAAGTAGCTTGACAGATTTCCACTACACTTTTATCTTAGAAAATTGTAGCAATGCATGTCCCTATTGGTTCATTAAAACAAATTATGATTTAACGAGTATATGAATTTGAAAATCAAATTTAGTCGTTCTCCCCATTTGGGTATTAGTTTAAATGGTTCCTCTAAATGCACATATGTGGTTCCTTTAAGAGGAATGTTTGTTATATGCTAGCTTCATTTCATGACATGTTTGGTGCAGCATTTTGCCTTATTCTTGCTATATTTATGGATAATTTTGGAGCAGCAATTTGCCTTATTCTTGGCAAAGTGGGATTGACTAGTTTTTCTGCAATGGTAATTTCTGTAGATGTTGCTTCCAATTGGCTAGCTTGTTTCCCCCTTTCAGAAAGTGTACATGTTTATGTTGTTTTCTATTGTTAGAGGATTTTAATTAGGTTAATTTCTTTTGTATACTCCCTGTGTACTGGGGATATGCCCAATTAATTATGAGGATTAATCAATTTTCTTTGGTACAACTTTTATATTTCTTTTTGATGTAGGAGCTAGATTCTGGTTGACAAAGAGCTACAGCAAGCATACTTGTTTCAATGGGCTCACATTTGCCTAATTAGTGAGTTTCTTGCTCCGTTGCTTTATCTGAATAGTTTTAATAGTATATAGGCAATGCGAAATGTACTCTTTTTTAATATATTTCTAAAACATCTTAGTTAACTTTTCCTATAAATATTATAGATAGAAACTCTCTTCTACTGAAAATTCTGCATACAAGATCTCATGGACTATTGTTCTTGTTGTATATTACCGAAATGAAAGTTTGTTGAATTGGAAATTTTGTTGTATATTACTAAAATCCACATTTAATATAAACAAATAACTTATTAATTTAAAGAAACATTAGTTTTCTGCTGGAATTGTCAATATGTATTTCGGCGTCTAAATTTGTTGCTGAAAAAGCTTTAAAACATGTGAAGCTGTCCATGACCTTTAAGCCCATGTCCAAGGCCTTTAAACCCATGATTATTTATCCATGTTTTGGTTAGAAAATAGCCCATTGTGTTCAATAGAATTGGACATTATCATCAAGTGTTTATTTTTTTTTATCTTGAAACTGCTTCTTTGTTTTAGTAGTAAACATTAAATAGGAATAGTGAAATGTAGTTCCTTTCTAACTTATTCTAACTACTAAGCAAAGTATATATTTTGTTTGCTTCTTGAAATTGTTAATATTATCTTCTAAACTGATCTCGAGGTTCTGGTTTTGACTTGATTCTGCTTGGGAAAGATGTTTGCCTCTGGCTGAGAACTATTACAAGCCTCCTATACTCTTACCAGGTGGATTTTTTTCCTGTATGGTCTATTCTATACATTTTCAGTCTTCACCTTTGTGCTAGGATATGAGTTCTTTACTAGGTGATTCTGCCAGGGTAGTGTGGATGTTAGATTAGTTTGGGTTAGTCCCAGTTGTTATTAGTAATGTTTTAGCATTATTATGTGGAAGGTGGGGGGAAGCCAAGCATTTAAGGTCCTAGACACATTATTTACGCCACTAGTTTTTGTTTTCTTTTATTTTTTTTTAATGTTCGCTATTTAAAATGTTCATATGGCAGAAAGTTTCAATGCAAAATACAGAGGATAGAAAGAGGACAACTAATCACAAAAGTGGAAGAAAATTGTTTGTGAGAATACTAAAAGAGCAGGTATATAAATTGTATTAAGTCAGATTTGATAAGTGAAATCTTAACTATTCCAGTTGTTACCTCTCTTAATTATTTCAAGTGTAGTCTCAATAATTATTGTTGTTCCTACTGCTTGTTTATTTTATTTGCTACAAATATGTTATGTACTTATCATTTGCTCAGTAATTTATAAAAAGTGTATTATTGTTTACAAAATTAACAAAATAATTTGTTGTTTACAAAAATTAATATTTAATATATTAAGTGTATTTGCAAAATTTATTGTTTACAAAATACTAGTGAAACCAGTTTGAAATTAGTGAAACTGGTTCGCTGGTATTTTTTTTTTTTTTTTGTGATGTGTAGACCACTTTTTAGTACATTATGAGGGGGCAAGAACCATGGAATGAATTAATTAGTAGCATTTGGGTTATGCCAAGAAGGTTGGTAGGTGATGTAAATGAGAGAATGATATATAGCTGTTTTCAAATCACAGCAATGTGAAAGATGGCTACTATCTATTGAATGCGTGGTTTTTGGAGGGAAAAAAATGATAAAATTTAGAAAACCACTGGCGGATGGTGCAAGAACTTAAAATTTCCTTCTTCAATACACTACTGTGGGTAGCCACTTAAGATTTAATGAGCCTAGTCTTCATGATCACCTATATTGGATCATATGTGACATGTAAATCCCCCCCCCTCCTTTTTTTTAAATAGTATGACCATGTATGGTTTTTTTAAAAATTTATAATTTATGGAGGGCCGCTTCATCTGTATATGAGAAATTTTATTACATGTAGAGATGTTGATTGACATTGGAACTACTCAATTGTAGGTTACATTTGCTACAAAAGAAATAGAATGATTACAATCTACAAAATTTGTCAAATTGTCTGGCATTTTTTATTATCTCTACAGTCAAAGCTTTCCAAAACTCGGTCAGGTGTTTCCCATGTAATTACAATTAAGAAAAATACTTTAACCTATTCTGATTAATTTATGTTTGTGTGTGTAGAATGGTCTCTCTGATAAAAGTCTTCGGCTAATGCTTGTCACTTGGTCCTTCATATAATAAAAGAAAAAAAAAAAAGAAACAAACTCATGAGTTGAAACTCCTGGATGGAAAGAAAACAGAAAAGAAAATCCCAATTGTTAAATGTTTTCAATGTCTCAAAAATGCTTTGTATTTGTTTTTTATCCATTTCCTTTAATATCTTTCATTTTTTATTTTATTTTATTTCTATAGATCTATTTTTTTTTTCTTTCTTAATGAATACTATTGTTCTTGTTTGAAGATTATATGGGCTTAGTTGGGTGGTTCATTGTTGGGTGGTTGAGCTGTTAGCTTGTTGGATGAGGTGGCCGGTTGATAACAATCATAGTGAGACCCTCTTGAAAATGATCGCAATGTTTGAAATTTTCTCGATTTCTTTGATCAAGCATTGAGTTGATATTTGATGCCATGGGACTATGAAGTACAACTAAAATGTTAAAATGTTTAAAATTATTACATTGCACTTTTACTTGTATAAAAGGTGAGTATAAGCTTTTATTTGTGTGATATACTTGAAGCTGGAAGAAAGCTTGGGCATAATAGAAAATTTTGTTAGGGATATAATGGTGTAGTTTTGATAGCTGAAGTAAGATATCTAGTTCGAGTGACCTTGGGGTACTTGCTATTTTTGATAACATGGGTAGTGGAAGGCTCTTTTACAATAAAATCTGACCGTGCTTTCTTGTATAGGATGCCGCTTGCTTTTCATATATTGAAAATATGTATTAAAATACAAGGGTTCGGTAGACAAGGGGAATGAGCAAGAGAGGGTTAAGACCTTGAATGAATTGATTATTGCTTCAACAATGAGAATTTTGGCGATAAGGCTCTTTATAAAAATTATGTTCACTCTTGGAATTACCTAAGACTTTTTAAATATACAGTGACCTCTTTCATATTTCAGTGTGTTATACTGTCTCTGCTTTACATATTTCATTCAATATATTATTATTCCCTTCTACGTTGGCAAGTTGGCAATTCAGACCTCTAGGGACCTTTGTAAAATTTTTTATTTTCTTGATTTATGATTTGTTATGCTCAATTGACAGGTATTGGCATTGACTTCTTGCTACAAGTTGCTTCCAAAAACAAGTTCTTGAAATTCCAATAGTTCAAGTACATGGAAGAGTGAAAAGTGTTTATCACTCATATCAGTGTTTATCACTCATGGAGGCTGAAAGTTGGTCAAGATTGGATTCTTGTATGTTTTCCTGAATTACTCTCAGTAGTTGATTATATTTTGTGGTATGCTGTTGTGATTTGGTATTGGCATTCTTGCCTCCTTGCTGCTTATTAGGTAGATATTTTTTTTTTTTTTTTTTTTCGCATTTGAGGATTGAGTAATTGCACAAAGCCACATTTTTTTCCTCTCTTGTCAAGCTGAAATGTGCCTTCTTAAAGTTCTTATTCGTGTGATACATGTAATGGTGCTGGTTGCCTTATGAAATTGTCAATATTAATTTGATACATGTAATAGTGCAGGTTTATAAGAACAAAAATCGAGCCATGTATATTCTGTTTGGTTCACATTGTTAATTTTAATTTGATTGTATTTTGTTGCCTTCTGGCCAGGAATTATTGTGCAGTGCTAACTAATATTATCATATTGCATCTTGTAACATATACTCAAGACAAAAGCAGGAAAAGCTAAATTCTTGAAACTGTTCCATTTCTGTCAACCTTTTATATGTGTTTGGACCTTGTATATAGCTCTTTCCTGTAACTCATAAAGCTAAAGATACAGCAAAGAGATGGAAAATAGATATGGAAACCAGAGTTTCCAATATTTAAGTTGGACTAAAATATATTCTTGGGGACTGCATATGTTGGATGCTGCCTGGCCTACAACTTTTATTTCATTTTATTTTTTTTGTGTTTAATGGATCCGCAAATCTTTATCGCTTACCACTTGTAACAAAAAAAAATATATCTTTATCACTTACCTATATATTAGAGAGAATTTTTAAAAAAATATTTTTATGATATCTTCATTGGACATGAATTTTATTAGAAGAACTCTGCAGTTCAAGAACATAGAAGTTCTCATATTTCAAATTTTTTACTATATTTTAATTAATTAAAATTCTTTATCATGTTTCTATAACATGCTTATGTTTATGCTATGAATGAATATTATGCTAACTGAACTCCACCATTTTAATATGAATGGAAACTCTCTCATTTAAATTTATACCACTCATTTTCCACTCTTATTTTTGCATCAAAAAGATTGCTAGTGTATTTAAAGCTGACTATTGATCTACATAGCGATTTATGCTATATCAAGTTTATTTTTCCATTTGTGACTTCTAACCCTTTTTTTTTCCTACTGCAGGGTCATGAAATCAGGTTGCAAATTATCCTCTCCTACTCTAGATTATGCAAGTCGACAAGATCTTGTGTATGTTTGATGTATATTTTTTAAGAAAAATGTTTGCTTCAGTTATAATTGTATCTTGAACATTGGGTTTTGTGTTATCTAGAAATATTGATTTAGGCCATGTGAAGATTTTATTTGGGAGTAAAGAAAGTTGATTTTGGCTTTCTTTGTGAGAAGATGGATATGCTTATCATGAATAATGACTATAAAGTATGCATGTTGTCCTTGTCTTTACTCCAGGTAGTGCTTCTTCTTCAATGAGTCCATGAGTCCATGTAGACATTATGTATGTCTTAATTTAGTAATTGCTTCTCTAGTTAATCTGAATTTTGGAGGTCATATTTTGCCCTGCAACATGAGTTTATGTTTGTGTTGAGAAAATGCCAACACAAATGTAAATATTTGGGTTTGTACTTTGAGTTGGTGATGACATTGAGATAGTTTAGTTGTTTTAAAGACATTGAGTTGGTGAAATTGGTAACAGAGTATATATATATATTTGCTTGAGACGGTAATATGATATTTTGCTGAATTTGGATCTCCATTACTTCATATTTATGCTTTTAGGTTTATTACATGATATTGTTTTTCCATTTTTGGACTCATTCTTTATTCATTTGTTCTCTAGTCTATATTTTTTTTGAATTTTTTTTCTATTTGCGGCAATATATTGTTGCCGCAAATATTTTTTTTCTACTAATAGAGATTATTTTTGACAAAACTATTTGTAGAGAGAAGGAATTGCCGACAAAAATTGTGTCACAAAAGTTTTTTTGCATCAAAATTGAGAAAATTGCATAGATATAGCTTCATGCGCACTTGAATATTAGTATTAGCAAGGAACTGTTTTGCTAAAATAAATCTTTTGTGGAGATGTGTTTTGCCAACATAAATCTTTTGTGGAGATGTATTATTGCAAGATTGTTGTGCCAAATAATTCAATATTGGCGATTATGGTTGCCAATAAATTCCATTTGCTACAAGATATAGTGGTTGTTAATAGGAAATTGAGAGAAAGCAGATTGAGGCCAATTATATATTACAACAACTTGTTTTTGCAGGAAAAGGTCATAGTGATCGAAGTTGGAGCAGTTATGGATGTCATTTCTGGCCAAATATTTTTCCATTAGCTAGAATAAGTTTTGTAGCAATAAGAGATTAATTTCTACAAACTGGTACTTTGCCAAAATATGTAGCATAATTGGCAATTTTTTATCTACAACCATGTGGCAATGAGTTTTAGCAGCAATAAGTCATTTCCTACAAAATTTTCAGCCTTTTGCTGCAAAACATGTTGCGGGTAAAACCCTAAAATGTTGTAGTGGTACTGCTTTAAAAGTCTGGAATAGAGTTCCACCAAAATCCTAATATAATATATATATATATATATTATATATATACTATTATAAAAAAATTGGACTGTTGTGATATTTTTATGGTAACCAAATAAGCATTTGTAATATTTTTATGTCTCAAATAATATATTTGGCTGCTATAAAAATGTTACAACAGATCAGTCTTCTTGTTGTATAAATATATATATATATATATATATATATATTACTTACAAAATCTAGCCAAAGTATAAGCTATATAATTTGCTTAGCGCAAAAATTCAAAAATGAAATCAAAGTCAAATTCTTTTTTAACTTTTTAGTTGGAATCGAAGTTAGAGGTATCGCTGGACCAACTCTAACTTCAGGTTTATTCTCTAACTCTTACTTTGTCCTCTGACTACGGCTTTAATATTGTTCATGTGTTATAAAAATCAATAATGATAGACATAGACTCTTTTTACAACTATATATATAACCATGTATTAAAATGAATGTATTTATGTAAATTGAAGTTACTTGTATATGAATTTTTTAATAAAACACCCCTTATATATTTAACACATGGTTGTAGTAAAAGTTGTAAAAAAATATTATATGTGTATCACTACTCTTTGAAAATATGTATTTATATATTTATTTATCATATATAGTCGTATAGTTATATAATTACATAATATTATAGAACTTATATAAGTACATTCAATAGTATACTAGTATGAGCTAATTATTAGAAAATAGTATACGTAAACTATTATAAAACAAACTAATAGTAGTTTATTATATGTAAATATTACAATATTACAACTATACATAATCAAGTATATAAATAAGTTAGACATGGTTATTGAAGTAAGTCTAGTATAATAAGTTAATAACACATTATACTAATTTACTAAAGTATAATAAGATGTAATAAAAAACTAGAAATAAGTCTAGTGTAAAAATAAGCTTTTTTATTTTTATTTTTATAAGTTAAGTGTAAAAATAAGTTATAAAGATTGGACAATATTATATAATACCATGTAATACTATAGCATAGAAATAAGTCTAATATAAATTAATAACACAGGATACTATGGTATAATAATAGGGTAATACTATATATAGTATGATAACATGTCATTAGAACTATAGTACTATAGGTTTAGTATAAAAATAAATTAGATATTAGTATGGAAGTAAATCAATTGTGAATAATTTAATTTCCGTTTTTAATGTTTGGAAAAGCCAAATTCACACGCAATTAGACATTAGAAATAATATATAATAATATAGTATATATGATAACATGTAATTAGAAATATAGTACTATAAATCTAGTATAAAAATAAACTAGATATTAGTATAGAATAAAATCAACAGTGAATAATTTTTAATCTATGGAAAAATTAAATCCGAAAGTCCACAATTTTTTTTTTTTTTAAAAAAAGGGGCTAAATATGAAGCTAAAAAAGCTCAAATTTGATTTTGTTAACCTGACAAATCAAAGTTAGATCGAAGTCTACACAAGTTAGAGTCAAAGTCAAATTTAGAAAAATCTAAATCCAACTAAGTTGATGCTCAACCCTAACCCTAACGAGAGATATGATGAAACTCGATACCTTGAAAACTTAAATGTAAGTACCTAATATCAGCTCAAATGGCACTTTAAGCTGACAAATCTACATCACTAGAAGTCAGCATTATCACAATGGTTTGTGAATCACTTTCAATTATAAGCCTTTGAAAGCCCATATGAGATATAAATTGCAAATTCGTAAGAATGAAAAGAGTTTCCACTATATCAACATCACAAACTCCATTTATCACGTGCATAGAACCAGTAAAACAGAAAATCACAATCATCCCTTAAAACAACACTTATACCATACTTTTTTAAATCAGTAAAAGAGCCACACCCACAGTCAACTTAACACTAGCTTTTTGACTTTTGTTGGAAATGTACCTGATGATAAGTATGTCCTGAGCAACAACATCAGGTGCAATGTGTTTGATTTTAAACTCAATAAATATGCTAGGATACCTCTTAAGCCATACCATCTGAACTTGTTCACAAGTAAAATAGCATAAAGGTAAGTTTCCACTTGTTTATGGCATAAATTAAAGACAGCTTTCATCCATCACTAAATGTCTCATTTTAAGCAATTGTGTTGTAGGAAGAATATTGTTACAAAATTTCCAAACAAAATGCTTTATCTTTCCTAGAGCATGCATATTCCATATTAATTTCAAAGTTCTTTCATGCATACAACTGCAGTAGAACTCTTTCCTACACCAAATTTGGGATTGCAATGTGAATGACTCTTTTATAAGCAAAGTTTACTAAAATAAATTAATTTTCTGATCGAGTCAAATTAATTTATTATTGAGATAAGTAAAAGTTAAAACTGAAGGGAATATTCAAGATAACCTCTTGTATATCAATCAAGAAGTTGTTGGATAGTTTCTCCCCATTCCACTGAGGTACCTCCATGCATGTCTATGAGTTCGTTCATTGTTGCATCATAATCCTACATTACGTCCAGCAATAGTAGGTAATAAACCTGGAAGCCAATGATTCAACTAAATTCTAATCCCTTGACTCGTCCCCACTTGCCACATACAAACTTGTTGCAAAATCGATTTAGCTTCACTAATCCCTCCCCAAGCATATAAAGGATGACTGTCCAGTGAAGAATCAAGAAACAAAAAATAAGGACAATACTTTACTTTGAGAACCTTATAAAACAAAGACTCACTATTAAGTATGTACATCTTTTGTTCTCCTAACCAGCTTGTGAGAAACATTTCGATCGATTCCAAGTGATTAGCCAATTTAATTTACATATGTAAATAATCCAACGTCTGATCCAATCAACTGATCATGCATGCAATCTTAGAATATCGTCTCGAGGTGCATGATTTTAACATTAGCATTATAGTAATTAATAGTTATTGCGCTTTCCTATCTCTCATTATTGCAAGAATTAACTAATTTCCTTAGATCTCCAGCGTCCCATCCATGGAAATTAGAGAAATCATTGATCTACTAGGTAATATAGAAAACTATTGTGTTGTTTAGTTATTTTCTTTATTTCTAGTGGTTGTTTTTTGTGTACGAGATGTTGGTATGGACCAATAGTATCTTGTGGCTTTGAACCCATATTGACTATAGTGACGATGAGAAAATGGTGGCTAAGAGATCCTTATATAAATAACCCAAATGCTAAAAACATGAAAATGATATGAATTTTATTACATTAATAACTCAAATCCTACCATTTATCATTTTGATATCTCATAACAATTCTTTAGCAAATCATGGATTGATATCAATTCTCAATTTTCTTACAGCAAATCATGGGTTGATATCAATAATTCTCCCTTATGTGAGACTCTTGTTCTCAAGATTCACATTAGGAAATTATTAATGCCATGAGTTCTCTAGATCCTCTCATGTAGCCTCGGTAGGTGATAATCCTTCCTATAAGATCAAAGTCTTTTCATAATGCTTCCCCTCAATGTAGCCTCGGTAGGTGATTTACCTTCCTACAAGTTCAAAACCTTTTCATAACGCTTCTCCCCACCCCCCTTTTCCAAGTATGGCATGAGGAACTAGAAGTAATGTCTCATCGTTTTCTATGTTTGAGGTAGTTGGGGGCTAATCCATTTCTTCGAGAGGCTAACATGAAAAATTGTCACTACAAGAAAAATAAGCTTTTGTAATAAATTATTTGCGACAAAAAGACTATTTACAACTCATTGTGATTGTACATAATCATTTTGTTGAAATTAATTAACTGCAAATAAACAATTTTCTTATAGTGTGGATGGATGCAAGTTTTAGGTGGAAGACATAGATGATAAGCAACTAGGCTAAAGTTATGAGAAATCTGCAACAGGCTAAAGAAACGGATTGCTAGATAGTATTACACCGCCACTCCATTGTGGACTACCCATAAGTGCATGTTGCCCAGATGACTAATCCAATAATGGGTGTGAATTAGACTATTTATAATAAAAAAAAAGAAAAAAAAATTAACACTTATAAACTAAATACACAATATAAAATATGAATAAAATATGAAGCATCAATAAATATAAATAGTAAGGATAAAAGAGAATCAAACTCATTATTTTAACGAGATTTATCCACACTGCCTATGTCCTCGCTTCAATTTGCCCTCTGAGAATTTTCAAATTTATTATTCAACCTCATTTAGCTAAAGATAGAAACCTATTACGTTTTTAAAGAATATCGTTTCAAAAAATCCGTGTAAAATACCTTTTATATTTACAATCATCTTACATGTGATAATTCAAACATTCTCTATGTAGAACTCATTTTGCATGCACAAGAACTATGTATACACTTTTATTAATACAAAAGTTAATAGTGGATAGGTTATCAGAAAACACTTCTCAATGAGTGAAATGAAAACTGTACAAAGTAAACTATATATTTTTCAAAATGAATAAGAGTTAAGACTCAATACTTAAATAAGAGAGATTGAAAGCTTTTGATAAATGAATGTTGTAGAACTTGTTGATGTGTAGTGTTTCATTTTGAAAATTTGAAATGAGCTATTTATAGACATATGAGACTTATTCCAATGTCAAAAAGGAGAATCACTCATTTTTCAAAGATTTCAAATAAAGTTTCTCCTTTTTGTAATTTTCAAAGACAATATCATTTACTTTTCAAAATTTTCAAACTAAAATATTATACTTTTTACATATGTAAAAAATATATCAATCACTATCCAAATTTGTCAAAAAAAAAAAAACAACTACATTTTGTAGCTGTAAAAAAGAGCATCAATTATTATTCTCAATTTTTAAAATTATCATACACATGTGAAGGATGATAATCAATTATTTTTCAAAATTTTAAATAAAAGCAACTATATTTTGCATATGTAAAAGAGAGTATCAATAATTTTTCAAATTGTTCAAATCTATCGTGCATATGTGAGAGATAACAAGCAATCATCTTTTGAATTTTAAAATTCAAACTATTAAACATGTCATGCATATATAAAAAATGCAACTTGATATTTTATGAGAAAATGTTAGTTTTAAGTCTTAACCCTTTTTCAAATTTTGAAAGAGATGTACATAATTTACTCTAAGAACTTTATTTATAAGCTTATTCTCTTTCTTACTCATACTTGATGCATTAATGTATTTGACTCCATTATGTGCCACTTTGATTTTAAGATCCATTTGTGCTTGAATGTATTTGTTATTATCAAATGTGTGTGTGTGTATATATATATATATATATAATTCTATGATTTGAAATTGCCCGGTGTGAGATATCACATTTTTCAAAGAACTCTATATGATATTGGAGGAAAGGACCGTCAACAAGGCATTCTAGTGCATTGTAGATTCTTATTTAAGACTTGTATTATTTGATGATACCAAAACATATGAAGTTTATGGCTAACTTGATAACAAAAGTTTTGTAAAAGAACGAGAGCAGGCTACCATAAAGCAAAATATTTTCTTTATAAAAATATTCAATTTGGAACTATTATATATCCAAGATCCAATATTGAAATAATTTCAGAAGTTTGGTTTGACTTTATTCGTATCAACAAACAATTCGAAGCTAGAAAGTTCCAAAGAATTTCTAGGGTAAGAATTTAATAAGGTTCAAGTGTCTATTATAGTGCGATCCAGGTCGAAAATGTACTACGCCCCTCTTTCGATTCAATAGAGTGTAACCTCATATAGATCCAATCCTCCACTTCATATTCGACCTCCCGATAATGCTAGTCATACACCTTCAATTGTTCTTGGGTTAAGCGTATGTGATCCTTTAACTTTTATAGTATCACATCTCTCTTCTTTATTTCTTCTTCCACCGATGCTACCTTTGTTGTTCTTGGAATATATAAGAGAAGTGTTGGGGGTTCCTGACCATATACGACCTCAAAATAAGTCTTTTTCAAAATAGAATGCCAGGTAGTGTTGTAATTGTAATGTACCTAAGCTAACCAACTTACATTTCTTAGTTCAACCTCATGTAAACTAGTACCCAAGCTAACTAACTAATCATTTCCTTAGGGCGAGCTCATGTAAAGCACTTCAAGTACATCTCTCTATGCAATTGACCATTTCCATTTGACAATTTGCTCAAGGATGGTTAGCAGAGTTAAAATTAAAGCTAGTGTTGTGGAGTCAAAATACCTCCGTTCAAAACATACTCATAAATCATGTACCAATCGCAGACAATAGTTCAAGGTAGCCCATGTAGTAAAACAATTGGTCAAAAACTGATTGAGCGACTTGAAGGGTCGTATATAGATGAATTAGGGTCGAGAAATGCCCATATTTAGACAATGTATCTACCACGACCAATATGGTTGTGTTTCCCTTGAATTTTGGTAAGTCCCCAATGAAATCCATGGAGATGTCTTCCCGAATCTTATTAGAAATGGGTAAAGGTTGCAATAATACTATTGAATTTAGAATAGATACTTTGTTATGTTGGCAACATCACAAGCGAGGCCCTTTGATGTTTATTTTTCACTCCAGCCTACTAGAAATTCTCTATGACCCATTGGTATGACTCCGAGTATCCTTTATGGAATGCTCCATGGAATTGGTTGAGAAGATCGGCAATTAACTTAGAGTCTAATGGCACGTAGATCCAATGTTTGAAGAGTAAGACCACTTGTGAACTTCCATAAACCCACTGCTTCTCCACTATTGATTTTGTTTTTTAATTTGGGTAACTTGATAAATTTCATCTTTGATGACCTCGACCCAATTTGGAATTGGGTGTAAACTTATAGATAACCCTCATTGTTGCTCTCCCACACCATCTTGTCTAGACAAGGCCGCATATGCCACCACATTGTTTCACTCATACTTGTACTTTATTACAATGTCAAAGCCCAAGAGCTTGTGTAGTCATGTTTGTTGTGCACTCATAGTCATTTTTTGAGACCATAAATACTTGAAGCTCCGATGATTGGTAATGACCATAAAATGACGTCCTAACAAATAGGGTCACTATTTTTGTATAGCCAATACTAGTGTTAACAACTCCTTGTCATCCGTGAACAAAAATAGTTGATCATTGTAAAGCGTGACTGAAGAAACTATTGGACGTCCCTAATGAATAATATAGCTCTAGCATCGCCTCTAAAAGCATCACAATCAACAAAAAAAGGTCTCGCTTGGTGAAGTCTAGTATGGCTGTAATTGGTGTGCCTTGAGTCATGACTTTCTTCAATTTGTTAAAAGCTGCTTCAGGTGAACTATTCCATGAGAAACCATTAGTTTTTAACATTTGGAGTGACTGGTGATGGTATTTTGCCAAAATATTGTGTAAGTACCCTGCCAATCCCAAAAAGCCTTGCAATTGTTTCACACCACGTTGTTTTGGCCATTACATTGAGGTAGATACTTTGTCAGGGTTAATTTCTACATCATTTCCTATCACAATGTGGTTGAGGTAATGGACTCAAGTCTCTACAAATTGGCATTTGAATTTCTTAACATATAATTTATTTAGCTGTATAACTAAGAAAACCTTCTCCAATTATATAACGTGATCTTCCCACGAGGAACTACATATATATATATATCAATATATCATGAAAAAGGGGCGAACTTAATTACGTAAGTACCTTTCAAAAACTTCATTTATAATGGCTTGGAATGCTGAAGAAGTGTTGGTTAAGTGGAAAGACATAACCAAGAATTCAAAGTGGTTGTCATGTGTTCTGAATATTATTTTTGCCACATCATTTGGAGTCACCCAAATTTGATGATATTCAAAGTATAAACCAAGCTTATAAAAAATATAGGCACCATGAAGTTCGTCCAAAAATTTCTCGATCAACTTAATTGAAAACTTGTCTTTAACCATGACTTTATTTATTGTACTGTAGTCCACGCATATACGCCAAATGCAGTCTTGTGTTTTTTTTTTTGTTTTTTACCAAAATAACAGGTGAAGAATAATGGCTAATGGATTGATGGATAAAACCTGTTGAAAGCATGTCTGCTACCATTTTCTTAACTGCTTCCTTTTTGGATATTGTGGGTAACAATGGACCCGCTTGAATTTAGAGATGAGATGAGTTATAAATAGTAATAAAATGAGTAGTTGAGATGAATTAAAATTTAAAATGAGTGGTTAAAATGAGTTAAAAGTATGAAATGAGATGAGATGAGTTGAACCCAATTTGTAAAACAAACTAGGCCCGTTTTGACTACAGTTGGGTTCATTCCATTATACACTGATTTGGAGAGTGAGTTTATGTGAGAATTTTATGAGTAGTACGAAGTAAGTTTGTAAATAATATGAGATGGTTTGAATTGAGTATTTTTTAGATTTTGAAAAATGAGAGAAAAAAAATTAAATAAAAAAAATTATAAATTGAAAATAATATTATAATATTATTAAAATATAATGTCATAATATTATTTTTATTTGAAGATTTATAAAAGTTAATTATTTTTTATTTGAAAATTTGAAAAAATTTTAATAGTTGATTTAAAAAGTTGGAATGAATAATTTAAAATATTTATATTTTAGATTATATTTAAAAATAAGATATAATCTACAATATGAGATAAAATCTATCATTTAAGATGAGATAAATTTTTGAAATGATATCTACGCGTTGGCACTGGGAAGACCCATTGTCGTGTTGTGATTATTAGGGGTGTGCTCTGATTTTAACAGTGTTGGAGTTTGGAGTTTTTGATTCTGAATTCGACAACCGTTGAAATTGAAATATAGTTCCAATTCTGACTCCAAAATTTTGAATTCCGACTCTGAACTCTCATTTTGGAATTGGAATCGGAGCTCTAAACGAAGTTCGAAAGCGAGAAAATTTGCCCACCCGATTATCATCTGCCGTTGTAAAACCGGAGACCCCTCGCATTAGGTGGCGTCACGTAATTGGACAAGAGTGTCGCCAGCAGGCTTTACTCATCAAATACATGATCGCCACGGTGCAGCGCGAGTCTCTTCTTTCGTTGTTGGAAAACGAGATCCACTACAACAGCCTCCGTATCCGAATTGAACACCGAAACGAAAACCATGTTGCTCCACAACTCTGCTTGGACATGGATGTTCATGTTCCTCGTGATCTCTCCCGCCATCATCAACCCGTGCACATCTCAGCTCGATCACCGTTGGGCTGCTAGGAAGAGACAGATGAGAGAGAAAGTTCGCAAGATGTAAGGCCAGAAAAGCTTCTCACTCACCCAATTCATATTCTGGGCTCAATTCCATTGCTTTCGTGTTGGTATTCATTTTTTTTGCACTGATAAGTCTTCCTTTTGTTCTTGGTGCGCTTATGGGTGGGTTGAATTTATCTATAGAGTTCAACTTTTTGCGGGTACTTTGAGAGTTTAGCTTCCTAACTTCTTAGTTACTGTAAAGTTTGAGTTTTCATTGGATCTTATTCTTGGCACTAGGATAGTTTTATAGGGAATACGCGTCGATATCTTTATGGGCAAATGCTTGGTGTCTGATTGAAGTTGGAGGGAGATTGGTGCTTTGTCTTTGGTTTTTAGTCCCTATTAGTTGGAACAGTTTTATTTTTAATCTCATTTTTTCTTAAAGTTTATGAGTATTGGGAAAATATGTGGTTTGGAGTCCGGCTGAGTACTTCTTTCTTAAGGAATAAGAAAGCATAAGAAACTTAGTAATCGGATTCTCATTGCTTACTCAGGAAAACAGTGGAGTAACAAGGGTTCCTTTGAAGCGTTTAAAGTGTAAAATAAAAGGCTTTTACATAATTTGTTCCTATTGTGTTCATCACTATCTTCATTGCAATTGAATCTTGATTTCACATAGATTTGCCTTTTGAACAAAGTGTAAAAGAAAAATGATGAGAAACATGTGGTTTCAAAATTATATTGGCATCTACCATTAAGGGAATATTTAGGGGAAATGTAACAGTCTTCGTTATATCTCTTTTCAGGTTTTACCATGCATATGACAACTACTTGGCCCATGCATTCCCGGTCAGTTTGTGATCTTCAATGATGTATGTACAAGTTGGCATATTAGTTCCATCTCATGACATCATAATTTGTTATATCCCTTGCAGCATGATGAGCTAAAGCCTCTTACTAAATCTTTCACTGACTCTCTTAGTGAGCTTGGAAATCTGAAGGTAATTTTAATTATTTAGGATTCATTGATAGTTGGTTGCAAGAGGAAACATAAAGGTTTTGTTTTCTCAATTACAGCTTGAACGCTTACCACAAGACTATAATGGATCTGCCCTTACACTTGTTGAATCTTTATCCAGGTATAACATGTGGATGCATTTCTTCAATTAGTATTGTTGTGTTTTTTAGTCATTGCAATAATTTATGCTGAATTTCATTTTATATGGTGTGATTATATTTTCTGATATGAAATCCCCCCCCCCCCCCCCCCTCTCTCTCTCTCTCAGCCTTGCTATTTTGGGTAACAACACTGAATTTGAAAGGGCAGTACTTTGGCTTTCTGAAAATCTAACATTCAATGTCGATGCAAGGATAAATCTTTTTGAGGTATGTGATTGGAATAATTATTGGAAAAACTTCAGTTTTGGTTGATTCTAAAGCTTCATTTAATATGATTTATAGATTACTCAAACCTGATGAAGCCAATGATTATAGTTTCTCTTTCTGGAATCATTCAAGGAGCAACATTTTCTGGATAGCAGTTGCTTTCAAAGTGTTTTAATGGTGTTCTTTTCCACTTGGTCGTTATTGTGTAGTGCAACATAAGAGTTCTTGGAGGACTTGTTTCTGCTCATATACTTGCAACTGATTCTACAAACAGGTTGGTTAATAGCTCCTACAGGAACGAGCTGCTTATCTTGGCTGAAGATTTAGGGAAGCGGTTTCTACCTGCATTCAATACACCCACAGGGTTGCCATATGCATGGATTAACTTAAAGGTACTACTACCAAACTGTCCTTAAGCAGAAACTCATATTTATTAAAATTAGGATATATCTTTGATATACTTAAGAAAAAGGATATATCTCTGATATCCTGGTGACTTTCTAAACCAATTTAGGTTGCCTTCTTCTAGAAACAAGAAACATATAGGATTGTGCTTTTTGTTGCACCAGCACAGTAGCAAGCCTTTGCAATAATATTATGAAATTTAATATTTAAAGATATTCTTCGAGACAACTCTGTATATGGGTTTTCCATTTATATTGAAAATAGCTTACTTTTTATATAGGATAACTGAACCATATTTTGTCTAGTCAATGCTCAGTTATTTTGGGCTATAAATTAGCCTGATTTCAATACTTTTCATGTCCGAGATTGAGAATTTGAAAGATTCCACTGGTAATTTGTAAAAAGATACCATAATACGCCAGATTGAGTAAAAAGATACTATTAACAAAGCTTTACTTTTACTAATCAAAAAATAAAAAAAGATTGAGTATGAGGTGTAGGACATCGTGAATGAGATTCTACATTACTTCAGAATGAGTAGTTCTTGCCCTATATAATGATTCCAAGGGATCCTACTTAGGTGTCTCTTTTATATGTGTCCAATGTACGTGGATTATGCCTGTTGTTTTCACCAATAAAGTTCTTGATTACTTTAAAGAAAAATAAAGAGGCTCAAATTGTAGTATTGACTAGTCGTTTCGGGGTTATAACACAAACATGGCGAGCGCTTTCCCACATCATGAATAGAATTTTGTCACTTATTCCACGGATCCCACATTATGAATGGGATTTTGTTTCCTTAACCTAGAACTTTGGAGCTAAAGACCACCATTGATATGTCCAAGGGTTGCAGTTGCCTTTGAGATCTCCATGTAGACTTCCAATTCATCAGTCTGTTTCAACCACCAATCCAACCGGATTTTGATTTCTTTCAACTTTTACGTTCTTCTTTGTTGTGAAGTGATAGATCACCTTTGATACAACTGACACAACCAAGGCCATGATGAGACAAGAAATTACTTCAACTGTCTATTGAACTCTTAGTTTCTTAGACAAAAAAAAAAAAAAAACTCTATATAGAGTGCTGGAATAAAAAGATCCTAGATTTCTTGGAAGAACCAACAGGGCTAAGGCAATTGTTTGGATAACAAAGAATAGCCATAATATATTTAATCCTAGCCATCAATAAAAATTCGTTTACAGATAAAAATGAACATTTAATCCTAGCCACTGATCCACTATATGAACAGTAATTTTAAACAAATTTTGACCTGTATCAGTTGTGCTTCTGATGCAGCTGCAAATTTATAGAATTAAGCGGCTGCAAGTTATAGAGTTAAAAGATCCCTGTTATCATCCTACACAAAATGTCATCAGTCATATACTGGAGCATTCTCTGTTGATTCAACTAAGATGTTGAAGACAAGCTTAGGCATTACTTGCACACATCTTGCATAATCCTTCCAGGCAATTCATGCTTAAATTCTTAAAATGTATGAATATTGTGTTTGTTTGTAAGAAGGATATATGACTCCGCATCAATGCAAAATTCTGTGGACAGTATGGAGTGATGGTGAATGAGACTACTGAAACAAGCACTTCAGGGTGTGGTAATATTCTTATCTTTGAAAGTTAAAGATGAGGCTTTAAAAAAAAGTGCTGCCCTGAAATTGGCTGGTTTTCATTGTGGATTTAGGGTCTTTGATTCTTGAAATGGGAGCCTTGTCACGATTGACTGGTGATCCCATATATGAATATGCGGCTTTACGTGCTCTTCGTAAGTTGTGGAGCATGCGGAGCTCATTGAATTTATTTGGAACAACGCTGGATGTGGCAACTGGGGAATGGCTCGAGCATTCGTCTGGTATTGGGGCTGGTAGGTAATCTTCGGGCATAGATTTTTGTTTTTGTGGGATTTTATTGTCTGGTTTCTGAGGCTTCTAAATATGTGAACATCCTTGTTTAAGCTCCATCTTGCCTCTTTGAATTTGGTGAGCAAGGGTTGAATACATCTCATTTTTTGGATTCTGTGTCTCTTGTAGGGGTTGATTCATTCTATGAGTATCTATTCAAGGCCCACATTCTTTTTGGGAAGGAGGAGTTTTGGAGAATGTTTCAGTCTGCTTATCTTGCAGTGCAAAAATATTTTAGACATGGTCCATGGTACTGAACCAATGTCTAGCTCTGTTGAATTTGACTGTTTTTAAGCCGCCTTCTTTTTTCTGCCCGTGGTCTTTTAGTTTTGGTTTCTCACTTGTCTAGAGAATTTTACTTATGATGATTTTGCATGCTTGCCTTTGCCGCCTTTATTTTGGCTTCTCGAATCTCCAGTTGTTCATTTTGCCAAAATCTCTGGCCAGTTTTTGAAAATTCAGGTGGTTTGATTTTCTTGAGTATTCCTAAGCTTGTCATTTTCATACCATTTTGTTGTGATGAATTAAGTTTTAATTAATGTGTGGATTCCATGTTCAAACGCAAGAATAGATACATCCTCAGTAATGTATTAGAAGATTTGATGACATGCCCAACTTTTTACCTGGATTTCGCTCAATTTGAATGACCTACCATCTCATATTACATTTGACCAACACATTTCTAAAATTAATGCTGATGAAATTAATACATTATACAGAAGTAGAAACTGAAGGGAAGTGGATAGAACCCTTTTGGCTATGAAGTGTGAACCATAAATTATGGGGGGAAATCTGTGTCTCTTGTAATTAGAACTTTGCAACTTGAACTGTCAATAATATATGGTTTTTAAGTTTTTATTGATTGGAAGTGTCTTTTTAAGTTACTATGGGCAAGTTGAGTGTGAAACGCCTTATACATAATTTGTGTAAATATTAAAACTTTGTATTTTTACTTGACATATCCTAAAAGAACCTCCTCAAATATAAATAGTAAATACTATAGTAGGACTTTTTAGTAGGAATCTAGAAGTCAAAAGAATCTATATTCACCTATCAATTAGTTTACTGGAAAATGGTGTTTGTTATTTGAAGCTTGTTATTATAATTTAGGTACCATGAAGCTGATATGAGAACGGGAAAGGCTACTTATTGGCAGCTTACAAGCCTTCAAGCATTTTGGCCAGGCCTACAGGTAATTACATTTCATTTATTATTTTATTTAATTTTAAAAAGTGAATTATAATTTGATGCCTCATAAAAAAATCTTGTGATCTTTATATTTTAATTATGGAAATTAGGTTCTTGTTGGGGATATTGCAGCTGCTAATTCATCACATCGTGAATTTTTCCATGTATGGGAGAGGTTTGGGGTTCTACCAGAGAGGTACCCTGCTTTTGAGGTTTTTGTTATGCCTTCTCAAAAAATAGAATGTTGAATTCTATTTTACCATGTATAAGTAGAATGTTGACTTCCCAAATAATTTAGTTTCTGTGTTTGGTTTCTACTATGGCAGAAGTTTTTGTTCATAATGGTAAAGAAACAGCTAACATGAACGGTAAAATTATTCAGGTATCTACTGGATCATCAAATGTTGCATCCCACGGAAAAATATTACCCTTTGCGCCCTGAATTTGCTGAGTCAACATTCTACTTATATCAAGCCACCAAAGGTCTGAGAAGTTTTTATGGCAGTTAATCTTATTGGCAGTCCATTAGTTTCTCTAATGTTAATTTCCTCTAATCTTATATATATATATATATATATATATATATGAAATGTTGCCCTTGTTTAAGTTTGAACTTACCAAACCATCTATAGGTGGTAAATTTGGGGTAACGTCCAAAAGTTGTAATCTTCTTTTAGACATTTTAGCTTCCAAGTTGACAGGTGCTGGACCTTTTAGGCATTGTTGTAACCAAGTGGCAAGGGACACATTAGTTACACCGTCATCATTGTGTCCTTGAAAAGATTAAGAAAAATGTGTGTTTGCTTTAAGCTCATTATGTGCATGCTTGTAGTCACCATGCAGACACACCACGTTTCTCTTTTGAATCATGGCGTTGTTTAGCTGCGCTTTGAACTATTCTGATTTTCACATCTTGGTTTTCTTCCCATCATATATTGTGTTTTCAGATTCATGGTACTTAGACGTGGGTGAATCAATCGTTAATTCTCTTAATTTACACACGAAAGTGGAAGGAGGATATGCAAGCATAAGAGATGTAACAACTATGCAATTGGAAGATCATCAGCATAGTTTTTTCCTTGCTGAAACGTGAGAGCCTTTTTCCTCTTCTTTCTTCTTCCTGCCCTCTAGTATATTGTCTCCGCCATAGAATTGTCACACTCGAAACTATAATGATGCCTTCTGGCATGTTTTTAATGTTTCTGTAGGTGCAAGTACCTATATCTTCTGTTTGATGATTCCTTTTTGGTCAATCGGAATTTTATATTCACGACCGAGGGTCATCCCCTTCCAGTATTAAGTGACTGGCATGAAAGGCTTCCAGAGGCCTACATCCCAACAAACTGGACTTATGCTCAGGTGCTTTGCTACTTATCTGGTTGTATAGTAAATAATATATTTTAAACCCATCTTTAATCTTCTCCAAATATGCTTCCTGAATCCTGATTGAATCAAATGTTACTAAGAACTCATCTTCTGCATGCATGCCTCCTGATTTTGATATCAGTTTTGCAGTTTTTACTGTTTTTGATCTGAAATGAATTCTAGAATTGAGTGTGTTTGTCTACTCCCATAAGTAATGTGGTTTCTTCCGGCACAGGGTGAAAAGCAAGCAAGACGAGTCAGTGCAATGTCTTTGCAAGTCTGTCCAGCCACAGCATTGAATACATGGGGACAGGGCGACGAACAGGCAGAGAGTGCTTGCCACATCTGGGATGCTCGTATTGACCACCGGTGTTTGACGGATGAAGAATGTGGAGTTGATTCGACCACGTGTCGACGAAGATCATGTAGCATGGCTGGCTACTGTGGTCTATGGTTGTTCATTTGATAACCATTCAGACAAAACTCTTTTTGTTCCTCTTGTGGTAAACTAACGCTGCCTCATACAGGAAGCTTTAGGTAATTATTCTGGCAGGTTTACAAGCTCGCACCCATGTGAGAGAAAATAGGGAAAAGGGGAGAGAGTAGGAATACATGATATGGAAATTCTTCCAAAGTGATTCAATCATTTCTATTTTTTGGATCGTCCATAACATTAGCATCTTTATAATTTGAGACCATAAGCCTTCTGTAAGATCATGGAAATCAAACTCTAGCTGCTCTGAATATCAAACTTTCGAAAAGTTCATGCTGTGCATCACAAATCACTAAAGCATGTCTTGCAATTGCATCTCAATTGTTCAGCTTCGTAAGTGGCTTGGCATTTTAATTTGAGCTATCATCTTCATATTAGAATTATCGTCTTTAATCGCATCTTAAAGTTTACTTAATATGAAAAGTTTAGGATAAGAACAATATTACTCATCACTTAAATGAATGCCTACTAAATGTGTCGCATAATAAAAAGTTTTCAGATGAATATGATTATGATTTTTTTTTTTTATGAAAAATTATCGTAATTCATTTATTTGAAAGACAATGTGTGGAAATAAAGGAAGGAGAAAATGAAAAAGAAGAGGAGGAAGTCGAGACCGACTCTCGAACGAAAATTAGATTTGGAGGCCTAAGTTTTTTATTTGCAAGTTAGCGTATAAAATATGTTTGATATCATCGATGGATTCTTTCAGCTTGTAGCAACGGTACAAGAAGATGTATTCTTTGAGCTTCCCCTAAAGTTTTGTTTTAGTTTTCATTTTGATACTTAAAATATTTCAATATATCTTTAAATAATAATAAAATAGTTTAAGTTAATATGTTTATTGGGTTTGAAAAGAAGAGAAAATATTTGAATAAAAATATTATGAAGTTACAAAATAGTTTGAATATAATTTCTAATATTGTTTTTAAATTTGAAAAAGTATTGTGTTTTGTTTAAAAGTTCAAAAAAAATTATAATAATTATGTATGGGTATTAAAAAAAACAAACAAAAAATCGATTGAGCCGATCAAACCAGTGGGTTCGGATGGGTTCATAACCAGTTCGCAGTTCGGTCTGATATGGGCTTTCATATTTTAAAAGTTGTTTTCAACTGAACCAAATCGCTATGAACATATATTTAATTTATATATATAATGTTTTTTATATTATATCTATTATATGCTAAACTGTTAATTAATATAACATAAAGTTTTAATCTTATTATTCATATATGTTAATCTTATAACATAAATTCAACAACACAAAATTTTAATATTAAACATAAACATAATGTTATATATATATATATATATATATATATATATATATATATTTGGAGAAGGGGGTTTCAAACTCTAAACATTCGTTTTGGAAGTTGAGAATTATTCCGATCAAACCATTAACTTTTGGCAACATAAACATAATGTTAAGTTATTAATGTAAACTTATTATTGATATATATATATATATAGAAGATAAATATATTTTGGCATAACAAATTATAATATATATCTATTTTATAAATATATTTTTATACATTTAATCATATCTGTTAATATTTGATTAATTTATATAATGTTGTAACGATAAATTAAAAAAATAAAAATTTTAGTTTTAGTAATGAATCAATCCCTATCAATTTTTAAAAATTTGAAATTAATATATATCGATTCAGTTTCAAAACTTTATCTTTGAATAATATTTAAGTGATATTTAATACATGAAAATACCTCAAAATAATTCAGTTGCCAAACGGATGCTAGCATACAGCTTCTCTCTTTTTTAAAGGGATTGACAGAGATGACAAACACGAGTCCCATCCTTTTGACCCATTATTTTTCACTCACCAAAAAGTTGTCTGGTTTGAATTAAGAGATAAAATTAAATAAAATAAGAAGATTTTAATAAAAAATAAAAATAAATAAGAAATAAAATTTTATTTTATTATTATAATTTTAAATTTTTTAAAAAAATTAAATTATTTTTATATTTTATATTAGAATTTAAAAAACTATAATAAAAAAATAAGATAAAATAAAATACTTTTTAAGCTTGATTTGAATTTGAGAGTGATTTTATTTTATTTTAATTTATTTTAAATTTATCATTATAAATATATTTTTATATTTTTATATAATATATAAATTTTAATATAATTTTTTTAAATTTTAATATAATTTTTAAAAAAATTTTTAAAAATTTTAAAATAATAATAATATTAAAAAAAAAATTTATTTCAACCCATTTAAACTCATCTGATTTATTCTAAATCCAAACAAAACTTTAAAATACAAAACAGAAAACTCTCATAAACGCGAGGCAATAAGATAAACATGAAAGATGTGGGATATTTCTTTTTTAAAAGAAAAAAGAAACAGTGAGGCTGAGGCCAAGCTCTCTTTACTCTATGAGCTGTTATCTCAAAAGACGGGGAGCCAGATGGCTGATGAGCTGGCCTCCATTCCTAGGCCAGCCTGGAAGCCTCATTCTTTATTTCAACTGACCGGCTTCGGTCAGGGTACCAGGTAAAGTGGGCCCCCGTTTTGTTAATCTCACCGCTTCCCGACAAAATTCAACCTACCCCCACGGCCAGTTCAGACCATCCGATCCGATCTCCTTCGCTTTTGCTCTCTTGTCCTGACTCCCTCGTCATGGGAGTGGGTTCAGATATTTCCACCACGGGTAGGACCGCCCCCAATCATGATGCAACCACTTGATGCCACGTGACATAAAAACTTTGGTACGGATGGTACTACGAAACAATCTCTTGTGGAGAGGAGTAATCATCATCTCAATTTTTATTATTTTATTATCTAATATTAAATATTTAAAAAATATGGCACGCACATTTGAAATTTATCCATTTTTAGTAAAAAAAAAAAAACTATATTTATTCCAAGCGGTACTGCAATATTCCCTGCTGGCCTGGACCCTGCCAAGGGGCCAAGTTAATTGCAGACAGCTGGACGGTGGCTAAAATACTGTGCACCACTATTCAAAGAAAAATTTTATTATTTATTTATTTATTTTCTCATTATTTTATATTGTGATATTAGATAATAATTTATAAATATTCATGATTTAAACATTAATATAAAGTTGAAAATAATAATAAAACCTAAATATGGAAAAAAAAACCTATTTGAAATCAATATAACAATTGTTTCCGCGTAAAAAATAAATTATTTTTGGGAAAAATTACTCAGTTCTCGTTGTTTAGAAAAAATGTGAAACATGTTGTAAAATGTATTCTCAGGCGTTTGGCTAGTCTGAAAGGTATTATACATGACAACCATAGTTGATTCATCAGTCATCAAAACCCGGACAAAACCTCAAAAGAAAAAAACCCGTATACAAGGTAATATTTCTAGCAAGAGAAATGCTTCATTTGCAAATAAATTTTTATAAATGTAAGATCATAAATTAACGTAATTTATTCTAATATATCAATAAACTTACAATATAGTTTAAAAAAATTTACAGTATAATATATCACATCAAATTTTAATGAATTTAGTTTTATAGATTTTTTTATAAATATAGCACTTATCTTCTTACAACCATTTATTGACCACATATATAAAGGCAAGAGTTGTAAATTTCTAATATAATTATTAAAATAAAATGATTTGCTTACATATATTTAACATTGAAAAATTTTGAATTGCAGTTTACTGTATACTACAGCCCACAACAACCGTTTAAAATAATAAAAATATTATTTATGTGAATGACTATTGCAGACTGCAGTACACAATAAACTGTAGCCCAGCAACCTCTTTAACATTAGGATTTCTTTTTGTTTCGCTTAAAAAAAAAATTATTTTTGTTTCATCTAAATTACCATAAACTTTATCAAATTAAGTGACTTTATTCAATCCAATCACAAAAATGATAACCGTTTGGTAACTTTGATGCGTTGAACTAGGGCTGCAAATGATCCGATCAAAGATGAGTTCGAGTCAAGTCGAGTCGAGTTGAACTCAAATAACTCAAGTTCGAGTTCGAGTCGAGCTGAGAGTTTGCCGAGTCGAGTCGAATTCGAGCCGATCAAAGACGAGCTCGAGTCGAATCGAGTTATTTATCGATCTTTGTTTTTATTCTCTAACGAACGAGCCGAACTTAGTCGAATAATTACTCGAGTTTCTTGTTTTTTATAAATATTTGACTCAATAATTTTTTTGTGAACTTAATACATTATTATTGTAAAAAAATAAAATGCTCCTTCTACATAAAGTAACAAAATATATTACTTATATAAAATATCAGAAATAATATATATAACACAGAAAATATATATAATAAAAGAATATATGTAAGAATATATGCAAGATTATATATATGTATATAGAAATATTACGAGTATTGTTACGAGCTCAAAACGAGTCGAATCGAGTTTATACGAATCTTGTTCACAAACACAAATCGAGTTTATACGAGTCGAGTCGAGATTATACGAGTTTAGCTCGTTTAATATTCGAACTAATATTAGTGCTCACGAACAACTTATTTATTAAACGAATCGAGTTCGAATCGAGTTTATACGAGTCGAGTTTAAATTGTTCACGAACAGCTCTGTTCGTTTGCAGCCCTACGTTAAACTAATTAGAGAATGTAGAATCAATTACTTTTATTTATCTTGCAATCAGAGATGAGATGAAAAAATATTATTTAAAATGCTTGACACAGGATCAGAATTCGGAACCCATCCCCGACACCAATCTCGACTATAGCCCTACACGGCATTTACCAACTCTGGCACTAGCCCTACAGAGCAACGACACATACATGATACATAGTATTTGGCTTTGCCCAAAGCTCGAGGCGTCCACCACCATGGCAGGGCAGGCAAGCAGGCAGGTCTAATGGTAATAACAAGCAGAAAGCGTGACCACTTCAGTAATATCGACACAATCCAAATGTCTATAAAGAGCAGGCAATGCCAGCAGCCTTTAATTCAGCGGTGACTACCGATCTATAAGTGTGACACTCATCTTACATCTACCTTCTGAGTTCTTACTGCGTTTCATAATGACAATGCGTGGGGTTTTTCTCTTCGGGGCCTTCCTCTTCTGCTTCTTCACAATGGTACAGAATCCATGTTTGTTTCAAGAATGGTTCTTGTTAAAAGAAATTTCATGTATCAGCCATATATATATATATATATCTGATGATCTTCATGTATATATGCAGGTTTCTTCTGATATCAAGATAGAAGAAGAGCTTCCTTATCTTGACCTGCCTGTACGATTCCTCTTTCAGAATATAATGTTTAAATAACGTAGTAAAGTTCCGAATATTCACATGTTTGGCATTTGTTTTTTCAGCTTGTTGTAAAAGGTGTAAACAGAAGGCTAATGCAGGAAGTGGGTGAGTCTCTCTCTCTCTCTCTCTCTCTCTCTCTCTCTCTCTCTCGCGCGCTCTCTCTCTCTGTCTGAAAGATCATATTTTTAAAGCTTGATCTTCATAAAAGTAGTACTTATTTTTTTGGGTACAGATTGTGGAGGATTGTGCAAGCAGAGGTGCAGCGTTCATTCGAGGCCAAACGTGTGCAACAGGGCATGCGGGACATGCTGTGTGAGGTGCAAATGCGTTCCACCAGGGACCTCAGGAAACAGAGAGTTGTGCGGGGCATGCTACACTGACATGACCACCCATGGCAACAAGACCAAATGTCCATAGGCTATAGCCACGCACCTCCAACCTCTCCTTTTCTCTCCATTTCTTAGTTTCCTCTCCTTGTATTTAGCCTCCATGTGTGTGAGTAGTGGTTGCCAGATTGTGTTTGTGCTCTGTTTCTGTCAAGCTCTTCAATCTTGTTTCTGTTTAATCGATATGTATAAGTAAAGCTTTAAGTACGCAGCTTTTCCGAAGCCTCTATGATTATTGTTCCTTCCTATATGGTATGACGACGGTCCGTTTTAGCAAATATCAAAACTCAAATCTACCAACGATGGGTCGTTTTGACCCACACAACTTCAAAGATATAAATCATTTAACAGCAAAATGTTTTATTTACGATTATTTGGAATTATTTTATTAAGACATTTTTATTAGAATGGCATATTGTATTTAATTAATTAAAAATAAATTATAAAAGTATATGTATTTATTATTTTTTTAAAATTAACAAAATAGATTTTAATTTTATTGTGAGAACTGTTACTTATTATTTTATATTTACATATTTATATATTTAATTTTTTTTTAGAATTTAATTTAATTTAATTTTTTTTATACTAATTAAATTGTTTTATTTGTTATCTATAGATTACATATTTGTTATAGAAAAAATAAAAATAATAAAATAAACTAAGTGAAGTGTGTGATGTATAGGGATGCTAAACAGAATTATTTTTTTATTATTCGTTTTGGATTAAATATTATTTTATCATAACGCATAAACATGGAGTAAGACTGAATAATAAAGTCTAAAACTTATTTGTTAAATTTTACGACTGGTGAAATTCCGTAAAATAATGAAAGTATTTGACGTAATAAAACTCTTTTAACATTTTACTCCAACCAACCCTTAACATTACTCCAACCATAAAACAATGTTGGGCCTCTCTGTTGACACGAGATCGAGCCCAGGACGCAAACCCGAGTACGAACTGTTTCTGAAGTCCCTTTTCCCGCCACGCAACGAATGTATAACCGTCTAGATTCCACACTCTCCTTCTGCACAATTATAAATCTCTTCATTGTCCTCTCTCTCCTAAATTCGAAGAAACCCGAACACTCACAGACTGTTTGCCTTAGTGCACGGTTCGACGACGACCCTGCCGCTGATTACCTAGGGTTTTCAAGCAAGCAATAACGGCAAAATTCGATTCTTATCGGACCTTTCAAATCACTGAATCAAAGCCAATGAAGCTGCAGATCAACAAAGCTTGTGATCTAAGCTCCATCTCCGTCCTTCCTCCTCGCTCGAGGTTAGAATTCTTCTCCACAACATGCTTTACTTGGTTCCTTAGTATGTGCATGAAAATGCTAAGAAGTTAAGAACAGAGAACAGATATTATCCCGAATGCTTGAATTTTCAGTAATTTATGAAAATCTCTGCTCAATTCAGCTTAACCAACTCTTTGGATTTTGGTTGAGCTCACTCGGAATATATACAAGTTGTTCCTCGTCATAAGTGGTTCAGATTTTCCTTTAAAGACGGAATTGTACATGAAATCGAAGTTCTCCATCACGATTTCTGAGTTTTATTCGGTTAATTAATAATGATACTATTTGGTTAGTCAAACGTCAACCTGAGCTCGATCTTCGCTCTTCCTCGAAAATTTGTTTCTTACTTTCTGCTTTTCCTTCGTGTTCTCGGCATCCAAAAGGAACAAGCAGATTATTTCTTTCAATCTTTTATATTTCCTATTTCATATAGATCAGATTTGAATGAGAAAATGTTCGTTCCGTATCTTCAGAAAGTATCCAATTGGCTGCTGAGAAAATGCAGGAAAAAATAGAGTTCAAATTTGGAAACCTTTGAATTCCAATTGTACTAAAAGGAAACAGCACATGTATTTGTTTATAGATCTATTCTCTTACTGCCTATTAGCCTTTTTGATGATCCTGAGGACTTCAGATGCTCTTCTGTTCTATCTCAAATTTGGTTGCTGCCCATATGGGGAAAATAAGAGATTCAGAATTTTTTTTAATATAAAATTATCGCTCTTTTGAATTCAATGTGATTGAAATATACTCTGAACTGAGGCTTAATCAGCCATCTGTCTCGATGCCATTTAGTTTCATGAGTATTTTCTTATTTAATAATCCTTCTCGACCTGCACCTCTCCAAGTTCATTTAAATTCTTTCGTCTGTCTTTTTTACACATGTGCCTTTTGTTTTGGAAATGATCTGCAGAAGGTCAAATTCCGTGCCAACTGGACCGCAAGGGTCACAGCTTCAATCACAACCATCGCAGCAATCATTTTCGCAGGGTCTTTCATCTCAGCATGGCATTTTTTTCCCAGCTCTCTCAAAACTCTCTTAATGAGGTTCTGACAAATGATCAGGTTTGAGTTATTTTTAGCTTTGCTAGAAGATTTGAGAAATGCTTTGACTGCAAAGAAAGTAACAATAAGATTAATTCCTTGTCGAGGGCCTGAGTTGGCATGCTGTTCTTTGACACTCGTGCCAATAAAAAAAATCACAAAAAGATACTTTTACAGGCTAACATGGGCTATGTCATATATGTGAAATTCTTTTTATTAAAATTTATGTAAGTACCATATCAGTTAGTTTCTTAATATTATTTTTGTTGTAGGCCTACCATTTCTTTATAAGAAACGGTTCTCTCCTAGAGTGTAAAATCCTTTTTTGCCTAAGTAACATACTGGCCTGTTTTCCCCTTTTAGGCCTTTTAGATGCGTACTTCAAAATTTTAAATCAGAACAGCACGGTTTATCTTTTCTGAGTTGCTTATCCCGTTTCTTTTTTTAATCGGCAAAAAAACAAATGGTGTTGATTATTTATACTTTTCTGTTAGTTATGGTCTTGAATCTTTGTAGAAATTTGGTTCTCAAGAACGAGAGAACCCTGTGAAGAAGATTTCTTGCTTGCCGCCACCAAGTTGTTCCCGAGAGGAGAATCAAATGCTCTTCTTAAGATCTTCGGCCAATCCAATCCGCAAATGGAATTCTGCTTCTGTTCCAGATCATAGATGTAAGATCACTCATTAGTGTGAACATAATGAATTATCTTGAATTGATCAGGTATAATCAGTATGTACTAATCACATTTTACGAGGGAAAGGCAGTATGCCTTCTTTAGAGCTCTGCAACAGCAGGCGTATCAATTAAGCTTTTTTTCTTGTATGGATGATGATGGCACGATGCATATGTATGTCTTTGCATGGGCTACCGAATTTTTTGTTTGCCTGACCAGGTCAAATTAGTGAAGAACTTGAACATCGGATTGGATTGATAGAAACTTCACTAAGCAGATTAGGAATGATTTTGGATTCTGTTCAGAGTGATGTCATGCAAGCAAACAAAGGAACGAAAGAAGTTTCATTGGACAGTGAGTAACCTACTCTATTTAATAAACACCTTCATTTATCTATTTCTTTGGAAGAAAAAATAGAGACACTAGTATGAAATATGAATGCATCTTATCTAGTTCCAAGAACCTAGATCTTTTTTATCTCCTCTATTTTTCGCTCGACAGACAGATATTCTGAATGTTTGGCACTTATCCATCTTTTCTTTGTAAAAGTTGAAGTTGATGCTTTCTGTACTTAAGAGTTTGATAAGGATTCTGTAGTTGTAGAACTTAATTGACCAAAAAAATCCTCTCTGCTTTTTTGATCAATTTTGACCCAGCGGAGAGCATACGACAGAAGCTGCTTCATCATGATAGCTTATTGCAGTTAATGGTAAGGCCTGGCTTACTTACCATGTTGACCTGCTTATTAGTTTAAAAGTTAAAATGCCAATGCATGTATCTTTTTCTAACATAAACGAATATGGTAAACAGAAAGAGGGACAAGAAGATGTCAAGGCTAGTCTTGCTGGGGGCTTTAGGTTGATATCTGATCAGCTAAGCAAAGACACATATCAAGACAAGTTACAGAAGATTTGCTTGCAGGTGTCAGCTTTTGCACAGCAGATGGAAGCATCTATGTTGAAACTACAAGATAAGTTCAGCAACGCTCTCAGCAAAGAAATGCCGGTATGATGTCTTTCTTAGAAGGACAATGCTGCTGTGTGATGCTGAACGCTTTAAGATAATTCGTTTTGTGCTTGTTGCTATTGACTAAAGCAAATATCACATTGAATTACTTTTCTAGACCCAAATGCTCAAATATTCGCTATTTACTGATCTTCTAAATATGGTCAAGTCAATAATCATATCATAGATAATGCCAAACCTCTCAGCTCATTGGATGCCTTTTTTTGGCCTCTTGTCCTCAGTCAATAGCTTGCGGGCTGAAGACTACTAACTCAAAAAATCTGACATCGTCCATCCTTCTACCCAAGGTGCTTCATTCTTCTTAGAGAGATGACCCATTGGCTTTCTTGTTTTTGCATCTATTTTTTGTTTTTAACAGCTCACTATCTGAATTTGTTTATGTTCTTACAAATCCGCTTACATTTTCCACTGTGCAGGACACCGCCCTCTGTGCCACCCCACAGAGAGGTGCACAGCCCCCTAAGAAGTATGTACAACTCTGTTAATTTCTGTTGCCTTTAGTACCGCTCAATTGGACAAGTTACATCCATTGACCCTGATAAACAATGTAATACCTGAATATTTCAAAATTGGAGCAATCTATTGACTCTTGAAGTTCTTTCTTTCTTTTTTCTCTGTTTTCAGTCTGTGCTGTAAGTGTCATATAGGCAAATATTTAGAGACAAATGTTTTAGTGAATAGTAGTTAAATAATTTGAGTTAATATGTTTTATGTAGTTTTGAAAAAAGAGAGAAAAAGTTGAATCAAAATATTATAAAGTCAAAATATTAGTAGAATATAATTTATTGTATATATATTATTTTTGTTTCTAAGATTTGAAAAAGGGTTTGTTTTATTGTTTTTTGTGTTTTATTTAGAAGCTTGAGAAATGTTGTAATGATTAAGGATAATATGGATTAAATGAAACAAATGTAAATTTTGAAATTGAAAAGTGTTTGTGTTTATAATCAGTTTTGGATACTGAGATTGAAGGGGATGGATTGAAAGGATTTTGCCTGTCCATACCAGACCTTAGTCATTTCTAAGTGACAGAAAATGGATTTAGTATTCTGTTTGGATGGTAAGATGTGAAATGGAGAAAGATGGAGATGGTTTTGGATTGAAAGTTATATAAAAATATTGTCTAGACATATGAGTTTTTAATTATTATTATTATTTTGGATTTTGAAAATGTTTGAATTATTTATTATATTTATTAATTTTGTATGAAAAATTTTGAAAAAATTGTAATGATGGAGGAGAGAGATGGAGTTAGTTTTCTATAGCAAAATGGGAGGCCTTAATGTGAATGTGCATGCAGCATTGGCAAATCTTTTGGAAGCAACATACAATTCATTTGATGTTGCAGTTTTAGGAGCTTTTGCTTTGTCTGATGCAACCAGTTGCAGTGGTTGCGTATTTGAAACTTAAACTTCGTTGTGATTGAGAATTAAGATCTTTTTCAGTATTTTCCTTTTAAGTATAGTTCATGACTATTTGTTTGATACCTTCTTTTATTATCATATAAGGTAAAAAAACTCTCCAATACCCAATCTTCTTGGACATACATGTTGGTTCTTTAGGTAGTTTTTTTTAGTCTAGTTGCTTTTGTGGAAGCGGTCCAAGAGATTACAAATTTTTTCTTTTTTCTAGTTTGGAAGTCCGTCTCCATAGTTCTGTGTTGCAAGCTAATGTAGTTCCCAAAGGTGGAAATCGGAAGGCTGGAAGTCAGTAAAATAAAAGCGGGATAAGCGAATGCCAAGGATGGGGCATCCAACAAGGGTTGCAGAAACAAAATGTGGCTTCCATCAAGCAGGTGATTTCTTTGTACCGTCACCCTTTCTCTCTTTCCCCCTTTCTGTCAGAAAACTTCCGCATGTTTTCCAGTGGAGTTATGTTAGCTAAAAACCGGAATCTTCTACATGATTGGCATGACAATATTTGTTCTGTTGAGTACCATTCCTCAATATGTATACTTAGACAGCAGGACACTGACCTTCTACCTCATAGTATTGCATGATAATCTTGGTGACTTACTCATTTGAAATAAT